>JAYGXS010000006.1:13617637-13646094 GCA_036362985.1 Ligula intestinalis | reverse complement strand
TGGTTGACACTATTAACTTTTCAAACATGTCACAACTGGTCAGTTCAGTGACCAGAAGTGACATTATATTAGATTTAATTTTTACAAATGCTGTCCACCCTCTTTTTATGGATTTTCATCGTGATACTTTCACAAGTGACCATGTCTTAATTCACTGTTGTTTTCCAGTCTCTCTTTCTAAAAAGCCCGATGTAAAATGCAATAACATCGACTTAGGTAACGTGAACCATGACTTAATAAATGATTTCGTAAGTACCCTAGATTGGCATAGAATATTTTCAACTAACGATCCCTACTTCTTCCAGGAACTATTGCAAAACCTTTCAGAAAATATTCAGGCTCATACCCCACTGAAGATTTTTAAATCAAATTCAGCTTCTTCTACTGTGCCACATTTTCTCCAAAATAGACTTAAGAAATTACAAAAACAACTTATGGATCAGATACTCACAATTATCGCGGTGTTCATAAAACGCCCTCTCTGGCTAAACTCTTTGAAAAACTAATTGCCAACAATTTACAGATTTCTGCATGAACAATAACATTCTCAACTCCTCACAGCATGGCTTTTTACCGGACCGATCTTGTAAAACATGCCACATGTCTTTTCTAAATCTACTTACTTCTCTTCGTAATGATCATCTATCTGTGGTAGCTATCTATTTTGATCTTAGTAAAGTATTTGATAAAGTTCCTCACAGGAGACTCCTAGCCAAACTAGAGGCTATCGGATTTCGTTGTCCTCTTACTGGCTTCATCAGATCTTATCTTTCAAATCGACAACAAAGGTTTTAGTGGGATCCTCATACTCTACTCCTACCGCAATTTTGAGTGGTTTCCTTCAAGGTACCGTGCTAGGTCCTCTGCTCTTCTTGCTTTGCATAAATGATATCTCATTGAGTGTTAAACACTCCCAATCTTATATTTATGCAGATGATCTCAAGTGTGTTTACTCCTTCTCTAACTCTACGGCCGCGAGATGCTTAACACAAATTCATTCTGATCTGCACGCTCTTTCGGCGTGGAGCTCAACATGGCAGATGGAGTTCTCACCTTCTAAGTGCCGATAATGTGCTTTGGGCCTGGAAGGCTGCCACAACCTGTTATTTTTCAAGGTTACCAATGACTGAATATTCCAGTATCAAGGACCTAGGATTAAGCTTCACCAATAAATTAGACCTTTCTCCTCATGCCGATAGAATTACAGCCAAAGCTGCACAGATTTGCGGCTTTATCTCTTATAATTTCTATCTTCCTGAAATGAAATTAAGACTTTATCGTATGTTCGTGCTTCCCATCTTAGAATAATGTCGCCCATTTTTCAGTCTCATGAATGAAGGTAGCCGTTCAAAAATTGAACAAATTCAAAAAAGTTCACACGAAAACTGCTGCATCTGACAGCTTCTAATACTTGTTACTCAAATAGATGTCAATTAACGAAACTAAGGTTCCTTTGGGTCAGGAGATTGGAAGCACGCTTTTGTCTCCTTTTTCGGCTTAATAATAGTACAAATTTACCCAGGACTTCTGTCATTACCCCCGTCAGCCGTCCCTACAACCTAAGGAACTGGGCACTTTTATACCCCCTCCTGCATCTTCCTCATGTAAACGTTCTTTGATTTTTGCTTCCAGATATAGCTTTCTTTGGAATAACTTGCCAATCGAAATAAGGTCGTTAACTAGACTGTCTGCTTTCAAACGGAGACTGCACATTTATCTTAACACTGATTCTGTTAACCTTCTATTCTCCTCATCTTTTCTGAACAGCTTTCTCCATGACTCCGAGAAAGGACCATTGGGAATTTAGGAGATCTGCTTGAAACTATTCTCTCTGCCTCGTGTCCCCCGAGAACCTAGATGCTTCCATTAACCACCGCTGAATCAAACGAAGCCACGCGGAAGTACTCAGTCTAAAATGCTGCAGTTTCGTTGACTACTCACCTTCATCAGACCACCCACACCTATTTCTGCTCTACTACTATGTTCCTACTACTATCTTCCTAAGCAGTTTTTTCTCTTGCACACTTTTTGAACATGGAGGTCCGTTGAACACTGTCTCCATTTTCACTGTAAGAGTTTATTTAACTGCCATAAGTTTTCGTTTTCAGTTCAAAATTACCTGCAAAATATTGTTAAATATTGCCTCAAAAGGACAATTTCTGCTGACATGATTGCGATTTTCTACGTCAACTTGCACATATTGTCAAATTATTTTTTGAATTTTTATTTTTTCGAAATTAACTTTGTACCGGCGCTGAAAAATACAAATTCCAAAATCCAAATTCCAAAGAGCACAGTCTACTCCCCTGAAAATTTTAAACACCATGATCATATCTCCTCTGTATTGCCTATAATAAAGAGAAAAAAGATAGAGCTTATCTAGACGACCTTCTTTAGTTCGTCCAGCTTGTTTAACAAGCTTTGTGCATTTGCGGTTAGGATCTTTAGTGATAGTTTACTCCGTGAGGCCCAACCATCATCGTTATAGGTTTGGCCGGAGGAAGTGCTAGTTGTTTTGTATTATTTGGTTAAATTTTATTTTCAGGCCCTTTGCCCCGCTTTCGGTCCTCTCTCACTCAATTCTATCCTTTGTTGCCTCATTTTCATCCGCTCCCTCGGCTCGTATTCTGGCTGAAAAAAAAACACTTGTTTGTGCGAATTTCGTAAGGCCGTTTTTCCTTTTAGCAGTTTTGATGCCAAGCCTTCGTTATCAAATATAACTTTGAGAGGCCTTGGGTTTGTTTGTAGGTCTAGGCCTAGGTCTGCTTTACCCAGACGGAAGGCTTTATTTACGGTATAGGTTTCCCCATTCTTTAGGACAGCGCTGACGTATTCGTGTATTCGATCATAGTCATGTGCAACTCGTTCCGTTGTACTGTCAAACGTGGACTCAGGAGCACCTTGTATGATGATGTTATTTTTCCGATTTATGGACGACTTCTGTAAAACCTTACCTGTAGTTTTGTTTGACTCGTCTTGAATAACTATGCAGTTTTGTCGGTCAAAGGAAACCCGTGATATATTTCCATTCTTACTGCTATCGGAAGACCCCGAGATATTGTTAGGAATAGTTTTTGACTTTGTGTTTCCGCTACCATCACCAGAGATAGGCTTCTTTTGGAGTCTGGGATGGCACTGATCAGGTCTGGCTTCGTGCTGCCCCCCTTCTACATTTGTGGCTTCCTTCAGTGATTTGTATGCAGCCTTAGCATACCAAATCCCTTGTATTTGCTAGTTATCTGTGCCCGAACAGACCTCAATAGAATGTGGAGTTATTCAATCTCCTTCTCTAGTTTGAGCGTGCGTAGGTGTGTTATTTCGCGCAGTATCCAGAGGATTTGAGGTGGAAGCTACCAATTTCGCTGCCCGGGTTGACGTTGTCTGTTCACCCTGCACATGAGATACTCAGTCCTGAGATTCTGCAATTGCTCTTCTCTGCTGGCTACTCGCTTGGCTCGCGCTTAAGCTCGGCCCACTGATATTAGCCCTGGGGCTTAGTTTGTCTTTTTTGGGAGCCCAAGAGCGCTTCTTTGTTCTGTGTCCATTGCGCAATACAAACTCCGTCAACCACCCTGGCTGCCTGAGCATTTTTGTGCGTAGACGCTTCGGCGAGGGATGATGCTTCTCCGTACGTTAGGTTCCCTCCCACAAGTTCACGCATCGCCAGGTTCTCCTCGTGAGGGAGAAATCGAGAAAATTTCTTCAGCTCCTCCATCTCCAATCTAAGGCTATTAACCATCTTCTCAATATTCGTAAATTTGTTAAGGGTGAAATATGATATGCAGGCTTCTTCTTTATAAGTTTCATCCCTTAAACTCGTAAGACTTTTAGTTCGCTTGGCAGGAGGAGATTTCAATAAACTTCTAGATCGAGTTTCTGTAGTTAGAAAGGGACTTTGGAAATTATCCCCGTGTTCCGTGATGGCGAAGTGAGTTAGGCGCTCGACTTCCACGCGAGGGATCCAGAGTTCAAATCCGAGTGGTGGTGTGACTTTTTTCCCTCGTTGTGATGATATTGGTATTTCGAATGCAGGCACTGGCGAACATTCCTTCCCGTCTTGCAAATCTGCATCGCGCATAATTTCAATTGTTTCTGTCACCATGTTTAAACAATGGGCCGTTAATGTATCAGATATAAAAGTGGATTGCTTTTTAACCGTTAATAACTGATTTTGATTACTCCCATCACGTGTCTTCGTGCGAAGTTGGTTAGACGCTCGACTTCTGTAAGAAAGGTCCCCGATTCGAGTCCGACTTGTTACAGACCTTTTTCTTTATGGTGGAGTGATTTTGACAGTTCAAGTCCAGGTGACGACAGACAGTTTTTTGACCCCTGCATATCTGGATCGCAAAAGCTTACAGCTGTAATGCTCCTAGTGACTGTATGTGAAGACATTTACGTAAAAGTCTTTAAGAAAACCGACAAGACTAGGACGATAGGTGAGATACTCCACAAAACACTAATTTATGCGATAACTCTCAGACGAGAGTGTAACGAATTATTATGTTAACAAGAACGACTCAGCCTTTGTATAAGTTCTCGCTGTATCATTCGGTAGGAAGCAGTCGAAAAGGAGAAGGACGCAATCCCTTGAAACCGAAACTTTGCAGGATCAGCTAGGTCCTCTTAGAGATTTCTGGGGAGGAGGACGTTGACCAGACGAAGTAAATTATTAGTCCTTGCAGTCTGCATATGCGATTTGTAGCACTTAATCCCGACGAAATTAATTTTCCTTAAGGTCGAAAACGGAGGTGAAATTTAAAACGCGCTGAGTACTTAGGGGGATCAGATTCCGACCAGGTGGTTTGACTACATGCAGCCCAATATCGTGATTCGAGAATTGAATCCTTCTCTGACATCAACCGCAGTCGGTTCAAATTTGGAGACAAAGTAGAGGATTTCTATAAATCAATCTATTTAAAGAGAAGAAATGACTTTTTAGTCTTTGTATTTATCATACAAATAATTTGGAATTTGGAATTTGGAATTTATTTCGAAAAAATAAAAATTCAAAAAATAATTTGACAATATGTGCAAGTTGACGTAGAAAATCGCAATCATGTCAGCAGAAATTGTCCTTTTGGGGCAATATTTAACAATATTTTGCAGGTAATTTTGAACTGAAAACGAAAACTTATGGCAGTTAAATAAACTCTTACAGTGAAAATGGAGACAGTGTTCAACGGACCTCCATGTTCAAAAAGTGTGCAAGAGAAAAAACTGCTTAGGAAGATAGTAGTAGGAACATAGTAGTAGAGCAGAAATAGGTGTGGGTGGTCTGATGAAGGTGAGTAGTCAACGAAACTGCAGCATTTTAGACTGAGTACTTCCGCGTGGCTTCGTTTGATTCAGCGGTGGTTAATGGAAGCATCTAGGTTCTCGGGGGACACGAGGCAGAGAGAATAGTTTCAAGCAGATCTCCTAAATTCCCAATGGTCCTTTCTCGGAGTCATGGAGAAAGCTGTTCAGAAAAGATGAGGAGAATAGAAGGTTAACAGAATCAGTGTTAAGATAAATGTGCAGTCTCCGTTTGAAAGCAGACAGTCTAGTTAACGACCTTATTTCGATTGGCAAGTTATTCCAAAGAAAGCTATATCTGGAAGCAAAAATCAAAGAACGTTTACATGAGGAAGATGCAGGAGGGGGTATAAAAGTGCCCAGTTCCTTAGGTTGTAGGGACGGCTGACGGGGGTAATGACAGAAGTCCTGGGTAAATTTGTACTATTATTAAGCCGAAAAAGGAGACAAAAGCGTGCTTCCAATCTCCTGACCCAAAGGAACCTTAGTTTCGTTAATTGACATCTATTTGAGTAACAAGTATTAGAAGCTGTCAGATGCAGCAGTTTTCGTGTGAACTTTTTTGAATTTGTTCAATTTTTGAACGGCTACCTTCATTCATGAGACTGAAAAATGGGCGACATTATTCTAAGATGGGAAGCACGAACATACGATAAAGTCTTAATTTCATTTCAGGAAGATAGAAATTATAAGAGATAAAGCCGCAAATCTGTGCAGCTTTGGCTGTAATTCTATCGGCATGAGGAGAAAGGTCTAATTTATTGGTGAAGCTTAATCCTAGGTCCTTGATACTGGAATATTCAGTCATTGGTAACCTTGAAAAATAACAGGTTGTGGCAGCCTTCCAGGCCCAAAGCACATGTATCGGCACTTAGAAGGTGAGAACTCCATCTGCCATGTTGAGCTCCACGCCGAAAGAGCGTGCAGATCAGAATGAATTTGTGTTAAGCATCTCGCGGCCGTAGAGTTAGAGAAGGAGTAAACACACTTGAGATCATCTGCATAAATATAAGATTGGGAGTGTTTAACACTCAATGAGATATCATTTATGCAAAGCAAGAAGAGCAGAGGACCTAGCACGGTACCTTGAAGGAAACCACTCAAAATTGCGGTAGGAGTAGAGTATGAGGATCCCACTAAAACCTTTGTTGTCGATTTGAAAGATAAGATCTGATGAAGCCAGTAAGAGGACAACGAAATCCGATAGCCTCTAGTTTGGCTAGGAGTCTCCTGTGAGGAACTTTATCAAATACTTTACTAAGATCAAAATAGATAGCTACCACAGATAGATGATCATTACGAAGAGAAGTAAGTAGATTTAGAAAAGACATGTGGCATGTTTTACAAGATCGGTCCGGTAAAAAGCCATGCTGTGAGGAGTTGAGAATGTTATTGTTCATGCAGAAATCTGTAAATTGTTGGCAATTAGTTTTTCAAAGAGTTTAGCCAGAGAGGGCGTTTTATGAACACCGCGATAATTGTGAGTATCTGATCCATAAGTTGTTTTTGTAATTTCTTAAGTCTATTTTGGAGAAAATGTGGCACAGTAGAAGAAGCTGAATTTGATTTAAAAATCTTCAGTGGGGTATGAGCCTGAATATTTTCTGAAAGGTTTTGCAATAGTTCCTGGAAGAAGTAGGGATCGTTAGTTGAAAATATTCTATGCCAATCTAGGGTACTTACGAAATCATTTATTAAGTCATGGTTCACGTTACCTAAGTCGATGTTATTGCATTTTACATCGGGCTTTTTAGAAAGAGAGACTGGAAAACAACAGTGAATTAAGACATGGTCACTTGTGAAAGTATCACGATGAAAATCCATAAAAAGAGGGTGGACAGCATTTGTAAAAATTAAATCTAATATAATGTCACTTCTGGTCACTGAACTGACCAGTTGTGACATGTTTGAAAAGTTAATAGTGTCAACCAATTTCTGAAATCTTGGTGGACAGGTATTTGCATGCCAGTCAATATCTGGCAGATTAAAATCACCTACAATTATTCTGACATCGAACTGAGTCTCTGTAACTTTTTAAAACGTTTTGCACAGCTGCATTACATTACTTGAGTTACAGGGAGGATTGAAGACAGAGCCAATTATCGCTTTTTTATTGTGTGACAGGATGACTGAAATAAGACAAAAATTTCCAGAAAATGACGAAATGCTCAGGTGATACGGGAAATGTACAAATGATGATTTAATATGAAGAAGGCAACCACCGCCACACTTTTCAATGCGGTCTTGTCTGTACAAACTATAAGTATCTATGGCGAGTGTCGAGTCAGAAATAAGAGAGTGTGTCCAAGATTCAGTGAAACAGAGCACATCTGGATCAAGCTCAAATGCTTCTGTTTTAAGTTCTGTCATCGTATAAACAACTGATCTCGCATTGAGTGAGACTATACTGAGCGTATCCTTCAGATTCAGGTATCGCTCGTCAGTATTTATAAAAAAGGAAAACTTGGTGGCGGAAAGGGAAACGGCATGGGAGAAACAAAAGACGGAACGCAAATTGACCCTGGTCTACAGTTTGTCAAGTAATTATTATCAAATGAACGGTGCATATTGTAGAAAGGCATATTAGAGGGGGCTCCATAGAAAGGGTGGCTGAAGTGTGGCATGGGAAAACCAGAAGGGGGCATAAATATAGGATTTTGAGACATTATATCAAAATTTGACGAAAAAGTTGCTTTCGAAAATTGAATGATTGGTTTTGAAAAACGGTTTATTTTATTAGCTGGCTGAATTATTTGGGGATGTTGATGAGATTTGGGGATAGGAAGAGTGCTAGCTTGAGCGGTTGGGTCTTTGTTGGATACTGAGTTATTATCGGTAATCATATTGCCGAATTTGAAAACTGACGTAGATTTACTAGGGGCGTTCATAGGTTTATCGGAATTTAAAGCTATCACAGACGTGGTTGGCGAAGAAGGAGAACAACTTGACGAGGCTACAATCTCACTCGAATCACGAGTAAGGTGAATGGGAGAAGTATCAGGGGAATATGACATTGATCCAGAGGGATGTGGGCTTACCTGAGCGGGAGGGCCAGCCTCAGAGACAACTTTTGGTTTTGTTGAACCGGAGCCAGTGTTCTCATTTGCTACTTTAGATAAAACCCGACGCTCCATTGGCGTTTTATCTCTGCATATTTAAAGTTTATTCTTCTTTAAATAGTTGGCTGACCGCTCATGCTGAGAGAATATAAGGTCTTCTTCCATCGCCGAAAAATGTTTTACGAGAATCGGCGGGTTTATACTTCGGGATGAGAGTCTTATAGCTTCTGCAACTTTGAAATTAAAGCCACAAGTTTAAAGAAACTGAACAGCAACATCTATATCTTTTGAAGAATTTCTCAAAAGAAAATTTAACTTCCTTTTTTTGCCGATCACGCGTCTCAGTAGACACCATATTGATGAAAGGCTCTAATTGCTCACATTGGTGAGAAGTGAGCGTAGATACCTTTCCATTAAAGATGGCACCAATGACCGTTATCAGACAAGCATATTGGTTATAAAGCTTGCTAAAGTTGTCTAAAGCATCAAGCTCAAGTTTCTTCATGCTTAAGATGGGTTTAAGTCACTTTAAGTCACTTTATTTAGGGAAGAAGGCTTTCGCCCTTGAGCTCCTTATTCATAACCAAAATCGCATAATAGGTCCACCGTAACAATAGTACATAATACAAATGTACAAATGTAGGCTTAACATCAGCGATAAGTGTGAGCCAGTTGCAAGGTGCTGCTACTGACACGTTATCGTTAGGATAATTGGTATTCCGGGTTAATTTACGTCTCACTTGTGGCTTTGGTATCATATTGAATAGAAGGTAAGTGATAGGATATGCACAAAATTGCGACAGAAAATTTTAATTACCGAAGGGGCTACGCAGGGTGAAAATTATCTCTAATAGTATATCGAGTAATACAAACTATTACTCGCTGGAAATTGATATAGCACCAAATTTTTAGATATTATTCAATATTAACGCAATAGATTAGTTGCTTTTTACGTGAATCTACCGGAACTAGATTGAGGCTATGTCAGTGAAACAGTATAAAAATGTATATTTTGACCTATCGGTAAAAAAGACAACTACCGGTATGTGCAGTTGCGAAAGTGTTAGGTACACAAATAAATAACAACAATTAAGCTAGTAACTTCAGCAAGTAACGATGAAATCTGATAAAAATATCGATTTCACTTAGCTTCAGATGACCGAATTGTTTGAATTCACACAAACAATACATCTACGCGGTCATCCGTACAAACTGAAGAAACACCACGCCAAACTAGATGTGTGGGCCCACTCCTTCTCCCAGCGTGTCATTGAAGAATGGACTAAAATTTCTTCCTCGCTTGTTCTTGCTGAAAGCGTCGGCGCATTCAAAAAAAGGCTCGGGCAACTCCGCGGGGACCTCATACAAACCTACCGTATTGTTAGAGGCCAAGACTGCGCCCTAGAATTTGATGATTTCTTCGAATTGGCTCGGACTGACCATCTGCGAGGTCATCCTTTTAAACTAGAGAGGAAACCGGCCCGTATCGACGTTCGACGAAATGCCTTCTCTCAGAGGGTCATTGGAGCGTGGAACGGACTCCCGGAAGATGTGGTCCTCTCAGATACTGTTGACATTTTTAAACACAAACTTGATTCTCATTTGCTGAGAAACTGTGGCAGATATAATGAACAAAGTGTCAGTAGCAGCACCTTGCAACTGGCTCACACTTATCGCTGATGTTAAGCCTACATTTGTACATTTGTATTATGTTCTATTGTTACGGTGGATCTATTATGCGATTTTGGTTACGAATAGGGAGCTCAAGGGCGAAAGCCTTCTTCCCTTAATAAAGTGACTTAAAGGCTTGATCTTACTTTGCTTGCTGGTCATATATTTGGAAGAAAACAAAACTTTATAGTGTATATATGACTTTGAACACTATGCATGATCTTACAGCATCTATCTGTAAATAGGGTTTCAAAGGCTCTGCCTCTTTCCCTTATATATACTGAATTTTACTGAAAATAACTTGGTCGATGAGGTGAAACCAGACATCATGCCTTTAACTGAAACCTCGTTTTCGAAACATATTTCTGATTCTGAATTATCGCTAAGAGGATATCAGCTATTCAGGAAAGACAGAACAACAAGGGGAGGAAGGCTTATAGTCTATGTCACTTGCAAGCTGACAGCCACGGCTGAAGTACCAGTCCCAGCACGAGATGTAGAAATGCTAAATATTACCATATATACTAAGTATGCCAGGCCACTGAAGCTTTAGGTAACATACCACCTGCCAAACCAGACTCCTGACCAAGACACTATCCGCATAACAGAATTGTATAATGTAGGTGAGAAAAAAGACATTCTCATCGTCGGGGACAATGCTCCTGGTGTTGATTGGCCGACATGGACTGCAGAGGGTCTTTTAGACAACTTCAATCACAAATTACTACAATGGGCCACAGAAAAAATGCTCTTCCAAATCGTCGCGTTTTGACACGGGCTAGGGAAGGACAAAAGTCGAACTGTCTCGACATTATCTTTACCCGAGCGGAGGAAACTGTGATTGACCTTCACGATTGACATTCATCAGGGTCCAGCGACAATATTATGCTGTATTTCGAGTATTTGCTGTTCTCCAAACCCGATTTCTCCGACACATGGGAAAGTAACATTTGGAAGGGCGACTTCCCACTTATGAGAAGAGGTATCATGTCAGAGGTATGATGGGTAGCAGATCTCCAAGATGGGGCAAATGAACAGTGGATGACCTTTAGCTCGACGTTGAAAAGGAGTGTTTGTATTAACTGTCCCTTCAGAAGAAAGGCAAGATCAAATGGCCTGAAGTGGATAAACGCAAACTTGCCAGCCGCTTTCAAAAAAGGAAACCGCTTCTGGAGGCGCTACAGATTAACCGTCTCCTATAAACACTTACGGGAGTATAAGCAACAACGTTACATTTGTAAAAGCAAATCTACTAAACTGCGCAAGAAATGCGAGTTGAGCATATTACACAAGTCGTTGGAACACCCCAAGATAGTGTACGGCTACATAAGAAGCACGAAGAGATATCAGGAGCTGATCCCTGCCTTAAGATCAGCCGATGGACAACTGGTGACCGAAGACCAGATGAAAGCCTCCCTCCTCTCCGATTTCTTTGAATCCATCTACAACCGAGAACCTTCAACTTTTGCTGATGGTACGTCCGCTCATCGACCGGTAACTGCACCCTTACCATCCTCCTCATTGCCCAACATAGAGGACCTACAGTTTTCACACAACACTGTCAGGGCCGAATTACTCCAACTTAAGCTTGCCAAATCACCTGGGCCAGAAAAAATTCCTGCACTGGCACTAAGAGAATTAGCTAACGAACTGCCCAAACCCCTGGCTGCCATCTTCCAGAAATCTTTTGACGAAGGCAAACTCTCAGAAGAATGGAAGTGGGCAAAAGTCACCCCGATCTATAAGGGAGGTTCAAGACTTGATTGGGCAAATTACCGTCCTGTCAGTCTAACTTGCATCGCATGCAAAGTAATGGAGCGCATTATAAAGAAGCATTTAATGTATTTCCTCGAAAGCAGCAAAATACTATGTAATGGACAGCATGGCTTTCGCCCAGGACACTCTTACCTCACGAGTGCTCTTTACTAACTAGAGAAGTGGACAAAGGCCGCAGATAAAGGCTATCCAATTGATGTCATATTTTTCGACTTCAAAAAGGCCTTTGATAGTGTACCACACAGGCTTCTTCTACAGAAGATTTGTGACGTGGGAATTCAAGGAAACATGTATAAAGGGATCAGCAGTTTCTTGCCCCTCAGAGAACAGACGGTCATTGTCAGAATCTCAATCTCAGAATGGACAAAGGTCGAGAGTTGTGTATCACAAGGCTCAGTTTTTGGTCCGCTGCTATCCCTGATTTATGTAAATGACTGCCTCAATGAGCTTGATTGCGCAGCTGTCATGCTTGCGGATAACATAAAAATATGGGCTGAAGTTAGTGCGCCGACGACGCAAAGAGATTACAGCCGAACATCGATAAACGGGTTATCTGGTCGTCCACGTGGCTTCTAACCGCTAATTTATCCAAGTGTCTTGCTCTACACATAAGCCAGGAGCGAAAAGTGTCACCGCAATATAGTTATTTTATCAATGGTACCACATTCAAAGAGGTTGATACGCACAAATATTTGGATATATGGACAACCGCGAACTTATTGCCAACAGAGCACTGTAAAAAGTCCGTCCAGAAGGCAACTAGTACCCTGCACAGCATCAGACGAGCGTTCAAACTCTTTCCACCTGAACGCTTCGGAAAATTATTTGGCGCCTTTTTGAGACCACATCTTGAATACGGACTGTTAGTTTGGACACCGGGGTTGAAGAAAGATATGGACCTTCTTGAACAAGTGCAAAGCAGGGTGACAAAGATGGTCGATGGTCTCAGGGACTTACCATATCAGGAGAGATTTATCAAACTTGGCCTTTTTTCTTTTGTCTTACAGGAACGTTCATTGCAGCCTGCTCTCGAAATTCTGGATAATCCAGGGCCACAATTCCTCCCTGAAATTGGAGGATTTCTTCCTATTAGCCATAACTTCTCACCTGCGTGGCCATCCTTACAAGGTCCCAAACGAACGCACTCAATTAGACCTCCGAAAATATTCCGTTAGTCAACGCGTGGTCCAACCTTGGAACCTGCTACTAAGCGAGACTGTTTCCGCTGACACACTTGCTGTGTTTAAAAGAAAACTCGATGTGAGTTTATTTGAGAAAAGCCTACTTTTACAACATGATTTTTTACTGCCAGCACTGTAAACAATTTTTCTGGCTCTAAACCGCTTTTATTCCTTTCCGGGAAAATTCAATCAAAATTCTCTCATGGTATCATATGTCCTCCTCCCGGCCGCACATTAACTGTAAGAATAACCTTGTTTGCGTTACATCAAAAGGGTCCTTAATGACATTTCTTGCCTGTAACCCTTACAATATACAAATATATATCATACGGTCACCTGTGCCAGACAATTATGGTACAGCTCTGTCGCAATAGTGAAACAGGAAGATGGTTATATAGCGAGGACGGAACACACTTGACGGAAAACCGATACTGTATATCATGGTCGACTATAAGACTAAAACGTAATGCGATTATAACTACCACAATTATCAATGCGCATTCAAATCAAAAATGATATAGACAATATTCAACAATTTTTTTTTCATTCCTTCGCAAAGCAAAAGTAACCCTGATATGCTTATTTGTCCCTAATATATATGTCGTCCGGCGCCAAAGCAAGAAGGTAAATTGCAGTGGCCCCTCCGCCATTCTATGGTATCGAGTGATCTATCCCTATTAAGTATGCATTAAACTGCTCTCAAAGAAGTATAACATCAAGAGGGTGTAATGTGTATGTGGGGGGAGAATACACGGAACAAAATGCCATTGTGTGAGCACACGAACGAATCAACACAGTGCAGGTGAATTTAGAAGACAGCAAATTAAAGTGCAGGTTATGTAGGCGAATACGCAACATGTACCACTAACGTAATAATCGGCTGCATTGAAACAATTAATTTTAGAAGCATTAAATAATCCTATATGCTGCAAAATTGCACTATATTTTGTTCGGCTGAAGAGCTCAAAGGCTAGAAAATACACTGACTACGATTATTGCGTCCTTCGTTCCGCAGTTAGCAGAAGGCTGTCTACCATGAAACTAGACCTTCTTAGAAATTTGCCTCGGACAATGCCACCGGGAATGAACATTCAGTTTTTATTCTATCGTTAAGCGATCGGAGCACTTTAAAAGTGGGCTACACTTCTAATCACAGCAGTCGAGATGCAGTGTCTGACACCTGGAGGTCTCACAATTCAAAAATTCGGAAAGATGGAAATCAGTATCAGCATCATATAATTGAGGGAATGATAGATAAACGCCTCTGAGCTCTCTATTGGCAATAAGATGGTAGGAATATATGGATACAAAGAAAAATTAAAACTTTTCTTTACTAACATGCTTGCAGGCAGGTTAGTCGAAATAGTAATGAGGCATGAATACTCGCCTGTTGAATACGATGTTTGGGGCATGTCTAGTTTGCTCTTCAATGTATTGACAAAGTTTGAGAGGACAAACTGTTCGGGAAGAGTCTTCCACTCTGCAACTACTCTTTTACTAAAAAAATTAAATTTGTCGATCCTTGCTTTGCCAAGGCGTAGATTTAGGAAATAACCATGCAACATGGGCATATTCGGCTGGATAAAATGCAAACAGGACAGTGTTCCCAGAAATTTGGCCATTTCCACTCTCGCCTTTGGACCTTCTCTATGCCGATGCAGTCTTTTACTCACCAGGGTCTCCATGCTTGTATATCGAATTCTACGTGTGGCCGAAACACTGTCTTTCTAAAACCCAAAAAGTTTCGTGTAAACAGCTACAATTAAGATCTCCCTGCCTTCAACGACTCTCATGCAGTCCAACGTTGGCTTAAGTTCAGTAGTGATCCCCACACTTATGCCCTTCTGGCTGTCACCTACTTGCGGCGGTGGACCGTTTCAGAAATAAAACTTCGAGCTAGATGATGGATTGATTCCAGCCAGGTGAGGTCATCACATGCAAACCAATATCATACTTCAAAAATTTGAATCTTTTATTTTATCATACCATTAATGGCCCAATTCTGAGTCACATTATTGGGTAATAGTCCCAGTTGGCCACTCACGGTTTTCTTAAATGATCGGAAGTAAATAAAATTGGAATATAACTTTAACTACAATG
Source organism: Ligula intestinalis (assembly GCA_036362985.1). Lineage (NCBI taxonomy): Eukaryota > Metazoa > Platyhelminthes > Cestoda > Diphyllobothriidea > Diphyllobothriidae > Ligula > Ligula intestinalis. The sequence goes on along the minus strand of JAYGXS010000006.1, from coordinate 13,631,009 downwards.
TTGTTATCCTTGGAATACCACAACTGACGCACTACCAACCTCGTGGACTAAAAAGACTTGACCCATCGCAGTTTCCTTGATTACAGAAGGGTATTTCTCTGGTTAGCTTTTATGCGGTCGTACCTTGAATCTCTTACTACTTTGAAGCAGACTGACCACTCTTGACGCAATTATCATCAACATGTGTTTTTAGTTATTCCTCTGACACGAACAGTTCTTCGTAAATTTTCTCCGTAAATGTCATTGCAATGTTTACGCAGTTACCCAAAAATATACTAATTATGTAAAATTATCTTTGTCTAAGTGAACTATTTCTAGTTTTGTGAATTCAGAACGAATTTCGGACGCAGATTCAGTGAAACTTTTCTTCGGGTATGATGGAGTTGGCGGTCTATGAGCATTGTGTGAGGTCTCATCCCGAGGGCCATATTGCTGACTGCAGCTTACAGCCGGTAAATTAATCGACCAACTGCGAGCAACCAGTCGCCGATGCCCCTACGTCTGTTGGTGAATCCTGGCTCCATGGAAAAAAAGGAAAGTTAAAACAGAAACTGCATCAGCACCAGCCGTCCGCCCTTTCGAAGTTCTATCATTCCGCGCGCTGCCTTTTTTTTCCTTAGTAACCGAAATTATTAAGTTCACTGCTAATTTGATACTCATCACATACTTATTTTGATGTTAAAGATTTTAACCATTTGTTCTCCGATAAAAAGTTAAAACAGGCTTACACAGCAGGATTTATTCACGACAATAAATTTCGTGACAGATTCTTAACTACATCTTGTCGCTGCATGAGAATGATAACGAAGATTACATACAACAGTTTAAATTTTCACAGAATGAGATAAAATGACAGCAAAAAATCATAGTTCTGCTTAAATGGCTACCAGATAAATGAAAATAGATTCAATCAAATTATAGGAAAGAAGGAGGCTGATGAAATTTAACAAAAATCAATTGGGGATTTTAACTAAGTTCCCACTTACCATGGTAATTATAGGTTGACCACATGGTCAAGCTGCTTGCATAGATCGATTTTCTCCCGCCCTATGTATGCATTTTCCAAATAGCGTAGGGTTCGATTTGCTCGGGCCCGAACAAGTACTCAAAAAGCTGTTCTGGCGTCGACAGCATGATCGTTGTCTAGTAGATGCTTAGTAACAGACGACCGTGGTACTCTATCTTATTGCTTGAAAAGCCATTTAGGCAAGTACTCAACAGTCCTGGCTGCCCGGTGCCTTTGTGTACAACGTTCAGTATTCATCCACATTAAACTCTCAGGTATATGTAACCCCACTTCACAGATAATAACTAGCACATCGTGTGATACGAAAATGGGTGGTAAGTAGGGTTTTATGGGTGTGGCATAAGAGCGGAAATGTAGCAAAATATATAGGAACAAAAAAACATCAGACATCTGCCAAACGTCTTTCCTAAGTTCATATAAGACAATGTGGTTGAGTACATATATTGTCGGAAAGCCCATTCAAAGCCCATCCAGTATTTGAAGCAGTTGATAAGCTCACTCGAAATTTATATGCGCAAATAAATTCTGCTGTTTTGGCCTGCTTCAAATTTATGCCTTGTAAAAATGCTTTAAACCCACGGAGTATATTGCATGCTTAAGCACGGAGCATACAAAGGTAAACGGGAGGCATACACAAGTGCGAGGAAGGCACTTCTGGCATGAAATGAGGTAATGAGGAACCTGACGGAAGGCCAGACACCGATATGCGAACCCACGGCAACTGTTCTGTCAACTTGAAGAAAATGTGCCTAACAATGCTTATCGAAATAAAAAAGTAGGTAGTTTAAAATATTAAATCCATGGTGGGGATTTGACGGGGCAAGAGGGGGCTCAGGCGGAGCAAGTCATCACGTTGGTCCCGGCTGGCCCCGCCGTGACAAACATATTCGCAGACGGGCCCCTATTTTCGCTAAATTGTCCATTTAATTTGGCAATCAAACAAGTGGCAGGACAGCCAGCTGTGCCAGCTCCTAGAACATAAAACTCAAGTCATAAATGAATGATGGTGGATAATTTATTGACAGATGAAATAAATTTTTACGGAAAGTAATTATCCTTTTCACGTGATATCGGCAGGAGAGCTTTCACTGTTCGTATCGGGCTCCTAAAGTATAAACAAAACCACTCGTAACATATATTTAGAATAAACGATGGTAAATCTGGATGAAAATGCTTAAGTAAAACCCATTTATTCGACTACCATAAAGATCAACGGGGCCAATCCCCACCTGGCCCACTCAGAGCCCCTTCACTTAACGTAATTGCTAAAATTAGCTTAAAGATCACCTTTATCCACCGAATCTTATAAATTTTGGTTTACTTTTCTTCTCTGATCACTCAAATATACCGATGTACGCCAAGAACTAACTTTTGGAATAGTAATTAGCCTTAATTAAATTCTGACAGGGCCATTCCCTCCTAGCCCTGTCTGAGCCACGCCTTCACGGCTGTAAACATGTTCCAAATTATTTTCCCTATCAATAAATTATTCACCATCCTAAGCCATCGTATTGTGTTCTACCTTACATGGCAGTGGGTATAGCTAGAGATTCGTACGGCCGGGCTAGCAATATCGCGATAATAGGCACCCCCTGCGAAATGTTTTGCACAGGGGGCCAAAGTGATGACTTGCCCCGCCTGAGCCCCAACATGCCCCGATGCACCATACTTACTAAAATTAGCTTAAAGATCACTTTTATCCACCGAATATTGTACTTTACTTTTCTTCTCTGATCCCTCAAATATACAGATGTACGCCAGGAAATAACTTCTGGAATATTAATTGTCCTTAATTAAATTCTGACGGGGCCATCCCCTCCTGGCCCCTTCTGAGCCGCACCCTCACGGCGGGGCCATGTGTTTCAAGGGCGGGTTTAGCGAAGCCGTCTAGTCATCAGCCAATCAGGAAGGGGTGGAGGGATTGGCGTCAGAGTTCGCGAGGAATCGATTAGCTTTGGCGTACGCGCGGTGAAAGCGGGGGCGCAAAAGTGCAAGAGCGCACAGAGGTAAGAGGATGGGTCAGCGCTGGACGCGCAACTAGACAAAGGTTTGGCAGATGAGAAGGGGGTGAATGCGCGCAGCGCTACCGAATTCAGGCTGCCACAAAGCCCCCTGACTTCGCTCCTCTCCTCTACTCGCCCCCCCCCCCCAGTCCTCTGCAGCACTTAGGCTTCCCCCAATCAGGCGGTTTTCACATTTTTTTAAATTGTTGAAGATAAACAAGGGAATTATTTACAAGTGCTGGGGACTATGCACCTAACGGTATGTAAAAGATTACGGAAGTGCAGTTTAATTAAGTTCCAGGGCGGCCAGAAATTTCAGCAATTTTTGCTGTTTGGCCACAGCCGATTTCAACAGCGAGCGGACGGCCGCCTCGGAGTCCTTCTCATGGGTGCGGTTGTCTTCAACCCACGTTCGAATCACATCTACACGAACAGAACCAGTAAAGGGATTAAGATGCCTACCTTCCAGCAGAGCATAAATCCGTGTACCTTGAAAGTTCCGTCACCCATGAAGCCCGTTCCGGTTGAAATTGGCCAGCAGGCAGCTGGTGAAGACCGGGAACGAGTCCTGCGGCCGTGCCCGTGTTGATGATGCTGTTACTTCTTCCGCTGACGAATAGTTCCAGGCCCTACATTCCTCTCACGATGATGTGCTACATTCGGATTCTTCAGATGAGTAACTGCAAGAAGAGTCAAGAGTCTGACAATCTAGCCATTCCCCTTGCTTCTTGCTAAATTTTACGTATATCTTTCAGATATCCGCGTAACGCACGTCTTCTTAAAGTTCGCTTTGATGGCGTCTTCCACATTCTGAAGAAAACGGCAAAAAACAACAGATTTACCGGAATGACAGTCGCAGTAACACGAGCTCGCTTGCAGGTGTTATCAGCAGATTGCGCCACGTCACAATGGCGTGACTGTGACACCTGCATGCAGTCACGAGCGGCAGACGCGCATCGGCCAACGATGACAGCATGCAAAAAACGATAAGCCAATCACCTATCGATTGCGCCATAATCCCAGCCGATTACAACCTAGCACGCGTGAAGCGCGCATTTGCGTATTACCCTAACGCGCGCAATGCTATTAGGGAGAAGGGAGATGGCAAACTATACGTTCGTCTGGCACATACATAATGAAATTAACATGTAGACAGAGGCCGTCCCAATATGCACCACCTTCTTTTCTTATCGTTTTCGATAAACTAGAAAGACGGTCCCGGATTGCTGCACCTTTCGCACCCTCCGTAGACACCTACATTCTTGATCTGCCTTAGATACCCCAGCGCACGCGCGTCACCAATGACGGCAGAAAGCGTCACCGTTAGTGTACGCCATGATTTCGGGAACTAATAATCCCCTGGCTGTTAGGGTATTTATCTCCTCCACTAATCTACTACAATAGACTTGCAAATCTGAGGGCTTCGGACCACCGCAGAAAAGTTCTACTGAAAAAATTTCACGGATAGTTGCCCGCTTTATCCTCCCCAGAAATGGCCACAAGGCCACCGGGGTTTTCTAAAACAAAGGCACGCCGTCGCAGCGTCGTTGCACATCCACAGCATCCGAACGACCAACTGCCTGACCATGAGCCCTCACTACTTTTGCTACTTGCGTAATCACACCAATATGCAGGTATGCCCCATCGGCCATGGGCATTATAGTATACCTATTACTACGCCCCAAGAGCGTCCGTGGGTACAGTGGGATGCCTAGGGTGAGCTTTGACACAATCCTCAAAATAGGCCGCATCTCCTTATGTGAGACATTGCCGTTTTCCACCCACTCCTTAAGCCGTTATCTATAATTACCAGAAGGACTTGACGACAAACTACGACTACCGGAACAACAACAAGAAGAACGAGATTGCGCGCGGGATCGTAGTAGAGGCTGAGGAATAATCAAAAAAGCATATGCGTATGCACAACAGCCTGTATCCAAATCTCTTAGAGCAGAATGGACTACCCGAGCAACATCGTCTAGTGTACTACCCCAAGCCTTACAAGCAAATTGCATGGGATTGGAAAATTCGGAGTAAAACGGCATAATTAATTCCAAGGCAACTCGTTCTGCAATTTTCAGTAGTGTAGAAGAGCAGGCAATTGGAAAAAAGATTTGGGACCAGAAATAGAGGCTCTTTTCGGGATATGTGTGATTCTCAGTGAACTTCAATCATCGGGGATTCTCGGAGTCCATGAATGATAAGTTGTAAGGGTGTGTCAAGGTAGGACCCAAATGAAAAGAGCAAGATTTAAGGAGAAACGGTAAGATATCATCTGGCCCGGCAGCTGTTGAACTTCGGAACTTCTTGAGCTGTTTCATCCCTGTTGCCACAGACATAGGAGCAAAGAAACTTGGCAAGGAGCTACCGTTTGTAGGAAGATTAAAGTCGGCGAGAGTATGAACGAAGTTTGCGTCTAAGCACTCTAAGTCAGCATCAAAATGTGTTAGTATATTGCATCGGTCAGTGAGGTTCTTCCAAATTTCATCCCAAGAGAGAGGATACGAAGATGTAGAGGAAGTAAAAAACTGACTAACAAAAAGGTCGGTCAGTCTGGAAATTTCGCGTTTTATTAGGACGTTTACATCCTTTAGTCTTTCACACAGACTTAGTTTGCAGAACAGTTCCTTTCGGCGTCTCGAAGTTGTTAGATGGGAAGAAGAAAATTATGTCAGGTCTAGCCATAACAGTGTCAAGAGGACAACATATAGTAAAAAAATCTTTGAAAAAGTTTTAAATTACCTAGAGCACGACTCGACGTTCGAGTGTTCAAGAAATGACAGTCTGAAGCAAAAAAAGATTATGTGGGCAAGTGTCGCGAACCTTAAGTTTCCTCTCGGGTTTTGCTAACGGCGCTTTCTTGGAACTGGAATCGATGCTTGGCAGGCCAGAATGAGGTAATACATACACGGCTTCGGCTTAAAGGAGAGCTGCCTAGAGTGCACGTGATGAAAATGGTGAGTTATAGACTCCCCCAATCGAAAGCAGTTATACGGGTCGCAGGGGCCCCGGGACTTTCTCTGCACGCAGTAGAACCAAAACTGGCCCACATAATGAGACGCCTGCTTGCGCGAGCGGTTGTCATTGGTGCCTATAGAAAGAAATACACCCACACTCATAAATATCCGGAGAATTTATGCGAATGCAATTGCCTTGGTGCCCGACGAAAATATTACAATGCATACAGGGGTCTATATCATTGCATACATAGGTCTATATGAATGAATACCCCAGTAACTTCACTGACAGGCGTCAACCGGCCAGATGGCCGTAACTGCTAGAAAAACGATAACGACTGCCGATGTATTACCGGCAAACGACTGCCGTACCCTGACGCAATAAGGAGAGGGACAAGAAAACCTTACTACATACGCGCGCGCGTTCGGTGCGTACGTTCGCCCGGCGACAGTTTATGCTCTGGGAGAGCGACCTCAGAAATTACGCGAGCCAAACTCGGGAAAACACCCGCATTTTGTTATCAGAAACCATGGTAAATTGTGGGGGATATGGCAGTAAAAAGTTAACCTTAACTTAAATCTAACCTTAACCTCAAACCTAACCCTAAACGTAAGCCTCACCCAATCCATTATCATATTTCTCCTGGAATTTGGCTCAATTGTGGTAAATCTCTGTTCTCAAGATCCGATTGTGGGTCCCTTACCTATTTTAACACCACAGTAACAAGAGGTTATTTTTGAAATGGGTTGATCTCGACATCTTACTTATGTTACAAGAGACTGTGGATAACAATGTCCTAGAGAGCCAAATATGGAACTGCAAACAGCAGCATTCAGGGCAACTAGTGACGTGAGACAAATTATCAGTTAACTTGGCAACCACTCGCGCATGTGCAGTTGAAATAGCAGTGGTCAGCGCAATCATAGCTCTGTTATATGTAAGCATCGGATACGGGGCCGATGCAGCCTTCATGTTAGCCCATTGGCCCAGTGCCTAAGAAGAAAGCCTAATAATTACTGTGACCCCTTCCAACTGTTCTACAACAGACTGACGGCCCATCTGGTTTGCGAAAGTGAATAAAAAATTCGAAGATTCGAAGTGTTAGAGTGAATAAACGTAGCCCTACTCTCTTGTGACATCCCGCATAAGATTTCCTTCGATGTTATGCAACGGACGGTTATTTGGGACATCAGCCAGCTAAGAGTTCTTTCTGTGATGCCTTGGTGGTTCGAGTTAGGGGTGAACATTAACCAACACCACAATGATAGAGAAGACGACTCGATTGCTGGGACAATACGTTTATTCGCCCGACGTTTCGACATCCGTCGCGGTTTCATCATCAGAGACATTAGGAGAAAACAGTAGCAGACCCGTTTCTACCAGTGATTATCGCCCAGTCCTTTATTGGGGGAGACGGCGAATGCAACAGGCGAAGTTATATACGCTGTACAGAAATGTGATGTTCCTCGGAGCCGCCGCCGATGCGCGGCCGGTTCCTAGCCTGTACGTGGATCATGAGGCTGTAAGACTCACTACCATGACATGAAACGTCTGGAGTAGTTTACCAGATCAGCTGCAATTGTGGACAGAGCGACGACTCGGTGAAACCGGGAGATAACTCTCGACGCGAATTGTCCAGCAACCAGCCGCAGTGATGAGGAGGACAGGCACTAACTCTCAGGCTGCGGTTCATTCAAGAGGTGGCAATCACTCGTGTAGCCACTGGGGACTACAAATACTGTGCACATGGTCTCTCTTTGAATCCTATCTACAATTGCCTCCGATTAGGGGTTCGAGTGAGAATCCGAAACGTCAGGCCAACAAACCTTTTGCTCCAGCTGGTTGAGGAACGAACAATCCGATAACCATAACAAAGTCCACTAGCCCTGTCTTGATAACGAAAAGATAAACAAGGTTGCCAAATCAAGTCTAAATCTGGTGAAATGCAGAGAAGCAGTCTCTCGATATCGGTTTTCTATAAAACCCACTGACTCTGACAGTGTCCGCTCCCGTAAGCTGATATATGGACAAAAGGCAACTAGTCCACATGTGTCAATCTGCCTCCTGCTTGGAACTCTGGCGGACTGGTTGGACTCAGCCAAGTTCCCAGCCTCAGGCTCACCAACAACAGTATCTTCAACCCGAATGACTTCAAGACTACTCAAATGATTCAGTAGTCTCATCTGACGTTGGATCCACCTCTTTTCTAAAGGAGCCAATGAAAACGTTTCCGATGGAACGATACGACAACAGTAGCAAGCTCCCAAAGGCTGAACACCTCTGAGGTATTTTTTGTGTCAAATAGTGTCCTGTGGGTAAATACTTAAACGAATGAAATTATTTCATATTTACTCGTTTCTACTCGATTTGATTGCAGGACTCCTACTGCGACTGACAGAACGCTAAGTATCCCGTTAAATTTAAATCAAAATAAGCGGTTGCTTGTGTCGACAATGCATTAACCGTTGTTAAAATAACCCGACTTCAACACACCGAGAGAAGATTAAAGTCGGTTGACTTGAAATGGGCATTGGCAATAAGAGTCATTTCTTAGATGGCGGACCAGTGTACAAGTGGGCAACCGGAAAATTCGATGTACAGAAAAATGCTAAAAGTATGGAGAATGCTGATCATCAATATCAGCTACGCACTAAAACAGATCAGTCACCAGGGTTGTTTATTCTATGCCCAGGCTCTTCATAACGAATGGCCTTTGAATAAGCACCAGAAGAACAACAATCCAATGACTTGGAAACCACCACATACTTCCAAAGTGTCCGCTGCGGTCTCGCGATTGCTGCAGTCTCCCGGAGCTGACACAGTTGGCAAACCACTTTACGCCAGGATATGCAACCGGAGGGCCAAATGTTGCTTGCTGCACTTTTGGTTTGCGCCAGTAAACTTAGTTGTGTTACTAACGGCCATAATCAGATCGGAACGCAGGAGCGGAAAATAGAGACAGTACGCAGACTTGATCTTAAGTGAGGAAACACCGTAAACAGACTGGTAATACCTTCGATTTCCGAGCATTCTAGCTCGAGGCTTTTCCAAGACTTGTAACAAATGGGGAGGCAGAAGGGCTAATTTGATCGGACAACGCACTGACTCCCTCCTGACCTTACTAAAGCGTATATAAGGCGTGCTGGGTTGCAACGGTGGGCGCCACAATAACGATAAGGCCGACGAACAAGCGCATAGCAAATATAAAGCAAACCATAGGCCACCCGTATGTTAGATTATATTCAGCCTATATGACGAATAACCATAGGAGCTGTCGCGCAAATTGTCCAACGAAAAGGCAACCGAGAAAAAGGCCGACTAGCCCGAGAATTAAGGTACTGCTCAATTTTATTCTACAATGCAGTTTACGCCAGCGGACGGGAAACCCAACTGTCTAAACGCCTGTCCAAAAAATAACCGTTAAAATCACCAGAGCTGTTAACAAGTAGACATGCAGAAAGTATGATAAACAAGTATTCCCTCTTCCATTGCATGTGCTTGCCCCCAGATTCTGACTATTTACGTGGTATTGATTGCTCCTGAGGTCGTATGTGACGGATAGAATACAGTGCAATACGGCCTTGGTTCATACAAGTTCGAGACAGAAGAATGACGACTCCGAAACAACTACTACAACTTTAGCAGCCCCAGCCGTGTTGGGTGTCACATTGTTACTCATAAGTAAAGTATTCATTTATATATGAACGCCAACTTATTCAAACGGAAAACGACTGAAATATTCTTTATTATACGATTTTCGCAGCAAATAACAAATGCTTCGGATTGAACGCATACAGCAAAAAAACATGGGCATAAACAAAATAAGGAACAAAGTTGTGAGAAAGCATTCGACTGAAACTGAAAGTAAGAGCTGATCCTAGATCCGACTGGCAGATCTCATTAACCTGTCATCTTTTGTAGGCTGAGCTCCCAAAACCCGTTAGTGCGACGGTCCTTATTTCTCTGACGCACTAGCAGGCATAAATGAGAGGGAGTATTTAAGCGACTACGTTAAACTCATTCTGCGCCTGGCAAAAACCCACGACATATCAATTCACCACACTGGCAGGGTTTCTTTGAAAGGCAGTCTGGCGATGCCGAGTACTCTCCGTAATCGTATGTCAACTCAGTACCTGCTGTTATCTTCTGATTGGCAAAGAATGCCAAAAAGGGTAGCAGAGAATCTACGCGTACCGGGACGACGGTCAAGTTTGGCTGGCAAGAGTGATTTATATAACTAGATATTGGCAAATCGGGTAGAAACGCCTCCGCAGCACCATCGACTACCGTCTCACTGACCAGCCGAGACGCGCCTGCGAATTCTCGAACACACAGAATATACGTATGGCCCAGAGAAAGGATCTGAGCCTGCGAAACTCGGCCGGCATCCGCTGGTGGAATATATTCTCCCATATAAAGGCAGACAAACTGGCCAGGTGAGAGATCTCTCTGGCATATGACTCCTAGGCCTTTGTCAGCATTTCCCGTATTCACGACCTTCAGGTCCGAAAAGCGTCCAATTAGGTGCTGAACCAGTCGATTAGGACAGGTGGGTGGGCACGTACAACAACTATTGCACTCAAAAACTGGTTGAAGTTGTCCAGTATCCTTGTCGTTCAAAAGGCAGGAAAGACGACCGGAACTGTCACATACGTTTCCATTGCAGCGCTTCAAGCAATCACATTGCTCAGGACTGCAAACGATACCTGTGCACTGACAGCCGGAAAGTTGAGACAAAATCAGCTCCGATGGAAGGCGGTCGTTATAGAACATCTGTAAGCAAAAACGGGATAGCTTAGAATATAGGATTTGAAATAGCATGAACCAGTACAGTTACATACAGTAAACTATATAGCTCACCTAATAAGTTATTTTCTCCACAACCAAAACTGCCCGCTGTTGACGTTTTTAATGACCATTTAGTACAGCAGACGGAAGATAGCGAAATACAGCACACTTCAACACCAGCTGCTTTCACGAACATTTTATGCCTCTGCGGTCCCAAAGAACTTCAATAAAAAAATCTGTTACATTCTAATCGTAAAAAAGTGATTTCGGTCTTATAAAATAATAAACTACATCTTATTTTGCTAAAAAGCCTGCATTAAGCAGACTGATCAATAGATAACACTGAGATATGCGGTAAACACATGGATACGCACAGCAGAAACAACTCTAACGGCACTCATTTAAGGTTAAAGGCTTCGTTTTCAACGCCCAGTCTTCCAACTTTTGGATGACTCAGCCTCTTTTGAAGACTATGCGTCTGTTAGAACCTCTTGGAGGCAAATCAAAAAGGAACATGAAACGGATGCTAAGGTTCGAGTGCCAGGTGTTTTAATGAGTAAAGGGGAACACTGGCCGAACAACGAAACTCTCGAAGTCCTGCAGGAGTTCATCCTCAGAGATGGCGTCCGCTAAAAAACTATCCTTTTAAAGAGCACGAGCCAATCAATGAAAAAAGTGTACAGGTGACTGTGCAGAGCTCTGCACGCCAGCATCAAATCGATTGATCAAGTTCCCATTCATGAACTAGGCTTCAATCAATCCTCAACTCGTCTTTTCTGGCCTCGGCGATTACATTGACGGCTGCGAAGTTGAAATCATGGTCTCTTACGTATATGTGAGAATCAAATTGCGAGAACATTTCACCCAGTCGCAAAGCCAGTTTACGTTTATGCGTCCGACTATGCGTTCAGTCTAACCCGCGTAGCCACAATAACATTTTAAGTATGGGATACAATGCGCTACCCCAGGTCGCTCTTTGGGATTTGGTCGGTCTTTAATTTGCTTCACCATGCTGCCCATGGTAGCTTTCGGTCGATCTGCAATGCCAACCCCTTGTCCCGCAACAGTGGACTCAGACGTCCTAACTATATGGCAGCGTGTCATATCCTCATTCGTGTTTCTGTCTTGTGTCATTCCAGGCCGTATGCGTGGGCATCGGCTTATAAACGTCTTCGGATAGCCACTAAACATAATTTGGTCGCGGAGATATCAGGCCTCATGTACCCTTTCTCAGGCCTGTTGAATTGATTGTGCCTCTAAGTGAAGAACGTTCTCAATCAACCTCATCTGTAAGCCACCGAACGTTTGCTGTAGCGGTTAAGAAGCCGAATGCTGTTTGCTGCCTTCCTCTAAAATACCATCTCAATTTCGCCGGTGGGATTTCGCTTGACGAAAATACCAAGGAATGGCAGTTGCTGATGATCTTTGTTTGTGAATTTGTCGGGAAAGATCCTAAGTAACAAGTTATGTATGTTTTAGGGAATAGTCGACCGCCAAATGCTGAACTGTCCGAGATATTCTACTAGAAATCTGTTGATGTAGTGGCCTTTAAAACCATCTGGATCAGTTTACATGAATTGGCATACTTAGTGAGCTTTCTACTAGAAAACAGACTGTGGTTAGACAAGAAAAACGGTTATATAAAGTGAGAACCTGAGCAAATATAAATATTAAACTTACTATCAAATAGCTATAAGCTTACGGGTAGAGAACACATTAATATCCCAGCAATAACTGTTCTCTCTTTCAAGGTTCACCGCAAGGCGATGAGTACCGCATGTAGCCACCAACATCTCCACAGCAATCAATTTATTTAACTATCCACATTTGCGCCGTTGCGCTACTCTGCGAGCACGTGATTAACCTTCCCACGCACACTTGTCACAGGGTGTTGATCGTTTGTCTGCATAGACTAGATCCAATTTAGCCCAGATTTCGACCGCGGGATGCCTGCGCCAGTTACAACAAAACTAAAAAACATCCCAAATCAATGCACTAGCTTGCACGGCGGAACACGTCCAGCTTTTTAGATCCAGGGCGCGCGCATCGATTAGACGACGCCGGATGTGCAATCACGCGTGACATCCAGGGGAAGAGTGTGTTGGCGCTGTGGGCCGACTGGAGGGGGAATGGTATCCCCCTGTCACAGGGGGTGTCGCAGACTAGGGGGCGCTTCTTGCATGACGCCTGGGGACAAATGCATGCGTGCGCGCAACGCAGGAACAGAAAAGGGCGACGGCGCTAGCATTTTGCTTTGTTGTATAGCAGCCGTTATTAGTCCTTCATTACTAATAATATCTCATTTCAATTCCATTGCAGTGTGAATCGCATGTCTGCTCATTCATGCTTTACCTGCTAAGCAGGTGTGTAACGGCCGAGTCGAATGCGTCCAATCGGTGGGGACTAGAGGTTATCGGTACTTTCGGCCTCGGTTCGCCGAATAGCGTCTCGTCGAATACACCACCGAGAGGTACATCGATCTCATCCAACGCTGATGCGAACGACTAAGAGTACGAACTCATAACGTAATAAAAGGGTGAGACGACGATATATAAAGGTATATTGCATTGGTAGAAGGAAGGGTATCGGTAATGGG
>JAYGXS010000006.1:13538702-13617627 GCA_036362985.1 Ligula intestinalis | reverse complement strand
AACAGGTGCTTGCTAGTCTGAAATGGAGTCATTTCACGCGGGGACCAGAAAGGATATTCAAACAAATAATAAGGAATTGATGGGAATAAAAGAAGGAAAGGAACAAGTATCTAACAAAGAGACAGAGGAATGTTTAAGAATATAACAAATATCATATAACGGGCGTGATTGCTATTTCTTAACGCATCGTCAGTGAGATGGCGAGTCTAATGTTTTCAGACGTCAAATAGCTACTTTGCTGTTAAACAAATTGAAATGCGGTATGAAGAAAATATCCGTGAGAAACTTCAGAGATTTCGCAGCATTAAACTTTTCACCATAAAAGAGATGTGGTTGATGAAAAGGTGAAAAAATATAGGGTATGTTGTGTGAAATCTATATTTTCTTCCTCCATGGGGCCAGTTATATCAATAAACCGGAGATCATACAGCCACGAAAGATCCATTTGATCTGTCCATAGGTTATAAAAGCAAAGGTTAGGCAATTTATTAGCAAAATTTGGATGACCTTATTTGAGTTTCCAATTTGTCTGGACTCTGAACCTCCTCATATATAACTTCACCAAATTCGGTGAGATATAATAAAAAACGAATGATATCAGAAGCGACCGGTTTTCTTTCAATGGAATCCATTTGCTTCGAATACCTACGTAGAATTAAATGGCTGAATGAATCGAGGTAATCGAATTGCCTTGGACGATCTCCAGTTATGTGTACATCCACTGTTCGTAATAATAGGTAGGGCTGTAGCGGTGCTGCAGCCCACCGCCTCCAAATGCGAGATTCCACAGTCGTGATCTCGTGGAAGGGGCAATCTTTGCCGCCATGTCTCTCGACCTGATCGACCACACTTCGCATGCGAGATTTAACCTGTGCCTCAGGATACACGCACGCACGCAAGTCAGTCGGACGAATCAGCGTCCTGAAATGCCCTGGGCCAATTAGCATCCTCAAATCCCCATGCGGCCCTTGTTACTATTATGGCTGCTTTGCCCTCATTGGGATGCGGCTAGTTTTCTAGCTGGTCATGCTTTCCAAGTCACACTTCTTCCATCTATTCTCCGTTCCTTTCTGTACACGATAAACTATTCCTTCTATTCTGTCCTCCACTGACTTCTCCTCTACGAAGGAGCAGGACCTGGAAGATTGTGGGTGTATGGTTAACCGTCTTAACCTAAACTCCTAAAGGGCTGCCTTCAAGGATATCAATTGACCTCAGTTGAGCATTTGCTGTATGTTTTATTGACAAATCATAGATTTGAGTAAGAGCAATAACAGATAATTCAATTTGACGCCACTCATTCTCCATGATCAATTTCGTGTGCGTACGTTCTCCTTATAGTGCGGGGCCAGGCGGGGGCAGGAAACGAGACTGAACATCGGCACTGCATTTGCATCAAGGTTGTTCAACTTCCAGGTGTTGGCCCCATTGTATTGACGGAGCGGATGAAGTCAAACGGAGCAAACGACTGCGCACTCGATAGCTGATCCCGTTTATAATATTTTTTTTTTCATGCAAAGATGGAGTGTAGTTATTATTAATGATTGTTTTTACAGCTTGATCTACGTAAAGCGTGAACCTATGATTTGCACTGCAAATGTCCAGGAGTTATTAATTCATTGCGCTAGAAGTAAAATATAAACCACGCTTTGAAATGAAGTATGATCCTTGCAGAGGCTAAATACAGATAATGTTTACAAAGGGAATAAAACGTGCTTAAAGTGTGTTAGGTGGTAGTGCCTAAATTTCTACAAACTATGTCCATAGAATAATCCACAAAAATGTAAAGAAAGTATAGATAGAGAAGAAGTAGTTTCGAGCACCGGAACCCGAATTCTTCTCAATCCATCTCGTACTGGAATGCGAACCCTCGCCTCAATTTCTGAAGAAAGTTTATCGATAAATTTTGCTACACACTTACAAAAATACCGGAAGCGTCCTTTATCAGTAGCCCAAGGTCGACTTGCGTATGAGGTGTACCTGGCTATATTTGCTCACCTAATTCGCTCGTCCAGAAATTAACCAACCGAGAAGCGTGAAATCCTGTCTTGCGTACGGCAAAATGTCACCATTAGCAGCTGACTGAATTCCTGTTTGGACGCAGCAGTCATTGTGTGCGTAATGACAGTAGATTGCGTAAACTTAAAAACCAAATATTCGTGTCGTCTACTTTCTGAACATGGGTTTTTGTTGAACATTCCTTCAGGCTTTCCTTAATTTCTACGACAGTGTTGGAAGACGAGCAATAAACAAACTTTCTCTCCGCACCGAACGTCTCGATGAACGACCGGTTTTCTGGACAAAAATATGAAACTGTGCATTGTACATTGCGAGGCCAAACTGCAAGAATGCAGGTACTCCTCTGGGTCCCGCTTTCAGACCAATTTGCTGAATGCTCCTCCAACGAAACGAAGAACTGGTCTTCACTAGCTATCAACCAAAGTAAAGGGTTCTTTATGTCAGTAACATTTTTGTTATCATCAAAACATCTGAACTCGTCCACCTCAACGAGTAACTGTACTTGGTTAACCCAGATATCCAGTTCGCGATGAAAGCTGAAAGAAATAAACGAACTCCCATTCCTCTGTGTCCTCTATGTCAGTGCTCGACTGGATTACTGCAAACCACAGAGTCAGAAAAGCCACCTGTACAAAGCAACTACTACACTTTAACAGATATCATCTCATGTCTAACAAGCATAGAAACTCTTTTCCAAAGATTTGAAAAACAGTGCGGCACACCAACTTACAAAAGAGCTGCACAACAATACTTTCACGAACTTCCAAGTTAATTGGTATCCGCACTCCTTTGTCAAAAAGTGCCAAGTTAATAGACAGCAGCCAAATGAACAGCAATTTGATGACCGGAGCACCATTCCCTACGCCGAACCACCGGACTTATCCTTAGAAATTTTAAGACTTTCAAGGTTAGAACTAGCCTTTATAATATGTACGTGAGACCTAGCCTTGAATTCTGCTCACCCTTATTCAGTCTTCTGCGCACTAGTGAACGGAAGAAAATAGAATCGGTGCAGCACTTCTTCACTAGACGAGTTTTCACTACAGAACACCGCAACTTAATCTACCAACAAAGGTGCGAACTTAGAAAGCTGGATCCCCTATGGCTTCGTCGATTGCAGAAGGGTCTTTTTTCACTGTTTAAACTTTTGAATGGTCAAACCTTAAATCCTCTCAGTAAAATAAGGCAGCTCGAGCACTCTCGACGCGCCAGTCATCGAGACGTATTTTTATTTCTTCCTATGGCACGCACAGTTAAGTACCGGCAATTCTTTTCAGTAAATGCCATATCAATCTGGAATAAGCTGCACAAAAGTATTCAAACCCAGCAAAAGTACCCTATGTTTAAGAGAGCTATAACTAGTTTTCTACATTCAGGACAGCTTTCGCGAATTTTGGGTACTGACTCGGTGGAATCTATCTTTCACTCTGATGGCGTTCGTGAACTTTGAACCCCGCCCGGCTTCATGCTGAAGATAATGCGGCTGAAGCAGCAGCCCGCAGTCTGCTAAGCCTTCAGCCGATAGTGCGCAACTTTTGCCGACAACCATTGAAGGAAGCCTGAGAACACTCTGTTCTTGTGCCAACCCTATCCGTCTGGAACTAATGTTTTTAAACGATATGAAACAGTTCTCCTGCTGATGAGTCAACTCAGCTTACAACTGTACATTTATTCCGTTTGTATCATACCTTTGGAGGCAGGTTTTTTCACTTGAAACAAACTCCTTATCTCGCCCAGTATTGACAAAACAAAAAACCTGAAACAAAACCAATACTGGCTGCAACATAGGGAGTTTGTTTTAGGTTTTTTCCGGTCTTCGAGGTGTTGGAAGGTGCCCAAGAGGTGCCTTACCAACTCTTTACAATTGCCTGTAAAGTGGCATAAAAAACATATTATATTATACGAGGAGTCACCGTAGCTGTCGCTGAACTGTTACAAGTCGTTGGATGGGCAGCACCCATTTATCTCAGATGACAGTAGGCAATCGCGTAATGCCCCCTACGGTAACCTCTGCAGTGGTCTACGAGAGACAATGCAACAGTTAGGACTGCAATAACCTAAGAAAAACTGTGTGAAAATTGCAGACTCCCATTCACGAACACGAGCTCGCAGCTCGCAGCACACATTTTAGAGACTGGCCAAAGCGTCGATAACCAAGTAACGCTAATCGTAGGCCACGGAACTTCAAAGGCTGAAAGACTGACGCTCGATGCATGGTATTCAGGTGCTAACTTCATAAACAGGTATCTAGTCCTTCCTGCGGCCTACAATGTCTTACAACATTACGAGAGTAAAAGACAAAAAAGTCGAATCCAAATTTAAAAAATGCAAGCGAAAACGACCCCACAAGGAACGAATTGGAAGAGGAAGCCGGATTACCAGGATTCTCTATTTTGGAGACAGAGAACTGCATTAATTACTGCTTATCATCCCGGACGACCACCCGTCTTCCCTAACAGGTTAGGAAAGTCGGGTGGTCGTCCGGGGTGATCAGCAGCGAATTAAATGCGATTAATTTGCCCATGCCACCATAATAACCCTCTCATTTTTGACTGCTGCCTCTTACCCCTTGACAACCTGGTGACCTGATAAAGGAAATAATCCAATCAAAGCCCTGACAAACAACGGAATATCGACAGTGAGACCGAAACTTGTACAACAGACCAAGATAAGTTCGGGACGTCCACTACATACAATCTAAACAACTAATATCACTATTAGACACCATGAATATTCATTTTACTTGAATAAAATGATGAAAAATGAAGTCCTTCTGGAATTCCAAAAGTTAACTCCGTTCGCTACGAAAACACTGTTTAAATGAGCTACTACTCAGGCGGTCCGCTAAGTTGTCTTTTCTGTTGTTTTAACTCTCGCTTTATTTTGCTGCTTGTGCAAAATCCAGACCAAGGTTTGTTCATATAAATGTACTGGGTAAAAGTCACTTTCTCTGTCGTCCTTGCACGAAGATCCTTCTTATAAAATGACCGATGAGAAAGTAGGCCCCAGGGTCCAGATTTGCACGCTTGCGCGCCGCTGCAGAAAATCTGAACGCTCATGACCGTGTCGACTTGCGGTGCTTAATTTTACTCGCAGTATAGTTTTAGAGCCGTTTTGATTCCACCTTATGTAACTGGCTCCATATCGTTGTCGGCCCACTAGTTTAGATATAGTCTGCAAGGATTCTTGTGGACGTGTTAGCGTCAGAATTCGGTTCAACCTTTATTCTTGAATCTCAATAATTTTTTGACGGAAGCCTGATGCATTTTGAAGTGGCAAACAGAAATACTAACAAAACTGGCCCCATCTAGCGGTGCAGTAGCCTTTTTCTGCAACGGATGCATCCTTCTTCGCAGACGGGATTGAAGGACTAGAGACATGGCTGTTACATAGTGCTCTAATGCAGCTAAGCTTCCTTTCATGCAAAACGCTACTTCGTGTAGCTACGCTTCCTTACATAAAAACCATTTCGTTTGTCTAATAAGCGTATCAGCCACCGAAGACAATAAATACGACTGCTCGTAGGAAAACTATTCACACTTTATAGGAAAAGTATAACTTCTCTTATTAATGCGACCGCAGCAACATTTATACACTAAGAAAGTCGACACAAAGAACGCTACTCTACGATATGTTTCGAGCAAGTTATTCAAATATATAAAATTTAGTTTTACTTTGCATAGTAAAGACGATTTTCGATTACTTCGATGTTCTTGCATTTGACACTATGCTCGTCTAATGCCGAAAAGCTTAGACCCTATGAAATTACCTCAGAAAAAGTGAAACCGATGTGGTACGGAATTAACCGCCCACCAAAAGAAGAATTTCGCTACAGTAGTGAACGTAGTCTACCTTTATAGATACTGTCTCGATTTCTATCGATTTCACTTAACAGGATAGGTATAGCGTTTTATTTTACTAGTTTATTTGAAGTCATGTTAAACTGCCGAACTGTACATTAATACGAATAATATTCCTTTTTTAGTCGAAAGAGAATAAATACAGTGAAGCGGTCACTAATTATGTTACGATTTTTGACGGTAAATAACGAGATTGTATACCATATCCACACCCAAAACCTAGAAATTATTAGTGCTACCGCGTTATCTTTTTATCGAAAAACATTAACGATTCTGTCACTATTGAAACTGCATGGCCGAAATGGAGGAGGAAATGGGATCAAAGGTTACAGTTTAAGTAGGTTTTAAACAAGCAGGAGACATTCGTCTTGTACCAATGAAACCGGCATATGGTGAAGATCTCCTATAGTGAACGAGCCATGTGCGCCTACCTGCGATTGATACCAGGGTTTACTGCTTCAGCTCGCACTAAAAGTCATCACTAGTGAGTATTGCTGGAAACTCGTGCCTCGTAATATTTTCATGGACTACAGTTGGTGAGATAGCGGGGTATTCTATGCAGACAGGCCACCTGCTTTGGCTTTCGATGATATAATCTCTAGCACCTCTTCAGTTGAAATTTGACGTATGTGTTGTGGGTAAAACCCATTTCGTTGTGTTTTATACATGCAGGTTATTATCGTATGGTAATTTGCCCGTCAAAATTAACTATCAAACGCACGCCTGCTTATTTTTACCTTAAGCGTCACTATAAATCGACAAATGGGCTTAGTCAGACTACCAAATGAGATAATTTGCTTTTGCACCGGAGGTAGCATTCATTTTGCGTGATTTAGATGGCCTCTTATTGTAGTTCTATCGCATCACGAATAATCGCCCCTCATCGCACTCGGTATTTGACGGACTGTTAATTAAATTTAACACAGACAGAAGAATAAAATTGCGGGATGCGCTGGGGGCCAGTCCTCGAAATTTCCTTTTACTCGCCGCTATCATGATAGGATAGTCTTGGTAGTTTGTTCGCCAGGATGGGCGAAGGTAACCACTGCTTCGGAGCTGTTCATACCTGAGTTTCAAAAGGACTGTAGGTGGGATTTGCGTATCATCAAACAAATTCCTGCCATCTCGTCTATGGCTACTATTTAGGTTTAATTCAGACCACTAACAAGGAGCTTCAAAACTCAGCGCACTGCATAATGAACACCGATGGGTCTCGCAGTCGTGGCCATCCAAATTATCCGTTTTTTTCTTTCATTTATTCTCCCACCTCTTCTTCTCCTCATCATCGTCTTCGTTGTGAAAATGATAGCAAAGCTGAGATTAAGAATGTTTTAAATAGCTAACTTTAGTCATGTTTTGCTTACTTGCTTACTTCCATTGTGAATGCAGACTTTCTAGTAGTTCCCGTAGGTGATTTGTTCTTCTTTTTTTTCAGCAACTCGGTAGTCGTAGAATGTTATAATTACTTTACATACTATGCTGGAAACGGCAACCGATCCAAATCGCATATGGCTGGGTAACTTACCACCTCGGACCACTGAATATTTCATCCTAAAACTCGCCAGACAGTTCGGTGAACTTGCAGACTTTACTTTCCCCGTCCACAAAGTCGGCCCTCAACAAGGCGCAACAACAGGCTTCTGTTTTGTTACTTTCAAAACTCGAGAGGCTGCTCAGTTAGCTCTACGACGGTAGGTCTCTCCATTTCGATTGTTCTGACGTTTTAGTTATGAATGTAAAAACACGTCTTTTTGATAACAGTAACCTCTTTACCGGCAATACTTGGGTTTTTAATGTGTCCAGGACCAAATGGTAAATAGTGGATATATAATGCTGTGCTCATAGAAATTGTCCTTATTTTCCTGTTAGTGGTCATCTTTCCAGTGTCGTACATTTCACTCCTGTTCACGAAGACCCTAGTCGATTAGCTGTCCAGGTTAAAATCCTAAAAATCGGCTCTTTTGTCTTTCTTCGACACCTAATGCTGAATAGGATTATTTTTGCTCCAAGACTGTGTTTTTCTGATCATGCTTTCGCTTTTCGAATCCCCTATTTAATTATTTTGGTCACGTTAATCTATATTCCTGCCAAAATTAACTTTGAGTTAGCAAATGATGGATTTATGTCGCACTGGTCTCCCTTATTCCACTAGAAATCCTGCTCCATTCGTCGCCTCTCCTCCTGTGTAGTGGGAATCATCAGTAATCCTTGCGGACTGAATATAATTAAGCCGATTGTTAACATCCAGGGTGATGACTGCAATATACTCGTACTTGTTACGGTTGCGATCATGACTGATCTAGCAGGCCTCGCTGATGTCCCGAATGGTACTTATCCAGGCGTGATGATCCATGGCAGCAGACCTGGACAGTTTAATACAATTTCTATGCCAGTTCCGGCGACCGAATACCGAAGGTCCAAGAACAATTTCCAGGTGCTGGCGGAAGAAGTCAAGCTGGGTTTTGAGCTGACCTGCTCTTCGATGTCTCTAATTGAGTACCGGTGTCGGACTGAGGACAGTAACATTAAGCTCGTGAAATTGACAAAAAGGAACGTGTTTTAGCCACTCCATCCTTGCGCTGTTGTCGCAGCGAGTGCAGCATGTCTCATTTGAGACGAAGTTGGTGTACTTCCTCAAGCAGTCATTTTATTTAATCTTCTAGTCCAGCATTCACAGCCGTAAAGAAGGACACACCGAACGGATGCAGGGTACACGCGGACCCTCGTAGCAATAGAAATATTGCGTAGGGTCCATAGGCATTTTCGAAGAGTTGAGAAACCTCTTCCAACTACATCTATTCGGGAGATAATGTGCTCCTCATACTGTTAATTCGGTGGTAACCTCGCTCTGAATTGTTTTAAACTGTCTATTTGTTCAAGTTGACAGCCACTAATCTCAAGAAGTGCCTTCTCTTGGACAGGGATGCAGCATAAAAACACATCAGTCTTCCCAGCGCTAATAGATAAACCGACCGATTTGGCGAACTCGTTCACCCGTAACACCATAGGATGTAGACCACCAAAGTTTAAACCTATTAAAACGATATAATCGGAAAATAGAGGACAGGACTGTCTTCAGAGGACCTTTTTGCCTTTGACTTACAACAATAACACACTTTTACATTTTTAGTAACCCGCCTTTCGCTTTTATTTCGTTACTTTTCGCCAATATAAGGTAGAATTTCCCTCATTTGTGCTCACGTCAGTGCTCGACCTTGGCCAAGTTGTCAGCCGTAAAGCCGACATTCACATCACGGACTGAGTCACTCAGTGCAGAGATCTTACCACTAACTTTGCGGATAAATTCCTAGAGTTTCGAGTATCACTAACGTTGAAGGCCTGCTCCATGGCAGTCGCTATTTCAGCTTAGTATTTCTTCCGATCATCTCCAGCCGATTTTGCTGTCATCTTTCTGAGTTGGCGGAAAGAATAATCACTATAGCAGCTGGCTCGAGCTGTCTAAGTAGGCAACTGCAGGGTTATTACGCTGATCCAGTCACTGCAGCGTCGTTGGGTGTATCCATAAATATTCGCAGCTGCCCTGCAGACTGATGTTTTCAGTGATGACCATTGGCTTCTGTCTTCTCATTCTGCTCGGGTCGTAAAATAAGACCGGCTTTTCAGGGCGTCGACAGCATTGGGGGGGGGGGGCGAACTTTGGCGACTTCAAAGCGTCTAGCCCGTGGCATTTTGGGTACGGATGAGAGGTGAGCTTTCAAGCGTGTACGAAAGAGAGCGTGGTCAGACCCATGGGCATAATCAGTCTCGACACCACGCAGCGATATGCTATCGTGAACCCACCTGTGAAGCCTTGAATTGGCTAGCATGTAGTCAATCTGACCAGTCGTGTGACTGTCGTTTGCGTATAATGTTAGCTGAAGTTTGTTGTGGTGTTGAAAGCATGTATTCGTATCAAAAATTCCATTCCGATCAGCAAAGTAAAGCAATATCTCCCCATTCTCACATCGAGAACCAAATCCTAAGCGGCCAATAAGATTACTGTTTGACGAGTCACTGGGCCCATCCCGCTCATTCCATTCAGTGGCAGCAATCAGCATGTCGTGGCGTGGGAACCTTTCAACTAATGCTTGTAGCTGCGAGTAAAACATCTTTAGTGACGGTTTACGGTCGCCGTATCACCGTGCCGTCATCAGGCCTTGCAACATTTTATAAGCTTTTGGCGTGCCAGAACTCAGCCCGTCACGTCCTGGTAGCACTGACGCTACTGTTCAGCGACAGCCTGCTCCCTATGTAGCAGAACTCGTCTTCTCTCTATGGCACACTACCAGTGATTCTTAAACTAGTAAATTATTAGCTTGTATTCCAGAATACCTGTTTCAACCTCAACTTCTTAACCGCAACTGATCCACATTCTTGAGCTATATCGATTGTAATGCACACTCAAACCTTAGGGTATGCTCTTCATTGACTACCAAACCAAGTTTCCATCCGAACGTCTGCTATCCTTTTTGCAAAAAACGCCGTCTCCTATTTTTCAGACTCAATGGCCTCCGAATCGGCGACCATACTCTGTCTGCGCGTTTGGCCAAACCCTCAAAGGAGGAGACCCTCTTAGCTCAATCCTCGCTGGCCGAAGCTCGACGGCAAAAAATAGAGGATGAGACAAAGAAAAGAGAGGAAGAACTCGCCCGCATTTTGATGAACACATGTCAGTCATCGAAAAACACTACCTACATCACGAAGTAAGTAGAAACACGCTCTTTATGTAGTTTCATGCTTTATATTATCTACTCGAGAATATTTGGGCATATAATATGGGTGCCGGAATTACTTTCTGAAGCCTATTACATGATGTTCGAATTCATCCTATGACAGTTAAAAAAGACACAGAGGCCCTAACCATTCGCCCCATTTTCTTCTTCCTGTAACTGCTTTTGGCATAGAAAGATTGACGTACCTCAGACCGCCCCCCTGACGCAGGTTTCACAACCCAAGTCGGTGGCTGTCACGCCAACTGTAATTCCCGATCTGTACGGCAAGTTGGGCCAGGTTAGCGCAAAGCCGCTTAAGTCTGGATCCTCGTCCGCCTTTGGTGAGTCATCAACTTCTTACTTTGCATAATTTCCTGCTCTGTTTACTGCGAACACTTGCATGGCGCGTGTATTATTTTTAAGACATGCGTAGCTACCGGTGATATGTTTACTGTCACTGGATGTTCTGTTACGCCTATAGCAGCTGAATTTGCAGCTCAGTCTTATACTCCAGAACGCAGTCGCCGTGTAGTAATCTCTAGACGCTTCTTTTCTTACAAAAAATACCCACATACGTTCATAAATTTTGCGGAAGCAGAATGAGGTACGAGCTGTGCAAGTCTGCCTCAATATAAAACAATTCACACACACGCCCAAGTGGGACACACGGTGAATGCCGCCGCCCGCAACGATGAGTTGTCGGTCGTTGGCTTGCTGCAGGGTGACGTACACACACCAGTTCTTCTGTATTAAACTCATGTGTGCAATAATCCGTTAATCTTCTGTTGTGCGGCGGCATTAAGAAGTGGACTTCTCGTCAGCTTTTTTTCAAACATCAACTCAATACCTGCCGACCGATCACAGTTTATTATCTATTAGGAGGGTTTGGCGGATTTGACTGCCTATCCTTTCTTTATGGTTGATTGTAATCCTGTAGAAAATCTGTCAGCAGCAGATCACTCCACTCAGAAAAGGGTTCTACGTATGAGCCTACGACAGCTTCCTAAAAAAAAGACAACATGTGACATGACAGTGCATAAGAAGACTAGTAAACGAGTGCACGTCAGAAAATCATTCTATTTCGATACTTTATTGCAAGTGCCGAAATTTGGGCCCAATAGTGTTACTAACTCGCTATGTTTAGGTAATATTATGCATAATTTTAGCACAAAGACGCGTTTGCCAGACCGAAGGAAGGGCACATAAGAAAGCAAAGTATTTTTCAGTTGACCCAATTGTGAAAAGCTCGCAGCCTCGGTGAGAGTCGAGCGGAAGGCTTTTGCGCAGCCAACGCTCTACCATTGAGCTACGAGGCTCACCATGAATTTGATCACCTTTGGATCGATTTTACCCGTCCAACTTACTGTTAGAACAGCAGACTGACTGCCCGGACATGATTTCCTAAGCAATCGTCTAGAATCCACCAGAATGACTGCTAGACTCACTCCATTATTAGGAGGGTTTGGCAGATTTCAATAATTCGACTGACCCACCGCTGTGTGGGTTTGACTCCCACGACGCCGCGAATTTTTAAAAATTGGATCGGCGTAGCGTATAATTTAATTAACGACACCAAAATTTAGAATTACTCAAACAAAAGACCATAACTTCGTATTTTACCAATGACTTCAGAAGGAAGGCCAAGGGATAGGTTGACCCCTGCGAGTAGTATTACAGCAGTTGACTGAAACAAGACTAAATTAATTACAAGCGTTCTACCTTGTGTAATCTAAGAAGATTCTTTGAAGCAAGCAAATATGGCAGAATTTATTCGATCAAATAAATTTCGTGACGGCTCGTCAGCTGCGGCCCGTCTTTGCATGAATGAATAACAAGTGGGTTATAGGACAATTTGAATATCAACAAAATCGATAAAAGCAAGGTCAAATTTACGCATAAGTGAAGATTCATCTCGTCAACTTAACTGGGGAAAGGGCGGAAATTTGGGGGGAAACAACACAAAAACAAACAAAAGGTGACTAAATGTAGGCCTATGGACCCCAAGGCAGCTGTAGGTTAGCCACATGTTCTAATTGCTTACAAAGGTCGGGTTTCTCCCGCCGTATGTAGGCTGCTTCCATGTAGCGTAATGTCCGGTTTGTTCGTGCTCGAACAAGAACTCGGAAAGATTTTTTCGGATCGAACGAGTGACCACTGTCCAATAGATGTTTTGTAATAGAGAACCGAGGTACTTTGTTTTCCTGTTTAAAAAGCCAAGAGGGTAAATGTTCAGCTGCCCTGGTCGCCAATTGCCTTTGCGTTTGCCCGATGTACTTGCATCCGCAAGTGCATGTAAATTCATAGACGCAGTTTGGAATGGCGTGCAAAGGCGAGACATCTTTTGTCCCGTTAACGGGAAGGCCTTTAATAGGGCTGAGGAACACCAATGCAGCTGCATATTTCAGGCTACCTACGTTGATCAGTGTCTACGGACACTTCGTCTTCACACAAACACAGTCGTTTATTCCAAGTTCTGCAAATATTCGCATATTTAATTGGGTCGATTTATTGGACAAACGATGAGTTGTAATCAGAGGATCCTTATTGACCCTGTCTAACTGTACGATTTTAATTATTCCTGCAATTGTACTGGCCTGATGAGTGGCTGAAAACCTGTTTGCCGATGGTTGTATTGAACACTTAGTAATTGGGTGTGACAAAAACTTTATAACCGTATTCTGTTCTCTTCCAAAGCACCCGGAAGCCAGTCCCAATCAGCACCCAATAACTTAACAATAAGCCGAATAGAAGCCACTCTCCGGCGTTTGGAAAGAGAAGACGATACAAACGTCCAACCCGCTATTCTGCGTTCTCTTACCAGTGGTGTTAGGGAAGATTCCTTAAGACCACATCCTGCGCTGACTGGTGTTCTGACGATGCACAAGGACATACGGCCCAATAACCGGAGCCATCGCCATTGCCCCTACGCTGGGCAAAGACGGGGCGCGTGGCAGAACATGCACTCCGGCCGACGTTTATAGCCCGTTCCACAGCTTTACCTCTCACTACCAACTTAATCATTTGCTATTTTATTAAACTATTACGCGGCATTTTAATCCTTTCACTTACTCTTGAGGATATTCATTAAATCTTAAAATCAAAGAGTTAACCTAAAGCATAGGTCGAATACCCCACGTTATTTCACTTGTGAACTAGACTTTATAGACGTGCCAAAATGTGGGATTGTTCGGGCTAAATCGACACTTCGGTTGTGATTAGCGGGTGAATACATAAAGAAACAATCACACCCCCTACATAGAGCTAATCAAACTTACTAATTTTGGTAATATTAACAGAACCCGACCTTCACGTTGGTTTTGGACGCTCCATATGGTTAAAAACCGTTACAACCGAGCTGCTTCCGGCGCTAGAAACAAAAAACCTGAACTGTACCGCCCTAGTAACAAATCCAAACAGATTCCATTATGGAATTCTGCCGGAAAAGTCGCTATACGTATTCCAGATTTAGGGCGGATTTAGCCGCGGATTCCGCCTAGAAAAGTCGCTTTTACTCTCCCATCCCGCACTGGTCGCACTTTATTTACACAGAAGCGTTATCGCTATTTCATTAGCAAAACTCGCAATACGCCGACAGAAATGGATATGCGATATTGCATCTTATCGGTTTTTACCGATCGATGTAGAGAACCTCCCAATGACTTATCTCGTAAAAGCATTGAAATGGAGCCGAAGTCGCTGGCGAGCAACCCGCCCTACTCATTCAGATCAGCCTGTAATCCTCAAAAGCACTTGGTCTTCATTTAAGGGCAGCCAGGTACACTTCAAGGAAATAAAACGAGACAATCTCTTGATAATCCGAAAAGGAACACAGTAAGGCAAGGCAGGAGGTAAGCTTGACAGGGCTCAAAGGCTATGAATGAGCCAGGTGGAGGGAATGGGGTGAGGTGGGGTTAAAAGTGCGCAGACAAGGCGTTTTCACGTCTAAGAGAACCGGTCAGCGGAGGTACTCGGAGGACTTTCCTACGTAAAAAAGACAACACTGTGGGAAGGAGACCAACAGTGGGAGGGAGACGGGGAGCGGGGTTAGCTAAAGGCGACAGATCGAATAATGAGACATCTGGGCCGTTGACATCCGAAATGCCGTGTCCACTCTTATATAGTATATACACATCAGGGCCGGCGGCCGGGAAAGAGCACACGGCCGAGCACGCGCCCCCTGCGATGCGTTACCGCCGACAGAAGCAGGACAGCGGAGACGAAGGCGCACAAAGCAAAGTGAAGGCGACTGAGGCAACGGATATTCAAATGCGAGAAAAAGAAACAGGAAGGAGTGTGCCGGAGTGTACAGCATTCGCTTTGAGCGCGCACGCCGGCGAGTAGGTGGGCCAGAGGGGGTGTCTGCAGAATCACAATTCGAAGCCGAGGAAAAAAGTAGCAGCAGCAGCTCATGTTCGGCTTGAAAGTTTGCTGATGACACGCACGAGCGACTTGTTCTCGTCGCTCATCTTCGCGTTCTCTTGTCGTAAGCGTTCAATCTCCTACAAGTAATGAAGAACAGCAGCGGAGGAATTAACAGAAGGGAATTTTATGCATACAGGCAGGTGCGAAGCACGCGTGTGAGAACAAACGAAAAAAACAGGGCAACAGTTGACTCGAATCGCTGCAGGAAAGAGACTTGAAGGGAATAAAGCGTTTTTTTTTCTTGGTGTGAACGTTAATGCACAAGAGACGGGCCCTTTGTCAGGAAACACCTAGCCCTCAAGTGCTGCCAAAAGACTGACCTACTCTGGTTCTGATAAGAGCCCCAGAGACGCATGAAAACTGCTGTTATGGAGAGAGAGGGTAGGAGAACAATTAACATTTGACCGTAGGTCGCGATAAACCGATTCCCAGACGCCCATTCCAAGGCAGCACTTTTTTAGACTTGTTGAAACTCCAGAAAAAAAGAACCCACTGTGCTCGCTTTAGCAGCAAAAGCATCGACACAACTAGTACACTTATCTCTACCCTAGAGAGCGCTTGACATCTTGCTGAATGTCTTATGGTTGATCATGTGATACAGCTGTACTCACCAAGCGAGCCCTATTTTGTCTGAAGGCTATAAGAAAAAGGCGAAAGCAAACCCGCCACTTGTGACCCGGCATCCATAGTATATAGGGAAGGAAACAGGCAGGCTTATCGTCTCCAGTATAAAGGTCTGTGGACCCGACATGATTGTACCTAGGAAAGGCTAGTCCTTCGGGTAGGTGGTTGGCAATAAGCAGAAATGTAAATCACGCAAGTTAAGTGAGGTGAGGCATCCTTTGTCCTAATTTCGGGGCAAAAGGTAACGACGGAACGTGCTGATTTTGCACACTTTCAAAGACTTCGTCTTGTGTGCGTGTGTAAGTGCAGGTTGCGAAATACTGTTCCCAGTGATCGAGGTGCATGGCGTGGACAGTGAAAGAAGCAGGAATAACAGCACGGGCGCCCGACGTTAAAACGACAAAGCTGCAAGCACATGCATCACCACCACCAACACCATCAAGGGGAAACTTCGAAAGACACAAAAAGTAAACAAGGTAATGGAACGTAGGGTGAAACAAACAGCTTAAATGAACCTTCGCTTGGTCTTCAAAGTACGTGGTACTCCGACGGAGCTGAAAATGGGTGAGACAGTAAGCAAACATCCAGATTAGTGTCGTCTATAAACAGAGGAAGGAATTCGACCAAAAAGTGCTATTCTCTAATGGTCAGTACATATGGGACGAAACATAGCAGCGGACTCAGAAACATGGAACTTTCTGTAAAATAAGTCGTCCGAATCTGGTTGTGAGTCAAAAACAAAGGCACGATAGTTGTTAGTAATCAGGTAGCATAACGTAGGTTAAGGAGCCCTACCGAAGCTGGACTCGGATCTCGAATTCCGCCCGAGTAACCGCCAAGAACAGTGGCCTTGGAGGTCTTAAGTCGCGTCAGTTCGTTCTGAAGGGCGGCGAGGTCACGGTTGGTCTTCTCTAGTACCCGTTTAAGACGTTCCTTTTCACTCCGCTCCTCTTCATACAGACGCCGGTAATCAATCTTCTAAAAGTTGCATAAGGTGAAGGCACGTAAGGGCAAAGCCTGCGCGTGTACTTGTCCTTAAGCAAACTGGCAGTGCTAAAAGCTGATAAATATTTGTAAACAACTTTGGCTAGAACATACGTCTCGCCATGTGTACCGCTCCTGCGGCTGGGTGGAGGATGGAGTAGAGCTGGTAGACCGGATAAGAGCTCCGTTTGCTGTGGTAGGGGAGAGCTGCCGACTGGGAGAGGGAGTAGGACGGTCACCATTACTGACGCCACCACCACCACCACTGACAGGACCGCTCGTACTAGTTACCGACGGTCGCAGGAACCGACTCGTGGGCTTGAAAGGACAAAGTAAAAATAGGTGTAATAAGTCAAACGGGACGAGATGGCGACTACAAGAAAGGTCAGAACGACACCGATACTTCAGAACAGATGGTAAAAAACGAGGCGTGGGGGGGGGAGGGAAGAACATACCCTTGGGATGGTTGAAGAATCATCAGTCTTGACAGAGGACTGCTCCAAGAGGCTGGCTGCAGCAAGGACATCGCTTGTATTAACCTTGCCCGTGCAAACCCGATCCCGGGTTTTGCGACCACGGTACGCGGAGGGGGTGGTGTTGGTGATTGTTTCTTGGGTGCCAGGGGAGGTGTCTGCAGCCAAAACTGGCTTCTGTGAGTCTAGGAGAGGTAAAATGCAAAAACTGTCAAACAACCTCCAGGACAAAGGAGAGAATACGGACATTCGTTTAGAAACAACAGAGGAATAGACGAAGTTGGGTTTTTCAGTTCCGACTAGCGGATAAGAATCAGATCAGTAACTGAGCAATGGACCTGTCGCTGCCGATGCACATAAAACTACTACTCATTGTTAACATTTTACTGCTCAACAAATAAAGAATAACTGCAACAGGATGACTGACTTCTTCCTTCAGTGATTGTATCTTCTTTGCTCTATCTGCTTCCTTTCGCTTCTATAGGCGAGAACTTGTCGGTTCTGGTTGTCTGGAAAGCAGTCAAGCTGTTGATATATAAAACTTAAGAATGGATGCGAATGTTTAAGTTCCAGGTGTCTACATGCATAAAGGAGAAGACTGGTCGAGCACTGGACCAATTTGTTTATTACTTTTAAATCGAAAGCTCAAAGCTCACTTATTCATATATGAAACTCGTTATAGTCCGTAAATCAATTAAGTAGTAATTATTTTTTTAATTTTAAGGTCGCAAAAATTCCGATCACAGAAATCCATTACATTTACATTACATTACATTACATTTATATGGCCTGATGAGAATTAATTGAAAGTATACGAATGCTCGCCAATTCCTCCTCGGATTTTTTAATTTTACAGACTACTGAAAAAAATGAAATGAGCGCGGACTACCGCTTGCTATGGGAAGGTCGTAAGACCAATAGTCCGTAACATGTAAGAAAAATGGCTACTTGTTGTTGTAGGACAGGCAAGCGACCCCTCGGCACTGTTGGCCCAACGGCAAATGAAGCCTGATCGTGTAGCCCGCAGAGTCCTGACTTTTCACAGCCGGCTAAGTAGAGTGATGATACCTTATAGCTCCTGTGATTTCGGAGTGGACTTATGTGAACAAATGTTTACTGTTTCAGAAAAGTTTGACGGCGGGCAATAGTCAGCGTTGCAATACCGTGACAACTAAAAGTGTTGCCACTGAACGGTGGGTGACTGTTTGTTAAACTCGGAGGGGTTGCTTATTTTTTTTTCAAGGGCCATGCCGCTGTGGGATACTTTTTCAATTCCCGAGTTACCCGCAACAATGCTAGCTGAAAGACCCCATCTTCTGTTGCAGTAAGCCAAAGTTGCAGATGTAAAACAACGGCTTCCATTCGACAGTGTTAGTCATCCCACCAATCTCCAGCCACGAAAAAATAAGATAGAGTGGCAATACCAGAAGAAAAACACAATCAAAACTCGGGAATCCTTAATCATAGGTAATCGAAGAACAGTCGGAAACATGCGCAGATAGGGTGATACACGCACAGGTAACACGGTATTTATAGTTCGTAGCGGTCAACCGCATGCGTACTACGGCCATATTTTTAAGTTTGACGAGGCCGAAATCCTCGCAAGAGGTGAAAACCGCGTGAGTCGCGAGCTGCTCGAGTTATAGTACGCATGCGGTTGACCGCTACGAACTATAAATACCGTGTTACCTGTGCGTGTATCACCCTATCTGCGTATGTTTCAGACTGTTCTTCGATTACCTATGATTAAGGATTCCCGAGGGAAACCGAAACGCCAGGCAAATAAAAATCTTGTTCCAGTGATCGCATCTTCGTCTTGTGAACTGCTGCCTGGGACTCGAATATTCGCTACTATTAGCATTCTATTTGGGTGCAATGCGCTCCGGTCGGCTCGTCGGTGGGAAACATTTGCCCTTCGAGAGTCATCTACTTATGCGCAGATCAGACTCCTGCACAGGTGTCTCGACAATAATGTGTTACCGAAGTGTGTTTCTAAAAAAACCTCCGTTGGCGAGGCGCAAAGTATTCAAGCACAGCAAAGATATGATCGTTCAAGACTGTCACGCGAGGCTTCGCAAGTACCGTCAGAGGATCGACGAAGAGAAGGCAAAGTGCTTTGAGTTCATGGGTGAGAATGGCACACAACTGCTCCAGCAGAGGGTGGCCGAACGAGCCAGCGACCACAAAGCAAAGCGAGAGGCAGCATTGGAAATTAAGTTTCGCAAGCTACCTCGTCCAAAGTCATCCAAAGATGACAAATATGTGCAAACCTGTCATCCACAAAGCTGCCGGAAGAACAAATGCAGGTGTTAAGGCATGAAGCCTCATTCAATACAGCTGATGCCAAACCTGCAAAAACGGTTGCTGCTGTAGAATCAATTCTCAGCCAAAGAGAAGCACCTGACGAAACGAAAAACCTCATACGCCATCAGGTGTCGTCACTCCTCATGGCACATCAACCACGCGACACTCTCCAAGGTCGAACGTAAGGCACTTAAAGAATTCAGAGCCGACAATGACCTCGTTATCATGCCGGCGGGCAAGGGACGGTCCACTGTCATATTGGACAGGACAGACTACATTCGCAAGGCTCAAACTTTGTTAGACGATCGTCAGTCCTACGTCCCATGCAAATCCAACCCCATGAAAACGCTGACATGCGAGATCAACACAACGCTGTTGGCAATGGAGAACTCGCGTGCTATATCGTCAATCGACCGACGCATGGCGAGAGGGCAAGAAACGGCCCTGGCCCGCTTCTATGGTCTCCCTAAGGTGCACAAAGAGGGCGCACCCCTCCGGCCAATCGTATCTCTCAAAGGAACTCCAACCTACGGACTGGCAATGTGGCTCAAATTGTTGACCACTGACTTATCCACAACAGTTAGGTCGTCAACGCAATTCCTGGAGAAACTTAAAGGGGTAAGCCTCCTGCCAAATGATATCATGGTTTCCGTTGATGTAACGTCCCTTTTTACTTCTATTACACAAGACCTGGCAGTCGAGACTATCCAACTACTCCTACGACAGAAGTTCGATGAAACGGAGAATCGCCTCGGGCATGCCCCAGTCCTCCAGCTCCTAAAGTTCTGCCTGAAGACGTACTTCACCTTCAACGGAACTATCTACGAGCAGGTGAAGGGCACGCCTATGGGTTCACCCATTTCCAGACTCATAGCAGAGGTGGTCTTGAAACGGTTGGAGTCGGTGGATTTCCAACACCACAGACCGAAATTCTGGGTTCGGCATGTGGACGACACCTTCGTCGTTATTGAGCGGGATCAAGTGCTGACATTCAAAGAACGTCTAAACGCCGTCTTCCCGGACATTCAATTTACGATGGAGGAAGAAGAAAACAACCAGCTGGCCTTCCTGGATGTCCTCGTTTGCCGCAAAGACGATGGTGGCCTAAAAACTAAAGTGTTCAGGAAAGCAACTAACACCATGCAAGTCCTGAACTACAACAGCAACAACCCAATCGGTTACAAACGCAGCTGCGTAAGAGCGCTATTCCGGCGCGTTGAAACGCACTGCAGCGAAGCGGACGACACAGTTGCAGAATTACAATATGTTCGACGGGTACTGAGAGCAAATGGTTACCAGCACAGTTTTGTCAATCAATGCACACGCAAACGAGAGAAGAAGCCAAGTCCAACAGGTCCAAACGTTTGGCGGGCCCTTCTGTACGTGAAGATTGTTTCGGAAGCGGTCAGTCGTCTCCTCACCCCAATTGGAGTTGGAGTTGCGCACAGGCCAGAAGCAACCATCAGGCGCCGGTTCATGAGACCGAAAGACCCACTGCCACGGCAGGAAACGGTTGGAGTCGTTTACCGGATCTGGTGTAGTTGTGGATAAAGCAACTACATCGGAGAAACCGGGAGATTACTCCGGACGCGAATGGCCGAGCATGCAGCGGCGGTGAGGAAGAAATACCCCAATTCCCCGGTTGCAGCTCACTCGACGGGAACCGGCCATATTTTCAAGTTTGATGAGGCCGAAATCCTCGCAAGAGGTGACAACCGCGTGAGTCGCGAGCTGCTTGAGTCATGGTTCTCCAGCCCCCAGTCTATCAACAAGCGCAACGATTTGGCATTCCCATACGGTGTACTGAGACATTTCCTGAGCGAGGAAATCAGTCACGTGGGAAGGACTGGGCGCAACGACAACTCTGACGACAGCGGGCATAATTGTCGCGCAATTATCAACCCCGCATCTGAAGCGGACAAGAACGCCGTGATAATTAATGAGCCATCACCGCACCAATTAAGACCTCAAGCGGTGGCTAAAGGAACTGACAATTATAGTACGCATGCGGTTGACCGCTACGAACTATAAATACCGTGTTACCTGTGCGTGTATCACCCTATCTGCGCATGTTTCAGACTGTTCTTCGATAACCTATGATTAAGGATTCCCGAGGGAAACCGAAGCGTCAGGCAAATAAAACTCTTGTTCCAGTGATCGCGTCTTCGTCTTCTGAACTGCGTCCTCGGACTCGAATATTCGCTACTATTGACCATCAAAACTGCTGCCTGTAGAGGTCGGCTCCCATAAACTTCAAACACGAAAGAGGACGACAGAGAGAGAGAGAGAGAGAGAGAGAAAAAGAACTAACCCTCGTCATTCTTGTGATTGGATGCAAGCTGGGCAACTGGCCTGTTGCTGGGGGACACTGGCGGAGAGGTCATACGAAGGACGGCCGTAGTGGTGCGCACAGTGGGTTGGGCAGAAGTGAACGCCTTCTGTACCTCCGGAGGCGCGACCGGGGGTGAGGAGTCCTGGCAATGTGTAAAAACCGCGAATAGATGAAGCGGTGCACTGTAGGTGGAGATGTCTATGATGACTAAATACATCGCGCAGTCTACTACAGTGACTGTAGCTCCATCCATCCTGATGTTGACACAACCAATCACATTTTTACACAGATTAAGTGGATCCGACAAAGCAAAGGGAGACCGGAATAGCCATTTCTGGCCAGTTAGCCGTCACCAGCCAGTCTCAAGGGTTGAAAGGCCCGAGATTCGAACCCGGGGCTTTTGGTCATTGAGCTTGCCACCTTACCATTGCACCACGGGCCCGTTGATTTGTCGGTTGATGGATAATTCTGAATTACAGAAATTCGTCCAAGAATGCCTGTCACTAAAAGTGGTTACCGCGAGAGTAAATGACCTTTAACTGCCAGCAAATACACTCTTCAGGGAGCGAAAAAGCTGTCAGCATAAAGATCTTCCGCCAAAATGCCGAAATCAGGAGATGATTCTGATTCAAATAGAAATATTCTTCACATGAGGAGGTAAATTTACAAAAATAAAATAAAAAGAAGGACCTGGCACCCGTTAATAAGCAAACGCAGATAGGTTTCAACAAAAGGCGGTCAGATGCTTTCTTAATAGCTTCACTTGAGCTGATGAAGGGTCACTGATAAAATTCCTAAAGTAATCAAGCGGCCGACTCTTGAAACACATGATCCCTTTAACCGCTGAGTTGAGGGCAAGATACTGTTATCAAGTTACGCCGGAAATCCGATTATAATTAGCCCCGATCCAGAAAGCAAACAGCCGTGGACATCACAAAGAACTGTGTGGCAGGAAAATACTTTCATCGGCAAGCCGCAAACATCGAACATGTGAGACGGCACAAGAGGTCCAACGTCAAACATGGCTATTCAGTGGCCCACCTCTCGTTTGAACCAGGATGATCCTTTGCTTTTTGGCTGTCCATCAGAATTTTATCTGTGTGTAATCGATCATGTTGCGTGTGTTGACCGGGTGTGTGCGACCTTTTGAATAAAAGCCCAGGGAAGAAGGGACCATACCCGAAGACTTGAGCAAGCTGCCGTTGGGCCAATCTTCAGCGCGATCTATCGTGGGCATGTATGCACGAAATTGTTGCTAGGATGGTCTTCACGATCATCATCATCATCATCATCATCATCATCATCATCATCATCATCATCATCATCATCATCATCATCATCATCATCATCATCATCATCATCATCATCATCATCATCATCATCATCATCATCATCATCATCATCATCATCATCATGCCCAACTTCATCCGCTTGCAGCAAAGCACGAAAAAGAGGAGCCTGCGTGGATTTCGACAAGGACACCCCACAGTGGTAACACCTAACGAAAATAGTAGACGAGTGTATACGAGCAAAGCATGAGCAACACGCTGAGAGAAAGAGACCCTAGAAATCCACTTGTAATGCATTGTTAACCTATGATGAGTGTCAGGTAGTACGAGGACTCGACTCGCACGAGAGGCGTGCGTTTTGGATGCAAAATCGATGAACAAGTTATCGACGTCTCCTGCTTACTAGGTCTTATGACATTAGGTACAGCGAAATCAGGATAACTAAATTAGATTAACCAGAAGCCACCTGACAAACATTTTGCGCTACAAGCATGTCCAAGAACCATCAGGCTAAAATGCCCTTTAGCAGGCTGAAAAACGCCTAATCAGCTAAATGACTTAAATTCTTGAAATACAGCAATATTAAATGGCTACTAACATGAAAAATGACGAAAAATTGAATACAGCTGACTACATCCATTCCCTATTTTTTCTTCATAGAGCATATGCAAAATATTCGCCATGATTAAATGCATATTTATGATAAAAATGATTGACCAATTTTTAAAATATTAATACTAACTGTGCGGGCCTGAATATAGGCATATCTTGATTAGTTTTCGCCTTTTAACACACAACTATTGTGGATGTGTTTAAGCGTAGCTCTAAGGCATATCTTTTTAGCGGTAATTTTGTAAAGTGACATTAAAATAATACTGGAGTGCTTTAGGATGATAGTTTAAAGTACATTCGAGGTATTTTTCTAGCATTTTTAGCAGGCAGATGTAACCCCTACCCCCCCCCCCCACCCCACGAATACTGAGGTCCACTATAAGTCCAGCGCCGACTACCTTGGCACTTACTTTATACCTCTGATAAAAAGCAGTACAAACTGCCGTAAGGTTAACAAGAGTGGTATATTTTCGGCCTACAAAGGCTGCCATTGGCCAGGTCAGAAAATCAGGATGGTTCGAAACGCGTCATGAAAAACAATCAGACCAAAAAATAGAAAGGCCTCCGTGGTTACGCGTAAAAGCTCTGACACAAAGATGGAAGAAGTCACACATGTCGTAAAAACACAAGGCAGTTCGATCCTCGCCAACAATGATGTGAAAACATAAAAATGCTCAACAAAGACGTAAATAAATCATTTCTTCTGAGGTAGTGTACAACAGCCTTCTTGATATAGTACTGATTCTTTTGGTTATCAAAAATTATAAACGATCGAGCGTTCACGCAAGCGTCCTACACTTTTGAAAGGAGATACGAATATTCGAAAGCTGCCTCATGCAGCATCTTCAAAACGCAGGCTGCGATTCCGAATGCGGCGGTATTATTCCATCTCGATTTTGCAGCACCTCTGTTCACCTATGCAGCCCTTTAGTTCGTAATGAGTCTTATAGGGGTCTAAGCCTGAGTGTGCCCAGAGCACTATAATTATCACGCCCAGTTTCGTATAGAAAGAGAAGGGGCAAGGTTTGTTTATTGTATACAGTGGTTGTCTGAAGCTCCGACGCACCACAGGCTCAGGCACAGCACGCACGTCGGTCTGCTAGCGTGGTCGTGAATGCGTAAACCTGCGAGAGTGAGTCACTGGCCGGTTGTTCAACTGCTTAGCCAACAGCAGTGTATGGTACCTATAGTTGGCTGTCCCGGAGGCCAGTCGATAATTGCGATTACGTGACCGCTTGCAGGCGTGGCGCCGATAGTGTACGGTGCTACAATCTATCTGACAGAAAAATTGTTACAGGTTAGACTATAATCCAACTAAACCTTTTACGCGTCGTAAATAGCCTCATTGTTTCTTCCAAGTATTCGGCGGAGAGTGCAGAAAATGTGACTCATAAAAGTCGAGTGAAAAAACTCAGTTTCTCCTGACTGTCAATAGCCAAGGGAGGCATAGACATGGATGCAATGCACTCGGCAGCTGGTTCTACAAATCTGGTGCCTTTATGTGCTTTGAAGTAACTTGTCAAGGCAAACAATATCCACGGATTAGTTTCTTACAAACTGGTGCCCAATCCATTGAAGATTTGATTGGTTGGTGGTGGAAAAATGACAAGAGCAAAAAGACGCATGTCTGCCACTGGTATTTGCTTTGCGGTACACTGTCGCTCCGAGTAGGTCAGTATGAGTAGATAAATGCACCCGACTCATAGTTCACAAACAAGCCATTTACTTACAAGTTCTACCGCAAAACGCTTTCTTCCCTTTCAACTTTGCTTGATGCTGCCGTGCCGTTTCTACTCTGAATACCTACCCCACCCTGCTAATAAAAGCAGCGCAGAAACCGACTCTTTTTCCCCGTTATTTAACATATTTCTTCGACAGCAGCAGCAACAACAAACACAGGTAGAGCAAAACACGCTTCAGAGGTTCTTCTGACAAGGAGCGAAAGAGAACTGCTGTAGCCAAGAAAGCTCGCTAAAAGAAAAAAAACAGTACTTAAAGATAGCAATAACAGCAAGATTTATTGGATCCATGGCCTTGCGAGAGAGCTCTCCAGTTACTGCCTCTCATTGCGTAACGTGAATCACATAAGAGAAAATACAAAATTGAATTTATACGGAAAATCGATATAAACACAAGAGGCTAATCAATAACATAAGAAGTTAAAACGCTATGGTCAGCAAGTACATAGGGCAAACGCAACGGCAATTGGCCACCAGAGCTAAGGAATATTTACCTAGCTGGTTAATGATACAAGAAAACAGAACTCTTCGGTCATCGATTACGGAACATCTGCTAAACACGGGCCATTCTGTTGAACCCAAAACGTCCTTCCGAGTACTTGTTCGAGCAGGAAGAACTCGCACCTTACACTACCTGGAGGCAACCTACATACGGCAGTTCGAACTCGACCTATGTAAAGAGCTGGAGCATGTAGTTAACCTAACTCTGCCTTGGTAACATTGGCTCCCTGTTTACACATTTCCCCTCCCAATTTTTATACCTCAGACGTCTTTCCTCGTTTTTTGCTGACCATAGCGTTTTAACTTCTTATGTTATTGATTAGCCTCTTGGCCATTTCTTATGACCTTGTGTTTATATCGATTTTCCGTATGAATTCAATCAGTATTTTCTCTTATGTGATCCACGTTATGCAATGAGAGGCAGCAACTGAAGAGCTCTCTCAAAATGCCATGGATCCAATAAATCGTGCTGGCATTGCTATTTTTAAATTTGCACCTGAGAAATGTTGCTTTAAAAATCCAGTAGAAGGCGAACGGCAAAACAGACTTCGATATGTGCGTGTGCTGCTGCTATTCAAAAAAGGTAGAATGATTTGCCCTAACCGGTTTTCCATTTCAGAGGAAGGAGATGCCATCGTTGGAACAAGACTTTTATTCGCCTGACGTTTGGGATTCTGTTAAGAGTCCTCAGTCATGGAATAGTATCACACAGAGATTTAAGTGATATATGCACAAATTGCACGAACTGAGGTGATATATGCACAGATTGCGCGGTTTTTATAGTTCGTAGCGGCCACCCGCATGCACGCTGTAAGTATAAGCTCCGGTAACCACCACTGGGGATCGTAATTGGTTCGGTGATGGCATGGCAGTTCGCTTTCGAGTTATCGATTGCCCGATGATTCATGCATCAACCAACATATTGAGTTGGAAGGAATGTGCAAACATCTTATAGGAAGATGGAAGAGACGACAGCCGATTAATTCGAACCAACATGAACCCCAACTGCTAATTAGCGCTCATGCCGGATGTTAATACTGGCTGAAGAGCTTCTGGAATAACTGCTAATATTGGTTGCCTTTTCGTACTGCAGTGTTTCCGAGGTCAGAAGTTATGTCGAAGGACAGTCAGATAACTCGAATAACTGCTAGCAATGCAGTGTTGCTGCGTTTCGTCCCCTGAATAGACGCACCCGAGGTCAGAAGTTATGTCAAATAACAGTCAGTCAGTCAATCGGATAGTCTTTATATGTCAAGAGACAGCAATAATAACTCGGTGTGTTTATTCGAGATGCTTAGACGAGCAGTCGTGAATGACACAGACTTGTTGCTGCCAGTTCGAAAGAACGAGAGAGCGAATAAGGACACGGTGCAGGGAACAGAGACTGCGGGGCGGACGTGAACAGAGGCAATTCTGTGCCGGAAAGGGACAATGATTTGCAAGCGTTTGCGGTCAGCAGTGGTGACAGCTGTAATCGAACACAAGGGCGAGGAAAGCAATAGCAAGTAGCTACTGAAACAGTTGTCTCTTAATGCAGTGGGGGGGAAGCATTGTGGGAGAAAGGTGATTAAAAGGCAAGAGAGCCAAATGGGGGTTAGGGGTAGTATTCAAGTACCACTTAAGTGGAACTTGGCCGGGGAATAGTTTTAACACCAGTGTGCATTCGACGTAAAACAAAAGGGTCAAGTCCTAACACGCAGTTAACAGCGAATAAATCGGAAGATGACATTGACGTGATGAGCGTCACACCGGATGACCATGGACTGACACTAATTGAAGCTGCAAATCAGCGCTCACACCCCATGACTATATAACTGCACGAGAACTTTGTAAACTTAAATTGTTCGTTGCACATATTCTCAAGTCTGAAGACGACCTGGGGATCCAGCGTCAAAAACTTACTGAATAAACTTACCTTGTTTTCCCAAAGAACCTCGTTCTTTCAAAATTAGTGGATATATTTCAAGGAGCACGCACCTGGTGTTAAGATATTAGCCTGACCAAGTGCTAACAACATTTGGAGGCTTTCCTGAGGCGTCGAGCCTAGCCAAATGTCTTTGTTTGTTTGATGTGACCGCATACAGACGATGACTGTCCACGCGAGATGACCTAAGCCTCTGGAGACGATACAGATGCACGCGCTTGCTCGCGCGCCCACTGGTCGCAGTTATCTCAATGCGCCAATCAGGCTATAGGCGAACGTGCACTTGACAATCCCTCATAAGCCACTGTCCTTAGCAGACAGGGAGAGTTGCATCACAGACCGGATGGCGACGACACGCTAGTCGGCTCACAATGCCTGGGCTTGCCCCCGAGGCGGGACAAAGAGCACGCTGGAGATCAGCCAGCGGCGATTACCACCCAATACAAGAACCCCGGGTTTTGTATACAATAAACCCTCCTCCGGGTGGATTCCAGAATTATGCCCTATTTATTGTGCTCTTCCTGGGGGATTTCAACAGGGCGTAATTCGACGGTGACACACGTCAGAGGTCACCGTTACAACACTGACGAAGTCAACGTTATGACACCTGGCACCGACGGCCATGCAGAAGAAAATCCAGCAAGTGTCGGAGAACCTCAGGTGGGCCCTGTAGATTAATGAGGGCGGCTCGGGCCCCCAAAAGACATCCCAATAACCCTGGGAGTATCAATATGCACAACTGTTCTTAATTGCAACTCACCTGCCCTTTTAGCTTCACTCTAGAGACGGAAGCAACAGTAGTGGCAGGGATCTCGGCAGGTGTCACGCTGGTTTCCGTGGGTTGTTGCGGGGATGGTTTTGCAATCGCGTGATTGGTTGCCGCCATGGTCGCAGCAGACATGCGTTTGGCCTCCTCCAACACATCATTTGTGATGCCCTGGGTGGAGCGACGAGTAGACCGGACCATGCGAGCTTTGCTACTGCGCTGGGCTTCCGTCTCTTCCGACTTCACCGGCGCTAGCACTGCAGAGACTCTGTTGGAGTGATGGCGAAGCAGAGGAGGGATGAGTAGAAGTAGCAAATGAAGTATAAGCAGCGGCGAGTAAGCTGTATCGATAGCATACAAGCACAATCATTGCATCTGGGGACTACAGATTGACCTTTATTTCAGGCATTGCCTATTATGCTCACAAAAAAGCTGAAAGGCAGTTTGTTGAAGGGTTGGTTTAAATTTTGTAGGCAAGGCTTACGGGCGCAAAAAAAAGAGACTTAGAGTTAGTATGTCTTAAAAGTGACGACATATGACTGGCACTTGACATACGCATATTATGAGTTATATCGTCGTGTAAGGAAAAAAAGAACGAAAAGAAAAGTGCGCGAAAAGCTTAAAGGAAGGGGCAAAAAAGAAAAATTCACTCAAAAACCAATTTTACAGTGTGACAGAAGACAAAACTGATAGGATAATACAGCAAATTTAAAAGCCCAAAGAGAGGGAGAGAGTTCTGTCTCTGCTTGATCACCATGGCTGATGCTGATAAAACGGTGCGTTGCAAAATGCAAGTGAAGCGGCGCTTTTGAGTAACGCCGAGAGCGGAATCAGAGCAGTAAATAAACTCAAACCAGTTGCGTTCTGACCCTCGATCAGAAAGCCATTCTTTTTAACAATTAAGTCTCCTTTGTCTGCCCGCCGCAGCCATTTTTTTACTTGCTGACAAAAACAAACACCAGGAAAGTGGTAAAAAATTGAAGCATTGTTTTTTTCGAAAGAAATTTGAGCGATGGAAGGACAAGAAGGTTTGCAGAACTTCCCTACGTCACACAATCTTGTGACCTCTTTTTCAACTTTATATAGTCATGGCTTATTAATAAGATAAAGAAGCATTTAAGAATCGACCTAGAAGGTTGAACCTTGATAGGTAAGAAGAGCATGAACTTTTG
The DNA here is from genome assembly GCA_036362985.1 of Ligula intestinalis. Taxonomy (NCBI): domain Eukaryota; kingdom Metazoa; phylum Platyhelminthes; class Cestoda; order Diphyllobothriidea; family Diphyllobothriidae; genus Ligula; species Ligula intestinalis. Next base: position 13,587,894 of record JAYGXS010000006.1, on the reverse strand, counting down.
GTCTTAGATGCGGGTGCGAATGGTGAGGGGCAAGAAGCAAGGCACCAGGCGCACTCGCATCTAAGACCAATAGCGCATGCTCAATGCACCTATCAGGTTTAAACCTTCAAGGTCGATATTTAATTGGAGGGTTTGTTTCATCCTATTGATAGACAATGACCGTATACAATTGAATATGCAGTCACGAGAAGGTATGACGTCAGGAAGTTCAGCAAACCTCGTTGCCTTTGTGTTGTTAATATTGGCAATGTACGTATGCAGTATAGATATGCCTACATCGCAAAACATAAATGTGGAGACCTATCTTTCCAGACAAAGGCCCATCGAATTTTGAGTAAAAAGAGAAGAGGGTTGAAAATCACGGTACTATAGGGGAAATAAAAAAACGGGCACACGTTCTTTCCCATAATCTTGTATCTACGAGCACAAGGGAAAGCCACTCAAAAATAGATACACTTAAAGGTAGAAGATAGATTATTTAACTATGTACAATTTACGGTAGACGCGTAAAAAGAGCGAACTTCTAAGTATTCAATGCCGTCCACCAATGTTCAGGAACTTTTGACTGGAAAAAAGGCAAAACGCACTAAAAATAGTCTTGTGATGCACATATTGACCATCTCATGTTCTCATGGATAACGACGAAGTCCCATAATGAAGATAGAATTTTGCGTGGTCGCCTTCAAAGTATCAGAGAGAGTTACTGCAGCAGCACATCCGGACGACGACCACGGGGAATAAACTGTCACGCAAACAGGGCACGCAGTCCGCTGCGTTAAAGACATATTTTTTCGCACTGAGCGTTTATCCGCGCCCGAGGTCAAGCAATTGCCATAATTTTTAGCTCAGCTCACGACTTGTTGTCTTCGTCCTAGAAACCGGAATCAGGCCTCCTTGTCCACAGGCCTCCAATTGCCACTTGCAGACTAACAAGGTGAAAGAAAGGCGTGGATCTACATAACCTTCAATTAGGTACAAATTGGACTATGCATGTTAACGCACTGTTTGCCGGCAGCAAGCCTTAAGAGAAGCCCACTATCAGCAACGGCGATGACCCCAGATCTGGAAATGAATCTGAATACTCAATCAACTGCGCCAAAAACATACTATTGGGCTGAACCGACCAAAGATACCCCCGCGTGACCTAAAATATTGCAAAATGCAGCCGGCAGAGCTCAGACCCGCGGTTCCATTTGTCGAGCATTCAGTTTAAGTATTAATCAAATCACAGATACGGCCATCTGTGAATAGCAAACAAACCTGAAATATTGTTAATATTATTAGTAACAATTACTGGTTCAAAAAAAGTGCAAGGAAGACACGCACATGTTCAAGGAAAAAAACAAAAAAATGAAATAGGACTGGCAAGCAAGAGGTGTCGCGCATCTCTGCAGCTCTAGATAAGATTACAAAGCTGCACGAGAAAAGTGCTACAAAAACTCCATTTATATAAACGGAATCAGAATCGGAATCATCAGAAACCCTAATCATCTTCTGATGCAAAGTACATCCAAAAAGGAAGAAAATTAAGCGATTATAAAGGTAATTGGAGACATGCTACAGCGTAAGACCCGCGTAAGATGAGGACCACAAACTGCTAAACAAAGGTTTAAGGAGATGAGCTACAGTGAGCAGACACTTCCTAGCGGATAGTCAGTCATCAGTGCATACACAGATTGTAAGAGTAAACTGCCGGGTTCACAGCAGTAGTAAAGAATGATGCGCTTGTTAGAGGACACAATACAACAATCGAAAGGGGCAAATGTAAAAAAGATAAAATTATTGCCCGAACGGAGTGAGCCGACGCAGACTTACAGGGTGCTTACAGAGTCGTTTACAGAAACATCTCCAGGAAAATAACGATCCAAAAATCATGGATTGAGGTGTAAGCAAGTCGTGCGAGGGGACGGCACGTGAAAACATTCCGAGGGACAATAACAGCGGTGGAGCGAGCTGGGCACTGTTTTATAATTTTTTTGCATTTTATTGTTCCGCATTATAAACCAGAGAAGAGTCGCAAATGAACCACCAAAGATTAAAAATACGGCGTTTAAACACTGAATGGTTAAAAGTACAAACGCGGCTTACAGGTGCACTAAATGCAGGTGACTAGGGCTGCGTCAGCCTGAACTACTGGCACAGAAAGTACAAGGAACATGCACACCAAAAGCAAACACCCAGGAAATAAATTTCGAGGAGACTGGTGAGACTACTACAGCGAAAGGTGTTGACCAAAGACCTTAACGACAAAGAGAAGGGGCACCGTAATGGCCATTTCTGGCTTATTAGCCGTCATCAGCTCGCCATACCCACTCCCAGGCGTAGATCACCCGGGCTTTGAACCCGAAAACTTTGGTAATTGAGTATCACATTCTACCATTGCATGTGACGGTTGCGATCGTGAAAGGGATAGAAGTAGTGAGCGCGCTGATCTGTCTGATTATGGAACAGATTCATCCCGTCGTGCCTTGGGGCTCGTTCTATAGTGATCACAGGAAGTCGCTGAGCGGTTTTAGACATATGATGGAGTAGAACCGACAAAGACAAGGGAATGGTCATTTCTGACTCATTAGCCGTTATCAGCCAATCTTTGCCGGCAAAACTATCTACCTATTCTACCAGCTGTTACGGCTGTCAGGGCCTATGTCGAGACCCAAGGCAGGGCTGGACAGATGTGTTCCGTTAGTGGACAGGTGAACATTCATCGACGAGTGTCAATAAACCCCAACTTAAACCGGCAAGACAACGCGCTCGTAGCTCACTGGTTAAGGCGTTTGACTCTAATCAAAGAGGTCGCGAGTTTTAGGCTCGGGTGGGACGCCACTTTGCTCTGGGTATGAATGGCTGACGATGGTTAATAAGCCAGAAATAGCCATTTCAGTCTCCCCTGTCTCTGCCAGCAATGCTATCTGTAAGAACATTTCTCACGATTTCACCACCAAAAATACACAATTGATTATGAAAAAAATGTCCGAAGGTTTTGGTCATTGGCGCAAAAGTTTCAGCGCGAAAGATGGAAAGGGAGTCACTAACGGGTGTTCACAGCTGTAAGTATACTGCGAGCTGCCTGTCCTGAATAAGTAACAAAACTTACCTAGGGTTGTCCATGAGGTTAACAAAACTGCAATGTCACTTTTAAATCAGAACGAAAAAGCAGTGCGAACTAGCTGATTCCTTCAAAAGAAATCATCTTTTATAAAATTCAAATGCCGTTAAGCAGAACAATATCATTAACTGTAGTGGCGTAGTAACAAGTTGTTAACGGCTGCATGGTATTTTTAAATATCTGTACGTTAGATTCCAGAACCCGCGACTTTTTTTGTTAGAAGTTCAACGCACTACCCATTACGCAACGGGGTCATTGCCTTGTCGGTTTTGATTGGTCCAACCGAATCCACGGACTGGTCTTCAAAACACCCTGTTGCGGAAGCCAGGTTTCCAAGTAATTAACCAGAAGGATAAAATTAGGGGAAAATCCTCAATGCGGCAAACAGCGCGCAACTACGCCCAGCGATAGACCGACATCTTTTGCGGCAACGATGAAAGTAGTCAGACGAATGACCCCTAGGCCACCAATGAGACATAAACGCGGCCGAAAAACGTATACGGCCCTCATCAACTGGGATGAAGAAAAGAAAATGACTCGGCTAGATAGAATGACCTTAGTGAGATTTAGGACCGGACATTGTCTAAAGCTGAATCACATCAAGAAAGGGTACAATCTGGCTGATGATTCCGCGTGTGCAGTCTGTGGGGGGAAGAGACCAATGAACACCTGACGGAATGCGCAGCCGAGATGGTCGCCAGAGTTCAGGAGATTGGTGTCGACTACAAATTGAGAGCATCGACCGACCTAACCGTTCGAAGACCCACTGCCACAGTCCGGCATCTGAAGAAGATCCGGAAGTCGTGGCTCTAAAGCCACTTTCCTTGCAATTGATCTTGCAACAACAACAACAACTACGCCCAGCGGAGGCGAAACAAGGCTTTACGAGGGCTACACGCGAAATGGTTGGCGGGTGACATTGGGTAACAAAAATAAACACAAGCGGTAGTAACGGGCTTGAGAATGCGACCGCACACATAAATCGAGTGGAACAACCTCAAAGTTAGAAAAAAAGACTTTCTAAGGCGGTACAAAATGAGATCTGTACCACAAACGGATAGTGAAAGCGAGTTGGTTGGCTGTGTTCAGAGCGGGGGCGGGGTGCAAAATCGGAGAAATCACCGAGAGTGTGAAAGGCTGCTGATGAGACGGGTGAGGCGAAGGTAGAAAGCGATTTGGGAGACGCCAGGGGGGGGGGGAATTGCAGACAGGGGGATGTAACTTTGGGAGTAAATAAGAGGCAAGTCGCGGCAAGGACAAGACAACGGCGGAAACAACACAACAGAGTGTGAAAGAAAAAGACACCTCAAGTGGTACACCACGTGACGCAAAGAATGGACAAAAGAACCCGAGAGGCCAAACGGTGGAGAGAGTAAGTGATTATTTTTTTTAAAGGGGTGAGAGCGGGCATAACGTACCTTTTGATTGTACCTTTTGATGCACTTGCGGGGTTTGTTCTTGCCTTCCGATCTGGTGTACTACTCAGGTGGGGAAAAACAAGGGAAAAGCGAAAGGGGGGGGATTAGCTGTTGGGTTGTGACGCTCACCACCTGGAGCTAAACGCCTACAATGGGCAAATGGATGCTTGTAGAGGGAAAGTGTACAAAGGCTGCCCTGTATGCGTCCCGACTAAACACACAGAGAGACAAAGACTAGAGAGGAAAAAAACAGGGCAAACCTGGGACGGAAAAAAGCGGGGGGAACTAGGGACCTGGAAAGCGGCATTAAAGATCATGAAACGTGGAAGAACAGGGGGAAGAGACGGTAGAACGAGCAGGAGCTGGGAAAAGTATAAATAAAGAAAACAATGACCGCAAGGGAACAAGTAGAAGAAAATGAGAACAGTACGGATTAAATTGACAGCCAACATGAAGAAGTAGAATATAAAGTTAGAGAGAGAGTGGGAGTGTAGAATGCACCTCTTATGTGGGTGTTCTCTCAGATTAAGGGAATATATGTTTCTCGGCCTCTCTACTATATGTGTGATCGGAGCCTCCGACTATCACGCTTTACTAGAAAACCTTGGCTTGGAAGTCTGTCAACTGACGCTTTATACCAAACACCCGCTATCAGCCCATTATGCATTGTGTTGAGTGGCTGACCAGTTGACTAGGAGGCTGACGGCGACGACTCCTGGACGTGTGCGTCAAGGGAATCAGATCATGCTATGGCGCGCGCCGCTGAAGTGAGCAAAAAGTGCTAGTAATGGTGCTTAGCACAGCTAGTTCTGGCTTATTTGCAGGCGCCATACCTTAGCTCGACAACCGAGCATTTTAAATCGGATTCATTTTGAGTTGACTCGAGTGTGAAAAACTCTAGGCGCTTGGCGGGATTTGAACCCGCGCATCAGAGAAGGCCTTTACCGGAGGCTAATGCTCTACCGCTAAGCTACAAACACCCGCTTCACGCCATGAGTTTAAGTACACTTGGATCGATATAACCCGCTCATATTGAATCCACCAGTACGGGAGCAAGTTGACTGCCCAGCTGATTAGTCGATGACCTGAATCGAGCCCGCCGATTCAACCAGGAGAACCCATACTCAGTGGCTCTCTTCTTTACCAGGCAAAACGGAACGCTCGCCCTGCCCGTTGCAATTACGGGTAACGGCGGTGATTGCGCCTCCTCATGATTATATTTCGCAGTTGAGCGTTGAGCAACGGCAATGAAGTAAAAAAACGAAGAAAGGACAGAGGAAGAATGTAAGAAGACGTGGGTTGAAGTCATCACTCTTAAAGACACTAGGGGAACGATCTGCAGAAAATCTTAGGGATAATAAGTAGTGAGCGAAGCTCTTCACAACGAAACAGTGCATCCAAGAATGGTCATATGGGAGAAGGAAGAGGTGGCATCCAAAGATAAACCATGCAGAGAAATTGTTGTAGGAGAACATACCTCCTTGAGTTGGCACTGGCAGATGACCCAGAGGGCTCCGTAACATCTAAGGACTTGGAGGGAGGGGTACCAGCCTGTACGGAAAGAGGACGGGGGGGGGTGAGGGGAAACGACACGAGTCAGGTCAATAAATAAGGACTAAACATTTCTTTAAAAAAGTTAAAATCTAAACAAACACTCAATACGAGCAGGAGGCTGAGCGCGTAGATCGACCCAAATGTGATTAAATTCACGGTTCACGGTGAGCCTTCGTAGCTCAATGGCAAAGCGTTGGCTAAGCAGAAAGCCTACCCTGCTGTGCGAGTGCAAATCCCACCGAGGCCGCGAATTTCGCACAGTTGGATCAAATGAATTATTCAAAGCTGCCAAACCCACCTAATAATTAACTGAGCCTAGTAGTCATGCTGGTGGATTCTAGATGATTGCTTAGAAAATCCTGCCTGGGCAGTCAGCTTGCTGCATCTGTAATGGTGAATTCCATAAGAGCAAGAGACTGGGCGAGTAAATCCACCCAAATCTAATCAAATTTAAAGCTTCGACGTGGTCTTGTAGCTCAATGGTAGAGCGTTGGCCGTGCAAAAGCCATCTTCGTTGTGTGGGTTCGCCTACCACCGAGGCAGCGATTTTTTCAAAATTGGGTCAATTGGCTTAGGCATTGTTATCGAAAAAGGTTTAAAATGCCAACGCTCAATAAGCCCACCGACAGGAGCTTGCAGTAACAGTCGTGCCCGTATGTAGTACGATGAAGGGATAAAGTGGTCCCCTGGTAACCAAACTGACGCGATACACAGAGGATAAGCTTTTGCTTAGGCGGGGCTGATCAAATGCTACACAGGACCGTTGGATAGCGCCATGCAACGGTTGAACTGCAAAATGGACACGCCAGACGAAATTAAGAACAGTCAACTTCCCAGAAATTGACTACTGCCGTAAGAATAACGCCAAGGTGGTGCTACTGTAAGAGCACCAATAATGTAGGATAGGGAATGGTGCACAGACTACAAGCATCCCCTTGTTGCCAGCGCACTGTGCGAACGCAATCTTTCAGTGATCTAAAAAACCGACGAAGAGGGAGGTGTCTGCCTTTTCAAAGGGATCCATCAAGCGAACTTCTACAGCTTCGCTTGAACGCTGCAATCGCGCGTAGGCATCCAGCAGCCAAGTTAAGATTATTATTTTCAGTCACTCCACTTCTTCGCCTCGAAGGCAAGAATAGACTCCCGTTCCAGGCCTCTGGAATGTGTATCTACAACTTTACATCCTCCTATTGGGCAGGTTATATTGGTCGAACGACTAGGCGGCTATCCAAGCGCATGCGAGAACATCATCCTGCTTGGCTAAACAGAGACGAAGTGAAATCAATTTCAAGCGCAATTCTAGCTCACTTGGTTGACAGGGGTCATCGGGTAGACATCATCTAAGAGTTTAGAGTCATCTACAAAGTGCTGGCGAAACATTCAAGGTTTCTGCGTCAGCGGATACTTGCAACGGCAGTCGCCATACGCCTAACTAACCCAATCTTATGTGCACAGAAGGCGTTTGTAGCGGCCCTAAGGCTCCCCCCCACGCCTCTTACAAAGCCGCGAAACAGTGACGAGGCTGCAACAGCAAGCATCCCCAGGCCACCCACACCGTCACGAGACGATGACACCTTGCGTCCCTACGCCTCCCAACAAAACGCAAGCCAAGGGCGACGGGACGGCATGGACTAATTGTCAGACCCCTCCGCCTCCCCCAAAATTTCCCCTATCTGGTCCCTAATTAAGACTAGAATCTGACCCCTCTGATTCCCTTACACCCCTTCTCCAAATTACTACTGATTAGTTGCTTAAATTTTTCTTAATTCTGCCCTCCCTTATATGATTGTATTGCCGGATGATGAATAAATCGGCACCATTCGTTCGCCTTACTCGACTTCCTGAATGCTTACATGGGTATCGTCGCCGAACTCAAACTAATGATCTCAAACGAAAAACTGAAGCTTAAGGCGTAACAGGGGGAGTAAAAATGCGTACCTTAGCAGATGATGGCTTCGACGACTCTGTTGACACGGGCTCGGTGGGTTTGCTCTTGGATTCCGATGGCTCGGAGGCGGGGGACGTTGTAGAAGGCTCTTTCGGTGTAGTAACCCGACTGGGAGCGGTGGAAGACTGAGCGAGAACAGTAGGAGTTTTGGTGGAAGCCACCGGCCGCGTGTCGACACTGGGGAGGGAAACTTCTTCCCGTTTGACGGAAGCCACCTGAGCAGGGGGTTTGTGCGGTTCACCTAGGTCAGATGAATTCCAATTTTGTGAAAATGCTGGGGAATTGCAGTCAATCGGCACATACGGACCAAATATTTTGACCAAAGAAAGATGCTACTCGAGGGATTGGCGTTTCGTGTCAAGTCAGTGGTACGGTAGTTAAGGCCGAGTAACAATATCCGTCGGTCTACCACCTTAGATACCCTTACCCCCCAGTCTTGTGGTTACTTTTAGATTTAGCCTAGTTTAGTTAGATACCGCTTCAGTTCGATAAACATACGTATACTGAACTTAAACTAATAAACTATACTGATACCAGAAGAAGTAGATGCGATCACTGGAACAAGAGGTTTATTTTCCTGACGTTTCGGATTCTGCACATGTCTCACATCATTCTACGATTACGTATGATAAAGGATTCCCGACAGAATCCGAAACGTCAGGAAAATAAACTGCTTGTTCCAGTGATCGCATGTCCTTCTGAACTGCTGCCTGGAACTCGCACATTCGCTTATATACTAATACCACCGGTGCCGTAAGATAGAATTCAGTGGCTAGATGTAGCTAAGGTGGACGAATAACTTTATTGTTACACAGCCATTTAATAAACGGAAAGAAATTATCTTTACTTTACAAAAAAAATTTTAGACACTAGCTTGGCATCCAAAAGAACCCCATATAATATAAATCTACGTGTGTATTTGGCAGCATTACACCAAGAGCTATTGAGGAAAACGCATAATCAGTTAATCTTGGCCTGCTTGCTTTTCAGACAAAAAAATAAGCGAATTTGCAGGAACATGGTTCAGCTAAAGGGTTTAACCCATCGATCTTCTGCATAAAATAGAACCCTAATTCATTAATAGTCAGATTGGCATTCAGACCAGCCACTTGATTTTTTTACCGCCTTACAGCTACAGGGTTTCGGAAAATCGGTTGACAACAAGATTGAATTCCTAAAGATGCTGAGCGGCAATATTTTATTCGGAAACTTGCAGTCAAGTAAATTTGAAATGGGAATTTTCGGACATTCTAATTATGCAAATTAGCTTAACGATGACACAGCTGATTACTACCGCAGGCGTTAAATATGTAATGAGGTCGGTCCTACTGACGAAGTCGTTCAGACTCAGCAATTCCTGGTGTACGTGTTTTAAAACCAGTCTCAATGCAAAGCATATGTACGTGGTAATTAGACAAAGTCAAAAAAGTGTTATGTAAGACAACACTATTGACTGTACCTTTAAGTACTGCCACGAAAGAAACCCCTGAGCAAACCAGCTGTCTTTTGTTTTGAACATAAAAAACATCACGTTTTTACTACTGTCCGCATTATCTACTCAGCTGGAAACTCTGTCGTCAAAAAATCCACTCCAAATTTGTCCGCCATTGAGCCTACATGTCCATAATGAGTGTCGGGCGTTTACAAGCTCTCTTAACTTACCTTTTGGGGCAGGCTTGGAGTGAGCACGGGTTAGACAGACCGCAAAGCTTAGATGCACCTGTAGGCCGTTTTCCTGTATTTAAAAAATATAGGCTGCTTTCTCGATATTGCCATCATGACCTCTAACTTTAGGAACTAACAACATCAACAATCTAATTAAGCGGAACGATAATCCCCTGATAGCGAAGTAAATTAGGAGCGTACATACAATTTCTTCTCAAAATACGAACACCGGCCCTGAGAAAACAGACATTACAATTTAATGTGGACCTTATCAACTATACGTTACGACAAAAATTTACCGAAAAGGGCACTTGAGTAGATTTACTTTGAAATCAGGTGCTTCCAAAAAATTGCGAAAAAACTTTGTAGCGTGACAGAACGGCACTGGTTCCCCATTTTATCATCATACGCATGCAGGTAGCGGAAACCTCAAAGCATCCACCGCGTACAGCAAGCACGTGCTTGATCTTACAGTGAGCATTGCGGCAGAAATTAGAGTAAAACAAATTCATGTGCAGTTCAAATTAATGCGGACAAGGTAGGTGAAGACTGGGGGCAGGCCAGAAACAAACACCGCAGTTATCATACACCAGACACGCCAGAAAACACCTGCTAAGGCTCACTGAGTGCTGTACATTGACCTAGGGTACCATAGGAAGTTAACATTGGTGGTAGGCATTCGTTGATGAACGTTCACCTGACTGCTAACGGAACTCATTTGTCTCGATCTGCCTCGGGTCTCGACAAAAGCCCTGACAGCCATAGCAGCTGGCAGTATAGGATTAAGTATAGTATGACTGACTGACGACGGCTAATAAACCAGATATGGACATCCCAGTCTCCCTTGTATTTACCGGTAATACTATCTGCATATACTGGCGGTAGTTTTGGTCAACGATCAGTTGATGAAACGGTTCGCTACTATCTGCAAACCAACCAGAAATTAGCAAGGCAGGTCCGTTTAAGAGACTGGCTTACATTTCAGATAAACGATTGAGTACAAGATAACAACTTCATACGAATAAAATCACTTCCCTGAGGTCAGATGCTGCCAAAAAGATCAGTAATATGTACCGTTACTATAAAATTGAGGATGTCGGCACTTGCGTGACGAGCAGCTCGATTATTTGGATGCCAGGAGATAGCGAAAATTCGCAGATAATGATGCGACACAATAAATTGCATCTATACTAACAGTGGCACATCATATAATATTAAACAGGGAGAAAATTAATTTCAGCTGCTAGGACTAGCATTGCCAATTTTTTTGAAGTAAACTTTTGCTCAAGGTTATTAGCATACAATATTTGAAATACGAGGGCACAAGCATTACGCAATCACAAAACATTTCACAAGATCTTGGGTTAGATAAGCAGACTTCTGCAGGTGCCAGATGGTTGACGATGATCTGGGAGGAAAATCTCAAAAACACATAAGAAATTAAGATCATTTCTCTGACAATTTTCGTCATGGAATTAAATTGCCATAGCATTATCACACTGGCCGCAAAGTTTCATTAGCTGCGTAAAAAGTTGATTGTCTCTACTCGCGAGAAAGTTAGGTTTTTTCAACACGGACGGCGCACAATCCCTTCCTCACGCGCCAGTCAAAATCAAGGCTAAAAGTCGAGGATAAGAGGGGCAGACCATCTGTACGTCTTAATCTTGAGGTCTTGTGTTGTGATTGTGTACGTCATATTGAGGGTATATTTGAGGGCCAGACTTGCTCCCAGGTTCATGTGCGTGGAGAGATGAGGCCGTAGAAGTAAAACACGAAGTGATGCAACTTAGAAATGCTAGATAACCATCGGAACGACGGTGCCTACTTGTTAGCCTAGTTTCAGGCTTCCCGGAAATTTACTTGGTGGTGGAAAGTGGAGAATTAAAAAATTCTGGGAGACATTCGAGTCTGACACATAGGAAATTGCGACTTGGTGCAACAATTAAGCACAAATTGGGCGAATTTGTGACCCAGAGAATCGGTAAAAAAACTTCAGGGGTATACACAACCGCAGTCCTAGGGTGGAAACAAATGTACACAGATTCGAATTAAGACACCACAGGAATTATTTCAACCTGCAAGCTTCCTGCATTAAACATGTTCGGTAAACCACGCTGCCGAGCGATTTTCAAACAAGCAGACAACTATGCTGAGCCCACTTGGGATAGATTCACTGAAGGCTAGTTACGCCGAGATCAGAGGTTTCCTACTCAACAGCTACAATAACAATAAAAAAGCCCAGAAATGTTTACCCTGTTGTTGCACGGTGTCTGCAGGAGAGGAGACAGAAGCGGGAGAATCGATGTCAGAGTCGATGGTGAGGACATCCAGATTCGACGCGTTGACCGAGGTGGTATCGGCAGATGAAGGAACGGCAAAAGTGGCAGTCGGAGAGGGAGCTTTTTCTTCTGTCTTGTCACCTTTCGTTGTCGCTTCCTCCACATTGCTACGGCTTTCAGCATCCTGTCCTGTCTTCGGAGGGCTGGCTTTAGTGGAGGCTGGGAATTCTGGTGCCAGGGATTTCTTTTCTTCCGTTTTCGCTTTCGGCTCCTCCAGATCCATAACCTTCTTAGCTTCAGGTGTTGTTGACGCCACCGTCGTCTCTTCCTTTACTACCGGCCGCCGCTCAGGACTGACATCCTTGTGCACTTTCTTAGGCTCTTGAACGTCCAGGTCATCCGAAGGTTCACCAGGCCTATATGGAGACGGGGTGGGAGCAATGAGCATCGATTTAGATAAAGAGGGAACCCAACACTCACCCGCACCTGGATTTATGGCATAACTTTGAAAAAGGTATACGATTTTCTATTCACCAAGGAAATTTGGACTTCCAATAATTCCAGCATTAAACTAGGAATCAAGTATGCGAGGAAAATTACAAAACGTCAACTTAAGTGAAGTGGTGACGCACAGCAAATAAAAGTAATCTGAAATAAATAGAATTCCTTATGATAAGGGCTAATAAACCTATCAATATCATGTTGTACCTAAAGCGAACACCGAAGTCTGTAAAATAGTAACAGAAAACTTGAAACCTCATTTCAATTGAAAAAAAATATTCGATTAAGATGCGCTGCCAACTGGGATAGGATACAATCTCTAGTTCATTCAGGTAAGTTATCACTCTGGCTTGGGTTGTGTGCGTTGGGAGCCGGCAGCGTAAATCAGGTTAAGTTGAGTTGACCCAATTGTGAAAAAAAACTAGAGGCGTTCGGCGGGATTTCAACACGCGTAACAGAGAAGGCCTTTACCGGAAGCCAACGCTCTCACAATAGGGTCAACTAAAATCAAGCAAATCTGCCAAACCTCCTAATAAATCATGTTAAGGCAAGAAACAATACAAATTTAATTAGAATTGGCTCCAGTGATTCTCGATGCTGAATTTAAAGTAGTCAAGGAGACATTCAAAGGTAGGTTTTATGTTAATCTTTTAGAAAGTTACGTATAGTCGAATTGTCCGCTTTGAAAAGCGGACAATGTCACTCGCTCGTGAAAAATCACCGACCGCTAACGGAACTCAATGGTCCTGCTCCGCCTTTGCCTAATAGCCAATGATCTACGGCCTGACAAAATCGATTGGAGGCAGTTAGTAGGTCGGAATTCATGGTTAACGAACTATTAAGGTCAACCATTTTCACTCATTTAAGTTTGCCATAACCTCAAAACCATGGCAGTAACGAACGTTGATGGCTAGTACGATCCCCAATTGGAAGTGTCCTACAGAAGCGCAAAGCCTCTTCCAAATAAACCAATATGACGTAACTAAGAGCGTAAAACATCCAAATTCTATAAAATAATCTGTATAATAAAGGAACAAAACAACAGAAAAAAACATAGGTAGCTTTGGCCGATAGGCTTGTAAGTGGAAAATTTTACTCAGGTGAAGTTACAAAGCTGAGTAACATGCACGAATTTCAGGCTAGTTCATAGGCAGTTGGATGCTCACTTTTGATTGGGTATCTTCTCAGTCATCTGCAGAGATTACAAAATGTAATTGAATTGCATGTACTTCTACAGATGAATTTATACGGCATAAAGGCGAGAATTTTGAGCCAGGGTATCCATTCTCTGAAGGTGGGTAGACGAGACCACTACCCGAAACGTCAGACTTGTAATAAACCTCTCCCGGTGAACGCCCCCCTTTCTTCTGATCGAATCGAATTTTCAGCACTATTACTGAAATCCAATCTTATTCATTCGATAATATGCACGAATAATTTTATCCACAATTACGTCTCTATCGAAATAACCATTTGAAAAGCGGAAAGACTTCGGGTTAAAGAAATTATTTTAACGTCTTCATAGCATGAAATTGCACCTTACATGTTCTTACGATTGCCAAACGACAATGCTACAAATTAAATGCGGGGAACTACAGCAGACGCGTCTCCGTCGCATTCCCACCCACCCTCATGGCGGCCAAGGTCTGCTACATCCATTTCAATACGTTGAATCAACCCTTCCCTCCTCCCAACCTGCATTTTTGATGATAAAGCAGCCCCTACCGGCCACACTGTTCCGACTCTTCGCCGCCGGAATTGAGGTCAACCCCGGACCTCTCTGGTACTGCTCGTTCTGTCAAGTCCGCCTGGGCCGCCGCGACTGTTCTGTACGTCGCAGCTCCTGCAATGATTGGTGCCATCTCCGCTGCAATGGCCTCGCCGACTCTGACGATTGGTCGCCCACCTTCACCTGCTCCAGTTGTGCCGTGCCTCTACGCCTCCTGCCCTTCCTGTCTTCCAAACAAACGCTCAAGTCTCTGACCTGGCCACGCCGTCTAGCCTGAAGCTTCTACAGTTCAACGCTAATGGCCTAATAGGCTGGCTTGACCAGCTCCTCGCATTCATGCGTTTGCACAGCATCGCTGTAGCGGCTACCCAAGAGACGAAGTTGTCTAACCAAATTAAATGCGTTGACCTCACAAATCATTACTCACTTAATATTTCATCTACGTTACTGCATTAATAAACCTAGAGAAAAATAGGTCACATGAATAGTAAGCCAAAAACGAAGCAAGTCAAGAGGTAAGATGAATTATTTAAGGCAAACAGCACTAACCGTCGTCTGCTCGGAGTTGCGGCCGGATCGGTCGGCTTATCCGCGGCTTCGGAATGCTGAGGGGCACCCTATAATGACATAAGCAAAAGACAATGTAGAGGTCTGGGTCCAAGTTCCCTAGTCACCAGTGTAATGTAGAAATAAGCAGCTAGGAAAAGCACATTTCGCGTTTGGATAAGTTTGCAACCGACAACCGGATACTCCATTAATTATACTATACGCAATCATATAGTGCAGATTAGTGAACCGAGATTACGACTTTAAGCAGCAACTTTACGGCGACACGCCTTCATTCAAATGACGGTAACCTCAGCGAATTGAGAAATTCAACGGCGAAAAATACTACTTAAGAGGTGCATTCCTTCTCTTGCATGCAAAACATTAACACTGTTTCTTCGAAAAAAAACGATAAAACTGCATCGCTTATAGTCATTCTGTGTGACATGACGCCTAGGTGAGTATTTTTATCTTAATGAACAGAATAAATTGGTCCCTTAAGCGACTAAGCATGCATACATGGAAAAAGCAGGAGGTTCTACGGAAGAAATCGTTTTGTTTTCGTCAAGTTGGCAGTTGACGAAATAGAGGTTGAATTAAGACGCAACAGCCTTCGAAGCATGATCCACTTTTTTACATAGTTTCAGAAGTCCTGCAAATTTGCAGCATTCAAGTTCCGCGAAAACTACTTTTGAAGTCTTTCGAAGACACTCAAGAAAGCAACTAGTACGACTCCAATTCACGCACCGCTTGCACATCGCAAGGAAGGGTTTGGCTATTTGCATAAGAAAAAGTTGTCTACAAAATTCTGCGCAATGCCAGATAGACTGTGGTCCAGCCAGAGAATCGGTCTATATCTGCATAAATAAACACCAGCCAGCAGGAGAGGAGACAAGACCACCTGTCCCAGGCAGCCGCGCGTACCCAGGATACTGTGATGACCTTTCAAACAGTCGTCGGCCTGTCCATAAACTAACGCGACTAAGGAGGGCAGTCTAGATATACGTGCAACAATGTTCGACTTCGAAGACAGACGGCGGAGGAACAGGATGATTGGTTTTGATAAAGACAACAGGTAGGGCAGCCGATGATGATCTGAAAAGGGAGACGGGCGGCTTCTTCACACGCAAAAGTGTGGCCATCGCAATCGAAAATTACCACAACTGGTTCGGGTAGTTGTGGCAACCTGGCTCTTTTTTCCACATATGCTTTGTTTTAATAGCTTTAAGTGCGGCAACGGATCGGATATTATCCGCAATCTGCAGATACTTGCGACCGAAGAGGCAGTCACCAGACGGCTAACTAACCCGACTTTTTACGCACAGAATGCGCTTAAACAGGCACGATGGATCCCCTGGCCAATGGGGAATTCAGCATGTGTGCTTACAGTTCCTACACGTCGCGTTACAGCGACAACGCAGAGACACAAACTACTTGTCAGACGCCTCATTCGTCCCGCAGCCATTGACAGGGCTGGAGTATACGCCCCTGATCTCTTAACACTCAATCCTCCCCGTCCATATTTCCGTTTTCTGGATGTTTAATTCACCCTGCCTTCTATTACTGCAAGTGCCTGATGATGAATAAACGAAGGCACAAGACTTGGCTTCTTGAAATATTACGAATATGTTGGTTCCTCGGCGGCGCGGCGCGGCCCCAAATAATAAGCAATATTAGCGTGCTCCCGAAAAGGAGAAGGGAAGGCAGAATGTTCCATTATTACTCATTTGCTAATGACGACCAGCCCTTTTCCATTAACATGTCACAAGGGCCCCAACATGTACTTCTAACTGTTTTTTGATAATTACTGTTTCAGTCTCTTCAATGCTGCAGTTAGTCCGCATAACGAATGACCGCCATCTACTGCAGTCAGTCAGCTGCGCGGCTATTTTTGAGCCTATCCTTGTGTTAGGAAATAAGATGAGGTACTGGTACTAGTGCGGTGCGGGTTTTAATTGAAATCGATGCAAGGTTTTCGCTCTGTAAATGTTTGGGCACCTGCAGAAAGTGATTGATTCAAGAACATCAATCAGCTAGGCCGGGTCCCAGGCTAGAAGCGCGTGCGAGGACAGTATCCGTCTTGCAGTACAGTCTTGAATTGCGTTATAGTTAGCAGTAACAAACAGCCACACCCTTTTTCACCGACTTTACTGGAGCCCTTGAGTCCTTTCACCAGTCGTTTCATGGACAACAAACACATCGTCTTGCCAGTTGGGTGTAGAGGGGATTGCGAAACAAAAAAATTAGGACGGGTTTGTTAGTCGCAGAGGTGGAATATACCACCAATGTTAACTGTTGGTGACCTAGCAATGGAACAGGATTACAACCTTGAGTTTAAATCCAAGAAAATGTGGATTATCATAAATTAGGAAAAGACTGCGCTGTCAAACTTCCATTAGGCATTAACTAAAACCAGCTTTCAATTCTCTACATAACATAAGCGTTCTGAATGACACCCACTGAACACTGTTTTCCCAAAAGTTAAATTGGAGGAGGCGGCTGCGTGATTTAGAAGGAAGGTTATAGCCTCAATATAGGATGCGTAGAGAGCACTAAGGCAATGAAAACAGAAAGGTCCTCCCACGCAGCACGCATAAAAGAAAATACGCCCACGGATGTGGTGTAAGAATAAGAGGCTCACCTGACGTTGGGCTTCACGAAGTTGTCTCAACAGCATGGTGACGCTGCGGTCGGCGACATCGAAGATGGATTGATTCTGTGGGGGAAAAGATGCCGGTAATTCGGCACGAAAATAAGGCCGTCGGTAAAGGTAAATATGCATAACAAGACGGCATTCGAAAGACGCCCAAACTTCAACCAAAGTAGACCAGAGGTCGAAGTGGGCCAGAACCCTTTGGATTCAAAGCAGTTCTACGATCCGGTGGAACTTTTTCCTCATGCAACTTAGCTATAGGCAGACGGAGGATGAGGGGTGGAACCAGAGATTCGGAGGGGACACACCACATTCGCTAAGAAGTAGACTATTTGAACACACCGTTGGACAACCACATTTACTGGACTCAGTGACCTGAATGGAGGTCACCAAAAAGTAAAAAAGATGGCCGAGAAGATCAACCGGATTGGGCTAAAGTAAATGATTGATGTTCAGCCGTTGGGCTTCCAACCACGCAAAAGGTTGTTTCAGAATGAGACAAAGGAGAGGATTTAAAGAGGGGGCAGTAAACGACGGGTTTAGGCCAAGTAGGTGGTGGACCAGGACCTAGTGGTTAGCTGATTATTCATAACTAAGTCTGGCGAACTGGGACCAACACATCAACTGCCCGATGAAGTCGCGATGCGCTGTGACACGCTCTCTGAAAATTGCAATCACATACGGGTTCTTTTGCTGCTACTACTTTTCGAAACGATGGAGGAGACAACCAATCCATATTCGGTGCTGAGCCTAAACTTGGCTAAAACAAGTAGCCGCTCGGGGAACAGACAGGCCATCCTAAGTCTCTGATGATTAATCCGCGACGGATTTCAAAACCAAATAAACATATTGTCCCAGTGATTGAGTCGTTTTCTACCAGAATAGAGGTTATGACGGAAGTAGGTAACGAAGATGGAGGCGACAACTTTAGAAAACTGGACAAAGTGAGCCAACAAGGGGGGGGGGGAATGAATAAAGGAAAAAAAGAAGAGTTAACCGTACGAAACTAATAATGAACGAATACAAATGTAAGCAACTAGATAAAAAGACGCAAGCCAACGATGCAGTGATAGTATTCAAGTTGGCACCTCGATGATACCATGTAAAATGTTGTAGTTGAAGAAATATTGAAGGACAACGAAGAGGAAGGAGGGTAGGTCGGTAATTTAACCGGAGAAATAGACGATTACTACAGTTAAGGGATTCAGCCGCTCGAACTGTGCAACAAAAACTGCAAAAAACGGTAACACGCAGTTAGAGGCTAGATTTACGCGACGCGTTCATTTCACAATTCGGACGAACCGGAAACTGCCCTTTGACACTCCCGTCTTCGTAAACAACGAAAGGTTAAGCTTAAGGGATGGTTCAGCTCTGATCAAGTGAAGGAGGCAGGGAAAGGCAGTCCGCAAAGGCGGCTATTCAAAACGTCCACCAGACCAAAATTCTGCATTCCGGTACGGCACCAAGCGCTCAAACTCCAACAACCGCTCCCTGACGCTTTTTTATGTGCATCTTTTATGAATATCATACCCAAGCTCAACGAAAGTGCTACAATTCCTTAAAGTGATACAAACACACGATGGTGGTAACGTACTATCATAGACCGGTGTTCAGAGAAAAAGCCAAACAGCGTAAGTTCGTCAGTCCCTCCATACGAAAAAAAGAAACGAGAGACCACACAGTATCAAACTCAAACGCTAAGAAATAGTACAGAATACGAATGACACTTTGGATATCATTAAAGACCGCGTACAGACCCACTGCAACCATGTAAAAATCAGATGATGACGTCAAAGAACCAAATGTCCTTGCGAGACTAAGGAGAGGAGACATCGATGGGATCCTTTTGCAGACGGTAACGGAGATAATGACGGTTCAAAATTCGCCGATAACTCTACGTGACTAAGCCATGCTCTAATTTGAACGACGCCACGATACTGGAATGTTCTCCGTTATCGCAAACAGCAAAAACTATGGCCTATTTGGCAAGGAATTAACAACCTAAGCTGTCTTCAGGCTCTACAAGGGCAGACGGTTTATAACCAGTACGCAAGGCGCTGCTACTGAGTGATAGTGTGCTGTCGCTATCCTTACAAATACACACGTATCAGCAGTCAGGGCTCGGAGATCAGTCAGCCTAATTTGGCCAGCCCGGCAGTCATTGCAGAAGTTACAAACGCTGGACCATAGGTGGCTCGTATCACCTATTAATTAATAGCCATGTCATCGACGTTTCATACCTTGTGCCTCTATATTTGCTGCCTTATATGCGGAGGTAACACCAAAATTTCCAACGATAAATTACCGCGCTTTCAATTACTACCGGGAGCTGGCTCTCTTGCTTGCACTGACAAACGTAAAAGGGCATAATATAGGACTGGAATGAGTAAGAATTTGACAAGAAGGGCAAAGAGAAGGAAAGAACAGGAGAAAGTGGAAAGGGGAGAAGACATTCAGAGGGTGGAAGATGAACAGAAATAGGAAAGGTAAAATACAAAAGTATACGAGTGAGAAGAATAAACATCAAAGCTTAAGACGAACAAACCATATCTAAAGATGCCAAGTTGACACAACCCTTGCGTGCAATGACGAGGAAGAAGAACTGCCGGGAAACGCTGGTTTTCTTCTCTTACAGATAAGGGATGTACTGGGACAACAATTCGACCTAAACCCTACAGTATACACTTTTTGGGCGACAGTTACGTTTAGGGACCCCTACAGTTTATTTTTCGCATAGTTGTCTACTTAGTTCGTAGGAGTAGGCATGCTCTGTTTTCCTCATTTGGCATCGGTTGTTTCCCAAGTGTGACGCAGTGCTTTTCGTTCAGTTTAGTTGGACTTCATTTTTCTTTCCCTTTTTGGCGACATGTGGTTGCTATTGTGAGTTAAACATATGGGGAAAAAAGCCAACCTTTAATCGGAATATACATGGAATTCATATAGATTTTACGTAGAATTGAGATAGTCGACGATTGTATCTAACTGGGCTCCATTAGTATTACTCTTTCCTTCTTACTGTATTTCTCATTTGAATTAGCACGCGCTAATGTTTGGTTATTTAAATATCGATTCCTATTACTTTCTAGTTGTATACGCTCTAATTTTTAATTATATTTTCTTCCGCCTGATATGCCCCGCCCATCTAACCCCTAGTACCCTCTGTCAACAGGATGACGATTTTATCCGTCGAATATTAAAAATATACCATTCTATGTCCATTACCGCTATTCACAGGGAAAATTTGTCAATGTCCTCTCAGACCCTAGTTAGGAAAAGAATGCGGGAATTTGGCCATCATCAGCGGATGGCTACGGTTAAGCCATTTTTAAGTAGGAAACATATTTAGGAACGTTTCTTTTTTGCACAGGAATACATTAGTCACAGACTTTCAGTTTGGAAAAGCATTTCCTTCTGTGATGAAGTACTGTTTTTAGACAAGTCCACAAAGTCGGCATATACGGTCATATGTGGAAAGAATTTTTCCAAAGAAAAGACTGCTTCCACATCAACCTTCAAGAACTGTCGACGCCTCATGGTCTGGATGGCGATCAAGTTCAGTGGGCGACCAATCTGACGGTCGACAAAAGATAACACTAAAAGTTTCGTCTATGTCAACATTGTCAAAGATGTACTCGGTTATAATGACATTCGCCGGCGTCGAATGGATACTATTATACTACAAATTCGCCCGCTCACCGATCAAAGGAGGTATGATCATAATTTACCTTACGACTATAATCTAATTTTTCAAGACTACAGCCACCCCTTCTGCATGCGGCCTGCGAACAATTTTCATCTCGCCCAATAGTCCCGACCTCAATCCAATTGAAAATATATTCGCCTTAATCAAGCGAAACTGGCACAAGGCTCCGACATACATTTCAATGGAAAAAAAATTGGCGTTCGTTCTTTATAATTATATAGGCCAAACCACAATTGACAACATAGTTGTATCCATGTCCTCCCGGATTACTGCTGTTATACACGCGAAAGGACACTCAACAAAATACAAGTATGTTACCTATTTATTACATGTCCTCGTTTTGTCTTTTGATTCTATTTTATCACACTTTTTTTCATTTTTATAACGACTTATTATCTCCGAACTGCCTGAAGGTCCTTTTTGGATTTGACAGTTTTTGGTAAAACATATTAGTTCTTAGATAATAAACGATACTTCATATATCGAAATATGCCTCCTTTTAAGGATTTATTTTTCCTTTCACGCCGTATAACTTGCGGGTCCGTTAGGTAAATGCATTCCGAGCTACAACGGTTTTCATGCAGACTTGACGTTATTGCATGATCAATGGCGACTACTCTACATGGAATTCATATAGATTTACGCAGAATTGAGGTAGTCGAGAACTGTATCCAACTGGGCTCTATTAGGTATTACTATTTCCTATTCACTGTATTTCTCACTTAAATAATCACGCGCTAATGTTTGGTTACCGAAATAAATATTCCTATTACTTTCTACTTGTACAAGCACTAAATTTTTAATCATGTTTCCTTCCGCCTGATATGCCCCCCCCCCCCATCTAACCCCTATTACCCTCGGTCCCATATAACAGGAGGAATGGGTTTTTCTCGGGCTGAACATGAACCTAAAATATAACTTTTACTTCTTTTTTGGAAGCAAATGAATGGAAAGGACGTAGGAGGCACAGGACTGGTTTGATCACGCACCGAGAATTTGAGTTACAGGATCGCGAGGTTGTTGAGAGAGCCATACCCGCAGGCAGATTAATCACCGTGACGGATGACACAGAACGACGACGATGATGTGACCTCGCGAGAGAGCCAGCAGACGCAAGTTGGTTTCGTGCGCGTGACGTGCATGCGAAAAAGGTGCTACCGCCAACGAGGAGTTACACTGCCTTAGCCGAGGACACACGCATGCATGCATGCATGCAAAGACGAAAATTAGCATATCCAGATGCTTGTCAATCACCCAGTGGACAGGAGTGATTGGGGCAACTAGTGCGTCATAGGACGGAGTGGTGGTGTACTTTAGACAATCAACAAATGCACTCGTAGTAGTCATTGTGTTTCCCGGGGTTAAGGCTAGTGTTCGTCGCCATCAGTCTCCTCCCCCCCCCCAACAGGGCGCAGACCTGCATACGCCCACAAGAGACCATGTTACTTACAGTAAGCAGGAAGCACAGCGTCCTTGAGGGTCTTGTTTGAAAAAAAGGCAACAGATCGACAAACCTGAAAAAACCCAGTAATTAGCTCTCTCTCTCACACACACAACAGTCACGTGATATATGAAGGCATGGCGACCGGTCCCATGCATGCCTAATTTAAATAAAAACGTAGGTACTCAGTTGGTTTCATTAACAGTGGAGAGTTTGCTTTTGGCCGGTAGTCAGGAAAGCTTACAAAAAGAAGAAACAAAAAAACTGCAATAACGGCGGGCCGTTACTTCATAGCCTCTCAGTTGCCCGATCGCTCATCAGCTTTCGACTAGAATCATAGGAGTGAAGTGATTATTTTCCTTTTAAGCATGCAACTGTCGTACATTTTAAATTTTTCTTTGTATCAACTTATTTCCTATCATCCTGTTACCAACAGGGAGTTCAAAGGCATTCGCCTATCTTTCCCCCAATAAACTGATACTGATAAGTCAAGGTAGGCGAACGAACATTTTCGATGAATAAATCATCAGGCAAATACTATAATAAAGAGGGTAGAGTCAACAAAAGTTTAAACAACCAATCAGCAGTGATTAGAGGGGGGGAGAGGAGGGGGAGGGAGAATGTTAAGAGATCAAAGGAAAGGGCAGAGGAGGGACGGGTCCTACAAGTAGTTCATGTCACTCAGTCGTTTCGCCGCCGCTTTGTGGCGTCTGGACACCAGTTGTCACTGTCTCATCACCGAGTTGCCTGATGATCAATTAATAGAAAACGTTCGTTTGCCTACATTGGCTTCTGAATGATTATTTCCCCCTAGTATATGTTCTTGATTAGCAAACGCAGGATAGGTACTGTACATTACATACGTACTGTACTGTGTGTAAAGCTTGGTTATGTACAAGAAAATAATGTGGTTTGTCTGTACTTTACGCAATAACAAAAACAAACAAAAATGATTTGTGACATGTAACCAGTTGCGCACGCAGAGAGATGAGAATTTCACTCTATCCTGTTGGCAAACTGGGCTTATTAGTCGGCGGATTTTACTACAGGGTGCCCCACGAAAAACCCCTAAATTTATGATAGTGTTTATACTGTTATAAAAATAAAAATTATTGATTACAATTATAACTAACAACTTTATTGTGTAATTAACAAACTGTTACCTAATAACAAGTTACAGATACCGCTCAAAATGCTGTCCATTAACTGCAGAACAGCGACGTAAGCGATCCATCCAGCTCTGAGCTGCTCGACGAATGACATCAAGAGGGATGTTGTTCCATGTGTCCATCAACACATGTTTTATTTACTCAATATCAGTGGTTCCTATTCTTCGTCTCTGAACCTCCTGTATGAGTACACCCCAAATGCAAAAGTCCATTACATTCAGGTCAGGGCTCTTGGATGGCCATTGCTGGGGTGTGATGAAATCTGGAGTGTTAACTCGGAGCCAGGCGACAGTGTCATTGACAGTGTGTGGCTTTGCACCATCTTGCTGCTACGTCCAGGGTTCTCCCTGCACTACTTGATCAATATCTCTAAACATCTGCGGGCACATCTCCTCTCTGTAAACAACTTGATTTACAGTTTTTTTCGTTCTCCGACTCGGTGCAACACCTTCCTGCCCAGCAGCATCTCCTTCAATAAAATAGAGGTCTGTTTTGCCTTGCCAGGAAACAGCACCATAGCACATGATAGATTTTTGCTGTTTGTCTATCTCCACCAGCAAATCTTCATCAGGAATATCAGTTTTGACTTCCACTGCACGATATATGCGTTCATTTTGCCTATTCAGTGGTGCAGACAAGCAGAATGATGATTCATCTGAGAACCACACTTGTTTCCATTTTTCTCCTTCACCGAAGCGCTGAAGCATGGCATCACACTTTGTCTTTCGAGCTTGCTGGTGTGCTTCAGTTAAAACATGGCATTGAATACGTCAAAAACATATTAAATTGGATTTTGCAATTGTTCTGTGCACATACCCTTTTGACAATCCCAGTTCTTTATAAATTTCACGTGGACTTGAATGTCTTCTGTGATGATCTGGTGGAGTTACGGCAAGTTCCACGACTGCTCGCCTTGTTGGGGAATCGTGCCTGCAAGAAGTGCCACTACCAGGCTTACGCACCTTTGCTACAGGTGATCCACCTTGTTTGAATGCAGCCGCGACACCTCTAAACTGGTCAGTTGTAATGGCACCAAAAAATTTAGGCAAAATGTTCCGACATTTCTGCAACCCCCATGTTGGATGTTCTTTCCGGAATAGGACGATGACCTCGCGCTGGAAATTGCTTAGCTGTGGCATGGGTCTACACGTCTTTCCAGAATATTCTTGGCATATGGTGCGCAGGTGGGCATTTTAGAACCTTCTCGTCTGCGACCACCACCCACGTTGTGTGGGTGCTCCTCACCACTGAGCGGAGCATGGCGTGGGCGACATGAATGCGGGTGCGAACCAACGGGGGCGGCTTCACTTCGGATGTGGCCCAGGTGTTTTGTTTTCTCCGCCATCGATCGTGACGGCATGGGCGGTCCGGCCGCCGTAACAATCACAAACTTAAGGGTTTTTTTGTGGGGCACCCTGTATATAAAATTCCGTCCCAGGCTGATCTGGGCTTAATAGGCGGCTGGGCTTATTAACCGGCGACTACTGTATATGTTGCTACCGGCAGAGTAGTCCAACAAAAGCAGGGGCACGACACGGAAATAGGAACTTCAGGGAGTAGGTTCAAGGTAGGATTTTGATTAAGGTGAGCGTTATGACTCAATAACAGTCTTTTTGGGGAAGTTTACGTTATTTCACGGATATTTTTTCCGGGTATTTTTTACCGCCGTGTTTTATCGAAAAAAGCACAGCAACGCTCCGACTAGCACGCTTTAAATGCATTTTCTATGACTACTTTCGCACTATGGAACGTCCGAATATGGCTGAGAAATCTATAGTGTAGTTTCAAAGAGTTTGCGCCCAGGCATGCAAGACGAGGTGTTGCATACTTACAGTGAGGGTTATGCGATCAAAGCTGGCACCAGCGGCAGCCAATAAACGGAGGGGTCGCTCCTGGGCCCAGTGGGCAGCCGCGTGCAACGGTGTCCACCCATCGTTGTCCACCACGTCCACGTCGATGCCGGGAAGCTTGAGGAGAATCTCGAGGACCGCGCTGTAGTCTTTGGCGGCGGCGATGTGGAGAGCCGTTGCGCCCGTTCGCGAATCGATAACGGTCCTGAGGCAAATCGATCAAAAGACACCCCCAACAGGGTAAACACACTTGAACAGAGAATAACAGAAGTAAGAAACGCACGCCTGGAGAACGCGACTCTTTTTCCACGTTCCAAAATGCATGTCTATAGCTCGAAATCCAAAAGTTAGGAAGACTAAAAGGCTGTAGAGACTAACCCAGGTTTTACGTCTGTCAGAATATTAAGTCAACCGGCTTATTGCGCATGATGTATGATTCAAGCCATACAAAGAAGTATTCTACGTCAAGTGAAAGCAGTTGATTTTACGGGCATTTACGGGTAAATAGACGCACTAATATTGGCGATACCTTGTCGGATAACCAGCGAAAATTCAAATGGGTATTGAAACATTGTTTTCCCGGAAGAAATTTGAACAAGGCAAAGATCGCCAGACTAGCAGAATTTATCGACATCATACAACTTCGCAACACATCGTTTATCAAGTTTCACCGTTCTAGGTCGATATTTATTTGGACAGTTAATTTACCTGATTTATAGGCAACAACCTTTTACAGTGGGATAAGAGGCCGCGAAATTGTATGACCTCAATAAATTCTGCTATTCTCCTGATCTTTGTCCTGTTGAAATGAGTAATACTTTAAATCGTTGACTATCTAAAGGTTATACATAGTAGGCAAACATTTACTCTTACATCGAAAGGAAAATGCGCAGGTAGACCCGCAGCTCGATTGAGAAAGTTTGGCTCTCCACATTGTCAACGAGGGGCAACTCTATTAAACTGCGTGGGCTGTTCGCATAATTTGTGGTCGTCGTTACGGCATAAAGGTAAGAGTAAGAGGAGTTAAATGCTAAATACAAATGCGCATTGAAAATCGAGGCAGGTCAGAACATTTTAGACAATTTTAGGCAGAAAAAAATCAGCGAAGGCGGCTGAGGTCTAGATGAATTTTTCGTTGCACAGATAGTAGCCAAAAGGCCCAGGTGTTTCGCCGGTATTCTGCCGCTGCTTGACACAGCTGCGAGGGGCCCGCCTTATCAGTGAGTCCTCCAGAAGTTCTTTTCTGCTAGATACTATAGTTTCGGCATTTCAGCTTTGTACTTTCCTCAGGAATTAAATGTTGAACTTGGACTAGATCAGTCTATTCAAGGTCCATAGGCAAAGGTCGAAATTTGATGGAAATATTGGGGCCGAAGTCCATCGGCCGCTGCGCGTAATATTTACAAGCTGTCAAAACTGAAATTTTTAATTGGGTTCGCCAGCCTTCCTTGTTTGCTTTCTGGTTGATAGACCGGTAAGTAAAGGAGATCAGTAATATATACTACTACTACTACTGCTTGTACGAACGTTGGCAGAAAGTGTATATTACGCAGCGGTTGACAGGTATCAGCCCAAATATGCACTTACAATTTCGGTCTAGTTCTATAGACTTCAAACATACTGATGCATGAAATGGATCCGACAAAGCAAAGGGAGACCGGAGTGGACATTTCTGGATTGTTAGCCGTTAGCAACCAGTCATACTCCATCTCAAGGGTTGAAACCCTCGAGATTGGAAACCGGGACCGCGATCAGATATTAACTTCTAAGAAAATTAAAAGCTGAGTCTTGTGTTGTGCTGTGTCTAATGGGAAAGTGCCGTAAATAATAGGAAGAGCAGAAGACGCAAGCCCGGGCCTCGCAACTACAGTATTGAAAACGGCATATATAGCACCTAACGCTGGAGCTACCGAGATCAAGGTAGTGGGTAGTCGGTCCAGTCTGTTCGTTGTTGCATAGCTGTCTGTTGTCCGAGACGTGGTAGAGCTACCGAGGCTGAAGTATTGCGGGCTGTGGTAATGAAATTGTGATGAGAGACACTGTCACAGGCGGGCATGGAAACGCCTAACCAGGGCATTAAATGTGCTTTCTTCGTCGACATTCATGGTTCTTAAACACAGGAAGTAACCACGTGAGTGTTGTTTACGATGCAGTGGGTGCAAAGGTGTCCAGTAGGGTCAGAATGAAAGCCGCAAGTGCAAGGCAGCAGAATGAACGCATGGGAGAGCATTAGGAGCTCCCAGCGGCTATGTTTGATTTCTGAATCTTGTTTTCTTGCAACTTCCTCTCGGCCTTCTACATGTGATTGGCAAAGAAAACAAGGACACAGCTGTTTGGTGGCAGATCGACCTGCCTGTCCATTCTCTGCGATTTCAATCAGACCATTAGACGCCCTTATGCAAACTCTTAAGGTGTCCTGCGTTTTCAGGTCTACGTTGTCTGTGGGAGCTAATCGTAATTATCGAGCTCCTTCAATCAGATTCTATAAAATGACTGTAGGACCTGAAAAAGCCATCGACGTTGGATATAATTCAGCATGGCAAAGACGCTGAACGCAAGTCGAGTCTAAGGTCAGAGTGAACGAGAGTCTGCGCATGTCTCAGACCTGTTTACGATTACCTATGACTAAGGATTCCCGACGGAATCCGAAACGTCAGGAAAATAAAGTCCTTGTTCCAGTGATCGCATCTTCGTCTTCTGAACGAGAGTCATTATTTTTTGGTGTAAGAAAACGGTTTGAAGAGAGGAAATAAGCGTTGTCAAAACAATGGCCCAGTTTCTGGGGGGATGCCTAGGCGATTCTGGACTGATATCTGCGGACTGTCAAAGCTGGAGGTGGCCTGGTTAGAAGACTTAAGGTAGAGCTGTGAAAATAGGCTACTTAAGTAGTATTTATTTAACTCGTTGATTTGCACTGCTGTTATAAATTCAAATATATTGTATAGAAAAAATTCACAAAATTATGATTTCTTGTACTCGTCTGATAACAAGTTACGCCTTCTTTAAATGTTTGCTTAAAGAAAGAGTATCGTTCGATTGTAAAAAGTTTCTAAATGGCCGAATAATTTTGAAGCTGTTACATCTGAATCCAAGATTTCCAAACTGCATGCCGTGTACATCCTGTCTAAGGAAAACGACGAATTTCTCTAAGCTATGCGGAAAAGGTCACATAATTTTCAGAAAGTTTTGCAGTAGATATGGATCATGCTGCCTATATTACAGGCAGCATTAATGAATTGAGGGATACGATGCATTATGAATGAATATTTCACGGCCGTAAAAAGTCCATATTCGGTGCTGAGACTAAATTTAGCCAAAGCAAATCGCCGCTTGGGGAACAGACAGGCCACCACATCATCTTATACCAACACCACAAGGCCAGATGTTCATGGCTGACGCAACGAATCAGCGCACAGTCAGGGCATTTATCAGGCCAGATAATTTTTAAAACCAAAATACGGCAGTCGCCGGTGAATAAGCCCAGCCGCTTATTAAGCCCGATTTGGTCTGGACCCGATGTGAGTTTAATAAACAGCGACTACTGTATTAAGCCCACGGTTAACAAGCCTAGCCGCTTATTAAGCCCAATTTAGTATGGGCCCGAGGTGGGCTTAATAGCCGGCGACTACTGTATTTCGCTTTTGAAGTGTAAAATTTGAAAAAGGGTTTTTTACTACTATACGAGTCCAAGAAAGAATACATTTGGGAATGTTTTCTAGAACAGGTAGTCAAAGGACAGCCAAAATTAATGTGGTGAATGCCTACTACATCTAAGTATCCATTTTTTCGCAGAATAAACTTCTTGTAAGCGGTCAGAAAGAAGCTCGCTAAAAAGCCGGTATCCTGACCTGACTTGAGAGTAGGCTGCAGGATAATCAGTATTACAACCAAACTTAATACCAGCTTGCGAGTGATAATCTATCTTTCGCAAGTGCCGGCAAACCGACCTACTGTAGCTAATGGGGGACATAAAAAACTGTAATTTATACAAAATGTACAACGAAGGCACTGTGTGGTGCAGCAGTGAATAAGCCTCAGATCTCAACCATTTGATTATGACCCCAATGTAGGGCGTGACGGCTATAACGGTTGTTTCTTACAGGAATTCGTTAAAATCTTTTGATTACTGTAGTATAAGCTTGAGCAGCACCAATAACCCCGCACGCCTCCTATCCGACATTACTCGTAAGAACCACGAATCTGCCGGGCAGTCAGACAAAACCCGCCTGCTTGTATTTGCTGATCTGCAACTCCGTACAGAGACGGCATGTTCGCAGAATAACCCTGGGTGTCTTACACAATCACCAGATGAAGACGAGAAAAGGTGGTAAGCTCATATTCCTATCTGCTATGCTTATAACTTATCAATCAGCTACTGACACAGTTACAGGATATAGCAATGTAAGTTGATTATGGAGCAGACTGCTCTCCTATTAGACAAGAGATCTCCCCTAAACCTCAAGATAGAGTTGGATACTGCGGCAAGTCAAACAGTTAGCCTGATAACGAGAAATGGCACCATGCAACATAAAGGCATGGCAAAACTCGAGCTAGTACGTAATAAGGTTTCGTTAACCACTAAGATGACACAGCCAGGTGGCTCTGCCTTGTCACCGGCTCAAACGGCGTGAGGGTCCAGAATGTGATAGATGGCTGCGGGTCTACTTTCACTAGATCTGACTTCAGTCACCATCCCTACGCTTTGTGTTATAACACTTCCCTTAAAATTCTTCCTCGTCGCTCCTGCTACTGGTGATCTGAGAGATTTTGGCATACCACAGTAACAGTTAGACGACTAAAAATGTGCGTTCGTCGGCTGTGAATTCTGCAAGTGCTGTGACTGTTTCAATATTCGCTTACGGGTACTGGCCGGTCTTGAGCCACATGTTTGCATCATCCAACATCTGTTGCTCCTCGGCCTTACGCGCGGCGGAGGCATCCACTTTCTGCTTTTCCATGGCTTCTCGGAGAATGGCTTGCGTGTCCTTGTCCTGAGCCACGTCAATGGGCAGCTCCATGTCGAAGCTAGCAATCCCCACGTCGGCGCCATGATCCAGCAGGAGCCTAGGAAGAGTAACAAAAGGAAATAACAATCTGACCTAAAAAGTGATAAAAATATGGTGTTACAACATTTTACTTTTCAAACTCCAAGTGATAAAGAACTACGATCAGGTGATGACGATGTGGTACAGGTCACTACGATAATAATAATGCTGCAGACAGTGTCGGCGGTAATAATATAAGTAGTATTTGTAGTATTAGTAGTAGTGGCCACCACAGCATTCATCGGCAATTGCCTGTGACGTTCACAAATCCAAAAGAAAACAACAGTTTAAAGTAGAAGGGCATGACAGATGAAGCAGAGAGGGAGGTGAGGTGATTGAGGAAACGAGAGCGAATGCGTTACTGCCAAACAAAAGGAAACTATTTTAAGAAATACACATGTCCGCAACGCATTTGGCGTTTACAAGGAGGCGGATGGCGCAACATCAAACAAGCGGTGAGAACGCAATTTGAAATATAACAGCTCTCAAACACAGGAATGCAACTTTCAGTCTGGATTTACGACAGTGAAGCAAAAACTGTCATCCAGTCGGCTACCTGACCTTCCTAAAATCTGTCTAACAAAATAATGTGTTTTGAATTTGCGAGAAGTTCCGTTGATAAATTGGCGAATGTACGTTTGTTTTCGATAAATGCTCGTCAGCCCAGTACAGTTGTGTCCTAACACATTCCAACATGAGTAGGGCCAAATAAAGGATATCAACAGTTCCATTCTAGCGCAAGTGATAGACTCAGTTCGTCGTGTGAATGCCAGAGGCCTACCGAGTGATCTGCAAGGTACCCTCAAGCTATTCAAAATTCCTCGGAGAGCGTATGTCGGCTACGGCAGTAGCGGCCACCATCAAATTACGCCGACCGGTCCTGCGGACCCAAAAGAACTTCGCAACGGCGACATAGCATGGCCGAAAGTCGTTAATCCAACAGCCCGCAGCTCGGCAACCAGTCCTCCCTAAAGCTGATCAGATTTTTGACCCTGGTTACCTCTCCCCACATCCTCTGAAAACCGCACTATTACTTTTACCAACCTGCATAGTTTATTTAGTTAATGAACACATAAATGCACAAGCCTGGGGCGAATTTATCGCCAATTTATCGTCTGAAAATGGCGTGAAAACATAGGAAACGATGAATGAGCAGTAATATAGGCAGGCTAGTGGCGTACCAACAGTGTGTCTGAGACCGAAACCGTCTAATTTGAGGCAGGTTTGGTGAGAATTTCTACGAGGGTAATTAATCTAAAAACATTTAACAGTTGGTGCTGGTTCTAGTTCAATTGTCGACGATAATTCACACCTCCACGACGGAATGAAATTTGGACCCGAGTCCGGCTGCCCCCATACTTGAACTTTCGACGTGTTCTCACACTAGTGCACGTTCTGTGGAATACTATCAAAGTTACTTAACGTCCGTGTTCCCAATAGTAACGGAAGGGACCAGCACTCGCGATTCGATGACAGAGATCAGCTTGATGACGAAAGAGCCTTACCTGGTGCAGTAAAACTATGCCTCAATGGTTATTAAACTAAAGACAAAACAGAGTCCACCCACCCGTCCTCAAATCAAAATACATCCGTGAACGCTAACTATAATTGCATCGATATGCCATTTCCCTCTACCACGGCTCATTTTCACGCAATGGGCGTTTGCTTGAACATCTCTAAGACCTCACTAAGAATTTGAATTCTCTCGCATAAGAAATTGGGTGGTGGTAGCACGACCTGATTAAGAAATTTCGCAGAAACCCTGTCGATAAAGGGAGTAAATCCTATTATTTCGCTTGGACCATTCTCTTAAAAGCGTTTCCGAATTATTCTGGCATGGCCTACGTCGAAAGGACTTGGGCTATCCTTAAGCAGATAGGTACACGAAAATTCAAACTCAAGGGCCTTGGAAGTCACGGTTGATTCTTCTTCTTTTTCTTCTTCTTCTTCTTCTTCTTCTTCTTCTTCTTATTATTATTATTATTATTATTATGAATAAAGGTATTGTGTTAAGTTCCAAACAGGTAAGTGTCCATAAGCACGAGGCAACTACTGACTAAAAGGGTAATTAATTTCTCCTGTGTGAAGACAACAACTTTGGTAAGGGACGCGCTAACAAGAAAGCGTAAAAGATAGCCGAGATGACGCTGTTGGACATTTGAAAAAATGGTGAACAGTACGACTTGCACAGTACACTGTCTAACATGTGATATGCAAAGATCAAAATTTGAAGTGATTTAACACGCATTTGAGATTGGTTATTTCGTTTACTATATTTACTTGACGCGAAAAATGCTGTTTACTGGAAAAGAGCTCAATCCATGTCAGTATATTGAAAGGAAGTAGGCGCAGAATTGGTATGATCCCGGGTTTCTAGATATCAATGGAATGGTATACGATATTAAACGCTGCAGACCAAAACTGCTTGTTTACGCATTTTGTATTATGACAGAAAATTAATATAACCCAGCAAATATTAAACTACATTTTTTCAGAGACCAGAACATTTCGTTTTGCCTTCATGAAAATCGACTGAATGCAAGTATGACAAATGACACGGTTTTCGGAAAAACGAGAGCGGATTCAACTGAAGAAAAAATCTGTTTTGCAAAGTTGATGCGTTTTGTGCAGAAGATGTATCCCTAATTTTCGCAGAAATGAAAAACCAGAAAAATTTCCCATTTTTATCTTGACTCAACCTTCAAAAAAGGTAAAGTACGCAGATATTGGAGGCAAAAATATCAAATAAAAGCGCTTTTTCAAGAGGTAACTGGTTATAGAATGTTTTTTTAATCTTAGGCGTATTCATTTCTGATTTTTGTTGCAAACAATTATTTTTCTCGCCAATGAGTTGATATGTTTGGGCGATTCTAAAACGATGACCCAAAGAGACAGGTGCATCAGAATGAAGGTTTAAAAACTACATACTTAAGTAATATTGAAGGTTTTGGCAAGCATGTAGAACAGGATCGTTATTTATGGACAACTGACTTAAAGCACTCGAAATTGGAAAGTGTTTACCATCATTTCAAGAACGATCTTAACCTCGTCGTAATCGAATTCCCGAAGTGAATACTATGAAATATGACGGAAAGAAATTCATCTTAATGTATAAAAAATGCTACGTTTACAATTTCACCTGATAAATCCATTTAAATGTATTAGTCACCAACCGTCATGCCCACATGTGACCCTATGAAATATTTTATTCATGTGACATCCCAACTGACGCAATCAAGCAAAAATCTGGTTGCTTTAGGCCAACGTACCTCAATACGCTTACATAGCGAATAAACAATTGACGATTCTCGAAAATTCTCGCTGGTCTACACGTTTGAACTTCGGGCTGTTTGGTAACAGCCACACTTTATGCTGCGCGCAATATGGAAGCCAAAAATTCCACACAAGGAATATTTTCAAAAATAATTTTACTTGTGCCGCTTTATTTACTCTTTTTTGCATGACCAGACTTTATATACATTTAAGACTTAGGTTTACTCAGTAACTCTACTTTTTGACTTTTTTTCGGAATCTTCTGCTTTACGAAAATCAGTTATTTCCAAACAACGTAATTGCAACGCTTTACATAATAAACCACGATATACCTTCTTTTTTATTACGATACTTATTTTACTGTTTTTTTTACTTTACTGCTGTAAGACTCTTTTTGGGGAAGGCAGAGGCGGAACTGGGCAGATTGGACTGCTTTTGTGTACCAGGGCTTTTTCTAGTAAAAAAACTTGGATTTCAGGAGTTTGGGCAGCTACTGTACGTGTGAAGGCACCACCGCCTAAGTTTAACGTTGAGAACGAAGGGCGGAGGAGTGAGAGAAACTGCATCTGGGCAAATACTTTTTTACATGATAAAACGGTACGTAGAACGATACACCCCATGGAGTTCGGACGAAAGGGTTCGTTTCACGGTCCGCGAGAGTAGTATGGGAGGAGGATTTGTAGCCTAATAATATATATAAATAGATATATATAGCAGACAAAGGGAGGTTGCACCTGCAGTTTGGACCGTTTTTGTGTACCAGGGATCTTCTAGTAAAAAAACTTTGTGTTTCAGAAGGTAGGGCAGCCACTGTACGTAAGAAGGCACCACGGACTAATTTAACATTGAAGGGAAGAGGTAGTGGGGTGGGAAAGAGCGTGAGAAATTGCATCGAGGCAAGTACTTTTTCACCAGATAGCTCTATAAAACGGTACGTAAAAAGATACACCCATGGGGTTCGAACGAAAGGGTTCGTTTCATAATACCTGAGGGTAGTATGGGAAGAGTTGTGACCCAAGAATATATATATATAGCAGTAAGGGGGTATGACAGCATTTGGGGGTAACTTGATACAGAACTGTTTCGGGATTATTAGCCTTCATCAACCAAGCATAACCCTGAACGCCACTTGGTCGGACAACATAAACAAACGCACTCACAGATGGCACAGTTGGTCCACCACTGGGTCAGATGGGTCATAAGCACTTCATCGAACCGCAGTTCATCAGCGCCTCACCACCTGCCATTTGCTGTCACTGCTGATCGGGTATATAGTCACCCGTTGGGGACCTCTGACCACCACATGAACTTTGTTTAGTTCGGAAGCCTATTCGATCGGTGTTCGCACATTTCCCAGTGAATATATATATATATATATATATATATACATCAGACAAAAGGGAGGTTGCACCTGCAACGGAAGCAACAAGCATTCTGGACAGCAGCAAATGAATACTTTTTCGGCATTTTAGTAGTTATACAGCACAGCTACCAGAGGAGGCGGGGGCTGACGGCGGTGTCTGTGCGTGCACACACGCGGGCAGGGACGCACGCGCACTCGGCGAACGCGCACACGCACCCGCGATGCGCGCGCGCGAAAAACCGTCGAGAAGGGGAGATAACGCGCGAACGCACATCGATCGGGCACACGGCGACGCGCGACGGAGGCACACACTCATACACACACACACACACACACACACTGTGCGTACACCGTGCCTAATGATACAACGAAAGCATGCAATCAACAGCAGTAGCAGGAGGTTCTTCGCGTATAGGCACAACTTCTGGCAATCGATGGGGGGCGAATTGCTGTGAAATCCGCCACAGTGTCAACCTGCGCGCACGCCCGAACATCGCTATGGGCGCAGCAGCAGTTCTGTGTGTGCGTGCACAAGTCTCCCTGCGTTCGAATGCATTAGAGCGACGTGTTAACGGTAGGCAGCCCATCCGATCAGTTGTATAAGTACAAAATATGCATGGCAAAAGACAATAGCTTGCGACGTAAAGGCATGGTAGAACTTGAACTATTAATTTAATAACGCCTTCTTTAAGCCACAAGCTATTAATTTTACCTCATACAGATTGGGAGCGCATATTGGGTTCCGACTACCTCCACGCGCAGACAGGCTGTATTATGGTATACTATTTACTAGTCTCTGTAAATATGATTACTAAAATTAGAACTTTAGCTAAGGCCTTTACTTCTAGCAGTAGTATCGGACACATTCTGGTGGATAGTGCTCCGGGCTTCAAACATGTATCTACTCGGAATAGCATAAGCCCCGATTCACACTCCTTGTTGCGATCAGGTGGGCATGAGCCCTAGTTCTGATTTTTTAATCAGCGTCAGAAATATAACCACTACTACTACTACTAACACTCAGTTACATTGCTAGTTAGTAGTAGTGGTAGCCGTATCAGTCTCGACCTCCTTGCGCCTGTCTTGACGCCTACTGAAGGTAGTGTGGTAGTGCGCGCGTAATGTCTACTGTCACTTAATTTAGGCGGTTTTCCTCGCCTGCATTGCAGAAAGCGGCCTACGCTGGATTCTGTTTGGTCTTCATGACCCCGGGTGAAAATGAAGGGTGCGGTTGACGCTTGCTACGTCTACTATCACTTAAATACACCCCCTGATCTCCAGTCACCGTCCCTACACCAAACTATTTAGTGCATATGGTTGATTTCATCGAAATCAATGGTCAAATACACACAAGCAAAGAAAGCAGTTCTTTATGTGCGAGCGGAAAGCACCCTATGAATGGACACAAAGTGTTGGGGAAGAGTACGCGCAAACTACTGTTTTATCTGAGCGTATAACGTAATCTAACCACCACCACGAATGCCGCGGGAATGAGCTAGTCAAGGGTCAGCGAGGTGGGTAGAGAACTAGTACAGGCTACAGCGTGTTACGAGTGACCTTCGGACGTCGGTGTCCAAACTAGTGTACTCTGAGGCTGTGGGGTCAGGGTTCCATGACACCTAAGAGTACCAGTCGATATGGAATTAAAGGACGTCCTGTATACTCAGCGTGTTTTATATGTGTTCGGTCTTCCGTTAATTTTGAATCTCACTGAACAGCATTCCCCTTAAAGAAACCTTCCACAACTGGATCAAGTGGATTTTGGAGTCAAAAAGTAAAGGGTTAATACCAACGGAAGAACAGATCGTCTAAAAAGCTGACAGAAAGCACTTCCTAGCAAACATTTCCTATCCGACATTATTTTACTCGAGCTCCCAACATAGGAAACATTCAAAATTGCAAACCAGTTCCACTGTATAGCAACGTGAAGAGAAGGGTAAAAGGGTGAGCCAATAACTTAGACTTTGTGCGGATGAACAGAAAGCCGGAATAAAGCATGACCTAAATAGGCAAAAAGGAAGATTAATCGAGCGTAGGAACAGTTTGTTTATTATATTGAGCTTTTGAACTCTTGCGAGAATGAGTGAGACCAGATGAAGGTAACTGACACCGCTCTAGCTCTATTCTATGGTCTGCCTAAAATTCATGAGCCAAATGTCCTAATTCGACCAGTCATTGGCCTAAAAAGCAGCCCTACCAAAAAATTGGCGAAGCGGATGTACACAAAACTGAAGTTCCTTCAGTTCGTCCTAGACCTTCGAGTTCAGACGATTCAATCAGACCAAATCACGGTTTCTTTCGATGTGACTTCATTATTTACATCCATCTTACCAAATATGGCGGACGATATCATATGCAAGAGACGTTATGAAACGTACGATGAGGCCCACAGTATACTCAGAATTTGACACCTCCCAGATCTCCGGTTTATGGCCAGAAATGGTCCCATAGGAGTTAAGAAAACGTTGTCTTCATCTAACATGTACCTTTATTTTGGTACGTTTCTCATTGTGAAGACAACATTCTGCAAAGCTTCCATAACTTGTTCACTTGAATCTTCCGACATAAAATTTATGAAAAACAAGAGCATTTCCTTGATGTACTCGTGAAGCGAAAACTCAGCGGTGGAATTGAGACTAAGGCTTACAGGAAGGCAGTGAACATCATTCAAATTTTACATCCGGTAGCCCAAA
This sequence comes from Ligula intestinalis, assembly GCA_036362985.1. Taxonomy (NCBI): domain Eukaryota; kingdom Metazoa; phylum Platyhelminthes; class Cestoda; order Diphyllobothriidea; family Diphyllobothriidae; genus Ligula; species Ligula intestinalis. The sequence continues at coordinate 13,549,958 of JAYGXS010000006.1, read as the reverse complement.
AATGAAGCTGCGTGTAAATACTTTTCAAACGGATTCAAACTCATTGCAGCAGACCGGAGGAAAAGGTACGCGAAACCCGACATCTCCGCGACCAATTTATGCGAAATGGCTGTCCGAAGGCGTTTATAAGCTGATGGCTACGCGTTCGGGTTCCGAAGACCCAAACAGAAACACCACCGAAGATGAAACATCTCAGAAGCGACTGAGTGCCTCGTTGCAAGACTGGGCGTTAGAATTGCATACCGGCCAACAGCTATCGTGCGCAGCAAAGCGATATAAATCAAAGACCGACTAAACCCCAAAGAACAATCTGAGGTAGTGTACCATATCCCACGCCTAAACTGTCTTTGTTACTACGCGGTTCATGTTTTTATGACAAACATTAAGATAAACTGGCTGTACGACGGGACGACAAATTATCGTAAGTTGCTGCCTACACCTGCGATAGAGACTATAAGTTTAGCTTCGCAGCGGTCGAGATAATCGCCCACATCGCAAAGCAGACGAGCCGAGAATTGATTTAAACCTGATCCACTGATGGGTGCTCGATCAATCGGTCTGCAGATTTGGCGCCGGCATACAGAGTCCTGCGCAGCCACCTCCAGATCTGCGTCTTAGATAATTGATCAGCTTGGATCACTTATGATTTTCAAATTTTGCTGCTGCCGCTGCTTTTATTGCTAACGATAAACGCCTATATGAGTTGTAAAGCCTTTAGCAATAAACTAACTGTGTCGGTTCTCGATCAGTCTCCCTCTTTATGCATACAAACAGTTGGAACTGGAACATTCCTATCTATTTAAAAATTACCAAAATGATTTTTTCTTGATGATATGGAACTTACAACCAAATATGCCGTTTTGCAAGCAAAATTATTTTCGGTAACCCCCAGTTTTAGTAGCGAACGAGGCACTATTTAAACGCTTTTTGGAAGTTGCTATAAAGTCAATAATTTGACGTGGAAAAATGATTGCTAGAGTTCGTAGAGTCGGTTGTCAGAAAAGCCGAGTATTCAATGCCAAGCTCGACGATAGACGTAATGCTTAGGCACGATTTCCACTTTCGATGTATTCAATAAAAACATCATTTTGAAACAGATTAGTAATCCTCCAGAATTGCTAGAACAAGACATTTATCCGAGACAGAAGGCCCAATACGTCATGGAAAATGACCGGTAAACTTAAACACTGTTAAATTATTTGTGAGCGTGACGACATTCACCATAACTGAACCAGTCAACGGCGTAGCACAAACAGTCGTTCTCCAAAACAGTCAGCCCGGGACAGCTTTCTGAGTGAGGTTGAGTCATTTGCCATCCCACTTTCACAGGTCCGCAGACGTGATTGAGGAAAGCTTTCACCGTGCCTATTCGCGTGTTCAGTTGGCAATCTCGACGCAGTCGTTAAACAGAACAACGTTTGGGCGAATGGTACATGTCAAAAGATCTCTTCTTGCGGCAGATCGCTGTCGATGAACAAGAAATATGTGGCTGACTGGTTCTGTCTCTGAATAACTACCTTCGATCGCTGAGTTCACAGAACAGCCATGTGTATTTGCAAACTGATTTCGGACATTCCACAACTGAGGAAAGTTGCAAGAAATTGACTGATTCGATAACAGATCCTATGTTAATGTTGTCCCTTTGACAGAAATTCCCAAAACAATGCATAAAACCATTCACAAGTCCAAGGGTTTGATTGTCTACTCTGACTGAAAAGATATCTACGACCGCCAAACTGGAATCTATCAACTTTGGTCACTCAAATAAAATTTTCATTTCATCCAACAACTGCCTTCTATGGAATAAAACACCTTGCATTGCCGCAAACGAGCTCGTTAGCACCGTTTTTACACACCAACACGGGTAATATCTGCAGTGTGTGGACCACAGTGTGCAATAACACTGGTATGTTCTGTCAGTCACGTGGATGAGCACATTTCGCATAGCTAAACAGGGGTGCCGAAGGTGATACCATAAAACCTACTCCGCTTCTGATTCCCTTATAGGTAAGTGGGCATACTAGCATTCGGTATGAGAAAACACGAAGAACCTAGATGGACAGAACGAAGCGTAAAGACAAAATCGGTGAAACAGACAACCGTTGTTGGCGGCAGTGGTGGTGGTGATAGAGGGTTCGGTGAAGTGATAGAAACTGCTCACTGTCCACGTCGAACACCAGAATAGTTCCCCTTTACTCGAACGTGGCGATATATAGGAGACGGCTGACAAATACTGCCAAGACCTGCACAGTCGTGCCAAAAGAACTTGTGTTACAGTCATTTACACGTTATGATCCACAATATGGTTTGACGGCAAAAACAGCAAAACAAAATTAGGGCTTTTCCAAGCAAAATACTGAATCTTCCGAAATACTTAATTTCAGAGGACTCACCGTGAGCCGCGAATTTTTCACAATTGGTTCAACTGACTAAGCAGGATTGTCTACCCGGAAGCCCTTATTTCTTCTTCTCCGTCTATGGATTCTAGACGATGGCTCAGGAAATTTTGCCTCAGTAGTTAACTTACTGTACTCATTCCGTGCGGTTGAGTTCAAGGCTTTCGTTGTGACTCGTAGCTCAATGGTAAAGCGTTGGCTGCAGTACAGAAGTATGTCTAGATAAAAACGCTTCACGGAGCTTTGGTGCTTGCCAAAACATGCATCTGGTGTCCTAGCTCACATTCACATTAGAATAAAGGTCAACTATAATCTATACTGAGTACGCCTTTTGTTCTGCGGTATATTAACACCAAAGCAAACTATTGGCAGATTAATAGGGAACCAGAGCAGACGCGTCTTTGTCGCCTTCCCAGCCGACCTCACGGCAACCAAGGTCTGCTGCACCAATCTCCCTACGGTGAATCTATCTCTCCTCCTCTCCATCTCTGTTTTTCATGACGGAGCAGCCCCCCCCCCCGACTATGCTGCTCCGACTCCTCCTCCTCGCGGCCGGGCTTGAGGCCAATCCGGCGGGACTCCCCTGATCCAACAATGGCTACTAGCCAGCCATCGGCGGGTTAATGCCCAGAGTCATCTGTGTAATAAAATAGATCAGGCCTGCTACTCAGGACAACGTGAAGCAACTGTGGACCACAGGTCATTTCGTTAGATGAGGAAAAACCTATCACCGGGCGCTATGGGTTGCACAGTTCCGTAAACCCCGCGCCTACGATGTAGTTGGGCCCCATTACTATCAAACCATAATTATTAGAGTCGACCCAATTCTGAAAAAAACTCGAGGCGTTCGGTGGGATTTGAACCCGCGTAGTAGATAAGACCTTTACCGGAAGCCAACGCTCTAACCGCTAAGCTACAAACGCCCCACCCCGCGCCGTGAATTTAATCACACTTGGGTCGATATTACCCGCCCAAATTTACCGCTCATATGGAATCCACCAATACGGAACAGCAAGCTGACTGCCCAAGCAGGATTTCCTAAGCAATCATCTAGAATACATCAGAATGACTACTAGGCTGACTCAATTACTAGAGTAAAAGTAAAAGTCGAAAAAAGGGTCATCGGTAATCAGCTTCCCTCCTAAATGTGTTTGGCTTCAAATGTGATTTAACTCATAGAAACCAGCCAACAAGTTCATACTAAGTTCACTCAAAACGCACGCACGCGTGTGTGAGTATGCTTACCAGTACTTTTAGTAGGGCACGCAACTGCGCACGTCGCGAACGAAACAGGTGTCTCACTTTACGTGTGAAGGTCAGTTTTAAGAGTAGCTCGTTAACCTGTCACATAGACAAAGAATTCTGCGCTGAGAATTTATAATTTTGTCGCTAGAAGTCTCTTGCTCTCTCTGTGTCTATCCTTCACAGAGCATCGTTGCATGTGGTGCATCAGAGCTCTAAGAACAAACAAAATTCAAACAAACCGCAACAAAATGAGCTGTAGGTTAGAACAGTAGGCGTCAATTGTACATACACTCAGTTGACCCAGTTGTGAGAAACTTGCAGCCTCGGGGGGAGTCGAACCAACAACAGCAGGGAAGGCTTTTGCGCAGCCAAGGCTCTACCACAGAGCCACGGGGTTCATTGTGAATTTGGTCACACTTGGGTCGATTCACTCACTCAACCCACTAATCGTATGGAATCCACCATTAGAGATACAGCAAGCTGACTGTCCAGGCAGGATTTCCTAAGCAATCACCTAGAATCCACCAGAATTAGTACTAGGCTAACTTAATTATTTGGGGAGGGGGGGAGGAGGGTGAGCCTCGTAGCTCAATTGTAGAGCGTTGGCTGGGCAAAAGCTTTTGCTGCAGTGTGGGTTCGACTGCCACCAAGGCCACGAATTTTTCACAACTGAGTCAACTGAATTATTCAAATCTACTAAGCCCCCCCCCTAATAATTAAGTTTGCTTCCTTATGGTTGATTCTAGGTTATAACTTAGGAAATCCTGCCTGGACAGCCAGCTTACTGTATCCGTATCGGTGGATTCCATATGTGCAGTGGATAAATCGACCTAAGTGTGATTAAATTCGAGGCTGCGCAAAAGCCTTCCCGGCTGTTGTTGGTTCGAATCCCACCGGGACCGCGAGTTTTTCACAATTTGGTCAACTAAATTATTATAATTTGTCAAACCTCCCCCTTTAATAATTGTACATACGCTGCCCTTTTTCGCTACCGGCGTAATTGCCGAGACTAAAACAGACTTCAGTAATATAAGTCGTAATACGATGAAAACACTGACCACAAAAAAAAGTCAAACCAATGGATCCGTCGCTTCATTTCTAGGCCAGGATAGTCATCTCCACACTGTAAGCACTTTAGTTAAACCTCGAGATTAACCAATATTAATCGAAAAATATTTCAAACTTGAGCCGATCCAAAGAAACCAAAATTACTGAAAATGTGTGGCCGAAAATTAATGTTTGTCTGCGACCACATTTCAAGGGAATAGCAAATGTTAAAACTGGCCACAAACAGTATGATTTTACTCAGGACATGGGACATTACACCCACTGATTTCGGAAAGGTTACTCGAAATAACTTGATTGCTCACAAACACACACACACGCATATACATACACACGTACGCACGCAGACACGTGCATTTTAGATAATGGGGACTTTGTCGGGTAGAAACGGCCTCAATTATGCTCTGCAGAGTGTTCATCAGGGTTCTAAGACCTGAAGCAGTCGGCTCTGGAAGCTTACTATTTCTCTTCCAACAACGGAGATTAAATACCAGAGGTTTCACAACCACCTACATGCTTTGGAGGACCGTGTTGAGTCAGTTTATGAGCTGAAGTGCTTTATGTCACTTGAAACGAGACAATGATGATCAAATCGGCGTCATACTTGGCGTGGGTGAGCAATAAACCTTCAGGCCTACCTACCTACATGCATGATAATAAAATATCTTTTCGCTTTGTGGTCGCGGGCTCGTTCGGCCACCCTCTGCTGGAGCAGTTGTGTGCCATTCTCTGTTTGAAAGCTTCGCCAAACCCGACAGTGCATTGGTCTGAGTAAAAGTGCTCAGCAGCAAAACCTTGAGCGACCTAGAAGGTGGTGAATATGGTTGGCTGCATGATCAAAGTTAGGATAAGAAATACAAATATCCATGAGGAGGTTGGAAACGTGAGTTCTTGCTGATCGATAAAGCTCGGCTACCCTTCTGTTACTGTGTCTAAGACCAATTAAAAGGAGACAATCAAATGATCGGATAGATAATGACATCGCTGATCCTGAACACCCCCGCTGATCGGAAAGGAGTAGCAGACTATGGTGAGACGGTTTGGTCGTTTCTTTTAGGTGTCTCTATCGCATTGCTCGACAGTCCAGGTCTTGGCGTACAAGAAAAGGGCAGACTATCTATAAAGGTTGACTAACAGGAAAGCAAGGCATGGTTCATCTCATAGAGAAGGCGATCACCACAAAGCGTCTGGTTGAATAGTTGCGGAGAGCATTACGTTACGGGGACCATAGAAGTTTAGTTCCGGAATTACTAGTTACGCGAAAAAAGGACTCAGAGTACAGGATGTTGAACAGGCAGTTAATACTTCAACTTTACTTCGAAAGACTGTGTTAGATTTCGATATCAGAGTGAAGGAGCCTTCGTGCATCTAGGACAGGAAAACAAAAGCCTGGTACTAACCGTGCAGCTCAGCTCATCAACCAGTCGACTGCCCAGCTTGACCAGAGTTGCATATCCTATGCACGAGGTCTGTGTGAAGGTTCCAACTTATGAAGTGACAAAAGTGACCAAGTTTTTTGCTTTTAGAGCTTTGTGACGGCAGGGATCAGGTAACCCTTCTAAGGAATGTATACGGCCGTCATGCTAGAGCGTTGTCTCCTGGCTAAAAACAAAACTACCATCATATGAATTTTGTCCTAGTCTCTGGCTTTGCTAAGCAGATTTTTTTCAAAAAAAATTACTCGTGTCAAGTGCCAGAGCACACCAAGCTTCCAATGCACTTACTATTAAAGTATTCATATGCTGCCTACCGCTTATTTAAAAACACCACGCTATAATTTATGCATGCTTGTATTATACCATTAGCGAGATGCTAAAATTCCGCCCATAATGGCAGCCTTAAATTACTCAGCATAGGCACACTGTACAGGCATTTATTACAGGTCATCGCGTGGTGCTGGCTTTTGTTTACTATTAGTGCCCTCTGAGTGTTAAGCAAAACTTATTATGAGCAAGTTGGCCTTAAATCCCCGCGTTAATGTAGTATTATAAATGGGGGTATGTGACTTGTAATTAGTTAGTAGCAATCAGCCTAATCGGAAACTAGCCCACTCTAAAGCTTGTTGCAATTACAATCAACAGCAGACACACCAGGTAGATATAATTATAATAAAAGGCATGTCACTCATTTCTAATAGCACGGTCAGACAGTTTTCACTAAATAGTAGCCATAAAACCCTAGAACGCAATACTGCCTGTTACCTTAAGGAGTAAACCATTTGAAAAACCTGCTAGGTGAGAGAGAGACGAGTAAGGTCCAAGTAGAAAAAGGACAGGTATGCTCATAAACATGTCCCTTGAAACAGTCGAATGTTTTTTGGAAAAATAAACAAATTCAAATACTAGACTCAGAGAAGCAAATCTATGTCAACTTATAGACACATGATGTAAAGAAAAATATCTCATTGCCATTAGACAGAATGACTACATTTATCAGAGCTAGTAGACGTGAAAAAAGATACAGATGAGGTATGGAAAACAGAAAGGACCACCTAACTAAACCGTTATTGGCTAGGCGAGACGGACGACCATCAAGGATTAATCATCGACCTGAGACTATGAGCTAACAGGAAACGGAATACTATTGAATGTAACATCCTCACGTACATTACGAGTTCGCTAATATGGGTTCACTGGACTTAGTGAAAAACGCGGTGGCATCAGTGAGATTAAAAACCACAGCAATAAGGGCGAGGCTTGAATACAGGCAATTGTCTAAGTACCAGACCTTAGCGACCGCACTGATAGTCGTAAGTATAATCCCATTTTGGGTCAATTTACCTCCCAGCCTACTGTAGTATATTCAATCTCCGGGGGTTGATATTAAAGACTAGTGCGAGAGACAAATTTCATTAGCAATCAAGCCAGAATCTACCAGATGCCTTTCAGGCTCACTTTATTAATAGGTTTTCGGCAGATTCTAATAATTTTTTAGATCCACTTTTGAAAAACTTGATAATTATCGGGTGGATTATAGACTGATAAGTGAGAAAATCCTGGTTGGGCAGTCAGCCTACTGTATCAACATTGGGTGCTTTGACATTGTAGAGGGCTAGGGAAGCAGGGAGAGGTCAAAAGAAATGGAATTAAACTCACGGCTTCTAGTGAGAACATGTAGCTAGAGCCTTGGCTGTATTAAAACCTTGGTCTTACTGCCATCAATCGGAAGTCCGACCAGACCACCAAGTCAAATAGATTATTCAAACCTGTCAAAAAAATTGTCGCCCTGGGCCGACGTGGACAACGTGGACAAGGCGCCAAAGTACAAGTAAGCTTAACAAAATTTTACAGCATGCCAACTGAACCTTATTGCTAAGGAAATTTTTACGAAGATGACAGTTCGACCATCGATTCCGATGAGGTACATCGTGTGCACCACAGCAAGGTGGTCCAGGGACGGTTGCTTGCGGGATAGTGAGAGTATAGCTGCATCTACCACACTCTCTTACCTTCCCTGGTATGGCCAAGGCAAGAAGACCTGAGGCATGAGATGGCACAGATGTCTGGCTCGGCCAAAGCCACCCCTAAACATGCCGCCAGACCTCACTCGTTTCACATAAAATAGGGGTACTATAGGGGCTACATTAGGAAAGAGGCATCGCAGCCTGACTCTCTGTCCAGCATTCGGTCACTCCACACAAACACAATGGGCTGATCACTTACTAGGTAGAGTTGCGAGCACACCTGAACTGGCCGTCTCGATGAGGTCGCGCATCGTACCAGGTAGACGGTGCCGCCAGATAAAGAACAACAACGCTAAACTCATGGGACGGACGACAACAAATTAGGTGACTAAGCTATTTCAGTCGTCCTTTTTAGGTGATCCGAGATATCCTGCCGTTGTTATTGCGGTAAAAGTAGACTTTCTCATTGGAGGCGAAGCCGGGGTACTTCATCCGCAGGATGGGCTTTGGGTTACTGGAATTTCTAAGCCACAACGATCAAATGCCACCAGTTTTCGTTCTTTCACGCAGACATTCTAGTATTCACAACCTTGGCACTGACTAGACAGACGCTCAGCATATGTGGATATTATGCCAGGGGTAGGAACACATTTTAAGAACCGAGAAATTCTTGTCAGAAATAAAGTATCGAAAGACGGTATTATTTTTACTCTGTGTACTTGGCAGCAACTGTCTATTCCTTCATGCAGACAACATTAATACAGAGGTTTAGCAAACCTCCAGTTTGACTGGGCATCTGGGTTTTTAAGGGTGAGAAGTCACAATTGAAGCCCTTATGAGAGCACATATACTGGCTAAAAGCGAAGGCATGCGGTTCACCGATATTCCGCGACTGCATGGCACAAACATGAAGGGTTCAGATCGGCTGTACCGTGCAGCAGCAGAATATCGGTAAAACACGTGTCTGTGCTGCCAGTACGGCGTACTGTGCAATCCCGAAAAAATACTACTAGCGGAATGTTAGCAATTTAATAAATATTACGCGGTCCTACCACCGGAGCTGATGGACTTCGGTTCCAATATTCACATCAACTTGTGGTCTGCGCCTAAAGACCGTACTTTAAACTGATTTACTGCAAGTTAGCGATTGATTTCTGATTAAATAAAAAATAACGAGAAATGTAAAGTCAAAATCACCGAAACGGCACAGGACCTCCGAAGAATCAGTTATTTAGTTCACAGGACTGAAGATAAGATGTAGCCTTACCAAACTCCAGCTCGAAAATCAGACGACTGGGAGATTTTACGAAAGAGAACTCTGGAAAAATAGCGATAATTACCTTCACTGCCCCGGCGATTTTTCCAGTGTACTGTCTATTTTTATTATACACTTCAGGGACTCGTGGTGAATGACAGTTAACGCCGCAGTGAAGGCAAGAAAATAGACGGCTGTTATTTGTTTGTGGCCAGGGCTAAATTCAAGAACGCGGCATAAAGCGAATGTTTGGTCGGTTCATTCAAATGAAAGGTCAACATAAGTCTCACTAAACACCGCTAAGAGAACACAAAAGCTAGATAAATACAACCAAAATGCCAGTTTGATGCAGAATAAACTGTGTAAGGCTCTTATTACAAAGCGCCTTTAAGGCATACAAGTTTCAACTGTCACGAATATGTATGAAAAACTTCAATGAAACAAAAGTTTGCCTACTGAGAGGGTCTCTTTTCACATAGCAGACATTAAAAACAGAAATTGAAGTTGGCAGTTACTTGAAGCTAACGGTTTTCTGAGAAGAAGGAATCGTGACATTTCGCGACTTATAAATAAAGAAGCATAAGGTTGGTAATTTGAGACCGAGGTTGTGGTTTACAATGTAAATGACTTATGGATAAAATAAGGACTATAGAAAGCAGCGAAAAAGAGATAGTGGTAAATCCGGAGTTAAGATTTATCGCCCATGAATAATAAAATGAAGTATTTTGGTTCAAGACCCCCTAATGCAAATCACAGTAAAAGTAGCACTTTAAATTTTATACTGGCATAGAGAAAATTGACTATAACACCATGGTACAGGTTATTTGAAGACGGCCTACCAAAGGCAAATCTGCTAATCAGAAATACATGGAACGTTTGTAATAAAGTCATCAAGTCTTATAGGGCACTGACCAGAGGTCTCGACCGCAACAAAAGGTTGAACAGATTACGATAGGATTCGCTGGTATATTCTTATTGTAAAATAGAATGCACTTATTAGCAAATTTACTAAACTATGCAATTTGGGCAGATAGAGCATCCGTATCACTGCTGGTCATTAGTAGTATGTGGTTATAGCTGATGGACTTCGGTTAAAATATCCACATCCTCTATCTAGCATTGCGTTAGCAGCACACATTTGTGGGCTTTTGTGCAACTAGTGATTTTACGAATCTTTGACACCAATCGGGCTACGAGACTCCTGGGGGATCACGTCTACAGGAAACACTAACAAGAGTAAACCAAAATCAACACTAACCGCGCACTTATCTCTGAGACTAGCCCTCGTAGAGTGTGACGTTTTAAGGAATATTATTTATGGCTCCTCAAAGATAGAGTGCGTATTTAATTGGCATTTTTTCAAAGATATAGACGGCGACAATTTAAATTTAAAGGGAAAGAAACATGAATGATCACAAATGCGTAAATCAACAACCATTCAAAGACGTTTTAAAGGTAAACACCCTTACTTGGTAAGTTCAGGATAGGGGCATGAAGCGCAAGCATGCAGCGGAGTCCAACCTTCATTGTCTTGAATATTGACATCAGCGCCATGTTCAAGAAGGAATCTGGTAACATCGTAGTTATTTACAATGCATGCCTATGTAAATAACGATCGCTTAACAAAGGAAGCTTACTTGGTGAAGAGCAGTCAAACCATCAACGTTCACGACATTAATGTCAACTCCCTTAGCAAGAAGTTGACTGATCTCATTTGTGTCAGATAGACTGCATGCAGCGAAAAACTGGACGTCGATAGGGAACTTAACGCGTTCCGCTGTCCTCGGATTAGCAACTTCTTTATTAGTATCGGACGATTCCCATAGTTCTAATTGTTGTTTTCTTGTTACTGGGTTTAATTTTGAGCAAGCAAGCATAGTGCGTTCAATTAT
>JAYGXS010000006.1:13523623-13538602 GCA_036362985.1 Ligula intestinalis | reverse complement strand
CCATCAAGACAAACATCTGTTGACCTTATATTTAAACGGTGCTAACGCGGCATACCCCCGTTTGCACATAATTAAGTGTTAATCCATCATCTGCGCCTAAAATTTCCCGTTTAAGAAGCCTTGATGTAGCAGAAGTGACAAAATAGAACAGATTAGGTCTGAGCACAGCAGTACGGTTTTACTTTAGCAGTCGTGTCGATAAAAACCAGTAGACAATGGCCACTGCAAAGTATTTATGACATCTTAGATACTCTTCGACTCGTCTAGTGGCACCGCAGCAATTGGGTATGCTTGTGGACCTTACGGTTGTCTGCCCGGATCCCACAAGGATAATTTTCACCAACTCCAGAAAATAACAGCATAGTTTGTTATAGATGACCGCAAAAGTATTGCACTAAAATTGCGTCCTCTACGAAGCATTCAACTGCGGTCAGAAGGCTCAAATATCTCTTCCCAAGAAGAAATCACCGATGCAGTACTGGGACACCAAAAACTCGAGGGCACTTGGAGAGGACGGTATTCCCTTGATGTCTACAAGTTTTGTTTCGACACTGGTGCCGACTTTGTTAAGGGGTTGAGCAGCTGTGGGGATGAGAGCGTGCCTGATTCCTGATGATAGAACATCCTAGTGTAAGTTTTTCCAGAAATGAGATATCACAGTGTGAGAAATACCACGACATAAGTTGTTCTATCTACGTTGTTGAAATAGTCTCTGCCACTGCTATTTTCAGGCGACCTTTGTTTGAGAGCCTTAGACAAAAGCCAACTAATCTAGGCCCTGAGCTGTAAGTAATCGCAACATGGCGCATGCCCGAAGTTGGTAAAGGCTATCAGAATATGACGAATGCTTGTTTTGTAGGCTATTACGTCTGCTGTTTAACACGACTGCATTCTGTCGCCTAGGTCGTTCAAACAGGTCGGCAACGGAAGTCTCAGAGACACTACACGGTTTGAAGGCATCTTATTTGCTCTTGGACGCCGGCTAATTGACCTCGACCATGCTGGTGATATTGTCCCACAAATTTAAAGCGGTGATGACTTACGAAATCTACTATCAAAAGCGGTCACCTAATCAGTCGGTTTGCATACAAAGGCCTGTAAGATTAGCGTTCTAGCTCCATTTCTTAGCAAAAGAAGACATCATTTAAGCTTAATATGTCAGGTTGAACAAGTTGATAGTTCGAAATAACTCGGGATGAAGTTATTTTCACAGGAATAGGGTTGGAATAACACTGTCTTAAAGTCCATAATACTGTAAGTTCATCACAATCCCCAGAAAGATCCAATGAGCTCAATTTGATATTTTTGCCGCCAGAAAGATCTGTATTTGCCGGGCATCCGTCTTGTCAGTCCTGCACGTCTGTTAATGCTGGTGTGTACGCAAAATATGGGCGTGAAGTGAAGTATACCGACCATGGCCAGAGGCAAACAACCTAAATTGGGTGTGGCAAAAACGTAAGGATAACCCAGGTCATTTAGGTAAGATGACCGAGATAAGTTGGGCCTCTTCCTTTCCATCAATCCATGAGTTCAGCACTGCATTTCGTTATCCGGTGCCACTGAATATTTAAAAACGCAGAGGGTATAAGCTCAAAACCTGACTTAAGAGGAGGTTTCTTGCCCCGTCGGTATTTAGTTTTTTATCGATGTAGAGGAGATGGTCAAGCTGTCTAGAACTGTTGGACAGATCTTCACACGTGGAGGTAAAACTACGAATTCCACCGAGGCTATTTGCCTGAAACATAATCAGAGCTGTCTTAAATACAATAAAGCACGACTACGATCGGTGTTTATGCGGAACAGTAGGTGACTGCAGTCTGTGACATTGTTGTCAATACAAACGTTGACGTGGAGCAAAACGGAATAGTAAAGCTACTAAACAATGTTTATAGTTTAGAAAAAACTGCACAACTAGGGGGATTTGTCACACTAAAATTGAATATGTTGGATTTTAAAGCAGTGAAAAGCAAGTAGAGCGACACTTTAACAGGTCCACTGTAAGTTTAAAACAGTACATACTTTTGTCAGCAGCCAATCGCCTGAACGTGGTGACATGCCAAGGACCTCAAAGCTCTCAGTATCCGTTTTGTCTAAACAGAAAATAAGCCTATTTAGAGAAAAGACACACCATCTACGGAGCAAAGCTGCTAACTAATTTTTCAAAACATAAGCCTAAAATACGAGGGCTTAAATAAAGTACAAACAGCTCTCGTTCATGGGCAGAAACGGGTCGCTCTCAGTCGCATAAAACAGATGCCTACCTAAATTATAAAGGATCAGAGAAGGTCAGGGTTTAAGGTGCTATTAGATACGGATTATAGATGGTTGACACGCAGTGGATAGGAAATAGAACATTGTTATTTGGCATTTGCAAAAGTTTTCGGGAAAATCACAATTTCAAATTCACTTGATCCATCTGACTCAATTGATAAAAGTTCGGCAGCCTCGGTGCAATTCAGACCCGATAACAGTAGCTCCAATGCTTTTGTGCACTCAACACTAACCACTAGAGCTGCGAGTGCCTAACCGAGAGCGGGGTTTAGAAATATTCGCCATACGAAAAAAATTCCTCTATTATGCTGAACAACAAATGACGTTTTTACTGTTACTCTCAACTAGGTTAATTGTACATTTTTAGCATGATTTAAGTACAAAAGCGGAAGACTGATTGAATGCAGGTTTTTTTCAGAGGTGTGAAATAATTTAGTCGTTGCTCCAGAAGGTTAATTGCGCACGTACAAGTGTGAAGAGGTGAGATGCGGCAACAAACGATAAAACTAAAGTGTACCTTCTGAGTCCGACAACAGCAAACATCCATGTCTTACTTACCAAATGCTCGGCATAAACATGACGTCATTACCATTTGACATAAAAAGCGTAATCGATTCCCATAATATCCAAAAAGCTATTTAACTTTTAGAGGCTGCAGATTCTGACAGTTTATAAATCATGGTTTCTTATGTCACGAACTAAAGTATCAGTTACAATTCCTGAGATCAGCATGGTAGATATGAAATATTAAACCACAGTTTCGAAGTATATTCAAAATACGCCACCTATACTGCAGTAGAAGCTAACGGGTACTCAGCAGGCGCTGACCAAACTTTCAAGTTATAAATTAAAGTAAAAGCATACTCTTATATTGATTAGCATGCAACATACTCTCAAGTTAATCCACATGCAGTAGAACGGTGGCTTTCAATAGAGAATTTGCCTATTCAATCCTGCTAATAATAACGCAGAAGAATAGTACGTTTACAGTCCATCCTATGCATATATTCTAAAAGATTTCATAAGTATATGTGCGACGTTGAAAGCATCCTCAATCTCTCATTTTATATACTGATTTTGCTGGAAATGCTGCCCTTGCAAAGGTAAGCACGAGCATTTATATTATATTTTAACATTGCAAGCTTGACAATCCACGTTTTTTAAAGGCCATTGTAGTTTTTCGTCTCCTTCAGTTTTCAAACTTGATTGAGCAAAATTTAATCTTAAAATGAGTACACCTCGTAAGCTATAAAAAAACTAAAGGGATTTAGAACATAAGAGCACCATTTATAAGCTTTAGGGAAAAGAGCTAACTACTCTGAGCACAACCGTGAAAAGGCCTCGGAACATATTTTAAAAATACTCCTCTAACCCATTTACTTTCAGATAGAAGTTTAAACGCACAGAAGTCCCAAAAATAATAGAATATTCTACAAAAGCAGTGATTTTATACCCAACTGGGTTAAAAAAGAACAAAAGGTATGCTTAAATAATACCTAGAACGTACGATCACGCCGTACGTTAGAAATCCACATGCTTGAGGATTTCAGTCAGTGGTTTAAGAGTTCCGCTAAGTACTCTTCATGCACTTAGCAAAAAGTAAACATTTGACTGAATAATGCTATAAACATTGCGGGACTACCAAAATATGAAAGGAGACTTACCAACGAGAGAAGAACACGCAGAGAAACTACAACATTCCGAAAGGCGAGGCCGCACAGAGTTCCGGTGATAATCTGTTTCATTGCACGTGGGGCCCACTTGCACATCCTTTGAAGTTTCGGATTTCTTATTGACATAGACACAAAAGACTTGCGATAAAAACGTTGACTCTTTATGGAGTACACAGTTGCAACGGATAAAGACAAAACGAGTGACATTTTGGAAGAGGACAAAGTGAATGCTATTACTGGCAAAGTTATAAAATAAGGCCATGTGCGACGGAGGTTTAATTGCTTTACTGTAAGCAATAACTGACCCCGATCATGGCTGTGATAGACAAAAGATATTCAAATAGGTGTGCTGAAATCGACACGAGCTTAGAGTTTCGGGAGCTGTAAATTTACAAAGGGAGCTCGGATCCGATCTGCGAAAAAATGGCTTAAATGATTTCGTTTATTTCCACTGTCATTCCTAACAAGAACGGAGAAAAAACTTACTCGGAGTTGCGCCCACTGCGAATAATACAATTCCCGTGGTATTATGGACGTCTCACTGGCAACCACCTTATAGATACTTCTTTCTAAATGTAACTGATAACATCTCTTCGGCCAGCGAAAGCTTTCACCAAAAACGAACCACTGGCATAAGTGAGTTAGATTTTATGCGAGTACTATAGAACATCAATACTTTGTAAAAAGGCTTCGTCACGCACTGAAGTGACCTAGTATAGAATCCAACCGACTCCGAAAATACCAGGCTTTCTTGATCTCTGATCCGGTTGCAAACTTCGCCCTATTTCCATGAATAGGCCTAGTGCGCTCATTGCCATACCCACTAGTGTGGGACATCACAAGAATTCAAAATCCAGAAAATTTCAAGTCTTGAGACAAAATAAGTTATCTATAATTAATAGTACAACAACAATAGTTCCCGGATGCTACAGTTAAATGGCAACTAAGTAGCCTACGATGGACCACTTGTTCGTTTAGGCTCACAAAAGGCGCCGGGCTGGTGGAATATATTGGGCTTTTGTTAAAAAAACTACTATTTTTGTAGGTTGCAGTATTTACACAATTTGCCTTGGGCTTGCAAAACAATTTTGCACACAGGATGGAAATCTAGAAAGAAACAGCGATAAAAAACGCATCACCTTAGAAAGAGTATGTACGTTTGTGCTGGCATGGACCGGTCTTTCAGGAAGCCAAAAAGAAATATCTGCCTTCTGTGTGCAAATTCGGGGCAGAACAGGGACTGGAGCAGCTAACAGTTTCCAGCATTGAAGAGTATCTATTGGAGGATTCGTGTCCAGTCGGTGGAGGGCAGCAGGGCTAGGGTTGTGTAAGGCACTTCGCGTAGATGCTATGTTCTCCAGGCAGAGAAGTTCTAGAGGTAATCTTTAAAGAAGTAAGCTATAAAACATAGCTTGCCTTGTAACCAAATCAGTCACTTGATTCATGATGGCGTTTGAAGGGTCTGAACGTAAGAGCTCCAGTCTGGCCGTTCGCAAAGTGCGTACATGTCTAACCAATATCACAGTGAAATATGAATTAAAACCTTTCGAGACATCTTAGACTTTCAACCAACAGGGTCTCAGATTGGGAAACCAGCGCATCTCGACTTCTCAGAAGAGAACTGATACTCCTTTGACAGTCTGCATATATCTCCGATTTGACTGAACTTATCCTGGATTTTAAGACAGGACAAATGGAATTAATCTGGGCCAGAAGCACGTCAACTTGGGCGGATAATGATACAACTCCATCCATTATGTAGACAAAAACAGAGCACGTTCAAGAATAGTCCAACTGGGATTAGCACCCAACAGTGCGGTGTAGAATTAGGTCATTAATGATATGATAAAACAAAATATTCATGTTTCATGTTTCATTAATAGAGTGTAGGTAACGGACCTGTGTAACCCCTTTTTTGCAGCCAGCGGACATATGAGAGTTTTCAGGTTAGATCAATCCCCATGCCAAGGCAGGAGCACTCCCGTGAACGGTACAGATCCCCGTTCGAATAAGGCATCGTATTTCTTCTTGAACCCGGCAACTGTGTCAGCAGCAACAACAATTGGGGGAGATTGTTCCATGCATTACCGGCACGTTTTGAGAGTCAACAGATTGCGGGAGGCCATCTGTTCTTTGTACCACCAGTTTTAAGCAGTGTCCGCGCGTAGCCATGTCAACGGCCAGTTTTAAGTATTGTGCTATCTCCGGGATTTCGCCGCAAAAGATCACTTTGTACATCATAAGTTGGTCACTTCTGGAGTGTCGAAATTCAAGGGTGAACAGATCTAGTGCTTTACAGCGCTTCGGATATGCCAGCCACCTCACTTTGTGCACCATTCTTGACCCCAGCCGTTACACATATTCGATATCGGTCATCTCGCCCTTCGTACATGGGAACCAAGCGGTAGATCCATACTCCATGATCGGGCGGATGAATGTGACCATAAGCTTACGCAATAACTGCATGGACCAGGAAGTGAAAGCTCTTTTGAACATCCAAAGTAGTGCCAGTCCCTTGCGTCTCGCCAGAGCTGATTGTTCTCGAGTTTTGAGGTCGTCTTGAATGATAGCGCCCAAGTCACGAGTACTCCTAACAGCTGCCAGTGTCATGTTGCCCATTGTATAGGGTGGGTGGTCACGGTTTCTCCCTATTATCAGCAAGTGTGATTGGTTTACGTTGACCGGTATCTTGATCTCCAATGACCATGGATCGCATAAAGATCATTTTGGTAAACCATTGTATCTTCGGGGCTGCGTATAACATGCCATCCCTTGAGGTCTTCCACAAACAGAAGGCATGGAGACGACAGTCTTGATGAGATATCCAAAACGCATATGGAGAATAGTCTGGGACCCAGCATCGACCCTTAGGGTACGCCAATACGAGCTTCATACTCAGAAGAACACCTTTCACCGACCCTGACGCGGCATTGCCTACCGAACAGGTACCCTTTTATCCTTTTAAATTTAGCTCTTGGGATGAGCATTTTACTGAGTTCAGTCAGTAGGAGCTCGTGATCGACTTTGTCAAATGCCTTGATGAGGTCGATTAAGGTCGCATGAACCGGTAGTCGTTTTTCGTTCGCTTCGCACCAGGCTTCGCGTGGCACCATGACGTTAGTAGTGCATGATTTGCCTTTGACAAAGCCGTGTTGTTCTATCGGCAGGATTGTGGATGCCTCAATATGGGCATCGATTTAGCGGCAGATGAAGTTTTCCAGAACTTCCACAAACACCGAATTCAGGCTGACTGGTCAATAATTCTGGGGCAGAAAACGCTCACTACCATTGTATCTCGGAGTTATTACGCTCTGCTTCCAGTCATCCGGTACCGTGGCAGTGGCTAGCGTACAAAAAAAATTCTCTCATGCTCGGTGCGATGACATAGGCAAGCTCGCGAATAACCCTCAGATTTAGATTGTCGGGTCCAGTGGCCTTAGTGGGTATCAACCTACTTAGTGCATTCTCCACATCTTCAATGGTGAATAGTATGCCGCATTCGGTTTGGTCAGGGATGTCACAGACTTCACTGTTGGGCGCTGGTGACAGGTACACAGTGGCGTATTGTTCAGCTGAGAGTTCAGCCATACATAACTCATCTGTCTGGAGCCCACCATCGGTATTGTGGAGACCTTGAATGCCCGGGGTTGCACGACATTTTAGTTCAGGAATGAATAGAAACGATTGGGCTGGGTATCTACGTTTTGCACTAGCTCTTCTTCGTATGCTTCTTTCTTTGACCTCATTATATGCTTGCATTCATCTCTGATTGCTTTGTAGTTCGCTTTCGCTTCGGCTGCTCTCAAGATGCTGAAGGCCTTGTAGGCGTGGTTCCTGGCCTTCAACTTACGTTTTGTCTCACCATCGATCCATGGGGGCGACATGCTGCCCATCCACAGAGCTTCAGGGGGACAAAGTCAGTACAGAGCCTTTCAATATTTCCACGGATCAAGTTCCAACGTTCTTCGACATTGGAGAATTGCTCGGTTCCCAGGATAGGTTCATAGCGCTCTATCTCATGGCGTCATAATCAGTCTTCCAATATGCCGGCTTGTAGCATCTACGCATTGACGGCGTACCGCTTATGTGGAGTGCTGCTAAGACAGTACCATTATCACTGGTGCCGAGGGGTGCAGAGACTTTTGCATCAGATACTTTTGTGGGGAAATTTAAGAATATCAAGTCCAGGCATGAGGCCATGCCCGAATCAGCTATCCGCGTAGGCTGGGCAACATCTTGCACGAGATGAGCTTCGTTTACCATTTCTAGCAACACGTTCTCCGTTTCCGAGGCAGGTTCTTCTATAATTAGATAAGACCAGTTTATATGTGGGCAATTAAATTCACCAACACTGCAGACCCGCGACCGTTTGACATACTTCTGTATTGTAGTCAACCAGTTGATACCTTTAGCTTTAGGGCTTCGATATATAACATCCACAGTTGTAGTTGCACCAGTAGCGGCCTTGACCGACAGCCAGAGTTGTTCCACACGGTTGCCGTCAGTGCGTGCGCGTTCTAGCATTTATACCACTAAGCCGTCCATAGCATACACCAGGACACCCCATGTATCCTATTAATACGGTTGCATCGGAAGACGCAGTACCCACGTACATCGATCTCACTATCCTTTACGGACTCGAATAGCCAGGTTTCTGTCACTGCAATAATTGCAGGGCGCTTCTGCTCGATTAAGATCTGTATTTCAGCTATTTTATTAAGTAGGCTTTGCGCATTCGTGAGCAGGATGCTTATAGCTCTATCAGAGCTTCCTGGGCCATTAGTAATAATGGTTTGAACAGGGGTCTCCTCTTCTGGACAACCCGAAAATTTATTATCTGGAGGTTATTTTCCCCCTCGGCACGACGTCGTTTTAGTTCTGCGACAGCTTGTGCTGTTTTATTCTGTCATCAGGCGACAGGTCTGCTCGCATCGAGATGTATCTTCCTTCGAGCCTCCAGCCACGGGTTAGCAGAAGATTTTGGGTTTGTTCGGACTTAAAGACCGCTTTCAGTGGTCTAGGCCGTCCGCCTTCGGCAGGTTTAATACCCAGCCTGTAGAGTTGAACACACGATACTCGGTTATCGCTTGGGTCCAGCATTTTTAGTATGATTTTGCTCATTTCTTTTGAGTCATGCTGAACACGTGTTTCCGCATGGACCCCCTCTGATTCCGGAATATTAAAGAATAGCAGTGCCTTTAAGTCACGTTAAGTCACTTTATGAAGGGAAGAAGGCTTTCACCCTTGAGCTCCCTATTCATAACCAAAAATCGCATAATAGGTCCACCGTAACAATAGTACATAATACAAATGTAGGCTTAACGTCAGCGAAAAGTGTGAGCCAGTTGCAAGGTGCTGCTTCTGACACTTTGTTCATTATATCTGCCACAGTTTATCAGCAAACGAGAATCAAGTTTGTGTTTAAAATTGCCAACAGTATCTGAGAGGACCACATCTTCCGGAAGTCCGTTGCACGCTCCAATGACCCTCTGAGAGAAGGCGTTTCGTTGAACGTCGATAGGGCCGGTTTCCTCTGTATCAGTATCAGTATCAGTATATTAAGGATATGTAGGAAAAATTCCTTTGAGTGCCCTATTTGTACATATGTGCAGTGGTAGCAAAAAATTTGTTGCTTAGACTGTTGGCGAGGCCAGTTGTCCTGAGTCATAGGATGAAAATAGGAGCAGCCAGTGAAAAAACTCCTCAGGGATTTTTAGGAGAAAAACTGTCGCCCTTGTGGGGGTAATGAGTGGGATTTAGGAGAAAAAAGGGGGTTTCCACTGGGGGGGGGCATTGCAAAGGTTCCCAGGATCATCACCGTGTGGAAGCCACGTCCTGATTCTTCCTTGCTGATTGCAGAGTCCGCCACGGAACTGGAAAAACAGAGGCATCCGTCCAGATCGTCGACAGTCCGCTTTGGGTCGAACCAAGGGTGACTGTTTAGACCGGCAGGTCTGGCTGATAAGATCGCCAGCGGGTAATCATGGTACGCAGATACTTAAGTAGGGTAGACCGCGGAGACCTTCGCATGAGGCTATTTGTGGGAGGGCGTGATAAATAGCAAACGTGAATGGATATAAAAACTAATACTACTGTAAAATTGGAAGTAGTATTATTATTATTATTGCAAATTGTTTGTTCCGATACATCGTGCATTGCTATATCGATCCAGTTTTTGCTTAAAACCCTCTAGCGATTCCGAGCCAATTCGAAGAAATCATCAAATTCTAGGGCGCAGTCTCGGCCTCTAACTATGTGGTAGGTTTCTTTGAGGTCCCCGCAGAGTTGCCTATAATCGAGAGGGAAAAGATCAAGTTCGGTCAGTCTGTCTTCATAAGACAGATGACCAAGAATCTTGACCATCGTCGTAGCCCTCGCCTGCACTCGTTCCAGGTGCAGGTAATCCTTCTTGAACCATGGACGCCAGGCCTGGACAGCATACTCCAAGTGGGACCGAACAAACGCTCCGTAGGTTTTCCTGAAGAGCTCCTTGCCAATGTTGATGAATCCCCGCCTAATCGCAAACAGCACCTGTGTCACGCGTTTAGCTGCCTTTACACACTGAGTATATGGTTTAAGTGAGGAATTTATTAGAACACTGAGGTCCTTTTGTGCGTTCACATTTGAAAGCGGGTGTCCATCAAGGAGGTATTGGAAGGAATCGTTCTCCTCATCAGTCCTTCTAGTAAGGAGTCTTAAAACCACACACTTACTAATGTTGAAGTTTAAGAGCCAACGAGCAGACCAGCAGCTATGTCCATTGAGACTCTCTTGGAGCGCTTTCCTATCGGCGTCAGACCTGATGGCTCTCCAGAGTTTGATGTCTTCGGCAAACATGAAAGCGCTGCAACCCTGGTAGTTGACACTGTCGTTGATATAAATAAGGAAGAGCAGTGGCCCTAAGACAGATCCTTGGGGGACGCCACTCAGCACAGATGTAGGGTTTGACTTCGAGTCACCGATGCACACAGTTTGCGATCGCCTGGTGAGAAAATCTGTGATCCATGCTAGCAGGTTTCCTTTTATGCTTTTTTGATCATTTTGTTCAGTCGATGCTTTAGTGATCGATTGAGCATCCATCGACACTCCTTGCGGTTCTGCATTTCTGGTTGTCGTTTAAGGTGTTTGCCATCCTACACGGTCGTCATTTATTGTTGTGAGTGGTACGAGAGGCGTGTTTCTAGGTTGCAGATACTCCACTGGTGCCGCTGTCGCCAGTGGCGTCATCGCATCCAGTTCCAAGTTGCCTAAATCCGTCTTCTCAATTTCGGGTTGATTTTTATTCTGCTCCAGGGCTTGGTCTGCCTCTTGTGACTCGGTATTTGTGTCATTCGCGTCCTTACCAATAAAACTTACCTTGCATGTGCTGAAAAAGGGATCAAGCCCTTCCGAGTCATGTTTCTTCATAATTGTTGCACGTGGGACACTTGGAATTTGTCATGGTTCCAAATAAAACGATGCTAATAGAGATTATTTGTATGATAAATACAAAGACTAAAAGTCATTTCTTCTCTTGAATAGATCGATTTATAGAAATCTTCTACTTTGTCTCAAAATTTGAACCAACTGCGGTTGATGTCAGAGAAGGATTCAATTCTCGAATCACGATATTGGGCTGCATGTAGTCAAACCACCTGGTCGGAATCAGATCCCCCTAAGTACTCCGCGCGTTTTAAATTTCACCTCCGTTTTCGACCTTAAGGAAAATTAATTTCATCGGGATTAAGGGCTACAGATCGCATCTGCAGACTGCAAGGACTAAGAATTTACTTCGTCTGATAATCGTCACCCTCCCCAGAAATCTCTAACAGGACCTAGCTGATCCTGCAAACTTTCGGTTTCGCTGGATTGCGTCCTTCTTCGTTTCGACTGCTTCCTACCGAACGATACAGCGAGAACTTCTACAAAGGCTGAGTCGTTCTTGTTAACATAATAATTCGTTACACTCTCGTCTGAAAGTTTTCGCATAAATTAGTATTTTGTGGAGTATCTCACCTATCGTCCTAGTCTTGTCAGTTTTATTCAAGACTTTTACGTAAATGTCTTTACATACAGTCACTAGGAGCATAACAACTGTAAGCTTTAGCGATCCAGATATGCAGGGGTCAGAAAACTGTCTGTCGTCACTTGGACTCGAACTGTTAAAATCATTCCACCATAAAGAAGAAGGTCTGTCACAAGTCGGACTCGAATCGGGGACCTTTCTTACAGAAGTCGAGCGTCTAACCAACTTCGCACGAAGACACGTGATGAGAGTAATCAAAATCGGTTATTAACAGTTAAAAAGCAATCCACTTTTATATCTGATACATTAACGGTCCGTTGTGAAAACATGGTGACAGAAGCAATTGAAATTATGCGCGATGCAGATTTGCAAGACGGGAAGGAATGTTCGCCAGTGCCTGCATTCGAAATCCCGACATCAGCACGAGGGAAAAAAGTCACACCACCCCCGGATTTGAACTCTGGATCCCTCGCGTGGAAGTCGAGCGCTTACTCACTTCGACATCACGGAACACAGGGATAATTTCCAAATTCTCTTTCTAACTACAGAAACTCGATCTAGAAGTTTATTGAAATCTCCTCCTGCCAAGCGAACTAAAAGTCTTAAGCGTTTAAGGGATGAAACTTATAAAGCAGAAGCCTGCGTATCATATTTTACGCTTAACAAATTTACGAACCTTGAGAAGATGGTTAATAGCCTTTTATTGGCGATTGAGAAGCTGAAGAAATTTTCTCGATTTCTCCCTCACGAGGAAAACCTGGCAATGCGTGAACTTGTGGGAGGGAACCTAACGTACGGAGAAGCATTATCCCTCACCGAAGCGTCTACGCACACAAATGCTCAGGCAGCCAGGGTGGTTGACGGAGTTTGTATTCCGCAATGGACAGAGAACAAAGAAGCGCTCTTGGGCTCCCAAAAAAGACAAACTAAGCCCCAGGGCTAATATCAGTGGGCCGAGCTTAAGCACGAGCCAAACGAGTAGCCAGCAGAGGAGAGTAGTTGTAGAATCTCAGGACTGAGTTTCTCATGTGGAACGTGAACAGACACTGTCAACCCTGGCCGCGAAATTGGTAGCTTCCACCTCAAATCCTCTGGATACTGCGCGTAACAACACACCTACCAAACAACACGCTCAAACCAGAGAAGGAGATTGAATAACTCCACTTTCTATTGAGGTCTGTTCGGGCACAGATAACCAGCAAATACAAGGGAGTGGGTATGCTAAGGCTGCATACAAATCACTGAAGGAAACCACAAATGTAGAAGGGGGCAGCACGAAGCAGTGCCATCCCAGCCTCCAAAAGAAGCCTATCTCTGGTGATGGTAAGGAAAACACAAAGTCACAAGCCATTCCTTTAAAAACCTCGAAGTCTTCCGATGGCAGTAGGGCTGGAAATATATCAAGGGTTACCCTTGACCGCCAAAACTGCGTAGTTGTTCAAGACGAGTCAAACGAAACTACAGGTGAGGATTACAGAAATCGTCCGGAAATCGGAAAAACAACATTATCATACAGGGTGCTCCTGAGTCCACATTTGACAGAACAACGGAACGACTTGCACATGACAATGCTCAAATACACGAATAAGTCAGCGCTGTCCTAAAGGATGGGAAAACCGATGCCGTAAATAAAGCCTTCCGTCTGGGTAAAGCAGACCCAGGCCGAGATCTACAAACAAACCCAAGGCCTCTCAAAGTTATCTTCGATAACGAAGGCATGGCATCAAAACTGCTAAAAGGGAAAACGGCCTTGCGAAATTCGCAAAAGCAGGTGTTTTTTTCGTCAGAGTACGAGCCGAGGGAGCGGATGAAAATGAGGCAACTTAGGACGGAATTGATAAAGAGGACCGAAAGCGGGGAAAAGGGCCTGAAAATAAAAGATAACCAAATAATAAAAGTCAAAGAGCACTTCCTCTAGCCAAGCCTATAACGATGAGGGTTGGGCCTCACGGAGTAAACTATCACCAACGATACTAACCGCAAATGCACAAAGCTTGTTAAACAAGCTGGACGAACTGAAGAAGGTCGTCTAGGTAGGCTCAATCTTTTTTCTCTTTATTATAGGCAATACAGAGGAGATATGATCATGGTGTTAAAAATTTTCAGGGGAGTATACTGTGCTCTTTGGAATTTGGAATTTATATTTTTCAGCGCCGGTACGGCACTATCTATACAAAGTTAATTTCGAAAAAAAAATAAAAATTCAAATAATAATTTGACAATATATGCAAGTAGACGTAGAAAGTCGCAATAATGTCAGCAGAAATTGTCCTTTTTGGGCAACATTTAGCAATGTTTTGCAGGTAATTTTGAACTAAAAACGAAAACTTATGGCAGTTACAAAAAAGCTCTTACAGTGAAAATGGAGACAGTGCTCAACGGGCCTCCATGTTCAAAAAGTGTGCAAGAGAAAAAACTGCTTAGGAAGATAGTAGTAGGAACATATTAGTAGAGCAGAAATAGGTGTGGGTGGTCTGATGAAGGTCAGTATTCAACGAAACTGCAGCATTTTAGACTGAGAACTTCCTCGTGGCTTCGTTTGATTCAGCGGTGGTTAATGGAAACATCTAGGTTCTCGGGGGACACGAGGCAGAGAGAATAGTTTCAAGCAGACCTCATAAATTCCCAATGGTCCTTTCTCGGAGTCATGGAGAAAGCTGTTCGGAAAAGATGAGGAGAATAGAAGGTTTATAGAATCAGTGTTAAGATAAATGTGCAGTCTCCGTTTGAAAGCAGACAGCCTACTTAACGACCTAATTTCGATTGGCAAGTTATTCCAAAGAAAGCTATATCTGGAAGCAAAGAACAAAGAGCGTTTACCTGAGGAAGATGCAGGAGGGGGTATAACAAGTGCCGATTTTCTTAGGTTGTAGGGACGGCTGACGGGGGTAATGACAGAAGTCATGGGTAAATTTGTGCTATTATTAAGCCGAAAAAGGAGACAAAAGCCTGCTTCTACTCTCCTGACCTAAAGGAACCTTAATTTTGTTAATTGACATCTAGTTGAGTAACAAGTATTAGAAGCTGTCG
>JAYGXS010000006.1:13501016-13521112 GCA_036362985.1 Ligula intestinalis | reverse complement strand
TATTTCTGCTCTACTACTATCTTCCTAAGCAGTTTTTTTCTCTTGCACACTTTTTGAACATGGAGGCCCGTTGAACACTGTCTCCATTTTCACTGTAAGAGTTTTTTTAACTGCCATAATTTTTCGTTTTTAGTTCAAAATTACCTGCAAAACATTGCTAAATGTTGCCCCAAAAGGACAATTTCTGCTGACATTATTACGACTTTCTACGTCTACTTGCACATATTGTCAAATTATTTTTTGAATTTTTATTTTTTTTCGAAATTAACTTTGTATAGATAGTGCCGTACTGGCGCTGAAAAATATAAATTCCAAACTGTACGTGCCATAGGAAGAAATAAAAGTACGTCTCGGTGACTGGCGCGTCGCGAGTGCTCAAGCTGCCTTTTTGTACTGAAAGGATTAATTTTCTCGAGAAATCCATGTGCAACTGCGCTCAGCAGGCTGTTGTCTGTCAAGTGATGCATTATCTTTTCTTTGATCAAGGTCTCCAAGATCTTCGAGGCTGTTGGAAGTGTATTTATTGGCCTAAAGTTGTCGAATAACGTTGATCGGCCATGCTTGCGAATAGGCATTATGGGCGATTCCTTCCACAACGAAGGAAACGTTCCGCTCTCGAGAGCATGATTAAATATCTTACACAGAATACACGGAAAAATATCATTCGCTTTAGCTCTTAGAAGGCCAACTGGGACGCCATCTGGTCCTGGAATATAAGGTTGACGATAACGACGGGTGGCTACGGTTACGTCCCAGACGGTAAAACTTATGGTTTCGATGACGGCACCCGTCGAAGCCCGGATAGCTGGAAGTGCGGCGAACGAGTTTTTATTAAAAGTTTTGGACAGGAATGCATTGAAACTATCGGCGGTCAACTTAGCGTCAACTATGGGGTTTCCTAAGTGTCCTGAAGTATGGGGTTAAGCGCTTTCCTCTGCGCTTTGACTGCGCGCGTAAAGCGTTTCACAATATTTTGAGAAGGGTTTTCAGCGAAGTTGGCCTCATCGGCTATCGGCTTTTCTTCGGAGAGCTTCTTAGCCTGCTCAAAGACCAGTGTGATCAAGGACAGAACGGAAGTGTCTTTCTGTTGATGCAAACGACGAGAGAGCCTGCGCAGCCTATGGCGGAAAGACAGAGGAAGGTATACTTCATCCTTGACATTTATTACCTTCGTACGCGGGTCAAATTGGAGGATAAGTGGATCCAGAACTTTGTATAGTGTATCGGTACAAATATTTCAATCCAAACATTGGAAAAATTCAGACCAGTCGAGAGCGTTTAGATTTGTCAGTAATGCCACCGTATTTGCTGATCGGAATTCATGATAAAAACTACATTTCTGGGAAAATGTTTCGTCAGCCTCTAGTTCTAGTGTGGTAACAACTGTGAGATGGTCTGAACTCCCAAGTGCTCAGAGGATGACACTTTAATTCGTTCGCACCACCTACAGAAAATAAGTTCAAGTATGTTTGTTCCTCGAGTGGGAAAATCGACTACCTGATCCCACATGCCGATTTCTACAGCCTCAAGTAAGTTCTCAAACTTTGAAGGACCGGAGGTTTGAAACCATTGCACATCAAGAAAAATAAAGTCACCTGCAATCGAGCTTTGTTTAAGATTCAAGTTGGCTGTGGCATGAAATGCCTGCGAGAGACAAAGATCGGAGTCCACATTGGCATTAGGTGGGCGATAAACACAGCCTAAACACAGTTAATTGTGAACTTTAAAAGTCAAAGTTTATGGCAGTTAAAAAAACTCTTGCAGTGAAAATGAAGGCAGAGTTCAACGGGCCTCCATTTTCAAAGTGTGTAAGCGAAAAAATTGCTTAGGAAGATAAGAAATAGTAGCAGATTCGAAATAGGCGTGGTTAGTCTGATGGTGGTTAGTAGTCAGCGAAACGTCAGCAGTTTAGACTGAGCACTTCCGCATGGCTTCGTTTGACTGAGCGGTGGTTAATGGAAACGTCTAAGTTCTCGGGAGACATGAGGCAGATAGAATAGTTTCAAGAGGATCTCCTAAATTCCCAATGGTCCTTTCTCGGATTCATGGAGAAAGCTGCTCGGAAAATATGATGAAAATAAAAGGTTAATAGAATCAGTGTTAAGATAAATGTGCAGTCTTCGTTTGAGAGCAGACAGTCTAGTTAACGAACTTATTTTAATTGGCAAGTTATTCCAAAGAAAGCTATATCTGGAAGCAAAGAACAAAGAACGTTTAGATTAGGAAGATGCAGGAGGGGTATAACAAGTGCCGAGTTTCTTAGGTTGTAGGGACGGTTGACGGGGGTAATGACAGAAATCCTGGGGAGATTTGTGCTTTTATTAAGGCGAAAAAGAAGACAAAAGCCTGCTTCCAATCTCATGACCCAAAGAAATCTTAGTTTCGTTAATTACCATCTATTTGGGTAAGAATTACTAGAAGCTGTCAGATAAAGCGGTTTTCTTGTGAACAGCTTTTGTACTCTTTCAATTTTTAAACGGCTAACTTCATTTATGAGACCGAGGAATGGACAACAGTATTCTAAGATGGGAAGCAAAAACATACGATAAAGTCTTAATTTTATTTCAGGAAGATAGGTATTATAAGAAATAAAGCTGCAAATCTGTGCGGCTTTGGCTGTACTTCTATCGGCGTGAGGATAAAAGTCTAATTTATTGGTGTAGCTTAAACCTGGGTCCTTGATATTGGAACATTCAGTCATTGGGTAAACTTGAAAAATAACATGTTGTGTCCGCCTTTTAGGCCCAAAGCACATGTATCGGCACTTAGAAGGTGAGAACTCCATCTGCCATGTTGAGCCTCACGCCGAAAGAGCGTTCAAATCAGAATGACTTTGTTATAGGCATCTCGCGGCCGTAGAGTTAGAGAAGGAGTAAACACACTCAAGATCATCCGCATTAATATGAGACTGACAGTGTTTAACCCTCAATGAAATATAATTTGTGCAAGGCAAGAACAGCAGAGGACCTAGCACAGTACCTTGCAGAACACCACTCAAAATTTCGATAGCAGTAGATTATGAGGATCCCACGAAGACCTTTTGTTTTCGATTTGAAAGATAAGATCTGATAAAGTCAGTAAGATGACTACGAAATCCTATAGCCTCTAATTTGGCTAGGAGCCTCCTATGAGGAACTTTATCAAATGCTTTACTTATATCAAAATACATAACTACCACAAATAAATGATCATTACAATGAGAAGTAAGTTTAGAAACGACATGTGGCATGATTCACAAGATCGTTCCGGTAAATGTTATTGAGAAAGTTATTGTTTATGCAAAAATCTGTAATTTTTTGGCAATTAGTTTTTCAAAGAGGGCGTTTTATGAACACCGCGAAAATTGTGAAGATCCGAGCGGGAACCAGATTTAAAAACGGGAATTATAATAGAAGTTTTCCAGTAGTCCGGGTAAAAGCCTATCTCAAGAAAAACTGAAAATAATTTACTCAGTAAAGGTGGGAAATATCTTAATTGTTTAATGAGTGAGTTTTGAAATGTTATCAGTTCCAACCGAATGTGAATTTTTAAGGCGACTTATTTCTTTTTGAATACAAGCGGGTGAGAAATCAATGGTACTGAAATTTGAATCACACAGCAGAGGGATTGCAGGAGAAGGGCTAGTTTAGATGGTAAAGAACTAGGCAAAAACGGAATTAGGTAACGCTGCTTTCTCTTATGCCTCTGAAACATAATGATTGTTGCTATTGAGAAAGGGTGGAATGACTTTCTGAAGCTTAGCCGACGACTGCAGACGGAAGAATTCAGCAACAGATCTGGAAGAATTCGCATCACTTAATGCTATGGACTCCCTACGCTTATCTTGTGCAAGCCTTATTTGAAACGCTAATTTAAATATTTGCGCTATCCTTAAATGAACTGACAAAGAGCTATTAGACGTATCCTTAAGTTGTTTTCGCAATTTTGAAATCTATTTAGGAGAAAATGTGCTACATTAGAAGAAGCTGAATTTGATTTAAAAATCTTAAGTGGGGTAAGAGCCTGATTATTTTCTGTAAGGTTTTGCAATAGCTCCTGTAAGAAGTGGGGATCGTTAGTTGAAAATATGCTATGCTAATCTAGGGTACTTTCGAAATCATTTATTAATTCATGGTTCACGTTAGAAAAGTCAAGGTTATTGCATTTTACCTCTGTGTTTTTAGAAGGGGAAACTGGAATACAACGGTGAATTAAGGCATGGTCACTTGTGAAAATATCACCATGAAAATTCATAAAAAGAGGGTGGACATCATTTGTAAAAATTGAATCTAATATGTTGTCATTTCTGGTCAGTG
This sequence comes from Ligula intestinalis, assembly GCA_036362985.1. NCBI lineage: Eukaryota > Metazoa > Platyhelminthes > Cestoda > Diphyllobothriidea > Diphyllobothriidae > Ligula > Ligula intestinalis. Next base: position 13,516,817 of record JAYGXS010000006.1, on the reverse strand, counting down.
AACTGACCAGTTGTGACATGTTTGAAAAGTTAATAGTGTCAAACAATTTCTGAAGTTTTGGTGGACAGGTATTTGCATGCCAGTCAATATCTGGCAGATTAAAATCACCTGCAATTATTATGACATCAAATTGAGTCTGCAACTTTTTCAAACATTTCACTGAGCTGAATTATAGTGCCTAAGTAACAGGGGGGATTATAGACACACCCAATTACCGCTTTTTATTGTGTGTGAAGATGACTGAAATAAAGCAAACAGTTCCAGAAAATAACGAAATGCTCAGATGAAACGGGAAATGTACAAAGGATGATTTAATATAATGAAGGCAACCACCGCCACGCTTTTCAATGAGGTCTTGTCGGTACAAACTATAATTATCTATGGCAAGCGTCGAGTCAGAAATAAGAGTGTGTCCAAGATTCAGTCAGTCAGTATATTTTAAGGAAAAATAGGCTTGCGTCTTTGAACTCCCTATTTGTCACATCAAAATCTCAAGATTTATAAACAATGTTAACAAGTTTTCAGTCAGGAAAATATAGACCGTCAAATGGTGCAGTGGTGTTCCGAGGCAAATTTGACACATAGTTCCCGTTGTGCTGCAGCATGTGTATATCAAGTCGGTGTTTGAATGTCTCCACAGATTGGGACATAACAATCGTCTAGGAAAGATTATTCCACCGGTCCACGACCCGATTAGAAAAAAAATACTTCCTTACGTATAATCGTCCTTAGGGCACATACAGTTTGAAGGGATGACCCCGGAGATTAGTTGAAGTAGCGAGTTGGAAAAAGTCATCACATATGAGAGCACAGTCCAAGCCACGCACAGTGACACAAAGCACATCTGGATCAAGCTCAAATGCTACTGTTTTAAGTTCTGTCATCTTATTAACAACTGATCTCGCATTGAGTGGGACTATACTGAGCGTATCCTTCCGATGCAGGTTAGGCTCGTCAGTATATATCAAAAATGAAAACTTGGTGGCGGAAATGGAAACTGCATGGGAGGGACAAAAGGTGGAAAGCAAATTGACCCTGGTCTGCAGTTTGTCGAGTAATTATTATTAAATGAACTACGACTACTGTAGAAAGGCATATTAGAAGGAAACTCACAGAAAAGATGGCTTATTTGAGGCATGTGAAAACCAGGAGGGGCATAAAAATAGGATTTTGGGGCATTATATCATAATTTAACGGAAAATTTGCCCTCAAAAATTGCATGACTGGTTTTGAAAAACGGTTAACCTTATAAGCTGGCTGAATTATTTAGGGATGTTGATGAGGTTTTGGGTTAGGAAAAGCGCCACCTTGAGCGTTGGCGTCTGTTTTCGATGCTGAATTGTTATCAGTTATCAAACTGCCCAATTCGACAACTGACGTAGATTTTGGGATAACTGCTAACAGGCGGCCTGAGTGAACTGTCAGGTCACGTTATCAGCTCCCTGCCTACAGATAATGAACAAAGGACAAAGGCCGCACAAGCCGGTGGATAAAAGCCATGCGCACGCTCCTGTGAGGTCACCCGATGCAGGAGAACCAACGCGCGCGTGAGATGGCCAATCAAGCCCCTAGGCGAATGAGGGCACAATCCGATTGGTCACTTCTATAATATTCCATTTCATACAATTCCCGTCAAGAGACGCAATAAAGGTCTTCCTTTCCTTTACGACTTTGTTCGTTGTTCTCCCTGCTGAACTGACACAAAGAGACTGGTAGCACAAAAATAGCTTTGGGAAGCCAGTAAAATAATTGGCGACACAGAATTCACTATGGCTATCTCCCCGGAACAATTACAAGCGATCATGCAGCAGCAGCAACAGCAGGAGCAATATTTAAAAGCAGCTCAACTGAAACTGGCAGAAACAATGATGCAGAAGTTCAGCCTGCATTTTCCTGCTGCAGAATCCTCTGGGAAACAGTCCTCGTCAGCAGATGCTGCTGCTGCCTCCATCACCGAGCTTCATCATGATTCCGACTTTGCTGTGACAGTTGAGGCATGGTTTAAGCAGTGGGAAGACATTTTTCGTGCGGAATTCGCCAACACTGACGATGCATGGAAGGTGCGCCTGCTATTACGCAAACTGGGCACTAGGGAGCACGAGCGGTACGTGGATATAATTCTGCCGGAGAACCCTCGTGACGTCATTTTCGATGCAACTGTCAACCATCTGTCAGAGATCTTCAGTGAGAAGTCATCCTTGTTCAGCATTCGATATCAGTGTCTCAAACTGATCAAGAAAGAGACAGATGATTTTCTTACACTCGCCAGTATCGTCAACCGCAAGTGTGAAAGTTTAAAGCTCAGAGAAATGACGAAAGATCAATAAAAGTGCCTGACCTATGTGTGCACATTGCAGTCACCTCGCGAGGCTGGCATCAGGACCCGTCTGTTCTCCAAAATTGAACAGGACCCCAAGTCAACCTTACAGACGTTGACTGCCGAGTGTCAGCGGCTAAAGAATCTTCAACACGATTCTGCCATCGTGGAGCAATATAGTTCTTCGCGCGCCTACTCCAGAATTTATGCTGTTACCCACATGAATTCGATGCCCCCATATAAGCCCAAGGCCTACACATCCGAAAAACTATCATCCGCATGCGGGAGGTGTGATGATTAGCATTTCCATCGCTTCTGTCCATTCACGAAGCAGTTTGTCAGAAATGCAATAAGCAAGGGCATAAGGAAGATCACTGCTGGGCAGGCCAACACCCCAAATCAAGGAACGGCCATTAGAAGGAAAGGGGTCCCAAACGCCCTTCATCTTACTACGGGCTAAAGTGTAATTAAATTCTAGCCACGTTCGAGAGTGAAATTAAGGCCAGGAGGCAGTATCTTAGGGTTATCATTAACGGCAAACCAGTGCGCCTCCAGCTCGATACAGTCTCAGACATTAGTCTCATCTCCCAGCGCATTTGGCAGATGATTGGATGGCCTCCGATAATCACATCAAACAAAAAGGCCAGGAATGTTTCTGGGGGATTTCTCCAGCTCACAGGTGAGCTCGCATGTGACGTTTCCTTTGACGGGATTCAATTCAAGGGAACATGCTACCTCACCAAGCGTCCGAACCTCAACCTACTTGGTCTCAACTGGATCGAGAAGCTCGGTCTCCTTGCATTGCCACTTAACTGCATTTGCAATAGTGTGCAGTCAACTTGGACGAGTCCCGCAGAACCAAATCAGCTGGCTGCGAAGCTGACATTGACTCTACAGGAGAAATTTGCTTCAGTTTTTCAAGACGGTCTTGGTTGCTGAAATAAGATGAAAGTCGTTCTCCGACTTCAGCCAAGGGCAAAACCCGTCTTCAGACCAAAAAGACCAGTCCCTTATGTTGCACTTACTGTTGTCGACCAGGAGCTTGAGCGCCTTCAGCGAGATGGTGTTCTTCAACCAGTTAATTACTCTGAATGGGCTGCACCAATTGTGGCCGTCGAGATAGCCACAAGTAAAGTCCGAATCTGTGTTGATTTTTCCACTGGTCTTAAATAAATAAATAAATTTTATATTTCAGGCCTGGAGGGACTCAACATTGCAAACTTAGTGCTGTGGAAAAATAAATACAAAGTTGATTAATGCTGCTCTCCGTGAAACAACCACATAGGCAGCGGGAGGGTTTAGTAGTGTTGGTAGATTAATTCATATTCACTAACATATCGTCGTTTTAAAAAAGAAGTCAACACTCTCTGAAACGCATGGTGAACTAAGGAGGAAGCAGTGAAAAAAACTCCTACCATCAAAGCTGGGGCAGAGTTCAGCGAACCCCCGCTTAAAAAAACAAAATGTACGAGCAAAAACTGCTTCAACAAAATTAAGGGGGTTGGTTGGGAGGATTGATTGTAGTGCGAATGAGACAGGACTGTTTTTGAGAACGTATGAGTGTTGGAAACGCTTCTTGTAATTGAAGAAGTCATATAACAGCAGAGGCTGTTGTTCACCACTGTAACACCGCCCGACTCGCTTCATGATAAAACATCAGGAAGGTGAGACCGGAGGAGGCCATCGCGGACAACATGGTCAACAAGAGAGTGAACGGCAGAGGTCACCTGATCATCAACGAAATGCCGGAGATGTGACCTTGTAGACTGCGGAGTGCAGCGACGAGCTGGCGAAAATAGCAGAACCGCCATGAGCATGACTACAGACCATGAAGCCTATTGTCAGGGTTGTAAAACGGAGAATGGAGAAACGGCAATGATGACTGGACAGAGAAGTGGACGAAGCATCGTTGTAAATATCTCTCAAAGGAGGAAGAAATAGACATGTATGGAAAACAATGTTAGATAAACATAACCACCTCAGATAACAGGGGGACCCTTTTCAAAGTCCAAAAGTTGTGTGTTTGGGAAGGAGACGGATAACAAGGACTTTCTATCTTCCGAAGTTAAGTGTTTACGTAATTGGACTTCAAAAACTGCTCAGTTAGACGACAGCCTAATTTCGAGGGGGATATTATTCTAGAGGATGGCATATTTGGAGGCAAAGAAGTGAGAATGGTTCAAAGTGGAGCTAAAATGGGTGCAATTATCCTTGACGAATTACGAGTGGCATAAGGTCTATCTGCGGAATGAGAGCGTTGATTCGTGGAAGGTTAGGGGTAGAGTTAACGCGAAAGAGGAAACAGAGGCCCATTTCGAGTCTTCTGACCCAAAGAAATGTCATGCTTGCTAACTGAAATCTCTCCGTATAAGAAATAGTTAATCGAGGAAGAGCAAATATTTTGCGGGTGAATACCCTCTGTACATTTCAATCTTACCGCGGTCAGAAGCATTTATTAGACCAAAGAGGGGCAGCAGTATTCTAGGATGGGTAGAACATACCTGCGATAAAGTTTTAACTTTATTTCCAGCAGGAAGAAATTGGGTGATATAAAACCACATATCTGTGCAGCCTTCGCAGATATTCGATCCGCATGAGGTGACAATGCTAGTTTATTTGTGTAGCTTAGACTTAAGTCTTTTATAGTGGATCGTTCTAAAAGTGGAGTATTTTGAAAGACTAGGGGACAGGAAAGCTTGGCGGGACCAAAACACATGAAACTGCACTTGGACGGAGAGAATTCCATCTGCCAGGTAGCACTCCAACGTGAGAGTGTAAATAGGTCCACATTTAGTTTATCAACGCATATACTTGCCGTGTCCTTAGAAAATGAGTATATGCATTTGAGGTTGTCTGCATAAATGAGATTGTGTGAATTTTTCAGAACAGTCGAAATTTCGTTTGTGTAAAGCATGAAGAGTAAAGGACCCAAGAGAGTGCCTTGAAAAACGGCACTCGTGATCAGTTGAGCAGTGGAGTAACTATTACCTACTAGGACCTTCTGGCTACGGTTAGACAAGTAGGAACCGATGAAGTCGAGGAGAGGGGGACGGATGCCAATGGCTTCCAATTTTACCAGAAGCCGTCTGTGTGGTTCCTTGTCGAAGGCTTTGCTCAGGTCAAAGTAGATAACAACCACGGATTGCCGCTCGTTACGGAGGGAAGTGACGTGGTTAAGAAAAGCTAAGTGACACGTCTCGCATGATCTTCCGGGTAGAAAACCATACTGCGAGTCACTTAAAAGCTTATTTTTAGGCAAAAATCGAGAATTTGATTAAAAATTATCTTCTCCAGAAGTTTAGCTAGGGCCTGGGTTTTATGAACACCGCGGTAGTTATTTATGCCTGAACGAGATCCTGATTTAAAGACTGGAAGAATAATGGATGTCTTCCAAGTGTCAGGAAAGTAACCACTTAAGAGATAGACTAAAAATATATGGCTAAGTAATTTGGGAAAGGTCGACACTCTTTTGATAACTGAATTGGGGATACCATCAGTTCCCGAAGAATGCGAGATTTTTAGACGAATTATGTACTTTCGAAATAATTCTATGGAGAAATCAATGTTCCCGAGAGTATTATCTAAGAATGGTTGAAACTATGGGACCAGTTCGGATTCTGTCGTAAAATGCTTCGCAACGAAAGTATTGAACAATTCAGCCTTATCAGACTCATCTTGTACAAATGTTTTATTTTCATTAAGCACTGGGGGTATTTCAATTCCTCGTTTTGCGGAAGTCCTACGATAAAACAGTTGTGCAACCGATTTTGCAGGGCGCAAAATTTCCTGTGCTGGTCACGTGTAAGACGAATCTTTGCCGCTAATTTGAAGATCTCTGCGATCCTTAGATTCAAAGACAGTGAACTAGTATATCTATCTTTCAGCTGCCTCCTCAATTTCTTTAGTCTGGGCAAAAGAAAATGAGGGATGGTCGATTTTGGTGTGTAGGGTTTCGCAATTTTAGTGGGCACAAATTCCAGCATTTTATTAGAAACGACCGACATGAGTTCAGAAAGATATGCAGCGTCGTTAATGGAGGAGAGGCTCTGCCAATCTAATGAGTCAAGAAAATTGTTGATTAAGTTAATATGTGCGAGGTCATACGCATTCTTAATGCTGCACTGGACACGCATCAGTATCCCTTGCCCATCCCGGAAGATCTTTTTTCTAAACTGAATGGCGGAACTTGCTTCGCGAATTTGGATCTGTCTGATGCATAACTCCAAATCGAGGTGGACGAAGGCTCCCAGGAGCTTCTAACCATTAAAACTCGTCGTGGTCTGCTCAAATACACGCGTCTGATATTCGGGGTTAAGACTGCCCCCGCAATTTTCCAGCAAACCATGGACACCATGCTGACTGGTACTGACGGAGTTGCTGCCTATTTGGATGACATCATCGTCACTGGTTCAAATCCAGATGAACTGTTGCAACGGCTGGAGACCATGCTCAGCTGAATTCAGGACTATGGGTTCTGGCTACGTCTGGAGAAGTGCAATTTTTTCATGCCTTCTGTGAAATATCTCGGGTTCGTAATCGACAAAGGTGGTCGTCGCTCAGATCCAGACAACATCAACGCCATCAACCAGATGCCACCACCAAAGGACCTTAATACCTTGCGCGCTTTCTTGGGTCTCATGAGTCACTACAGTTCATTCCTTCCAAAAATGCACCACCTTCGTCACCCGATGAATGAGCTACTAAGGAAAAATATGCAGTGGTCTTGGTCGCCGAATGTTAACAAGCGTTTGAAGAAGTGAAAACAATGTTGTGCTCCTACTTGCTGCTCGCGCACTCCAACCCTAATCTAGAGATTTTGGTTGCAGCAGACGTTTCCAACTATGGAATTAGTGCAGTGATTTTACAAGTTTTCTCCGACAACACAGAGAAGGCTAGCTGTCATGCAGCAAGATCGCTAACGCCTGCTGAATGCAACTACGTACAGATTGAGAAGAAAGCGCTGTCTATCATCGATGCGGTGAAGGAGTATCACAAGATGCTTTATGGGCGTCAGTTCACACTTTTCACGGACCACAAGCCTCTTCTTGCTATTTTCGGCTCAACAAGGATATTCCTGGGTATTCGGCAAATCGCCTTCAGCGCTGGGCAACCATGCTGCTAAATGATTTCTTCGACATCCGTTACCAGTCAACAACAAAGATAGGTCAGGCAGACGCACTCTCGCGCTTAATCAACTCATGGACAAGAGAACCCGAAAAGATAGTCATAATGTCCGTCTCCGTTTAGTCAGAGGTTCACAGTATGTTTCTGGATTCTATTCGCTCACTCCCTGTCACGTTTGAGGAAGTCCGAAACGCAATCCAACAGGATTTGCTGTTGAAACAAGTAATAACCTACCACCGTACTAAGTGGACCATAAAAATATCTAAGAATTCCAGCAGGTCTACCAACGACGAAATTTTCTGTTAACCGTCAATGACTGCATCCTATTCTACGAACGTGTTGTGGTTCAACAGAAAATACAAGCCAGAGTCTTAAGACAGTTTCACACTGGAAAGCCAGACATAAATCACATGAAGGCTCTTGCTCGCAGTTATGTGTATTGGCCTCATATGGACTAACAACTGGAACAGCTAGCCCGCTCATGCACTTAATGCGCTTTTGCATCAAAGGCGCCAGCGAAGACAATACTGAAGGCCTGACCTGCTCCACGAGCTCCATGGTCCAGAGTCCACATTGATTATGCTGGACCGCTCCATGGCCAGAACTTCCTTATCAGTTTTGGCGCATACAGCAAATGGCCGGAAGTCATCCTCATGGAGCATACGACAAACGAAGCCACAATCAACACTCTTCGACAACTGTTCAGCAGATTCAGGTGTCCTGAAACCCTGGTGAGCGATAATGGAGGACAGTTAACATCAGCAGCCTTCGCCGAATTCTGTAAACAGTCCGGCATTAACCACGTGCAGTCACCATCATTTCACCCGCAGTCCAATGGACAGGTTAAGCGGTTTGTCGACACCTTCAAGCGGGTTCTGTAGAAGTCAAAAGCGGGGGGTGACTGAGGAAGCTCTTCAACTGTTCCTGCAGAACTACAGAGCCACCCCAAACCCAAACTCCCTAAACGGTGTGTCTTCTGCGTAAGCTTTGATGCATAGAAAGCTGCGCACACCATTCGATGCAATTCCCCCGTCGTTACCTGTTGGTGTTGGAGATGAACCGGTCCAGCCGACATCAATGGAACGACAATTCAATCGACGCCACGGGGCTAAGCAACGACTATTCAATCCGGGCCAGATGGTGCTGGCAAAGGATTATAGGACCAACCAGGAGAAGTGGACGTTAAGTTATGTTCACCGAAAATGTGGTGATGTTGTCTACGAGATTTAGGTCGGCTCAGACATTTGGGTACGCCATGCCAATCAGATGAAACACTCCGAATGTACTGACGCGACAAATTCAAGACCAAATTTATCCTTGGAAATGCTACTTGATCATTTTGATTTGCCTTACCCAAGGCAAGAAGCCGCATTTACAGTACAAAGTCAAGATCCTCAATACCTTGGACGATCAGGCCGAAGAAAAACGCAAACGGTTCCGTCGCAGGTGAATATGCGTCTAAAATCCTACCATTCTTCTCAAACAAAGGAGATGCTGGGATCATTCCTAACAGGCGGCCCGAGTGAACTGTCAGGTCACGTTATCGGCCCCCTGCCTACAGATAAGGAACAAAGGACAAAGGCCGCACAAGCCGGTGGATAAAAGCCATGCGCACGCTCCTGCGAGGTCACCCGATGCAGGAGAACCAACGCGCACGTTAGATGGCCAATCAAGCCCCTAGGCGAATGAGGGCACAATCTGATTGGTCGCTTCTATAATATTCCATTTCATATAGTCCCCATCAAGGGACGCAATAAAGGACTTCCTTTCCTTTACGACTTTGTTCGTTGTTCTCCCTGCTGAACTGACACAAAGAGACTGGCGGCACAAAAATAGCTTTGGGAAGCCATAACAACACTTGAGGCACATATAGTTTGAAGGGACGGCCCCGGAGATTGGTTGAAGTGGCGGGTTGGAAAAAGTCATCACATATGAGAGCGCAGTCAAAGCCACGCACAGTGACACAAAGCACATCTGGATCAAACTCAAATGCTACTGTTTTAAGTTCTGTCATCTTATTAACAACTGATCTCGCATTGAGTGGGACTATACTGAGCGTATCCTTCCGATGCAGATTACGCTCGTCAGTATTTATCAAAAAGGAAAACTTGGTGGCGGAAATGGAAACTGCATGGGAGGGACAAAAGGTGGAAAGCAAATTTGCCCTAGTCTACAGTTTGTCGAGTAATTATTATTAAATGAACTACGAATATTGTATAAAGGCATATAAGAGGGGGACCCATAGAAAGTATGGCTGAATTGAGGCATGAGAAAACCAGGAGGGGGCATAAAAATAGGATTTTGAGGCATTACATCATAATTTAATGGAAAATTTGCACTCGAAAATTGCATGACTGGTTTTGAAAAATGGTTAACCTTATTATATGGCTTAATTATTTGGCGATGTTGATGAGGTTTGTGGATAGGAAAAGCGCCACCTTGAGCGTTGGCGTCTGTTTTCGATGCTGAATTGTTATCAGTTATTAAATTGCCGAATTTGACAACTGACGTAGATTTGCTAGGCCTTTCACAGGTTTGCTGGAATTTAAAGCTTAAAAGGAGAATGACTTGGCGATCCTGCAATTTTACTCGAATGAGGAGTAAGGTGAATGGGCGAAGTATCATGTGAAATTTACATTGACTCAGAGGGACGTGGGCTTACCCGAGCGGAGGGGCCGGCAGCAGCGACAACTTTTGGTTTTGTTGAGATAGAGCTAGTGTCCTCATTTGCTTCTTTGGGTAAAACCCGACGCTCCATTGGCATTTGATCTCTGCATACTTTTAGTGTATTTTCCTTGAAATATTTGACTAAACGCTCATGCTGAGAGAAGATAACGTCTACTTCTATCACCAAAAAATGTTTGACGAGAATCAGCGGGTTTTTACTTCGAGATGAGAGTCTTTTAGCTTCTGCAACTTTAAAATTCAAGCCAACAGAGTAAAGAAACAGGAAAGCTACATCTAGAGGTTTTTAACTTTTATAATAATAATATGTTTATTATGCTAGTTTACAGGCAATTGTAAAGAATTGGTAATGCACCTCTTGGGCGCCTTCCAAAACCTCGAAGACCGGAATAAACCTAAAAAAAAACTCCCGATGTTGCAGCAAGTATTTGTTTTGTTTCAGGTTTTGTGTTTTGTCAATGCTTGGCGAGATAGGGAGTTTGTTTTAAGTGAAAAAATACCTGACTTCTAAGGTATGATCCAAACGGAATAAATGTACAGTTGTAAGCTGAGTTGACACAGCAGCAGGAGAAATGTTGCATATCATTTCAGGACATTAGTTCGAGACGGAGAGGTTGGCCTCAAGAGCGCAGTGTTATCAGTCTTCCTTCAATGGTTGTTGGCAAAAGTTGCGCGCTATCGGCTGAAGGGCTAGTAGATTGCGGGCCGCAGCTTCAGCAGCATTGTCTTCAGTATGAAGCCTGACGGGAGGAAATAAAAACACATCTCGATGACTGGCGCGCTGAGAGTGCTCGAGCTGCCTTATTTTACTGAGGGGATTTAAGGTTTGACCATTCAAAAGTTGAAACAGTAAAAATAGACCCTTCTGCAATCTATGCAGCCACAGGGGATCCAGCTTTATAAGTTTGCAGCTTTGTTGGTAGGCTAAGTTACGGTGTTCTGTAGTGAAAACTCTTCTAGTGAAGAAGTGCTGCACCGATTCTTTTTTTTCTGTTCACTAGTGCACAGAAGACTGAATAGAGGCCAGCAGTATTCAAGACTAGGTCTCACGTAGATATTATAAAGGCTAGTTCTAACCTTTATGGTCTTAAAATTTCTGAGGATAAATCCGGTGGTTCGGCGTGCTTTCGAGACTAACAGGGCCCAGTGCTCTGACAAATTGAGGCTATGAGAGAAGGATATGCCCAAATCCTTGATAACTCCTGGGACATTTAGTTCGTGGCCGTCAATGCTTTTGAAACATTTTTCAAAAGAAAATTACAATTTCTTTTTACTTCAGTTTCTCACATTACTGAGAAGTGAGTGTAGATATCTTTCCATCAAAGATGGCACCAAGGACCGTAAACAGATAAGCATATTGGTATAAAACTAACTAAAGTTTTCTAGAGCATCGAGATCAAGTTTCTTCATGCTTATGAGGGGTTAATCGTTAGGAGGACTAACATAATGAGGTGATTTACGTCTCAGTTGTGGTGTAGATATCATATTGAATAAGAGGTAAGTGAAAGGATATGTTCTGAGCAAAGTCATGTACAAAATGTTGACAGAAAATTTGAATTACCGAAGAGGCTACGCAGGATGAAAATTATATCAAACAGTATATCGAGTAATAGAAACTATTTTTGCTGGAAATTCATACATTACCAAATTTTCAGATCTAATTCAATATTCATGCAATAGATTATTTGCTTTTTACGTAAAGCTTATGTAACTAGGATGAGGCTATGCCGGGTGAAACGGTATAAGACTGTATATTTTCACCTTAAGTTAAAACTAAGTACCGGTATGTGCAGTTGCAGCTACAAATAATCATCAACAACTAAGCTGATAACTTCAGCAGGAAACGATGAAATCTGACAAAAATATCTAGTTCACTTATCTTTGAAAGATAAGTTGCGCGCCTCGACCTTCAGTTCTCACGTCCTTACACGTCCTTTCGTCTTCGTCTTCTTTGGAAGCTGATAAAAAAATTGATAAGACCTCGAATCTCCACACAAAGACAGGGGAGACCAGAATGCCCATATCTGTCTTATTCTCCGTCAACAGCCGACCATACGAAATCCGAGGTGTGCATCATCCAAGATTCGAACCCGGAACTTTAGTCTAGGAGTAAAATACTCTACTAGTGCATCACGGGCTCGTTGCTTATGTCGGTTACCATCGGCAATATGCTGAGTGCTAGAGGAGTCACCAATCTGGTAAAGAAACGTTTTGTGTCCCGTTGTGTCCCAGAGCTAACTATTGAGACTACGCAGGCATGCGCATAACGAATTGTACGATAGAATATAGGGGGACCGACAAAGAAATGGGACACAGGAATGGCCATTCCCTGTTTATGAGCCATCATCAGTCACTCAAACCCCAATCCCGGGTGTTGATCACCCCAGATTAGGAACTGGGATTTTGTTCATGAAGTACAATAATCTACCATTGCACCAGATGTTCGTTGATTTGTCGGTTGTGATCGAGAGAATGATATTCGTCTAGTGCTCGCTTGCCAGCTATTAAGGCGGCCGCAGAGACAAATAGTACGCGTGGCCACCAGCGATCAATCTCGGAGAAAACGACACTAATTAATGAAAATGTATTTCAGAGTTCGTGCGTCGAGCATGGATATAATACCAGGCAGATATCGAGCCTGAAGTATTAACTACCAGCAGGAAAAACACAACTTTTATATGATGAGAGAATCGAGAGTGCTTCCAAAAGTTCGGTCTAAGTACACGTCTTCCCTCTTCAGCTTCCTCTTCTTCGTTTACTTATGGGGAGGATGAAATGATATATGATAGATGAGAACGTAATAATTATAATAAGTTGTATACTTCAGGCCAAATGGGCCTCATCAATCAACCAAAAATTCGATAACACGAAGTACTAGAAATAATTGGTTTAACAAACAGTATCCGTAGTCTATAGCTATAAGACGAGTATAATTGTTTAGAAGCGAATTTGTTAGATTCGAAAAGAGTGAATATAGCAGTGTCATGCGGAAGGTGAAATTCAAGAGCACACACAGATGAGCCACATCATTATCTAGATTCTGACTATGTATTCTGGTACCCACTGCCTCTGTTAGTAAGGGGGGGGGGCTTGGGAGCAAACTCAGTCGAAGCTGAGCGTGGGGCAGAACAATAGGTATTAACGTAACAGTACTGGTATAGACGGGTTCCCGGCACTACACTTGGGTTCCCAAACCGGTGCGGCATAATAGAACATAGGGAACCCACCAGTTTATGATCGCGATGGGCACCGCCGTATCAGATCCAAAAGTCCGTCAAATCTACAAGACCATCGTTGGGGATGTCTGAGATGTGACCAAATATAAGGCTCTGATGATGGTTGATGACCAGCGAAACGAGAGCCGTTAAGAGTGCGTCCTGATTCCGAGGGACACGAGTCAGAGGAAGGTAGTTTCAAGAAGGGATCCTAAATTCCCGATGGTCCTTCATCGGGATCGTGGAAAAAGCTGCCCGGAAAAGATAAGAAAAACCAAAGGGTTAATAGTTCAGTGTTAAGATAAATGTGCAGTCTTCGCTTGAATGCACATACACTAGTCCACGCCTGAATATCAATCGGCAAATTATTTCAAACATAGCTATACCTAGAAGCAAAAAATAGAGATCGTTTAGAAGTGGAAGAAGCAGGAGGAGATATAATCAACGTTGCATTTCTTAGGTTGTAAGGGCGAGTAACGGGAGTAAGGGCAGAAATCTTGGGGAGATTTGAACTATTATTAAGGCGAAACAGGAGACAAAACCCTGCTTCCTGTCTCCTGATCCAAAGAAATTTCAGTTTCGTTATCTCACATCTATCTGAGTAGGAAGTATCTGAAAATGCCAGATAGAAGACCTTTTTAGTGAATCTTCTTTGGACACTTTCAATTATTGAACGGCTAGATTCGTTCATTAGACCGAAGAATGGACAAAAGTATTCGAGAATAGGAAGCACATACATACGATAAAGTCTTCGCTTCATTTCGGGAAGGTAGAAATTATAAGAGATGAAGCCGCATATCTGAGCAGCTTTTGCTGTGATTATATAAGCGTGAGGTGAAAGATCTAATTTATTGGTGTAACTTAAACCTAAGTCCTTAATGTTAGAACATTCAGTCATGGGGCAATCTTGAAAAATGATAGGCTGTCGCAGCCTTTCAGGCCCAAAACACATGAAGTGGCATTTAGAAGGCGAGAACTCCATCTGCCACGTGGACCTCCACGCAGATAGAGCGTCCAAATCGGAATGAATGCCCTCAGCCGTAGAATTAGAGAAGGAGTATACACATTTCAAGTCGTGCACGTATATATACGATTGAGAGTGTTTAACTATTGTTGAAATATCATTTATATAAAGCAAGAACAACAGGGGGTCCAGAACTGTACCTTGAAGGACACCGCTTAAAATAGCGGTAGGGGTAGGTAAGGCGATAATCGGAACCAGGGTTTTATTTTTCTGACGCATCGAAGTCAAACAGGCTTCCATCGTCGGAGGGCTGGCGTAAGCACTACTCTTTACAGTATTTATGGGTCATTTGAGCTAGGCACGTCAGTGACCGCAAAATCGCGTGTCGGCCCTGCCCCGCAGGTTTGGCAATTGTTTTCATGAGGACGTAGGCTCGTCTTTTCAGGGGGCGCTGGTGGTGTGTGGGTGAAAATGGTAGTTGATCGTGTTTGCATGGTTCAGCGTTTATACTCATCTCACTGCCATGCCGTATTCGCGCCTTCCCAAAAATTTTGAACAACGGTTGTCCTGTTCGTGTTCACGTGTCGATAGGTACCAGGCTAGCGGTCCCCGTCGCCGTTGTCTGCTCACAGCGTGTGTGCCCCTCCGCCTACGTTCACATCTTACTGGTGGTCTCGTGGGCTTCTGATGGGCCTCACTTGCTCCCGTTTGGTTTTGCATCCGGTGACCACGCACGCTTGTTTGGGCTGTCAGTTTGTGCGGGTTGGGTTATCACCGTATCTTGTTGGAATTTCCATCGGAGATCCTGCATCTTGCACTTTACCAGCAAAGTTTTATAGGCTGTCGGCAGAATCAAACAGCGGTTGATGGATCGGTTTTGGTGAAGGGGACCCGATGTAGATGGTGGGAGATGAAATTAACTTCAAATCCCCTGTAATACAGAAAAATGGTGCGATAACTAGCGCAGAACGATTGGCCATTTAACTGGCGACAGGCTATTGTAAAGGTCTTAGGTTCACCTGAAGTTTATAAAGATGGTGATCCACTTCGTCCGATCGTGTCATTGCGCGGCACACCCGCATTTAACCCGGCCAAATGGATGTTCCGACGCTTTAATCTGCTTGCCTTTGATCAGCCATGGATTTCTTGGAGAGACTTAGCCGGCTGCACCTTGAGGTAGACGAGGTCAGGATATAACTCAACGTCACCTCACTATTCACCTAAAAACCACAGGACATTTCTATTAAAACTTTAAGTGACCTCTTTAACAGCCAATAAATAAAGACAGCCAAAACACATGAACAGGGTAATTTTGTGCATTTGCAGAGGTACTGGCTTGAAATCTACTTTACCTTTGAAGGGACGATATATGAGCAGACCGCAGGTACACTGGTGGACTCAAGCCTATCCAGTTTCACTGTTTAAGTGGTTCTCCTGAGCTTAAAAACTTTGATTTTTGCCACCCAAAGGCCAAAATTTTGGGTGCATACTGTGGA
>JAYGXS010000006.1:13462516-13490739 GCA_036362985.1 Ligula intestinalis | reverse complement strand
TTTACCAACCAACACCCAATTCGCAAGCCAAAGCATTATCCAACCGATTGACTAAACTTTTCAGAGAATACAGGCGCAAGAATGTGATCACTATCAATGAGTGGCGCCAAATGAAAGTGACGGATACAGCTCTGGCGCGATTTTATAAAACTACCAAAAATCCACAAACCGAATGTCCCACTTCGGCCAATCGTTGCCCTTAAAGGCAGCCCAACCTATAACTTGGCAAAAAGGATGGATATAAAACTAAAATTCCTCCAAGGCAACTCGATTACCTCAGTTCAATCAGCCTCTCGATTCCTCGAGGACCTCCGAGGTCGGACAATTCAATCAGACGAAATCATGGCCTCTTTCGACGTGACTTCATTGTTCACATCCATACCACCAAAACTGGCGCACAATATCTTACAGAAGAGACTTTAAGAGGCATATGATGAGGCCCAAAGCCCATTAAAAATTGAACACCGCATGAGGTTATTCGAATTCTGCCAGAAAACTTACTTTACCTTTGCTGGAAAAACGTACGAACAGATCAAAGGAACTCCAATGGGCTCCCCGATATCTGGCTTAGTGGCAGAACTGGTTCTGCAGGAACTAGAAAACATCGCCTTCGCCCAACATGAGCCTGTCTTCTGGCGCCGCTACGTCGACGACACGTTTGTCATCATCAAGAGAAACATGCTGCAAAACTTCCATGACTTGCTCAATGGAATATTTCCTGACATAAAATTTACACGGGAAGAAGAAAAAGAGCAGCAGCTGCCTTTCCTTGATGTCCTCGTCAAGAGAACACCCAATGGTGAATTCGAGACGACGGTTTACAGGAAGGCGACGAACACAACACAACTCCTTAGTTTTCACAGCAACCATCCAGTTGCTCACAAACGGAGCTGTGTAAAAACACTCTTCAAACGTATCCAGACCCACTGCAGTAAACCAGAGGAAAAGGCACGCGAGGCCAGATATCTCCGTGACCAGTTCATGCCGAACGGTTATCCAAAAGCATTTATAAACCGATGTCTACGCGTTCGGCCCCGGAGGACCCAAACAGAAGAACCACCGAAGATATGGCATGCTCTGCCATACATAAAAGACGTCTCAGAAGCGACTGAGCACATCGCTGCGGGACTAGGTGTTGGAATTGCACACAGACCCAAAGCTACAATGCGCAGCAGAGTGATGAAAATAAGAGACCTGCTTACGCAGAATTAATAATCTGGTGATGTATATGGCATCCCATGCCTAAACTATCCCTGTAATTATACAGGTCAAACGGAACGCATGCTCGGATCACGTATACGTGAACACAAGCAGGCCGTGCGACTAGGCGACGAATCATCACAAGTTGCAACTCACACCTACGAAACAGGCCATGAGTTCAACTTCGCTGCCATCAAGGTACTCGCCCACGCGGGAAACAAGACGAGCTGAGAATTTATCGAAACCTGGTCCACTGATGAGAATTCAGTCAACAGATGTGTCGAATTGGTGCCAGCGTACAGGGCCTTACGCTATTGCAAATGATCACATCCAGACGCCCACCGTAATCAATTGGCCCAAAATCCTCCATAATCATCCCACTTTCGATGCTGACGTGGCCATTTGACGCCCAAGCCTACATAATCCCTCTCTTCTCATCCTCCTTCCCTTCTCCTATGACTTTTTTAATTGCACATCCCTCCCACCATAACTACTACTTGTTTTGTTGACGATTCTATTTCTGTAAATATTTCCACCCAATTTGTCGATCTTGCCTACTGGCACAGGCTAGCACAACCCTCAGTGGCAAGTCGGCAGCACACACAATTATTGAATTTCTGCACGTTCAACATTTTAGTTATTGTACACACGCCCCAAGTAGCTTCCACATTTGTTACTGTTTTTCACCTCTGACGATGGGCTATTGTAAGAGGTCGAAAGCTCAGGAAAAAAAAATTTTGTTCCAGTAATCGACCATATGTCTCCTTTACCAATAGTAGCACCTGTTTTTACCATTTTCAGTTTCCAATCAAATTTCAACGACATAAAACCAAACCTTCCAACTTTGAAGGTTTTAAAGAGACCTTTAGCGATAATTGAGGACTTTTGGATCAGTCTCACCTGTAATCAAGTCACTTCATCGAGCGCATGGCAATCCCTTCTATGTTATTGCGTATTAACCTATGAGCATCATTAGTTTATGGAAAAGCGTACAGGCAAGTCCCAGGGAGTAATTGAGAAGAAGATTCGATCACTGGGCCAAGATTTTTAATCTTCTGACGTTTTGACCTCCCTCGCGGAAAAAGGTAACAGAACCGGGTGAAACATGCATTGAAAATTGCAGTATTTATAGGACACAGTAATTACAGCACACATATGACAAATAACGACCATTACTGATAATTACCTTCTTGTGCGCGTGTTAAAGTACGTCAAAAACGTCTCAGAGGCTGTTGGCAGCATTCTCGCACCACCTGGAGTTGGAGTCGCACAAAGGCCGAAGGCAACCATAAAGCGTCACATGATGAGGCCAAAAGACCCACTGCCATGGCAAGAAGCATCTGGAGTCGTCTATAGGATCTGGTGCAGTTGCGGACAAAGCAAATACGTCGGAGCAACTGGCAGACTTCTCGAGACGCGAACTGCTGAACACTCGACGAAATGAGGCCAACTCTCGAGTTGCGGCTCATTCGACGAGACTCGGCCACACATTCAAATTAAATGAGGCCGAAGTTCTTGCAGAAGGTAATAATCGTGTGAACCGAGAATTAATTGAGTCATGGTTCACGGATTTTTAGTCCATAAACAAATGCAACGACTTGTCTAATCCATATTCGGTGCTGAGGCTCAATTTGGCTGAAGCAAGTTGCCGACTGGGGAACGCACAGGCCACCGCGTCGTCTAACGTCAACACCGGGGAACCAGGTGGCCGGGCAATCATCATATCCAGTTCCACCACGACTTCCGTTCAATTACGCTTCAGGGGCAATTGAACAGAAAGAGGACCAGTTATTTTCTAGTGCAGTATTGCCGTGGTTGATAGTATTGCCGACAAAGGCAAGGGAGGCTGGAATGGTCATTTCTGGATTATTAGCCGCCATCAGCCAGTCAGGTGGTGCATCATCCGAGCCTCGAACTCGCGATCTTCTTTGATCAGAGTCAAACACCTTTGCCATTGGGCCACGAGCTCGTTAAGGTCAGAGGACATTGGCACTCGTTGTCAAATGTCCCCCTGACCAGATCTGGCTTTGTGTAGCAGGTGTAGACCAACTGTTTGGTTTTGTCAGACACAGCGCTTGCACCTTGTCTCGCCTCAATCCTATGTTTTAGTACTTTTCAGTCACGCAATCACGGGTGCTTCCACAGTTTCAGATTGAAAAGCGAACTCTTCGTCGCAGACAGATTGTAGTCCATTCGGGTGTTCAGCGGAAGATGTTTAATTTTGGTACCATTTTCGATGCCATAACAGCTAATCACTTGCTCTCAGCCGATACAATCTGTTTCTCTTCACACATTTAATTTCAGAGCGTGATTTACTTGCTAAATGAGAAGAAGAAGAAGAAGAAGAAGAAGAAGAAGAAGATTTGATCGCTGGAACAACTCTCTTATTTGCCTGATGTTTCCACTTTCGTAACGGATTCTTCATCAGAGACATGAGCAGAAAGAAGTAGCAAAAACGGCTAAAACATGCACAGGACGTTGCAGTATTCATAGGACACAGTCATTACTGCACACCTACGAAAAATAACGACAATTGACGATAATTGCTCTACTGTGCGTGGACTGCTTGATGGCCAGCATGCATCTGTGGGAGGAGCTGAAGCTACAGCCCATACCCTGGCTGTTACGTTTACATTGTAAAATTCCGTAGGCAGATGAATCTTCTCATCACAACACCGACGGTGGAAAATTACAGAATAAAAGACGCTTCGTCCACAGAACGTTCATCTACCTGACAAACAGCAAGAAAAAACAGGCTAAACCCTCTGCAGCTAAGGAATACCGGCTGTCTAAAAGGGGTACTTCGCTAATTTCCACTGAGTCTCAGAAGAACAGACGCTAAAACTGAAAATAACCTGGCCTGCCAAGTCAAGTGCATGTACAAACGAACATGCGATTCCAAGGAAGTAATTGAGAAGTAGATGTGATCGCAGGAACAAGAGTTTTATTCGCCCGACGTTTCGAAATCCGTCGCGGAGCCATCATCAGAGCCAATAACAGAAACGGGTAATTCATGCACAGGGATTAAAAGCATTTATAGGATACAGTCACTATGATACTGCACAACTATCACGATTAACGACTCCCCTACCCAGGATAATTGTCCGCTTGTGTGCTAGTCGCTAGATAACTACCTGCTGAATTTTCATCACACGTGGGGGGATTAGACGTGCTGACTGTCCGGCCATGTGTGATGCAAGTTCAGCAGGCCATGGTCCGCATGCCCGTCATCAAGCAATCCACGCACAAGAGGACAATTGTCATTAATAATCGTTATTTGTGCTACGTGTGCAGTAATGGCTGTGTCCTATTAAAAAAATACAACTTCTTGTGCATGCATCACCCGTTTCTGCTAGTATTTTCTGCTCATGTGTCCGATGAAGAATCCATGACGGATGTCGAAACGTCAGGCAAATAAAAGTGTTTTCCCAGCGAGAGAATCTTCTTCTTGAATTAATTATTCTTCAACGACGAAAAAAATGTAGCGCCACTGCGCAATGAGAATCTTAGGAAAAGATCAAGTTTAGGATTGACCGAAATGGGACAAAGTAGTATTACTTGGTTGTTGTTCTTAGAGTTCGTTAATATTCGAAAGAATGGCCGGAAAGATCAAGTAACTTTACAGAGCAGTCTGAGTGAGTAGGCTTCTTTTCATTTTTTTCCCACGCATAGGCATAAGCCTCAGAATAGCGTAGATTATAGAGAGAAGGAGGAGAACTCCATGTTTGACTTGCGCGCTTTGGCATACATAAATCTTCTTAAACAGATGCGTTCTATTTCTAAAATTTAAACTGCCTTGAGTAGTTTCACACTTAAAATGAGGCCTAAGTTGGTTCAGCCTGCATCCCTGTCCCTGTCACTGGAAGACTAGCAGACCATTTGCTAGGCAATTTAGTTGAAACAGTCCTGTGGTCACGAATGGTTACTGATGTCTGTACCAAGAACGCAGGGTTCTGCACAGAACAAATTGCCTGATCTGGCGACTTTCCTCGCCCTACCTCCGTTATGCAGGGCTTAGCCTGTCGATTACAGTGGTCAAGGCAAGGGCCGAGTCGCTGCGACTCACATGCGAGTGGCCATACATATTTTCTTTTTTTTCTACGAACATTTCATGCACTTTCGTCCGTCCTGCATTGAGGTGGGCGACATCGGCGCGTACTACCATGGCGCAACACGCTGTTTCAAAGTAAACACACAGTCTGTGGTTGCCGGACGCACTGCATTCAAGCATGATTACGTCGTAAATACCGGATTCGTAAACACTCAGGCTTTAATTTCTTTGCAGGCTGTCCTGTGTAGTTGTGCAAAATGTGTTAATCCACAACCAAAGCGGATGTCGCAGAAACTATTATAAACAAGAATTCGTGCTCGTCTTATACATGCTTAAAGTGCAGCTATTACTTCCGACAGGACTGGTAAAACACTGAAATAATCGATATATTTGTAACATTTACATTAAACTGTCCTCCCTTATGTAGCAGTACGATAGACATTTACTGATTCTTTAAATACTTTAATACAAATCAGTCTGATAATGTGCCCGCGAAACGTGCAAACAGCGCAGAATCTGATCCTTGCACACATCTGTTGTATTGAAAACTCTTCTAAGTCAAAATACAGAAGTTTAATAAATCCTAAAGTGAAATAATATATCAGAAACAAATAGCAAATCGCAAATCCATAATTTCATGATATTTTGCCCCATTCCTTTCAAGAACAAAAAATCACCACAGTGCCTAGGATGTATGCATACTTCTTCAACTATCGGGTAGCCTCAAATGCCACGACCATGGCGCATGATTACATATCACGTTATCTTCTGCCTTAAATGTTGGATAATTCTCCACAACTATCCTTTGTGAACTTGTTTTTACACGTGCATGTTTTTTCCCTACCTGATTTGCTTCTTTTTTGTTTAGCCCGGCTTTGACCTTGGAACTGTGGAACAGGCTTTTGCTTAACTTGTCCCTGTGCACGTGTATGAACCACGCTAGCCAAGGGTCGTTTTTTATCTAGCCAGACGGTAAATTCGGCTGACTCCCTTGCTTTATCTACGGGTATCCATAATTGAGGTTTGTGCGTTGCTTGTACTTGGTGGCGTACCTAACCCACTTGTGGGTTTCATTTTGAGTCGACTAACTTGTTACCCTAGGATACTGAATTGTCAGTTAAAACAAATCTAACGTTCTTGTTTCCTATTTTATGTTTGGTTTATTCGAAACTGATGCTTGATAATATGACACAATGACATCGGATTTTACAGCCAAAAGTATCAATGACATTTGCGTCCTCAGAGAAGAAAAATCTCCCATAAAGAAAACCACACACTTGCGCAGTCAAAATTTACGATGAGATAGCTGTAAGCATGAACATAGCATAGCAATTGCTGTCCAAGTGATTGCGTTTGTGTCTTCTTTATAACATTTGCTATCATTGACAGCTTACACGTCCCGGTACAGAGTTATTGAAAATCGGATTTCCTACCAATGGAAGTGTTGAAAATTAAATATCTTTACATGAGATGTCAGCCAAAGAGCAAATACGTTTTTATTTTTAAAAATATTGCGTAAAAAGAAATTAAATAATTATTATCATGCAGCCTAGTCCAATATATTTTAGTCACATCTAGATACCGGCTTATGAACGAGCTTTTTTCGGCCGCCTACAGAACACCTACTTTAAAAAAGTCTACTTAAGTCCTTATTTAAGCTTACTGTATTCGTAATGGTGGATTGTATACGAGCAATAGGTTGGGCGGGTAAATCGACTCATGTGCGATTAAATGCAAAGCTTCCGTGTGCCTTCGTAGCTCAGTAGTAGACCATTGGCTGTACAGAAGCTTTTCTTGCTGTGTGGGTTCGAATCCCACCGAGGCCACGAATTTTTCACAATTGGGTCAACCGGAAGATTCAAATTTCCCAAACCCTCCTAATAATGACGGCTAAAGTGTCATGCAATTTCCTTCTTGATTTTGAATGCACCCCTAATGAATTCTACAGAAAACTTGCAAAAGGACATACCTTCTCGTTCTCATTTGTTAGTTAATTTGTTATTCTTTTTCCTGTTCTGTCTCCTCTTGTTCTTGTTCTCTTCAAATCTCATACTTAAGAAAAGATTATCTTACACTTTTAAAATAGTTTTACAATTACCTAATAATTTTGAACCCGACCTACCGTTAGGGTTTCCAAACTACAAGCTGTCTCACAAAATAAACGCATAACGCTATGCTATGAGAAAGATGTCATATAAAGCGCATAAAATTTTGCATGGGATATGGAACATATTATATGTTGGCCTTCATAAATGGACATGCACGATGTTTCCTGAGTAGAAATTTCACGGTTTACAAAAATACCATCATAAGCAACCTTTTAAAAACCTTAAGAAAAAAAAACAAATTTAACAGTCAGTGAGCACGTAATCCACTTACAAAAAATACAAGAAATGATAACTGTTAAGAAATTTTCTGCAAATTATATTTGAATGTTTTAGACTGTTGAATATCAATGAGGTAAACGCCTACCACTCAAATATTTATTGCACAGGGCGCCTGCAAAGAAGCCATTTCAAAAACCAGCATCGTGACGTGGCTGAAATAGATTGGGATTCATCTGCACGATCATTTATATAACAGTCTTACTTAAAGTGATCTTTTAAAAACGAAAACACGCTCGGGAATTTTGGTTAAAATTTTATGGGATATCAAATTTACTGTCGTAGAATTCTCTGTAGGGTGGAGGGCAAAAAGTCAGCTTGTGAGATAGCAGGGCGTATTCTCGGGTAGAAAAGTCGGCCTGAATGTTCTGGGTAGCCCTTTGTACGTCCTGATGTACGCTTGCGTCTGCCTCTAGAACGCAGCAAAAGAGGGATGCAATGCAACACCACTTATAAAATTAGAAAATGTTGGACTGAAGTAGAAGACGCAATGTTTTCGGAGAACTGCGTAGATGCTGATTCTGATTATATTCTCTAAATATATCTCCCATGCATCTCTCCTGGGAGAGTTCCCAGGAGATACGAGCCCTTTTCACCTCCTCGTCTGGCTGGTTTATTGAAACTTTCTGCCAGCCTTGAAAGCCCTCAAGCCATGTTATTATGCACGTCTGCCCGTTTCAAAGACTGCTGGTCCAAAGGATGATGACTTTCAATGATCAATTTTGAAATATAAAGTCAGAAAACCTCCGCTTACAAGGAGTAACGTGAGCATTGAGCTGCGCCTCCTCACACGTTTACGCGTTTGGTGGTTGATTCGCCTGCTTGACCGCTTGCTTTACGCCACGTGGAAAAGCCTGAGTCCCCGACAGTCAGTACAAAACTGCGA
Source organism: Ligula intestinalis (assembly GCA_036362985.1). Lineage (NCBI taxonomy): Eukaryota > Metazoa > Platyhelminthes > Cestoda > Diphyllobothriidea > Diphyllobothriidae > Ligula > Ligula intestinalis. The sequence continues at coordinate 13,482,218 of JAYGXS010000006.1, read as the reverse complement.
TGAAATATAAAAGGGTTGGAGGTGACCACTGTTGGCAAGTCTAGACGCCATAGTAAGCCAACCACGTAAGCTGTAAATTGTTTCCTGTTTGCAGTCAACTAAGAGGGACCGACCACGCACTCGGGCGCGTTGACTTCATAAAAGTTCGTCTTCTATCGCACTGCCCTAGTTAATTGTTCCTCTGGGACTGTATAAGTATGGCTATGCCGAGCATATCGGCGCCCGGAAACAAAAACTAGCGTTTGTTCTTTGATTTTTGCGTAAACAGGGTCCGCTTTGTGGGTTATACACGAATGAACCATCAGGTGTGGTGAATATATTACGTAACTCCTCCCACTAGAAACCATGTAGGTGCAACTTGTCTTCATGTGATACTGGTCGAGAACGCTGGAGCCTTCGGTTAGCAGAAACTGCTTCTTTGCAAGTTGCCAAATGTCCAAAGAACCTAGGAGGAAAGCACGCTTAGCTTAGAAAGCAGAAATATAGTAAACCTGCTTAAGAATGCCACAAAAAGAAGTTCCGACTTCACACTCTCAACAATTCAGAATTCTAGTTAATTTCGGAGAAAATATACTTTAGCGATGTGTATGAAACGAATTACAGTCAGACACTTGCAGGATGGGAGACAGGAAGGCGTGATTCCAACTCCACACGGTCGAACTTCTATTGGAATTAAAACTAGTTATTCGACCAGTGAAAAACATGAACGACATTTATTTGTAGTCGACTGACTCGCTTTCTTATTCTTATATAATAAACCGGTTTGCGTTAACATGTTAGATGACGAGGGCCATGCCCCTGGTGAAGCAAGCATAAAGAGCGTCTAGATAGCTGTGCGGACCAGATCGAGGACGTCAGGCGTGGTGATTAAGGATTGGGAAGTGACCACGCCATCCGCTGGCCTGACCATCAGTTGGCAAACCTATAGCGATGCGTGGCATGCCTGCATTGGCTCCAAAAACACGCACACACGTGATTTGGTAGTGAATATTTTGCGTCTGTTCGCACAAAGAGCGGATTCAGTCACTCTGTGCGGACCAGTTGGCAAACCTTTTCCCCAGTTCCCTTCAAAGAAAACCGGCATCTGCCAGCCGAAACGTGTACCAATAAATGCCATTAACTATCAAAGCACCACGAACTAAAAAAAGCCACTTATGTAACTGGAACTGTTCAGCTGAATATTCTTTCTGCTATGCAGTTGGTTCCTTTTCCCTTATTAACTTTCTTTTGCATCTTAAATGAGTCGGTGTCATGGAACTATTTAGTGAAATGTATTGATTCATTTGTATGTCTAACAAATTTAATAATGCGGAACATCCCCTATTCAATTATTTGCATGCAAAACTGTCAGATTTTTGAACACATTCTACGTTTTCACGTCCAAGTGTATTAAACTTTACGGAATATATTTTTTTCAAGTGAATATACGTTATCTCATATAGTTATATAAAGAGGCCTGTTGTTGCTTATGGCATAGCGCAATCGAGGCAGATCACAGGAGGCGTTGGTGATAGCCTTAACAAACGTAAGGATAATATGCTAAAAAGGTATGCAAACTGCTCAAGATTGCATACTTGCAAGATTTTTATAAAATTAGAAATCTTTTCTAATGGACGAAATTTTGGGAATTTCAAGTTACCTTGATTCAATTTAAGTATATAATCCATGAATATCTTTAGTAATATCCCAGTACAATGATGATGATGATTAACAATTACGTGGAAGGATACGAACAGTTCAGGTAATGGTTTTCAACTGAGCAACATTCAGTTAAAATCCGGCGGTGTTTCTGCAAAAAAGGACTTTGGCCTACCTACACGAACAACCAGTTTGTAAAGTGTACTTGGGAAGTACTTTATTCGAACCCCTGTGAAATGAGCTTGGCCGAAGGTAGACGCTTTGGTGCAGTTTGCGTTACCTAGATGTGCGTCGGGTTTCAAGTGTGACACCAATTCGTCTCAAAATAACGAACTAGCCAGGAGAAAAGGCATCAAAGTAAGACATGTTAAACTATTCCAATATAATTAAACTATGTAGTTTAGATGAAAATCTCAAGAAAAAAAATATGCATGCTTCACCTAATTGCAGAGAGCGCAGATAAAAAGAAGACCGTCACAATGGTGCCACCAGTCATTTATTCAGTTAAAGCCTTACCGTTCACCCGAATAATTTATTTGTCCGAGTCTTTAAGCTTGTGCGTAACGAAGTTGCAGAAATGACAGCCGTAACAAAGAATCAAACAATGATAGAGTAGCCTTACATATAAGTAGTTACTGTCGAAAGCGGAAATATCCGCAAATGTGTCTGTATGCTGTGGTAGTGTCTACTGTGTTACCAAAAGAAGGCAACGTTTTTCCTGACATGTTCCCAACAAAAACGATCTCGAAACGTAATGCAGACGAACACTTCGGACGCTGATTTCTTCACTGCACAACCCGATTGAGTCTATTTATGCCTTAGCATAACTTTCGTGCTGTTTGACCTGTATATTAGCAGTAGTAATTTAGACAGGGTATGGGTAATATCACGGCAAATTGCCACAGAACTTAAATGCAAGTTTGACTCAAGTGTCCTAGAGTGTTGATTGTACTGTACGGAGTAGCGTGCCGTAAGTTTGAATGGGAGTCTATAAATATAGACGGGAGGAAATGGACCACAAGAGGGATTTTCTGATAAGCATTCCTATAAACTAGTCGCTGGTTTGACTAGATTTGCCTGCTTTTGCTTCAGTCTGCTGCAATGGACCCGACATAATAAAAGAAACTTCAGTAAATTGTTCCATTTGCGTGTCACTCGATGGCTGTTCTGAAAGTTGACGTTTTTATTATGCTTTTAACGCGCCCCTACCACAAATTTCCGTTAGAGTTTCGCCTGGTGCACGCAGGACGAAACAGGAACCTCTAACTCTTTTTCCTCCCGTCGTAAATTTTAAAAAAAATTGCAGAGAAATGGGCACGAACAATTTACCATCACATGCCTTCTTGGGTAAAGGAGAAGGTTGGTCGAGCACCGGAACAGTTTGTATTATTTATTCTGAGCTTTCAAACTCTTACAGGAGTTCTTCGTCAAATATACCAAGTTCTTCGAAATAGGCGACAATTATAGGGAGTGTAAACCATTCTTGGTGGATTCCATGGTGTATTGAAAAACCACATAAGTTAGCCTCAAAAACGGTTAATTAATGTCCTCAGATATTACAGTTATTTCGCTGCCGATGTGACCCTTACATAGAAAGCAGGGTCAATCGTTGGTAGCTACTATATAAGCAGAACAGTTAGCTTTAAGAAGAAAAAGATGCAAAAACTGGAACAGGACTTTTATTTTTCTGACGTTTCGGATTCGTTAGAGAATCCTTAATCAAAGGTTAACGTAGAATGATGTGAGAGCTGAGCAGGTTGGGGTGATACATTCAAAGATTGCTTGCTACCTATAGTTCGTAGCGAACATCCGCATGCATATTATAACTATCAAATCCAGTAACCACCGCTTAGGGTCATAATTGGTGCGGTGATGGCTTGGCAGTTCACTTTTGACTCATTGATTGCCGAGATTTCGTTGTCCGCATATTCACTTCGATCGGCACGCAATATACCTCTCCACCCTTTTTCCAGTCATGCAAACATACTTTATCATGCACCATAAACACCGAGTAAGCGTTGACATCCCGGATGTGCACTTCCAACCATATTTTCCACCATTAACCCAGAAATGTTTTTGTAGAAGCAATTGCATTTATCTGGTTATTAAAGGAGTAGTGGTGGTTTTCGGAAGAGCCGCTAATGACTAAATGCACACGTAAGAAAACAGGAACTGCAACCGAGAGGTGAGCTGAAGGTCTGATTATTAACAAAAAGTCAAAATCGCGTGGGATTTATAGTTCGTAGCGGCCATCCGCATGCATACTATAATTATCAGCCCCTGTAACCACCGCTTGGGGTCGTAATGGGTCCAGTAATGGCTTGACAGTTCGATTTCGAGACATTAATGACCCCAATTTCGTTGTCTGTGTTGAACGTGGGCTTGATAATTGCGCAAAAATTATGTTCGCTGTGGTCGTAGTTGTTTCGAGGCCCGGCCCTTCCCACGTGACTGATTCTCCCGTTCAGGCAATGTCTCAGTACACAGTATAGGGACAACAAACCTCAGGCACCGGGTCATGTGACGAAAAGGCCCACTGCCACGGCAGGGAACAGCTGGAGTCGTTTATCAGATCTGGTGCAGTTATAGCCAAACCAACTACGTCGGAGAAACCGGGAGATTATTCCGGACACGAATAGCCGAGCACGCAGCGGTAATGAGGAAGAAAGACTCATTTCTGCTGTTGCTTTCTGCTCATTTATTTTATGATGAACCCGAAACGCATGCCAAAACATCATGCAAGTAAAAGTGTTGTCCTAGCAATCGAAACTTTTACTTATTTCTCTTGTTGTTGTTCTTAATTTTTTAAAGACTCCCAGGTTGCAGCGCACTCGACGGGACCCGGCCATATTTTCAAGTTAAACGAAGTTGTACTCTTTGCAAGAAAAGACAATAGCGTGAGCCGCGGGCTACTTGAGTCATGGTTGTTAGGCCCACATTCCATCAACATGTGCAACAAGTTGCCGTTCCCATACTGCGTACTGAGACATTGTCTGACCAGGAGAATCCATCACGTGGGAAGGGCCGGGCTTAGCAACAACTCTGACGACAGCAAGCATATTTTTTGCGTAATTGTCAAGTCCGTACCGGACACAGACTACGAAATCGTGGCAATTATTGACTCAAACTCTAAATGCCAAGCAATCACCGTATCAATTTCGGCCCCAAGCGGTGGTGACAGAGGCTGATAATGATAGTGTGCATGTGAATGGCCGCTAAGAACTATAAATGCCGTGCAATCTTTGAATGTATCACCCAACCGGCGCATGTCTCAGACCATTAAATGGTTACCTGTAATAAAGAATTCTCAACGGAATCCGAAACGTCAGTAAAATAAAATGTTTGTTCCAGTTTTCACATCTACGTTTTCTGAACTGCTTCCGGGAACTTGCATATTTCCTCCAGTCGGCAGTTAGCCATTAATCTGTTCGGTGGGCTAGTCCCGAATTCTCTGTTTTGATTATTCAGGAATTTCTCTTGGCACTTCCTGATTAGCGCAGCTGATCATTCTGTCCGAGTGTCAGCTACTTCATAACTACACCTCTTTCACAAAGGTCTAAACTGTAGTTTGAACAAAAGTTGCATCCTCAGCTCACCATCGCTGAACAACCGACACAATATTGGGCAAACGACTACAATGTGGTGTTTGAAACATCAAGAAATCGATGGCTCCTACAACGAATATCATAACTGAAGACGGAGTAGGAAGCTAGAAAGGCTCTCACTTGCTCTCGAAAAAGAGGTTTTTGAATCGACTGGGAAGATAAATAAGCACTCGTTCACAAAGAATGTATGGGATACGATGGGGTCCGGCCGGACAATAGGTGATCTAACGTATCCCAACATGCATAAGCTAGTTGATAAGGATAAGGCGTGAAAGGCCAGAGTAGTAGGAAGAATGTATTGTATACACAATGGAAAGGAGAATAGATGGACAGAAATTTGACTTGGATAGTTCACGGACAGCATGAGAGCCAGCCGCGGTCCAAGCGATGTTTCAGGGCCGTTAGGCCAGGAGACAGAGAGAGCGCTTCCATTGGCTAGGTCGGCCTATGATTGGTTGGACACCGTGCGGATGGACAGCGTGTAGGTGGGCAACGTGGGTGGCCTGTTACTTGCACCAGGAAAATTAACGACCACAACGACCTTGAGCTCCAGACAGATTGAGGCCAAGACCGGAAAGCCAGACATCGGGACATGCACCTGATAGAGTACAAGGTCGCTAAAAATGTATGAACATTCATTTATTCAGGAACTAATTATCCTGAAGGTAGGAAGCCAGACGAGAACCGAGCCTGGTAATCACGCAATACGTTTATTCCCTACACGGATTGGGAATGTGTTTGGTCCTTGCAGAAGGCGGTTTTCTGGCCCACAAGCCGTTGCACCCAAATTGCACCTAATTACCTTAACCTCATCTCGTTATTGTAAACCGCTGAACTTCAGAAGTAAGGGGGATGTGGAAGCAGTGGAAAATTTCCAATTCACTCTCTCCTCCGAGATAACACTGGTCCTTGTTTTTTCTGTAACGGACGAGCTGCCCACCAGATTCGGGGAAAACTAGGAGGCTGGATGAGGCATTACATGAAATCGAACGTTCTTGCTGAAGTGGTGATTATACCCTGATTCTTTTATCCCATGGAAAGCATCGTTCGCAGAAGTAAGTGCACGCGAAGTTAAAATGCGACAATTCAGTAACAGTTTGCCACTTGTATTTTTCCTCTTAACGGGCTGTACATTGGGATCGAGTTCACTCCTACTATTGCTGGCATAGTTCAAGTTTTCACCCATAAATTGAAGTACAGATTAATTACTCGGGATCGAGTGTTATGGACCCATCAAAGGGTTGTTAAATAAGTATATTCTTGTTAGTTTAGTGGAAAAAAGGCAAAGAAAATGGAATGCCTACTCAGTTGGTATCTACAATCATTAATCAACTATACCGCAGTCTACATCGGATAAGACCTGTTATTTGAAATCAGAGGTAATTGACCACTGGAGTTGAAGTTCTCCTGATAAGTCAACAGAACTACGCTCGATCAGCCGCTGTTTGTAATGGTGAGGGACAAATTTGAGGGATTTTTGCTCAAATGACCCAATTTTTGGGCAACTTTCAATGTTGTTGTCGATTATAATTCTAATTTACTACCTAATTTTTTAGACATTTGAATATCAGACCTTACGAGGCCCGTCCTACAACCGAAGCATAGCCACTGTCCAATTCTTAATTTGTTGGATCAGTGAGAACATTCTGCAAGATATCCCTTTCAGCACTGAAACCGCAGAACGTGTTTCATTCTCTACAACGATTGCATTCATTCCGTGTGCTCACAGAAGCTTAATCCCATTTCTTGTGACCTGCAAGATGTCAACATCAAGCCTGTATATGAGTATCAGTTTTCTAAGGAAAATAGGCAAACGCCTTTGAGCTCCCTATTGGTAAAAAGATAGCCAGAAAATTGATAGATAAAAACAGAAAATTTGAAAAATAAACGTCAATTGCATGTTTGCAGGTCAAAAGTGGTTGATTAGTCTAAATAGTAATAAAATATAACTACTAGCTCAGCACAAGTAGTATGATAGGTATGCCTAATAGGCTTCCTCTTTTATTAGTCAGTGGCTGGTTACTGATGTGTTTTGTGCCCGGATCGGCAACCCATGGCTCGCGAGCCATATATGGCTCTTCTGATGATCACATATGACTCTTTCATAAAATTCAGATTTTATGATTTTGGCTATTCTTTAGGGGTCTTAGTAGTATGTTGTACTTGGATCACTACAATCATCAGGCCAAATCCCAGGTTGGAAGTTATAAGACACAAGTCACCAGAAGGAGTGATTTATTGTGTACAGAACTCCCAATTGCAGTCCCAGGTGGCAGTGGCCACTGGCCAAGCCAGGGCTAGTGTTGATTGCGCCCAGCCAGACTTGAGAGAGCTTGAGACAGTGGTGACAGCTGGTTCAGTAGGATTGCGGAGCAGATTCAATTGTTCTGTTATTGGTGTCTTGCAATTGTCCGAGGGAATGTCGCCCGCAGAGGCCGAGGAATGGAGTTTTTAAATGGCCTTTAGGTATTTGGACGCCTGTGTGTGTATCGCAGGGGGTTAAATGAGTCAAACCCAGCTACTGCGATCTTCAGAGGAGAAGTCGTTAAAGGCCAGAGTAGAGGGAAGAGTATATTGTGTACACACGGAAGGGAGAATAGAAAGAAGAAGTCTGACTTGGGAGAACACGTCCGCTCAGGAGATTGACCGGGTCCCAAGTGACTGTTTGAGAGCAGTTAGGCCAGCAGACAGAGAGAGGGCGTTTATTGGCAAAGTTGGACTTGAAATTTTAAGCAAAGAAGCAGCTTGCGTCGGGAACGCGTGCAAGCTTGCTATATGTCACTTGGCCCAAACCGTGTAGATGTGGGAACTGTGATTGGCTGATCGAGACGTCGAAAAAACGTATCGGTGAGCCTTTGGGAAAGTGCACTTTGACGCGAGCTAGTCGGCCCCGCACGACCCACTACCTATGCACGGGTGTGTGTGCGTGACTGAATAAACTACGGTCGCCAGGGCAGCGGTCTCGGGACCGCGGGAAAACCGAAGGAAATGGGACGCTCGCGCAGCTGTTACCAGCTTCCCAGACGCAGCTGCGGGGTCAAGCCTCGGATACGGGGGTGTCAGCGCAAGAGAGCATTGGAACAGTTGGTTGTGGCAACACATGACTTTGGGATAGCGGGTCTTGGGGAACGAAGTGGGGGGGAGGGCACGCATTGTAGCCATCTGCCTCCAATGACGTGCCGCCACTAGCTTGCTAAATAACAGACGCTCTAGTAAAGCACTACAGCCGCAGACTTGACCTCAGCTCAGTCAAGGTCACGCTGTCAGGCAAGGCTATCTTATGCGCATTAGCCAGCCGGCTTTGTTACATATAGTGCCTGGTGTTTATGTCCCCTAGACAGTCCATTCGCGAACACTTACCTTGTGGACTAATACATCGATCCTAACATCTGACTGCTTTCTTTCATCAGCCGGATCACACACCTTTGAACGCTACGCTCTCTCTCATTTGCCCAAAGTTAACCTCTGCAACAAAGAGTAACGAAACGAAACGAAAAGGAGATGAGGATTATCGTACATTTCAGGACGAATGGGCCGAAGAATGCGCCTTTTGCAGAGAGCAGATTATGCAGTGTGCCGAATTTGCAATGAAAAGATTACATAGATGAAACGGTCGACACGCGCCATGATACGCTTGCATCAACATACCCTGCGGCAGATAGCCGAAAGAAAGCATACCAAGAGCTAACGAGCAGGATGCAAACCAGCCAGAAGCAACTCCATGTATGGACCCAGAAAAATGACTATAACTCCGCGAGCTTTGCTGGATCTTTATCAATAGTTAGGAACGGAAAACCATTCACAGATGGCGAGTTTGCTAAAACTTTCATGCTGGATGTAGCCGATACACTTTTTGGTAATCTTCCGAACAAAGACAAGATAATTAAACGAATACAAGACATGCTTTTGTCGGCAAAAATTGTTCATGAGCGTACCATCATGATGGCGACCCACGTGGAGGAAACGCAAGTGAAAGATATAATTGCAGCATCGTTCTTTTCCCTGGCTTTGGATGAGTCAACAGACGTACGCCATTTGGCGCAGTTCAGTGTGACTGAAAATTATGCTGCTGGTGAGACACTGCACGGAGAAAGTCTTGCGGTTCTGCCAATAGAAGGATCCACAAGAGGTGAGGATTTATTCAAGTCTTTCATGGATTTTTCTCAAGAAAATAAACTACCTATGGATAAACTTATCTCAGTGTGTACTGATGGTGCTCCGTGTATGGTGGGGAAAAACCAAGGATTTGTGGCGCTTCTCTTTGAATGTGAAAATAGACCCATCCTACGCTTCCATTGCATTATACACCAGGAAGCTCTTTGTGCTCAGATATGTGACGGACAGCTTGGCGAAGTGAGGTCGCTGGTCATCCGTGTGATTAACTTTACTGTTGCTCGAGCCTCAAATGATGGACAGTTTAAAACACTGCTGGATGAATTTGAAAATAACTATCATGGTCTGATTTTGCAGAGCAAGGTACGTTGGTTGTCAAAAGGCTAGGTGCTTAGCCGTTTTGCAGCTTGCCTGAACGTAATCTGGACATTCCTTGAAATGAAGGGCATTGTGCATCGTGAGCTAGCCGAAACTGAGTGGCTCCTCATGTTTTACTACCTCGTGGATATGACCGAATATCTGAAATAACTTAACGTTAAATTGCAAGGTAATAGACATAAAGTGTTATCCCTTCAACAATCTCTGCTTGCTTTTGAAAACAAGCTTGAACTGTTTATCATGGATCTTGAAACAGATCGTTGACTACATTTTGAAAAACTAAGACAATACAAACATGCATATACAGTCAGTGAGTCTACTCAAAACTTTGATCTCCACCAGATAGTTGGCTTCACATCTAGTCTCCTACAGTCGTTCAAAGCACGCTTTGGAGAATTTCGGCAGCACACTTGTCTTTTTAAGTTCATCATTCACCCAACCGAGTGTATGCTGAACACAGCTGAACTACGTTATATTCCTGGCCTCTCCGTTAGAGGTTTCGAGTTCAAGTTACTCAATGAAGATTTGGAAATGATCGCACGACATAAAGCGGATTTGGCAAGCAAGCTCATGTTGACAGAAATTGAAAAATGTCAACCCGAAGACCAGCTGATAATCAAAACTTGGAACACGCTTCTGGTCACATATCACAAATTGCAGCGTGTGAGTATTGCTGTATTGACCCTGTTTGGAGCTTCGTATGCGTGTGAGCAGTCATTCTCACATAGTAGGTACATCAAGTCCACAAAAAGATCACGTCTAACAAATGAAAGCCTCAACGCTTGCATGAAGCTTAGCCTCACCAACTACCGACCAAACTATAAAACCCTCAGCGAATCCATGCAACGCCAGAAATCACATTAACAATAAGTTTTACAATAACATTATTGAGAAAGAATAAATTCAGAGGCTTATTAAACTCACATTTAATTGAATTTTATCTTAAAATAGACTATAGGGCTCTAACTGAAATATATTTCCAAATATTTGCTTTCTTGGCTCTGTTGGTTAAAAATGTTGCCGACCCCTGCCCTAGGCGATCAGGCCACAAAAGTACGCAAAAAATTCCATTTCAGGTGAATTCGCATCCAAATCCTACGTCTCGGCTCAAAGGGGAATTGTTAGGGGCAGGCCTAACCACCAGTTATCACGATGTCCTGATTACTCATGCAACGGTGCACTATTAATCGGTACAAGCTGTGCGACCTATTATATTTACCCCACACCACATACACTGTGGTGTCAGCATGAGTCATGAATTGAATTGTGCCTCCGTCCCCAGTGCAGGTCCTACTTATCGACAGTCTTCTTTTTTGCCTACAGGCAGCCTTATATTTTACCTGCATTACATTCATGCTCCCTACAAACTGCCTTCCATTTTCAAGCAATAACAATCATGACGTCTTCTGTACTGGCATTAATAAGTGTGATTACTAGTACTAGTATAAACTAGCGCGGAAGTTCGGCTTCGCCTTGGCCTCCTAACCCATTGTTGTCCCTTATGAAGGAAAGATGTATTACAGTAGGGACGATCATAAGTAAGGTTTTAATAGGAACCGTAAGGAAGTAGATGATACAACCGTCAGACCAACGCTTCATGATAAACAACATTCTTCGAAATCCCGTTAGGTGCCCAGACGTATAAATTCCGGTTTGAACCAATTCGAGATATGGCAACGTAGAGTTGGCCGTGGGAAAAGCACGATGCTTCAAGGTGAAGTCTAGCCACCTTGAAGGTTTGACCTCGGGACTTGTTGATGGACATAGCAAAGCAAGCCTTCACGGGAAACGGCAGTCGCCGAAAATTTAAGGCGGTATCGGATGGGGTGATGGGAATGCGAGGAATGTAAATAATTGCCCCTTTCGCACAGCCGGTAATGCTTGAGGCCTCTATCAGGTAACTCATCAGACGCTGGACATTCAACCTAGTGCCATTGCATAGCCGTGGTGCGTCCAGATTTCTCATGAGCATAATCGGCGTGCCAACATTCATAATCAGTTTATGGAAAGAGAAGCCAGATATTTCCAAACTGTACAGGAATTCAATTGGGTAATTAATTCAATCTGTGGGATCAACTGTTGTATCGTAGGTTTGTACAGTTTTTCCAGACTTGACAAAAGATGGGGTAGTCTCTTGTTGATAGCATTGATTAATTTGTTTGTAGGCGGCCAGAATTCCGCATTCGCTCAGCATCAAAGAAATTGGTTTGGAGGTTAGGGAAAACTTTTTCTCTTAAGTCTTCGGCACTGCTCACCAAATTTGCAACAAAAGTAAAGGGATGCCTCCGGTTGCATCGATTTTGATTTTATCTTCACCAATCTTCAAGATGCTAGTGGAAAACTCGCCGGACTCATGGGCGGCATTGAGATGAGCACTCACATTAGTTTTGAGTTCCAATGGCTTTACCGTAGATCAAAGTGGTGAATATTTCAGGCAATATTTTTCCTGGTCACCCGTGGAACCCCTTCGAATCACAGGTAAGGTCTGACGAAAATCGCCAGATAAAACCATTGTGATGCCACCAAACGGAGCGGTGTTTTCTGTGATATCAAGCAGAGCTCTATCCAGTGCTTCCAGTGCAATTCTGTTTGCCACTGTGCACTCGTCGCAAATTATTGCTCAGCATCGTTTCAGCAATTCAGCTGAACCACTGCCTTTGCTTATTTGGCATGTTGAGGTACCATCGTCGGCTGACCCAAGAGGAAGCTTGAAGGTACTGTGAGCAGTTCTGCCGCCAGGAAGCAACGTCACTGCAATACCAGCAGATGCAACAGCCAAAACAATTTTGCCGACTTTGTGCAGTTCGGCAAGGAGCAACTTGAGGACAAAAGTTTTGCCAGTTCCAATAGAAGCATCCAAAAAGAAAACGTGATCACCAGTACTGTGGCTATGGACACTGTCAAGAATAGTGTTTAATGCGTGCAGTTGGTTGACCAGTACCCTCGGTTTGTTCAGAGCAACGTATGCTACCAGCTCGGTAACACTCTAGCAAAGGTCACGCTCCAGTTCAGTGGGGAGCTGATTTCCAACGCTCCTGTCAAGCAGAGGGAATCCGTATATATGAAGTTGCTCACGAACCAAGATGTTCTCAATAGAAATTAAGGCCATGTTGAAGATGGCGGAATTAAATCCGACGTGATCACCATTTTGCAACTGCAGCTGAAACCGGTAGTCTTCAGACATATTATTTCTGAAATTTAACCAGAGGCCGCAATGGCAGGCCAACTCACATCTCCTGATCAACAAAGCAAGGAGGCGCCGTAGTTGGTTTATAGAGTTAGTAATAACAGCTTCAGCAATGATATTCTCCCAATGATGGTCATTTTCAAGTAACAACGCATCATGCAGGCTTCCCTGTAAGTTTGAACACAAAGAACCATCAACCATTCTGAGATCTTCAAAAGGTGTTGAACCCCGAACCTCGTGAAGAAACATTCGTAGGAAGTAAAAACCTTGTCTAGATGGATGAATAATGTAAATTCGACCCAGTTTAAAATCGCATTTGATTCCTGAATGTCCTTTAACCGCTATTTCTTTCTTTCCTCGGGCCCAGGTGTGTAGTTTCCAAGTGTAGTAGGAGGAGACATTAATATAAAAAGCGTCCGGACATATACAGCTTGCTGGCACAATTAGAAGAAAGCTAGTAAGGTCGTGTCTCTGGGATTTTGAAGTTGATCCGCTAAGGATTCCTCCGTAAAGTGTCCTCCATCAAGTTTCAAGGTGGATGCTTAAATGTCCAAGGGGCGGAACTCGGTTGTGGATATCAAATCAAACATTCTCCAGAAAGCCTCATTGCTGCTGATGTATCGGCCAATTTCGTATTGAGCAATCTCGTCGTTGCTTGAACGGTGGTTGAGAGAAAACATTGCTGCATCGGATCCTTTGTTAATATATTTGCAGACGTAATTGATGGACTTTATGGTGTTACAAAATTCAACGTTGATGTGGGCGTTGAATACCTTTGACAGAAGGGGACAGTACGGCACAAGCCAACGGTTATCGATTCCCACACGTCAGTGTCGCCTTGCATTGACAACAGCTGTAAACCCACCAATCTCAGGGCGTCTTCGTCTGTACAGAGGGTAGCCGTCTGCGTCAGTCTGAGTTGTGGCAATGAACCGCTAATGACACTATTTTGGTGCATTTCCCATCCTTCATGCCAGGGCTGCTGGGGTTCAGCTCACCACATGGACAATGCACCATCTGCGATTTGACTGTTTCAAACAGAACAGGGTCAGCCGCCAGGTCGGCCAACTCTGCACATACGAATTTGTCAACATCAGCAGAATGCAATTTTTCCTGCAGCCAGACCAAAATGTGTGTGTGTGGAAATCTTCTCTTTTGCCAGTCGACAGTGTACAAATGGCACCGAAATTCACCGAAAATCTTAAATTTAGTGATGATTTTCATCATAATTTTCAACTTCAGCTGAAATACCCGCGCTGACAAATCGCAGCTATCCTTGGTCATTTGACCGGGGAACAGTTCAGCAGCAATTTTAGGTCAAGATGGGTTGCAGGCGAATGTAATAAATAGATCTGGGCGTCCAAAAAGTCTGACGTAAACCAAAGCATCTTGAGTTTTCTTATATATATATATGGTTATTATGCCAGTTTACAGGCAATTTCAAAGAGTTGGAAGAGCACCTCTTGGGTGCCTTCCAAAATCTCGAAAACAGGAAAAAACCTAAACAAACACCCTCTTTTGCAGCCAGTGTTGGTTTTATTTCCAATTTGTGTTTTGGCAATACTTGGCAAGATAGGGAGTTTGTTTCAAGTGAAAGAAACCTGACATCGAAGGTACGATACAAACGGAATACATGTACAGTTGTAAACTAAGTTGACACCTCAGCAGGAGAAAAGTTGCATATCGTTAAGTGACATTAGTTCGGGACGGAGAAGGTTAGCAAAAGAACACCCTGTTCTTAGTCTTGCTTCAATGATTGTCGGCAAAAGTTGCGCGCTATCGGCTGAAGGGCTAGTAGATTGCGGGCCGCAGCTTCAGCAGCATTATCTTCAGCATGAAGCCTATAAGGGTTCAAATTCCACGAACGCCATCAGAGTGAAAGAGAGATTCCACTGAGTCAGTGCCCAAAATTTGTGAAAGTTGTCCTGAATGTAGAAAACTAGTGATAGCCTTCTTAAACATAGGATAGCTTTGCTGGGTTTAAATACTTCTGGGCAGCTTATTCCAGATTGATATGGCGTTTACTGAAAAGAATTGCAGGTACTTAACTGTGCATATAGCAAGGTGGCCCAGTGTGGCTTGAGGTTAAGATGAGAAGTTGACGGTGACCAATATTACCCTCGTCATTAAGGACATTGTCTCTTAGTCAGATGTAATTTTCCGCTCGAAGCTCTTTCTGAGAACGGTGTTTTTCGGTTTTTGGCGGTAATTTAGGCAAAACAAAAACAGATTTGATAAGTATAGTTGAGTTAAGCAAACTGCATAGGAATATTCTTAGAAAAGGATGAATTTGTTGTTTGTTCGACTCTTGCATTAGTTATTTGGTGTCACGTCTCTTGACGCAAGCTGCCAAACAAACCATCACTGTAATTGCAAGCCGTGGAAACTTAAGTTTTCAATGACCGGAGGCAGCGACCGCAGGGGGGTCAGCGTGGAAGTAGGCAAACATGTTTACGGTCAGCGAGTCAGTCTGAAACAGCTGATACGGAGAGTATGGTAGACTGCTCGCAAATGGGACTCCCGACAGCGGCGGATAGGTACGCGTGATAGCAGCGTTTTTGCGAACTATGCTATCGGCGAACAAACCTATGACTCTTGACGCCAGCCAATCAAAAACGGAATAGGAACCAGACAGAACCACAAGATCTCTTTCATTAATCAGCATATTGAGGGATATGAAGGAAAAATTCCTTTGAGTGCCCTATTTGTACATATGTGCAGTGGTAGCAGAAAATTTGTTTTCCAGACTGTTGGCGAGGCCGGTTGTCCTGTGTCACAGGATAAAAAAAGGAGCAGACAGTGAAAAAACTCCTCAAGGATTTTTAGGAGAAAAACTGTCACTCTTGTGGGGGTAATGCGTGGGACTTAGGACAAAAGAGGGGATTCCAACGCGGGGGGGCATTGCATAGGTTCCCAGGATCATCACCGTGTGGAAGCCACGTCCTGATTCTTCCATGCTGATTGCAGAGTCCGCCAACGGAACTGGAAAAACAGAGGCATCCGTCCAGATCGTCGACAGTCCGCTTTGGGTCGAACCAAGGGTGAATGTGTAGGCCGTCAGGTCTGGCTGATAATATCGCTAGCGGGGTAATCACTGCGGAGAACTTCGCATGAGACTATACGTGGGAGGGCGTTATACATAGCAAACGTGAATGGATACAAAAACTAATACTACTGAAAAATTGAAAGTAGTATTATTATGGTAAATTGTCAGTTCCGATTCATCGTGAACTGCTATATCGATCCTCTAGCGATTCTGACATAACGACGTCCCGAGGAAGCACATTCTACGCTCCAACCACCCTTTTTTGAGAAGAAGTGTTTTCGAACGTCCAGCCTGGCCCCCGTCACCTTTAATTTGAGAGGATGACCCCTCAGGTTCGTGGTCGTTGCTAATTCAAAAAAACCCCTGATATAAGACAGCAGTCTTGAAGACGTAATACGCGGAATGCTAGTATCAGGTCCGTCCGAAGCTGCCTGTAGCGCAATGGGAAGAGGTTTAAATTCGACAGCCGTGTTTCATAAGGCTGCGAGCCCTGCCCCATAACAAGTTTGGTTGCGCGCCGTTGTACCTCTTCCAGGATGTTGATGTCTTTCGTGGCCCAGGGTCTCCAAGCTTGGATAGCGGATTCTAGGTGCGGTCGTACGAAGGTTCCGATGACGTTTGTGAAGCACTCTTCATTGAAGGAAGAAAAAGCTCGTCTGACGAGGTATAGGATCGACATCGCGGACTTGGCTACCTCTGTGCAATGCAGGGAGGGTTTAAGCGAGGGCGTGATCCAGACTCCCAAGTCTTTCTGGGCGTTCAATTCCTTCAATGGTATGTCATTCAGTCGGCCAGCCATGCCGTTTGAATAATCGGATTTACCGACTCGAATAGTGGTACACGTGCTCTCTTTGAACGGAAAGAGCCAGTCCGCCGATCATTTTGAAGTCTATTAAAATTTTCCTGTAAGTGCACTTCGTCAGCCGCAGTTCGAATCACGCTCCAAATTTTTATATCATCGGCGAACATGGCGATACCGCAATCCAGTTTGTGGACACAGTCATTGATATAGATAACAAACAAGATAGGGCCGAGAACAGAGCCTGGGGGAACACCACTCTCAACCTCAATCTTGGCTGACTGTTTGTCGCTGATGTGGACAGTTTGCGAGCGACCGATTAGGAAGCTTTTTATCTATGCAAGGAGCCTACCCCTTACTCTTTACATATGGTATTATAATATCACAATGATCAGCAGTAACTTGCCTCTTGTCGCGTATTTAAAGCCGTTGATGGTACACGCACCTTGTGCTAGTGGATATGTTCTCGGTCGTGGCAAATGTAGATTATGGATTTATGGTGCCGTGAAACATGTTCAGCCGTGGTGCCTGCTATAAAGAGTTCATAGACGTTCTGTAAGGCTTCAACTCATATCAACTGCACGAATAATAGTATTTTAGGAGCTAAAGACTAAGCGATAATCATTCGTGCTGCAATGGCTGCGAACTGAAAGGCGATATGGCAAACCACTTCGGAAATGTGGATTCTTTGCACATAAAGGACTTGATTGGCGCGGCAAAAATCAATATTTATTGATCGACCGAGATGCAGCAGATACTTGTGTCTCCTTGTTCAGAACTAATAGAGACGCATTGCCCGTGTCGGGTAGGGGGTTCCGATGAGAACCTTATTCTGCTCCGGAATTCAGAGATTTTTAGTGTTCTTGGCCCGCTCGATGTCTGCCCTTCCTGTCGTGACCTCAATCGGTCTGGACCTCAAGGTCGTTGTGGCCGCCAGACTAACTGGCGCGCGTGACGTGGACCGCCCAGCAACATGTCCACCCACACACTGTCCAATAACAGTGTCAAAAAACACGCCATCCAGCCAATCAAAAGCTGACCTAGCCGATAACGCGCGCTCTCTCTGTGTCCACTGGCCTGATAGCTCTCAAATCGGCACTAGGACCACGGCTGGCTCTCCCGCGGGTCATAAGCTCTCAAAGTTAAAACTTTGTTCATCTATTCTCAGTTCCTGTGTACACAATAAACTCTTCCTCCTACTTTGGCCTTTACCGACTTCTCGTCTACTAAGTAAACATGGTCTGAAGATCGCAGTTGCTGGGTTTAAGTCACTTAACCCTTTGCGATAGATTTACTTACCGTAGTATCAAACTCAACAGCAGAACGTGCTTATAGTGGACCACACGATCACACCGACAAATAACAAATTTTGAAGGGTGAAAAGATGAGGCTACACTGTTTTAATTTTCTTAAAAACAGTTTTCTGATTATCAAAATAGTATTTGCAACACTATTTGCGAAACTGGGGCTTGACTACATTGAAAGTGTGAAGGCGTGTAGTTAAGTGGGTAGGTAGGGGAAAAGTAAGGAAGAAAAACATTCGAGCCGTCCAATCGCAATCAGTCATCCGCTGATCCGTTACGCCAGCAGCAGAGACCACGAAAGAAGTTCCGTAGCCTCTGCTGCCATCGCCTGCGTTTTTACAAGAAGAGAAAGAAGAAAACCGGGCACCCTACCAAATGGTACAATGACCTTCTACAAGGCTCCGGGAAAAAGGTTAAAAACATTCTTACGAAGTGTCATACTTACCCTGTTTGGCGAAGCAGGCTTAAAAAGATGCTCGTCTGCAAGAAAAAACACTGAGTAGTCAGCTGCTAAACGTCAGGAAAACATGTGATTACTAATCAAAAGCAGGGCATGGTGCAAGATAATCGGGAAAATAGCTAGATAGAAATAACATTCAACGATGACCTTCGGAGGCGGCGTTGAGTCCAGCTCGAGGTCAACGGAAACATGCATATCTCCTGAGAAGGAGGGACAGGTGGAAGACAAAGGCATCCGCAGAACGGCCACACAGTTTAAAATCCGAGAAGAGCTTTTAAAAAGAGGTAAAAAACGTAAAACTTCATAATTCATCTTTAAAAGTCGCAACGACTAGCACAAATAACAATAAACCTTCAAAAAATAGAATGACAAGGCTGCGTGAGGAGCATTCTAACAAATCAGGAGAAAAAAGGTCGCTCGAAACCATCTGCTACACATACTGTCACCGCCTCAAGTGCTACCATCTGAGGGCTGAAATAAGAAAAAGGTTAAATGCAGGTTTCCCACCAGCCAGGTTACGAGGTAGACCTTATTTATGAAGTTCATCATGGCAATATACCTGGTGAGCAGTTGAGCGTGTCTGCTGTTTTACTAGCCGTCGAATTGCGCCGTACACAGACTCTCATCGAGGAAAGATGCCCGACGTATTAACACTGTCTCCAGTGTTACCATCGGAGGGCTAAAATAAGAAAAAAGGTTAAAAACAGGTTTGCCACCAGACAGGTCATGAGGTAAACCTAATTTATGAAGTACATCGTGGCAATGTACCTGGCGAGCACTTGAGCGTGTCTGCAGATGTACTATTCGTCGAGTTGCGCCGTAGGCAGGCTCTGGTCGAGGAAAGATGCCCGACGTACTGTCACTGCCCCCAGTGTTACCAACGGAGGGCTCAAATGCGAAAGTAGGTTAAACGCAGGTTTGCCACCAGCCAGGTTTCGAGGTAGACCTTATTAATGAAGTTCATCATGGCAACATACCTGGCGAGCAGTTGAGCGTGTCTGCCGTTGTACTTGCCACCGAGGTGCGCCGTAGGCAGACTCTGGACGGGGCAAGCCGCCCGACGTACTGTCACCGCCCACAGTGTTACCATCGGAGGGCTGAAATACGAAAATAGGTAAAACACAGGTTTGCCACCAGCTAGGTCACGAGGTAGACCTTATTTATGAAGTTCA
>JAYGXS010000006.1:13433098-13462506 GCA_036362985.1 Ligula intestinalis | reverse complement strand
ACGAGGTAGACCTTATTTATGAAGTTCATCATGGCAATATACCTGGCAAGCATTTAAGTGTGTCTGCCGATGTAATTGCCGTCGAGGTGCACCGTAGGCACACTCTAGTCGAAGTAAGCTGCAAGACGTACTGCCACCGCCTCCAGTGTACCCATCGATGGACTAAAATAAGAAAAAAGTTGAAACACAGATTGCCATCAGCCAGGTCACGAGGTAGACCTTATTTATGATGTTCACATGGCAATTTATCCCCCCACCCCCCACTGGACAAACAACGAGCGCGTGTATATCGGGGAGTGTGCCCCAACATCGGGCAAGTTCATTGAGGTACCTGTTATGGTGTTACAATGAAATCCAACTAGAAAAAAGGTTAACGCAGAGAAAATGTTTAAAGATTGTTGAAGACAAGTTAGCGATTATTCCCATGGTTAATTTAAAGGCCACTTTTTCTTAATATAATGAACATAAGTGGGTTTTTTAATCGGTGGCCTTCCGAGGACCACGCTGCAGTTAAATGGTATCATCGAATGCCTGTTGGATTGTCGGATGGTGTGTGGAGAACAGGAAGATTATTGGTGATTCAAATTACTTAAAAAAAGTTAAGTAGGTTGCTATAATACATAAGGAATTCTGATTAACGCACTTGGAATCCTTACCAGAGTGTAGTTCAGATCAGTATATTGAAGGAAAAAGTGAACGAATGTGGGCAAAATCCACCGTTTCTTAATGCCATTTAACGCTGCGAATCAAAACCTCTTTTTGATGCGTGTTTTACTACAGGATGGTTCGAAATCAATACAAAGTCCTGACGAAACTTGGCTTGGTGGTTAAGCATAGATTTTGCTATGTTACTTCTTATTAATGATTGAATTTGCTCCTTAAAAAACCACTTAGTGAGGAAAACTGCCTGTTTGCTTCATTATTTTGAAGGTTTATAAGCTGAATTTTGGTGAAATCTACGGGAGCCTGATGTCGACATAACCCAGCCTTTTATTTATGTGCATAGTGGTATGGAAAACCACAATGCGAGCAGGAAAAGGTTAAAATATGTTCCCTCCAGAAAGGGAAAATAAAGCGCTTTTAAAAAATTAAGCTATTTTGGGAAGAAATTTTAAATTATCTTCAGCGTAACCATATCAAACTTATGTTGTGGGCGTTCCGTTTGCTCCACAATGTGCTTTGATAATTTGGGCAATTTATAAATATGGCCAAATAAGAACAATTATTCAAAAAGTCAAATTTTAAGGTCTTTGTTATTTTTAAGGTTTTAATTTCGATATAGTAGAGTATCTAAATTTATGAAAGAAAGCTTGAAAGCAGTTAAAATGATCGAACATTTGCCGGAATTTAGGTCACCATCTCAAACTAATTTTAATTCAATACCTGAAATATGTATGAAGAAATTTGAGTCAAAAAAGGTTATTTTGCTATGACGCAAATGGTATGGATATGATTTTACCCCACTGTTATACTCAAATTCATTGGTCTTATTTATAGCTACTTTTGGCGTCTGCGACATTAAAGTATTCCTGCAAGAAGTTGATTATTGCAAATAAAAAATAAGCACTTTTTATAATTATTATAGGTTGAAAATTCGCCTAAGGTTGTAAAGTCTCATTCAAAGTTTTTAAGTATGCGTTAGTTTCGGTTTGGATGGCACAGTACCCTTGCAGAGAAGTTCAAACGCTGGCGGTCCGGTAAAACGAGACTGCCCTTCTGATCGGCGTCCCTCAGCACTCCACGAAGGGCGAAATTAGGGACGTGCGGTGACGCGTCATGTCAACGCGTCGTCCCGGATCCACGCTGATGCGAACCTTGTCGCCGACGGCCAACTTGCCTTCTAGGTGGCCCACGTGAAGCCCAGAATCACCGCGACAGTCAAAAACGTCTCAGAGGCTGTCGGCCGCCTGCTCGCACCACTTCACGTTGGAGTCGCACACAAGCCGGAAGCAACCATAAGGCCTCAGCTCATGAAACTGAAAGACCCACTGCCACGGCAAGAAACATCTGGAGTCGTCTACAAGATCTGGTGCAGTTGCGGGCAAAGCATCTATGTCGGAGAAACTGGCAGGCTTCTCAAAACATGAATTGCCGAGCTCGCGGCAACAGTGCTGCGACATGATGCCCATTTATCAAGTTGCGGCTCATTCCACGAGACCCGGCCACATATTCAAATTTGCTGAGGCCGAAATTCTCGCAAGAGATGACAATCGAGTAAGCCGGGAATTACTTGAGTCATGGTTCAGGGGCTCCCAATCCATCAGAAAATGCAACAATTTGCCCAATCCATATTCAATGCTGAGATTCAATTTGGCCAAACAAATCGCTGTTCGGGGAATAGACAGGCCACCACATCATCTTATGACCACACCACAAAGCCAGATGGTCATGGCTGACGCAGCGAATCAGAACACGCTCTAGGCATTCTTTTGCAGGTTTAAAGTTTACGGCGGAACTCGCTGCACACGCAAACTGTCTCTGCTACTATTCTGTGAGTATGTCTCTGAAGATGAATCCACGACGGATTTCGAAAGGGCAGGCGAATAAACATCTTGTCCCAGCGATCGAGTCGTCTTCTATTTCTCATTTTATTTCTGGGACTGGTATACTCGCTTGTATTAGAAAAGGTTGTCAGCTTAGTTGCCTGAAGGGAGAGGATGAAGGGCGGCTTGAAGAAGGGTTGATAAGAAGATGGGTTAATCATAAGCATGCATGCGGACGGTCAGCTGGTGCCAAATCATAGACAGATTTGAGGCAAATGTTCGCATCCCAGGTAGGTGCGTAGATAGAGACGAAGAAGGCGTTGCGATCACCGGAATTATAAGTTTACTTGTCTGAGCTTTCGGGCTCCTTCTAGAGACCATCGTCAGAGATCAAAGGCGCACACAAAAAGCAAGCAACAGTTATAGGACGCAGGGACCAATCAACCGTTATGGGGGGTGGGGAGGGAGAACAGTCAACTGATAGTGCCATCGTTCCGGAGATGCCTGCGCAGCACGATGAATGCCGGCGCCAGATCGATAAATCGATTGACTGAGTTCTCATCTGAGGCCCAGGCTTCGATTAATTCGCGGCCTGTTTCGTTGCCAGCGTGCGCGATTTCCCTCGCAGCTGCGAAATTAAACTCGTGATTGCTCTCGTAGGTATGGACGGCGACTTGCGATGATGCGTCACCCTTTTGTACAGCTCGCTTATGTTCGCGTATGCGCGAACCAAGCATACGCCCTGTCTGTCCTGTGAAGTTCCGGGGACAATTTTTACACGGTAACGTTGTTTTCGTTTTTGTCCTTCGTGTGCGCCTTTTATCTCTGACGAAGGCCTCTAGAAGAAGCCCGAAAGCTCGGATAAGTAAAAGTATGATTCCGGTGATCGCAGCGTCTTCTATTTCTCTATCTTGACAAATTCACGATTTCCTTGGGCGTTAACAGCTTATTTTAAAATACAGCCCGGATAAAACAGTAGACATTATACCTTCCCATGTGTCTCGAACCAATCCGTTGTCTTCGAAATACAACGTGAATTGCGGTTACTTTGTACAAAGAATGTGTGTATGTGTGTTCGAGTATCGATTTTGATTTTTTCTACCGTAGGCAACAAACAGGTTGCTGCAGAAAAACAGACTGAGAATCAGAGCGTAGATTCAAGTGATAGTGGGCACAGCAGCCGCCGATCGCACGCTCTATCTTCACTCACACCGCATATATGTGTCTTAGGTGACGATGCGTTTATACTGCCGCACTACATACCCCCACGCACTCTAAGTACGTGTCAAGATAGGCTCAAGGAGACCGAGACTGATAAGGCTACTACTATTTATAAGTCTACTAACTAGTACTGAAGCTGAGTGTTATGTCGTAATATAAAGCCGTTTGCAGTCTATATGCTGCCTATAGGCCTAATATAGTATGTAGCTCTAGCTTGCAATTTACAGAAGCTCGACCCGTAATTCCTCGATCCCAGCGACGTGTGTGAATCTGGGTTTAGGCCACTCCGAATAACTACATGTTTTTGGCCTGAAGCTGCCAGTTGCTTCCGCCTTTGCAACCCTACCACCAGGTTGTGCCATCATATAGGTTACCGAAAGCTGTTGAGAAATATCTCAAGTAACAATATGCCTATATCTCGCATGGTGTCATATGTTGTTTTAAGGTCAACTGTTTGACACATTGTAGCATCTTATTGTCTATTGAGGTTTAAGGGCACGTGCCCTGTCCAATAGGAGAGCAATATGCACCATAATCAACTAACATTGCTATAATTGTGTCTGTAGCGGCCGTTGTGATGACCATTGGGTGGTTGTCACCAGGGGAGCAGTCTTGAAGTAACCGTCAGCACTTTTCTTGATGGCTATTGTCGATTGGGCGCGATGAATGGTTTGCGAGTGGCCAATAGTATACTATTTTGTAGACGAAAGTGTGTTCCCTGATTGGAGCCCTAGACTCCCGATGGAACCCAAGACACCGTCCACTTTGCGTGATGGCATCATCATTTTGTTCTTCTTTCCACACAGCTGGAAATATGAACTGACCGGCGCCCTAAAAGTAATCTGGGCTGATTTTTAAAACATCCAGGCGAGCGTTCATTTCCGGTGGGTAGGTAGGTAAGACTGTGAAGAATAACTCGTAGTTGGCAGAAAAATACTCATTTCCGTTATCAGGGCGCCACGATTGAGTGGTCCGGTAACCAATTTTAGTCATGAAGTCGCGGCCGAGTATGCAGCGTGTGGATTTTACACAAAGAGGCGGGTATCGTAGAATGTCCCACAGTATTTATGTTGGGAGGAGGGTAGGTGGGTGGTGGAGACGGCAATTTTAGCAGGGCATTAGCCGCGCCAAAGGACAATCTTAATATTGGGGGGTGTTTAATGACTATGAAATTACCGATTGCTCACCCCCGGTACGCGGGGGAGGGGCAAGGGGAGCCTAAACCATCATCGAATGCTGTGGTGCACGCATCCAGAAAGCGTCATTTGAAGTAGACTGCGAACAAGGCCGAAATGGGTAGTTCAATATCCTCGAAGTCGCAAGTTGTATCCCTTCAAGTTATCCCTTGAACCACAGAAAAGGTATTGTGTGTTTTATGACCATCGATTTCAATGAATTCCACCATGTGCTCAAGAGCAGAGACGGGAATTAAGTTTAGTACGAGATTCTAGCGAAAAAGACGCGCAACTTTCTACCTCATTCTAACTATCCACCGCATTAAATCGATGACAAGACCGAAGCCGAGATGACCGAGCAGGCGTTGGGCGGAAGCCGCTTTCTCCAATGCACCCTGAATCACCGCCTAAACGTAGTTTTTAGTGACAGTAGACTTTGCGCGGGTACTACTGCACTGTCTACCCTCACTCACTTATAGTAGATGTATAGCCTGACTCTCGGAAGCCAGGGCTGATACTAACGATAACACTGCTGTTTTTTTCTTATACTTCTAACTAGGGTGTAGCTGACTGATAGTATTTGCTGGTGCTATTAATAACTGTATTGTAAGTCGGAAGTAACGCTGATTAAAGTCAGCACTGGGCTCATGTCCCCTCAATCTCAACATGTCGGGTAGTAGTACTGGTGTTAGAACTGGCGCTATCGATTGTCTGAGGCGACGCTTAATTAGCCAACGCTAGGACTCTTACCCTTTGAGCTCAGAAAGCAGTGTGAATCTTGGTTTCCACTATTCCGAGTAAGTTCATGTTTGGGGCACAGCAGAGCTTGCTTTGGATTCCACCCTCTCATCTCTATCCATCGGGCTGTGTACGTTTCTACTAGGTTCAAATAAAATACTGCTGCTATAGGTACGTGCCTAATTTTAGTAATCATGCTTTATGCGACCAGTAAATAGTGTACTATAATACGGCCTGTGTGCTTTCTATAAAGACAGCACGTAGTATAAACTTCCAATATGTGTGAGATAAAGTGATTACCAATCAGAAAAATAATAAAAATAATGGCACAAATCCCACCATGCCCGTATGTTGTGCAGTTTGCCGTCTATATAAACTACCTATAGGCCTACTACAGTATCGATCTGTAGCTTGGATTTTACAGAAGGTCTGCCAATAGCCCCCTTGATCCCAGCGCAGACTATGAACGTGGGTAAGAGATATTTTGAGTAAATATCCACCTTCAGTAGCTGTTGAGCCAGAGTTCTGGAAACCCTCGTAGACGTTATCATGGGCCAGCGAGAAAAAAAGATAACAGCAGTACACAAAAGGCACGTGGATGATATATAATACAATTGTTAAATCGAAAAGACGCCGAAGATCACACAATAAAAAGGGCTTAATTCTGGAATCCACCCAGAGGATGGTTTATTGTGTGCAAAACCCGCAGGAGCTGTCTCGGTTGACTGTGGCCGCTGGTTGGATCTGCAGCGCGCTCTTTGTCCCGCCTCGGGGGCAAGCCCCGGCATTGGGAGTGAAATAGCGTGATCTCGCGTCCGCTATTGAAACTCTCCCTGTGTCAGGGGGACAGTGTCTTATGGGAGAATGTCTAGTGCGCATTGGCCTGAAGCCTGATTGGTGCATTGGGACAACTGGGACCAGTGGCGCGCGCGAGAAAAAGCGTGCATATATTTCCTCTTCAGAGGTTGAGATCATCCCGTGTGGACAGTCATCGTCTGTATGCGGTCAGAGTTAACAAACAAAGATACTTGGCTAGACTCAACGCCTCAGAAAAGCCTCCAAATGTTACTAGCATTTGGTCTGGCTTATATCCTAACACTGAGAACGGAACCAAGCGTGGTCAAGCGGAAATACAGTACGTCACGAACTTGGGAACTAGCATGCGTATCGGCCATTCATTTAAATAGGAAAGACGGCCTACGCACACCTAATTGCCTACGCGTGACGCTGTCCAGGTATAGGGATCAGGTATGCCTACAAAACATCAAACAACAATTGTTCTTGCTCCATCGATCAAAAGTTGTCAGTCAAAACTACCTCTTGGAATTTGCTGCCTCGAAACGCATTCATTATTTAGCGCATGTCCGTTTTTGAAGAAGACCGTTGCTCCTTAAATATACAACGTACGGTAAGTAGCACATGGTACCCTCATATGAAAGAACAAACCAGGTGAATTGATTAAATCACAAAAGATACCCACTGCAGTGGTAAATGATACTCCCTGTTTAAGATGATGGCATGCTGATTCCATCCTGTTTGTGTTGCATGATTGGTGCGTTGGACTATGCGAGGGTTGTCGCGCATTCAGCTCACCTACTCGGTAGCCGCTGGGTTGTGCGCTCAGCAGGCTTTTGGGGAACTGTGACTATTTGGACACTGGCATGTTCTAGCGTGCGCGTGTGTGAATGAATATCCATCCAACGTACATACCAGTTTAATTTGTGTTATCACAATAATTGCCCATTTTAATAGCCGATGAGTATCTCCCAGTCTCCACCCCTACCCTGAAATCGAAAACCAGTAAACCAAATCTACACAGCCACTCCGCCGGATTTATTTGCCAGCGAACCTCAATAAATTATCTGCAAGTTCAGGCCTATTAACCGGACCCACATGTGTCGTGGCTGTGTGAAACAGGCAAAATGCCACTGTCAGTTAAGCATTTTTGTGAGCCCGCTGCAGTATCTCAGAGCCTACGAGAAGGAAGCTGTATCTTGGCCATCCGATCATCCGCATTGGGGAACACCGTTTTACCTCCCGAAACATTTTTCTGGACAGTATTGCAAATTTTATGTTCCGACTAGGACCGGAAGTATTTTTGACTTCATCCAGCTGGACGTTACACGGTCGAATACCGATTACCTTACTGCAAAGAAGATAAGGGTGCGATCATTGACACAGAATTTGCCTTTGTTCGAAGTTTCGGTCGCATAAAAGAAGCGATCCTCATAGACAATGCGAGTGAAGCGACGATGTACGTGCTTTATAGTAAAGCTTCTAGAAAAGCAAATGTGAGGGATTGGAGTAGGTTGGAGAGAGTTGCATTCTTTGTAGGTTGAGCCCGCCTCATGTTCTGCCAAATTGCTGTCATGTCCCGCATGCTTTGAAAGAATTTGTGACACGATCCTTTGTCGGTACACAAACGGCGTGATAGCAGGAACTACATCAAAAGGCCTGGGGGTAGTGTAGTGGTCGAACAGGTGTCCAAAGTGAAGGTGGTTGCAGGTGCCGTCGGTGTCTACGTCCAGCAACACACCTCTAAATTTGCATGGTACGATTGCGCCTGCCTGGCATTTGTGTTGCCGGCGTATCGTAGTATATTGCAGCATCTGTCTTATTATTTATTCGTGTTATAGAGGATTCATACTTGTCTTAGTACTGTTAGTATGACATCATATGTTTGTAATCATTCGCATTACCCTTAATATTATATTGACTATTTGTTTTACTATAATTTACAGTCTTTATTCTTCACTACGATCTTTTGCAAGAACTGGGATCACCAAAACTGGATATGCTGCATCTGGCACCACTATGATAAGGAATGTTCTTTCCCCCATGGCCCCACCTTCCGACTCCATTTCTCCGACGGTCGAAATAGCCCCACGTGGAGGGTGATATGCACACACATAGGCCGCATCAATCATTCGGTCGTTCAGTCACTGAACCCAGCGGTCCAGGTTTGACAGATTCTGGGGTGACAAAACAGCCCTACCGAGGCACGGCGCTGCTTACACACGCGAATGCCAGAGCATCGACAAAGGTGCTTTCAAGCCTCCTGCCTACAGACCGTGGCCTGCAAACTGCTAACAATGCGGTTAAAACAACCTATGCAGAAATACCGGCGTGCTTCAAGGTCAAACTAACAAAACTCGTTTATGCGACAAACTGGAGAAGGTGAAGATGCGAGTTACATCTTTGTTTGAGGTAGCCGCCCACAGACAGGACGTTAGTGAGCGGGCGTAGCCTTTGCCATCCTGTTTGCCATAGGGCGCCAATGAATGCCTGAAGAGGCTTTGCCAGATTCTCGAATAAGGTACGCGTCAACGCTCCACAATCACCCCTCCATATCCGAGATGAAAATCCACAGGCAAGTCAGACATTGAACGCCAGCGTAAGTGACGCCGTTTACTTTGAATACTGCTTGGCTGAATTTGCCAGCTATCTGCTTGCTAACAGCGATCTGGCTAAATGGCCAGTCAATCTTCCAGACGCAGATGAAAAGTCATTCTTGGAGAACCGATGGTGTCAGCTGAGGAACATTGTCTGATCCATTGTCTGCTCGCAATTGGCTAATTCTTCAGCAGACAGCGAGCAAATGCTCGCCATCGAACATTGCACTTGTGGTAAATATGGAAACCTTTAAACTGAAAGGAAGACTGAGAACACTGTATGCCTGTGTCAACCCTCCCCCTTCGATACTGAAATCACTCAACAAGCTTCAGTTTTTTTTATTTGTTAAACTGTCAACTCAGTCCATAACTGAACATATCTTCTTTTAGCATCCTACCCTTAAAGTCAGGCATTTTTCGTTTGAAAAAACCACCCAATTTCGCCCACTATCGACCAAGCAAAACCCTAAACCATAACCAATTATCACTGCAAAGAGGGAGTTTGTTTTTGGTTTTTTCCTGTCTTCGGGGTTTCGGAAGGCGCCTAAGAGGTGCTATACCAATCCACCTAATTTTTGACATTGCCTGTAGACTGAAAATAAATAAATAAATTGACGCCAAAAAAGTAGCCTTCAACAAAGTACGTGTCTTGTACAGCAGCGACTGCGGAACATAAAGACGAGAAAATACAAGCCCACACACAGTGCACTAAATAGGAAAACGTCTTCGCTGCGATCGAGGCTGTTTATGATCTTTCAGCCATAAGCACACCTTTCATTGTCAGCGCTGACGGAACTACGCTATCCACTGTGAAGACGCAAATCCGCAAGCTCTAGCCTGAACACGCACAAGCGTACTCAATTGCTACTCCACCATCTCCGATGCATGCCTCAGTTGGAGATCACATTTAGACTTGATATCTCACCCACTCTTGAGATAGACTGTCAGCGTGGTGCAGAAATCACTGTCAAAATTGTCAACCGTAGCCTCGAGCTGAGAAAAACCGATGGCTTGGCCTGCGCGCACGCACACCTCACACGCATTTACGTTCGGCATTCCATGTAATATTGACTCATTGGGCATATCGGTTTCAACCCATACCAAGTGGTTCCAAACGGTTTCTCTGTCTGAGTGAAGAGCCCAACGCGCGTTAAACAGAATTTTTGCACTAAAAAATCAATAAGTCATCCACTGTAGGCTGTGGTTAGCCGGACTGATACAAAAGACCTCTCTGGAGTTTCTAACGTCCACACACACACTTTTATCTACTCATGTGTAGGCACTTTCAGCTACTAATTCTGAAAAAAAAACAGTTTAAGATGAGAATCAACTCACCTAGTTGACAGCTCTTAGGGTTAGTGTAAGACCTTAAAGGTTTAAAATGTCAGTCACTATAAAGGTTCGAAGATTTACGTTTGAAATAGGGTTGAAAAGGTGTTAGATTTTTAAGAATGCATAAAGGTAATGCATTCAAGGTAAGGATTAGTCATTGTTTGTTATAAGTTGCCTTAACTTGCAGGCCTATGCAGTAAAAGTTAGCCTTTATGGTCGGGTTTACGAGGATGACTTTAACTATGGGATTCCCAGTCATGGTAGTGGTTCTACGTTTAGGACCATTTATTAAGGTTGAGCTTAAGGTATCGGGGTATGAGTTCATGTTATAAAAATACAGTTATCGTTCCTAAAGTTATACGTTAGATGAGGACATTAAGAACGTCGGAGGTTAGTTCAATCAAATAATTGCGATTAATTCTCATTTATGCCTAAAAATGCTCACATAAATATGATAGATATTCAGTCAGTATCAGTCAGTATATTTGGAGTAAATGACCTAAGCCCTTAAAAACTCCAGTGAAATGGTACAGGAATGCATAAGTTTTTGTGAAACATGCAAACATTGTTACAGATCGTTTTTGTTCTGCAAAAGTGCACAGAAATAATTTGGAAAAATGAATATTTGAAGAGGTTAGGCGTTTGCGGAATGGCAGCGTACATATGTTCACTGAATATCCAGTCTCTTTGATCTTATAGTGTTAATAAATACGCTATTGAAATCAAACGAGTAGTGTGATTGTTTGTAATGTTATGTCAAATAGGTGTAAGGTGTTAATAAATGGTTATCCAAACGTCTTTTTAAGACGTCAACCGTGGGTGCATGCACACTAGACTCGGGCAAGGAGTTCCACTGTTGAATGACCCTTTGAGAGAAGAAGGATGAACGTTGGTTTGTTCGGCTTACTTCCTTCTTCAACTGGCAGTCATGTCTTCGGAGGTTCCTTCTTGGAGCCATTTGAAAGAGATCCTCCCATTTGACATCCAGACCAGTTCCACTTAGTAACTGAAAAAGTTGCTATAAGGTCCCCTCTGTTTTGTATATAACGTAGAGGAAAGAGATTTAAAGCAGTCAACCGCTGTTCATATGTGGACTGCCTAAGTTTAGGGACTGCCTTCGTAGAGCGTCGTTGAACACCTTCGAGAATTTTCATATCTTTCTGAAGCCAGGGCCGCCAATCCTATATTGCCTATTCAAGATGCGGCCAAACGCAAGTTCCGTATACTTTTCCGAGAATATCAGTATTGAGGCTAATGAACGTCCTTCTTATTGCACCCATGACTGACATTGCTCTCGCTGCGGCTTTGGAGCACTTCGCGGTGACACTTAGAACGTCTTTAATAAGAACACCAAGGTGTCTTCGCACACTTACGGTTGCGAGTGGTTGGCCTACCAAGATATAATGTCGCGAGAGTGCAGTTCTGCATCGTCTTGCTAATAGTATGTACATTACTACACATTTTTTGGGGTTGAAGTTCATACACCAACTGTCGCTCCAACAGTACAGTCGGTCTATATCCTCTCATAATATTTGGAAGTCCCTTTCGTCTTTTATCTCCCTCCACAGTTTCAGATCATTAGCAAAGAGAACTATGCCAGATTTAATTTCTCGCACAATGTCATTTAAGTAGATGATGAAAAGGAGCGGCCCAAGAACTGACCCTTGTGGAACTGCGCTTTTGACAGGTGCCCACTCTGAACAGTAGCCACCTGCAGTAACTTTTTGACTACGGTCTCCAAGGAAGTCTTTAATCCAGTTCAGGAGATTCCCTGTTACCCCAAAGTTGGTCAGTTTTTGGATGAGTCGCTGATGTGGAACTCAATCAAACGTCTTGGTGAAGTCAAAATAAATAACATCTACTGGGTGTCCTTCATCCATGGATTTTGTCCAGTGTTCTAGCGTTGTGATAAGATTTGTAAGACAAGATTTCTTCTCATAGAAACCATGCTGGACTGAGCTGATTTGGCAGCGAAATGAATCGAGCGATAAAATCGATTTTTTAATTATCCTTTCCATCAGCTTACAGCAGATACACGTCAATCTAACCGGTTGGTAATTGGTGGGATAGAGTCGTGATCCTCCCTTATGAATGGGTACGACATTTGCAAACTTCCATGTTTAAGGTAGTTTACCAGCTTCGAGCGATTTTCGAAAAATTATACTGAGAGCTTACGCTAATTCCTCAGATAGATCGCGTAGAAGTACCCCTGGGTCTCATCCAGTCCAGGTGACTTGGCCGGATCAAACTTCTTTAACTCTGTCAAAACTGTCTGCGATGTAAGTAATACAATGTTTAAAATCGAGTTGTTGACGGCTTGTGACAGAGGGCGTGGCTGGAGAGGTGACTCCGTGTTATAGACACCTTGAAAGAATTCTGAAAAAAAGTTGGGCTTTTTGAGGGCCACTAATCACAGTTTCGTTGTTTTTGCCTTTTAAAGTTGCGAGATGGTCACGGTTCTTTGTAGAACTTCTGATATACGAGTAGAAGGCTTTGGGTTTTTGCGACGCCTCTTCCAGGATTCATAGTTCATACGAGGCTCGTGTTGCTCTGATGATTTTCTTGCAGAAATTGCGTTGTTGTCTATACTGCTGGAGCTTGTTTTGTTCCTTCGTCTGTTGAAATATCTTCCACAGCTTGTGTTTCTTACGGATCTCCTTTTTTACCGATTGAGTCAGCCATCTTTGTCTGTTTCCCGTCGAACATTTCTTGAGAGCACAGTACAATTTGATCAAGTTTTTCATTCTTGATTCAAAGATATTCCAACATTCATTTATACCCCCTCGGAATAATTCAGTCCATCTTGTAGGCCCAATCATCAACTTTATTGCCTTAAAGTTTCCCCACCAGACATTTCTAAATGGCTTGGAGCTTCTTTCGGGGACAGCTGCCAGCGTTGATTCTTACATCAATGTCATATGGTCAGAGGAACCTAGGGGTGGACCTACATTTATTTAATCAACACTTTCCTCGCTTTTGGTATTAAGTAGCTCCAGAAAACTAGATCTCTGACCTTCACGCATTCGAGTCGTGGTTCGTACATGCTGAAACAGGAATTCGTCAAGTGTCATGTCTAATAGCATTTGATCGAATCCTTGTCTAGGGCCCCTACTGTTCATCAGATTCCAGTTAATCGACGGGGCATTGAAATCGCCTACAATAATGCTGTCTTGTTTCCGACACTCCTCACGAAGTCGGGTGAGTAACAACTGATCTTTTTCCGCAGGTTGATTTGGAAGCCTGTATACAACGGTAAAAGTCACATTTTCAGCTTTGGGTACCAATAAGTGACATTGCAGCATCTCCAGGTCATTGTTATTTGCACATTCGTCTGTGAGGATAAAGTCAATTGTACTACCTATATACAGGGCAACACCACCACTTCTTATTTTTCGGTCACGTCTTAGCACCTGATAACCATCTATTCGAATTTCAGAGTCTTGTATAGCTTCGGTTAGCCACGGTTCAGTTAATGCAATTGCATCAGGACGTAGCTCGGCCACAAGTATTTTGAGTTCGTAAAGTTTATTAAATAGGCTTTGCACATTTCCATAATAAAACTTGATTTTGTGGAGGTTTTCACGTTGGGTTAAGTGCCCGGCCGTGTGACTTTTGTTAGGATGACGGGTGTCCTCCACAGAAAGGGCCTTTGACGTCAGACAATAACCCCATTGCGTATTTCCAGGCCCTTCTCTCCTTGTTCTTTCAAGATGGCAAAGTCCGCCTTTGAGGCCCTCCATTTCATCCTCTCCTTCACTGTGTACTCCTGTTGAGAAAAACCGTCATGTGGTCGGGGATTCCTCCTGCCGTTCGTTCGAGCAAGAAATCTCTCTGAAGCTTACTCTTAAAAATTAGTTTTAACGGCCTGGGTTTCCTTCCTTGAGAATTGGAGTAGTCCTTACTATTTATTCGGAAATGCTTCCGTATCAAAATTTCATCCTCCTCACTAATTACATCCTTTAAGCACTCCTTTAAGGCCTTGGTGTCCTCGTCTATTCCACTCTTTAGACTACCATTAGTTAATTCAGGGAGCCCATGTAGAATAATGCACTTTGTACTATCCACCCCAACTGCGTCTCGATGAATTTGTTGGATAGTCCGGATGATCCCAGTAGGGGCCTCGGTGCTATGGCCATGGGGATTTGCGAGGACAGACAGTTCATTTATATGAGCGGTTGCTGTGCTGGGTATATCCTGAACTTTTGGTCCGGAAAATGAGCCTATAATTAGCCGGGATTTAAATTTAGGAAAGTTCCTCATGGGTTGAAATCGGGCGCAGAATATCAGTTCCGCAGACAGTTAGAGATGTTTCTGTAGGATTTTGATTACGGTGGTCGTCGTTGACGACAACTTGACCATTAATGTTACTTGACTGAGTAAAATGTTTATCCGCCTTAACGTTGACTCGTAGTCTAGCGGTAATGGCGTTCGTCTGTTACTCCTACGTGCAGGGTTCGATTCCCGGGCCATCAAAATTCTCGTTGACTTTTGACTCTTCGACGAACTCCATTTCCGCAAATGGTCCTGAAAGATTTTGCTTATGGAGCAAAGAGACCTTTACGGTTTTCTTTACGTTGGCCTTGTCTCGGTTTTCTGTCGCCTCCGACATCATGCAATGCGTTAAAGTATGCAGATGTGTCTTGAGATTCTCTATCTCCTTTTTAAGGCTTACCATGGCCTTTTGCATGACGGAAAAGGTTTGGAAAATTTGCGTGTATGTTAACTTTTCTTTGATGTACTTTGAGTATATTGAACTCGGAGGACTTCTAGCCCTTCTAACGTGGAGTGATTTCGTCGCATCAACCTTGCGATTTCTGCCCTCGAAATTACGTATAGGGCTTTTAAACCAAATTAAATCAGCGCTAACTGTGTGCCCCTGTGGTGTAGTGGTAACGACCGATGCCAGTGAATCAAAGGTTTTGGGTTCGAGTCCCTCTGGCGCCGGGGCTTTTGCAAGCTGATCTATACGTTTATTTTTATCTCCCATAATAGATCGCAGAGAAGGTAAACGATATTAAGGCTCTATGTAATATGAATAAAGCGTACAACTGTCTGAAAAGGTTATTGAAACGAATCAGCCATTTGTAGAGAGCTGGAATCCGGGAGAATTGTTGACAGAAGGAGATGTCACGGAGATGTTGCTCGTTTTGACTAATGTCCTGCCGTGTCTTCTGAGGCTGGAGTTATTGCGAAAGCATATCCAATTGCTAACAACGAACGTCTGCCAGAGTTCTACGTGGACTGAAATCCCGAAAATAATATTTCCAACGGACGTACATTTCATAGGCGAAGCATGTTTGCAGCAAATTTGCCAAGCTCCTTCCTTCAGACCTTAATGGCCAATATGTCCACTTAATAGGCTTAGTCACTTGTCACATGATTTTGAAGTTAATTACAAGAATAATAATGAGATGTGCATGGATATTTCTAAGTTCAGATTATGTTCTGGCAACATTCCAGCAGCCCCTTTTGTTATATACATTCAAGAAAATCACTTTGGTTCTCGCAAAAAGTCCAAATTCCATAATAACCGTTATAACTGTGGCAGTGTGTCAAATTTCAGGAGAGTACGCATGCCCGTATTCATGTTCCGTACGCTACTTAAGTACTTACTGTTCCGAAATTTAAAGAGACCTTTTAGATTAAGGGCATTAATTTGGAAGAATTGCCGGTAGACTTCTAGTTTGAGTCCCAAAACAGCACACGAAAGCCGCATTCCCCGCTAATACAGAATCGGGTGAAATAATCAGTATGCAGTCTCTGCAATAAACAGGAAAGATAATATGCAAAATAGGCTTTTAGAAGTAGAAAAAAAGAGCAATAATTATTTATGCGACCAAATGTTTGTCAAAAAGTCACACGACAATTAAAATGTACAACTACGCAAATACTGTGAAATATGTTAATCAAAAAATTACAAAACCTAAAAGAAACCAACTAAAAAAGGTACCCAAAAGTAAGCTTAACTGAGGTCACATAAAAACAATAACATAACATAATAATGTACTGAAAAATTGGCTGATAACTGTACTTCAATAAAAAAACAGTTCTTTAAATGAAACAGAATAAGAAACACAAAAATAACAAGAATGTGTAGGTAAGTATGCTCAACATTGTCACACCCAATACATTATAAGTAAGCAAAGAATATAAGTGTATTATTGTGTTTTTGTGGCTGACTATTTTGTGGAGAATAAATTGGCTTGTATAAACCAGTTATGGGACCTAACTAGGATTTCACCGAAATGCCTATCCAACGGCTTGGCTAGTTTACTACAACACTGAAGGAAATAAAGTTCGAGTAACAACCTTTAATTTTATTCTAGAGTCATACATCCGACGTGGACAAGAACGCTGTTGCAATTAATGAGAAATCACCGGACCAATTAAGACCTCCAGTGGTGGCTACAGGAACGGACAATTATAGTACACATGTGGGTGACCGCTGTGAACTATAAATACAGTGCAATCTGTGCATGTATCACCCCCTATCTGCGCATGTCTCAGACCTGTTTACGATTACCTATGACTAAGGATTCCCGACGGAATCCGAAACGTCAGGAAAATAAAGTCCTTGTTCCAGTGATCGCATCTTCTTCTTCAGTCATACATTCGTAATTATGTGACTAAGTGTTAAAAATCTGTAAAAATGGCAATAGTTCCATATAAACATGAACATTGTTTACTATTGATTGAAATACAAAAATTCCCGTTGCAATTTTCAGAAGAGAAATGGGTACACATATGTACGCTGGCTTTCGATAAATTCTCGTCAGGCCTTTACATTTATATGGTAATGAAAGAAACAAACTATGCCGGTTGGTAGAGAGATGAAGTGTTATTGTTGTCAGGTGTAAACAGTTCCATTCTAGCGCACCTGTTAGACTCAGACCACCGAGTGGATGTCAAACAGGCTTTCCGAGTGATCTACAAGGTGCCTACAAGCTTTCTAAAATTAATCGGACAGCGTCTGTTGGCGATGGCAGAAGCGGCCGCCACCAGACTACGCCGACCGGTACTCTGCGTCCAAAAGGATTTCGTCGCGGCGCCGCCGTAACCATGGGCGAAACTAGTTAAGAAGACCACACACGGTGGACCACTGGTCTCGGTAACGGGACCCCCCACAGGGACGAACAACCGCGCACACCTTATCACCTGTCCTTGGCGCCGAACCGTCTAGAGATTGACATTCTGACCGCAATTTCCCCAGCTTTCCCCTACTGACCCTGACAACACTACATCTTTTTTGTATAAACTGAAAGGCAGGCATCCCAAGAAACGAGGGCCCAGTTCCTCTACATGCATGCAGACCACCACCTCAAGGTCACATGCCGTTACTCCTGAGACGCGTTTCGGATACACGATAAGATAGCGTGAGAATGGACTTGGCGTGGACAAAGACCAATCAATAATTACCACCACCAACCCCTCCCCCACCAACCCCATTTATGTGTAGCTGACGTTTGCTGTTCTCATTTACTCTGACGATGGCTTCTCGTGTGGAGCCGAAAGCTCAGAATAAAACTATCGTTCCAGAGATCGCGTCTTCGTCTTCTTTAAACATTTTGCGTTCGAAAGATTTTATGTTAACAATTAAAACCATTTTTTATGTTATCATAATAAGTATCAGACAAATTTCAATACAAATGTTGGTAAATGGGCCGTCGTTTGTGTGCACAAGCTTTACACTAAATATGACCCCGGCTACGTCCATTTACTTAATTACCCTATAAATGTAAAGGCCTGATGAGAATGATCGAAAACAAACGTATGTTCGCCAATTCATCTTCTGAATTTTTCAATGGGAATTTTCGCAAATGAAATATATTTCCAAATATTTGCTTTCTTGGCTCTCTGAGTCAGAAAGGTTGCCGACCCCTGGTTTCGTGCATGCCCAATTGGTTCTTAAATGTATTAACACAGGTGGAGAGGATAACCTCTTCGGAGGGAGCATTACACGCTTCAAACACTCCGTTACTGACGAAAGAATAACGTCAGTCCAGCCTTGTTTTGCCGGGGCGTAGTTTTAGGGGATGACCGCGCAAAGAGGGCTTGTTAACCTACGTAAAGAAATCATTGGGATGACACCAAACCACCTAGGCCATTCATAACACGGAAGATTATTCTGAGATCCCCTCGTAGTTGCCTGTACGAAAGGGGAAATAGCTTGGGGGTTGACAGTCTGTTTTCATAGGGCGGTGTTCCCAGTCCTTTGACTATTTTTTCGCTGGCCTCTGGACGGTGCAGACTTTGAATTTCCACGGCCTCCATGCCCTTAGCGAAAGGTTTTCTTTTTCAAACTCCCTAAAGGCTCGCGTAATCAGTTGCAATATAGATCTAACTGAAATCACCACTTTCGTGCAGTTCAGTGTTGGTTTGAGTGACGAAGTAATTCGCACATACAATTCCTTCTGGCTTTCAACTTGTTGCAGCAGTGAAGCGTTTAAGAAGTTAACCTTCGGGCTGGATACCCTACAACTGCCGATTAAAAGAAAGTTGCATTTTCTTACATTGAAGGGCATAAACACTGTTCAAGTTAGTTTAGAGGTAGTCTTCATTTGCCGTCTTTTGGACAACTTTCCCTAATTTCAGGTCGTCAGCGAACAGGGTGACATTACAGTCTAGGTCTCTGACACAGTCGTTGCTGAAAAGAAGGAAAAATGTGGGACCTACAACGGAGCCCTTTGGGACATCACTCACTACAGGTACCCCTCAGGACGGCTTGCGACTGGACAGTTGCGGATAATGAAAAATTGTTAAATGCTGGGAGAAAAATGAATGGCCAGTAGAACTTTCTTACATTTTGTCTGGTTAAAGCGAAAACGCAAAAATATTTGACGAAAGCTTACATTCCAAGCCCAGCCTATTTATTGGGTTGTCAGCGTCTGCCGATGATTTATGAGAGTCCATTGCATACCTTCATTTTATGCGGGAAAAGGCTTACATCGAAGAAGCATACAAAGTAAGCATCACCTATCATTCCAGAGTTTACAGTCCCTACTAAGCAACGGAATGAAACCTTTAATGAAACTAAGTAGGCGTTAATTAAGTTGAACCAATTAGGTCAAAAAGCTTTGATGTTTTCGTACTAGAATCCGCAGTCAGCCTTATCTCCTCTGATAAAATAATTTTGAAGCTAGACTTAATGTAATTATTTAGCAGGGGAATACTGGTATTGGAATTTGCATTGGGAACGAAGTTCACGAGAACTACCCCGCACAAATTAATGTCCTAGACATTAATCCTGGATCTTTATGATCCCCTGGTAGGCTAAGGCCCCAATTTTGGTAGCCATTTAACATTTCGGTGTGTAACCCGCATGTTGGAATGTGGCTTGTTTATGCTGCGCTGTATACTAGAATACAGTAGGGCGGAGAAATCGTGTAAAATACCGAAGTTTGCAGAAGATTGATAATGACTCGCAAACCGGCATTAACGCATGCACGAAAACTCGGAAGTGATCATAAACAACCACAGGCAATTTTCTCCCTTGAAAGAAATGTAAACAGCTCTTACGGTTTATAACGGAAAACAAAATTTTTTTAAAATCTTGCGTTCTGAAAGCGTAAAAGTAGCTTCAAATTAGAAAAATAAATTAAACTCTTATTTTACAAATCGTAGACAGCAGGATTTATTGAATTCAACAAATTTCGCGACGTCTTTTCAACTGAATATCGTCGTTGCATAGGTCAAATAACGGGAAGAAGTGTACAGCAGATTGCATTTCACTGGATGCGAATGTATAACAACAAGGGTCATTGTTCAGTGTAAATAATGGTAAATTGAAGGAAATTACATGAAATCAGCCCATAGGGAGAAAAGGGGGAGAAAATTGTGGTAAAAACCAAATCGTGCTTAAAACTAGCAACCTAATTACCAGGGTACTTGGAAATTAACCACGTAGTCTAGATACTTGCACAGGTCGGGTCTCTACCGCCGTATGTAAGCCGCTTCCAAGTAGCACAGAGTTCGATTTGTTCGTGCTTGAACAAATACATGGAAAGCTGTTTTGAGGCTGACCGAGTGATAACTGCATATCACATGTTTAGTAATCGACAATTGTCTTCTCACTTTAAAAGCCAATTAGGCAAGCGTTCAGCGGTCCTGGCTGCCAGTTGCCCATGCGTACGCCCAATGGATTTGTATCCGCAAGTGCACGTGAATACATTGATACAATTTGGGGTGGTGTGCAATGGTAAGGCATCCTTTGTCCTTTTTATCGGAGGGCGTTTTATAGGACCAATGAAGACAAGTTAAGCTGCGTTGTACGTCCTTTCTGCGGTACAATGCAACCGTCGCTTGATTGTATTCGACGTACTATTCACCTAAACAAATACAGATATTGTTACGGGCCTTTTTAGAACTGACCGTTCCGTCAATTTGGCAGGAAAGGATTGCTTTAGTTTTGGAGGAAAGGTACAGGATAGCTACGGTTAAGTGGGGCTACTGGTAGAGTCTCACTAGGGAAAATATTTCCCTTTTTTGAAATAGAGTATGTACCAGAGTTCGTTCCCATTATACTGACGCAAAACTGGTCAAGTGTAGGTATTGCCCTCTCCAGACATATCTGTGAAATGCCGAGCGCCATCTCTTAGCATGAGGACGACTAGAAAGGGTAGCTTACTGCACTGTCCCGTTTCCATGATAAATTTAATCATCGTAAGTTGAATGGGTAACCCTATCACTTTCTTTATATTAAAATTACTTTTTCTAAGTCAAAATACTCTAAATATATTGCCATTATTTAATTGCCATGACTTACAAATTTTCCTTTAAATTCCGGCAGATTTTCGACGATTTTCTCTGTTTTTAAGTTTTAGTCTATAAACGCATATTTTGTTCGATTTTTATATCAAAACTTTTAGAATAAGCTACCTAAAAAAGAATTTATCGCAAAGATGAGCTTTTTGATCTTAGTTCTTATGAAGATAGTCATTTGGGCCATATTTAGAAATTCCTCCAAAAACCAAAGCACATTGTCGAGAAAAATAATATTCAAAACAGAATTCTGGTATGATTATTCCTAAGATCAATAAAAGAACATTCGATTATAGGTTATCATTTTAAAAACAATTTAATTAGATATTGAACGGATGAATATCTGTGCATGTTACATTTTTCCAAGGTAATGTCAAAATGAAAATGGAGAATTTTGACTATTTTTTAAATGTATCTAAAAATAGGTGGCATAGTTTTGCTTTAAATGAAAAAATCTCACTATTTTCTTCAAATTGGAGTATTTTCTATCATAGTGGATAACGTTCAGGCTCTTTTCTTAGCTTGCGAACACAAAAATGAATGGTCGAATTTATACCAGGATATTGCAAAATTTATTTATCTTCTGTCTGCATCGTTTCTAAATTACGCATAACTGGAATTTATGGCATACAAAAAGCTGGGACTTGGATGACAATTTAGTCAACCAATGTATCGATCCGGCACCCGAATGCATCGCCCTGCGCTGACATTTCCGGACTGATGGCATTGCTGCTTAATTTGTGCCTTCTCCCCACCAACTATAACGGTTGATTGGCCCCTATCCCCTATAAATTTTGCTTGTTTCTCCTTGACGCTTCTAGCTCTGACGATGGACTCCTGCAAGGGTTAGAAAGCTCATACGAATAAAATAATGATTCCGGTGATCGAAACGCCTTCTTCTTCGTCTTCTTCTTCTTCTTCTTCTTCTTCTTCATCATCTTCTTCTTCTCCTTCTCATTCTTCTTCTTCTTCTTTGTTGTAACCGCGTGTGTTCCTGTGTCAACACCGGTTATTTGCCCCCAGTGCGTGGTAGAAAGGGAAGACAGAATGGGATAACAACATGTAATTTACTGTCACTGGTACTAGTACATGAACTCTAGTCCGTGTGTCCAGCAGTATCCTTTTGTGGTCGGTCTCGTCTAGGCAGCAGTGTCGTGTAGTCGCAGCGTGTCCTACAGCAGAGTCGCCGCTCTGCTGGCAGCCTCACTATTTAAGGGGCAATTGTCGTTGCTCCCCATTGGCTATTCCAGTGCGCATGCTCGCTTACGCACGTATGTGCGTCTGTCCTCGCGTGACATCACTCGGCTCCGACAGTAATCCGGTAGCAGTCTACCTCCAGTGGCTGCCTGACTTCTCGTGTTTTCTTTGTCCTAGCCTTGCGTCCGCTCTTTGAAGGTCGCTTGTAACAGCATAAACTGGCCATCAGTCAGGTTCCTTTGTTCTGGTAGTCTCAGGATTGCCCGAGTGAAAACTCGCGTCCGGGTCATCCCAAAATTCTTCTTCTTCTTCGTCATCTTCTTCTTATTATTTTCTATCCATACGCATATATGGGATGCGAAAGTTTGCCTCAGCTCATCAGTTTATTTGGTTAAGTTAATAGACAGTCCCATTAAATCCGATTGACTAAATGCCGATGCGTCATATACATAGGTACACGTACATGTAGTTTTTATTTTAACATACTATTTACAAACTGTGAGTAGCAATCTTTTTGCAAATAACTCTTGTCCGGAGTTGGTGGTGTGTTAGTTCGAGTTCATACTGCCAAGGTACAGCGGGAGCTCTAGGGCCGTCGCCTCCACGACTGCTCATGGATGGACTGATGGAGGTCATCTCTATGGCCCGCTGCGTAAAGATTTCAGAGCGGAGATTAAGCACAAATATTTTTGTGCGCAGCTTCATTGTGTGTCTACAGAGATAAGACGGTAGGTGCCACTGAAAAATGTCCTCGAACCGCAATCCTTTCTCAAGCCCTGTAGTATTTTGTATAGTAAGATAAAATTCTCTCTATGCTGCCTGTACTATTTAGGGGATCAATTAAGGCCTAACGGTCTCTCTATGTAAGCGTAGTCGTTTAGATTTCTTACAAGCTTTGTCACCGGACGCTGCAGTTTCTCGAGACCTGTTCTGTCTTTTGAGAATCATGACCGCCACGCCTGTATGCCATATTGAAGATGTGGTTGAACAAAGTTGCCGTATAATTTGCCAAAAAGATCTTTGTCTAAAGCTATGAACATCCTCTTGATAGCATGCAACAGTCGCGTGGCTTTGTTTGCAAACTTGACAAATTATAACGATGGGTTAAATTGCCTTGCATTCAATCGCCGAGGTCCTTCTGTGAAGATTCTATGGAAATTTGAATAATGTTCAGGTAATACAGCAGTCGCCGCTTATTAAGCCCACGGTTAATAGGCCCAGCCACGTATTTGGCCCAAATCAGCTTGGGATAAAATTTTACATAGCGAAATCCGCCGGTTAATAAGCCCAGTCACCGGCTACAAAGCCCAGTTTGCCAACAGGATCGAGTGAGATTTTCATCTCTCTGCGTGCGCAACTGGTTACATAATTTTGGCCAGTCTTATGCAAAACAAGACGCCGGATGTGATTTGTTTTCACTTTTCAAGTTAAATTTTGCGACGCGCTGTTTGGACGGCACCAGACATGAGGGGTCAGGATGACAAATCCCCAAATGAGAAAGCCGCATGTGCCGCAAATCATTTTTTTGTTTTTGTCATTGCGTAAAATACAGACAAACAGCATTCTTTTCTTGTACATAACCAAGCTCGACATATAATACAGTGCGTATTTAATGTATAGTGCCTATCCTGCGTTCGCTAATCAAGAGCTAGGACTCTCCGGTTAATGCGCCCTCCACTTATTAAGCCCAATTTGGTCTGGGCCCGAGATGGGTTTTATAACCGCCGACTATTTTATGACCTTGGCAGTTATTCGGCAGTTCGTTGGACGCAAGTGGAGGAATGTGCACTTGTGCACAGTCTAGCCTAGAAGCCATCTCTCGAACCACATGTGCAATCTGAACAAATTATTTTGCGGACGTTCTCTGCCGCTCGGATGCTTAATGACCTGCCCGAGTTTAACTTCGTCGGCAAACAAGACCTAACTGCAGTCCATTCCTCAAAGGGTGCTATTGACATAGAGAATGAATAACATAGGACCGAGAATGGAGTCTTGATGATAACCATCAATCAAGTTCATTCGGCACGATTTATCCCGTTGGTGTAAACATGTTGTTCTTGACTGACCACAAATGTCCTGATCCTGCTCAGAAGTTTCCCTATGATGCCCTTGAGACTCACGTATGTAGCCAGTACATGTGCACTCGTGAGCAGTGGTGAGCCTCCACTCGATGATCGTCTGCGCCGAGTGAGTAACCACAGTGCGTCAGCTCCACGGCGGTATGATGACGGGTGCCACTGACAGTGGGATAGTCTCCAAAGCATTCATTGTGACCCAAGGACAGACTTAGGGCTACGTAATCACTCTGTCGTGAGGAGTGTCCTGAGATCCACATCGGCAACAGAACTGATGAACATTCGCTAAAAAACTGGTTCATGCCGATCCCAAAGCATTAATTCTCGAATAGTTTGCAGGACCGGACGGCTTTGCACTCAGAATTGCGACTGAACGTGCACCTCTTTGTGACCGGCTGCGTCAGCGTTGGATAAATACTCGATACGGTCAAAACGGTGGTCGCATACCAACCGTTGTCCGTTACTGCACACGTATATCATTCTTCCACTATCAAAAGCTGCAAACCGAAAACTGTGGACAAATTAAACCCCTTGGGAAGTGCGATTCCACATAGCACCAAAATCAAAAGTGCATTTACGCATCGGATATTCAAAGTCCGCCAGGCCTTTGGCCGGCTACATGACCCAACGTGTAATCCTCATGGTTGCCAGCTCAACGCCAAACTCATATTGTACAAAGCCATCGTCTTTTTGACACTTCTGAACGGCGTGGAGAGCTGCAACCTCTTCT
Source organism: Ligula intestinalis (assembly GCA_036362985.1). NCBI lineage: Eukaryota > Metazoa > Platyhelminthes > Cestoda > Diphyllobothriidea > Diphyllobothriidae > Ligula > Ligula intestinalis. The sequence continues at coordinate 13,437,405 of JAYGXS010000006.1, read as the reverse complement.
TCGACTGTGCACGGAAGCTGAATGTCTTCCCTCCCGGTTGGCTCCACATAATACTGAAGATGAGATGGCAGGACAGGATTCAGGACACAGAGTGCGGACCAGAATGCTCCGCAGTGGTGACATTCTCTGTCAACTGGTACTGCGATATATCGTCGACTTTGTAAGTACCAGTTAGTATCACTCAGCATATTTGGAGTAAATGACACACGCACTTCAATACTCCATTGAAACCGTACAAAGATGCATAAAATGTAGTGAAAACGCAACATTTGTAAAAGGTACTTTTCATGCAAAATGCATCAAATATTTAAAAAACGTGAATGGTCGAACAGGTGATGCGCTTGCGAAAGAGCAGCGTAGAACTCGTTCACTGCATTTCCCCCATGAAATGTTCGTGGAGCCAACTTTAATGTAAATATAAGGTCTCATTAAATCAATTAAGTAGTATGTGTTTCTGAACAACGCACGACGGCTCAAGCGATGCTTCTACGAAGATGAAGCTACGGGTGCTAGGCGACTGGGAGGACAGAAGCGACACTACAATAACGACACGACAAACCCTTTGGAGTTTTTTGCGAACCAACCCAAAAACGGGCATATCAGTCTAGGGCTGAGCAGTTTAAACCGGCGCAGCGACTTATGCAGTCAATCAAATGGTGCCTCCAAAAGCCAAATTCGTGGTTCGTAAATGGCAAGCACCTCTGATCGACAGCGTTAAAACTAAACCTCTTTCAACATGCCTACGAGATCAACGTACATTTAGCCCCCAAATAATTATCGTCGGACATCTTTGGAAGCACTTCAGCAAAACGGGAGAAATTCCAATGCTATTTTCACAAACACCCTTGAATGTAACTCCACGGCGTCCACGAAGACGACCACCTCACCGCCGGTTATCAGAATCCCAATGCCCCACCGTCCTCAATGACCACCATAATTCCTCTCGCAACAACGCTCGCATCGACTTCTTCGATGAGCACCACCGACGCCACTATTGTTTCACTCTCCTCACCGTGGACACCACGTCCGACGCCCCAAAAATACTATCCTCGCTACCATCGCCACAACAACACCAACGAGGACTTGATCCTACCTCTTCCTCGTTGCAATCCCACATTCACCTGACGCATAGGCTTGATCGGCAACCTGTGTATCCATCACACTGTGAGGTTTGTACACAGACTGCTCCATACCTTTCCGTATGTCTATACCTACACTAACGACGTGGTGGTCGCCAGCTCCATTACTGAAAAACTCATGGAGCATCTTGCAATGCTGTTTGACCGCCTCGAACAATTTTGTTTGGTTCTCAATCCCTCCAAGTGCCGCTTTGATGTGTCTTCCCTTAAGTTTTACGGACACTTGGTTGATATCAACAGCACCCATCCTCTCCCTTCGAAGGATTTGGCCATCCGTTACTTTCCTTTTAGTACTTCTACACAGCAGGTGTACTCATTTCGGAGTATTACGCATTCCTAACAATGGTTCGTCCTTAACTTTGTCAACATTTTGCCGCTCACGAGCCAATGCTATTCTCCTGAGGCATTCTATCCCCGATACTCTTATCACCCTTCTGCTTGAGGCTTTCAATGCTACAGTTGCTGTTGTTTTACCACAATACCTTGCAGGTCAGACCCAATACTCAGCTTTATTTCCCGCAAGGTGAGGATTCAGTTCGTACATCACCATAGTAACGAAAGACCCCTGGTTACAAGACAGGTGGTAATAGAGGTTCAGTAGATGCGCTTTACCTGGGAAAGAAAAGATAAATAAAAATTCAGAGCATGCACAAGTAAAAGTTTATAGGAAAAACTATTTAAATAAACTAATGTCTAGAGCGCGATAATTAAAAGGAAAAGTACAACCAATACGAAAGGAAAACGAGCTGCGTGAAATGCAGAACTGCGCAAAGAAATGCGAATTTTCGAGATTAAAGTAAAAATCTGGAAGACGGGCCCGCGAAGGATATCATATTCTAGCCTCTAAGTATAGCAAACTTGAAGGTAAAACGGAAAATAGGAAAAAACTCCTCCAGCAGACCGTCGCTGCGATGGAAAAAGTGATGACTTCAGTGCATACGCATGGACCACCTAAAGAAGAACAGAGGATGCATATACCAGAAGCACAAGCCGCCATAGTAGACAACATAGACACCGGTGAGACAACTTCAGACAAATCCGATGACCAAGCAGTCACACCATCCGTTTCGAGCTCTGGGCCAACTGCAGCGAAGGCGACCAAAACTGAAATAAAAGACTCCCGACAGGGTAGTGAACATGGGGTAGTTGTTCAGGGGTTGCAAGAAGCAACTTCAGACAGTTCTGACGACCAAGCAGTCACACCACACAGTTCGAGCTCCAGGCCCACTGCAGAAAATGTGGCGAAAACCTCAGCTAAGGGCACACGACACCGAGAGGATCATGAATACTGTCTAGTTGTACAGGGGCTAAAAAAAGCCATTTCAGACCGCTCAAATGACCAGAACGATCCGATATTGGTTTCCTTTAACGATATCCTGAGCGATCTGTTCTCGCCAGGTAAATAATTTGAAGTGTTCAAGTCATTTCGTATCGGGAAAAGGCCGGCAGATACTGCAGAAATGACCCGACCCAGACCGCTAAAAATAATAGTTAAAAACAAGGAACATGTTCAGGTAATCCTGTCTAAGAAAACTAACCTACGTCTGGCGTATAAAGAGGTATTTTTTAAACCGGACTACTCCCTGGAGGAACGGCTGAAACGCCGAGAACTAGTAGCGGAACTACAGTCGAGGAACAAGAATGGCCAGGTAGGCCTGAAAATCTTCAACGGGAAGATAATTCAGAAGGAAACATTGAACCAAACCGTAATACTTCGAACGACGGTCAGGACGTGACTGTCACAACCGGGTTACACCGTACAAAGAAACTAAAGTGCATGTACACCAATGCACAAAGCCTGCTCTCCAAATTAGATGAGCTTAAGATTATTACGTGCCAACTGGAAGCAGACGTCGTCTGCATAACAGAAACATGGTTGTCCACGAAGGTAGGCGACCAGGAAATTGCTCTCCCCGGGTTTCAAGTTTTCCGAAAAGATAGTCGGGCGTCAAGGTGGGGTGTGCTTATCTATGCTAGACACGGCCTGCCCGTGTCCGACAAATCCGAAAACCTTTCGGGCAATAGAGAGGCAATATGGCTCACCGTTAGAACACCGGGGTCACAGACCCTTGACATCATGGCGGTCTACCGTCCACCATCGAGTAACCAACAGTCAGACAATAGTCTGATAGAAGGAGTCGAAGAAATTGCTAGGAGATCCGATGTCCTGGTCATGGGAGACTTTAACGCCCCCCAAATCGACTAGAATGTGAGTTCTGCGCCCGGCTCAGAAGTAAATTTCGATCGACGACTCCTGTGCACAGTACAGGCATCTTTCGTAACGCAACACGTCCTATATCCGACCAGATTACGCGAAGGGCAACAAGCTTATTGCTTAGACCTAGTACTTACCAAAGCACCTGATAGCGTGGACATTGTAAATTGTTTACCACCTCTCGGAAAAAGTGATCACGTAGTGCTACAGTGGGAATATTCACTCTTCTCTGTGCCCGATCGTTGTGGGGTAACCAGACGCAACATCTGGAGCGGGGACTTTACACAAATGAAAACCACAGTGAGCGAGATAGACTGGTACGAACTATTCACCGGGTGCGTTCTCGATGATTGGTCGGCATTCAAAGCCGTATTACACGGACTAATTACCGATTTCTGTCCTATCATGGTAAAGAAAGTAACAAATAGGCCTCGATGGCTACCGCCGACGCTAAAGAGGTAAGTTAATCGCAAAGGAAGGCTGTTCAAAATCTATCGCAGAGAGAGGACCCCCGAATCGTACAATAGGTATAAGGCGCAGAGAAACAAGGTTAAGAGCCTGATACGAATTAGCCGACAAAACTTTGAGAGTAATCTAATAAACCGTGCAGTGGGAAACCCAAAGCTTTTCCACAGCTACGTTAGGCAATGTACTCGAAATAGAGACCCTATTCCTCTGCTAAAAACAGACGACGGTGTAGAAATTTGCGAGATTAACGAAAAGGCGGAACATCTATCCTGCTTCTTCCAGTCGGTCTTTACGAGAGAGGCTGACTTCACCGCTATTAACTGCAGTGTGGGTGTGATCCAGACCATAGACTCGGTTGCACTCACGGATGCTACCGTTCTGCGAGAACTTCTACAGCTTAAAGAAACGAAGTCGTCAGGTCCGGATGAGATACCTGCAAAGCTATTAAAAGAGCTAGCCATAGAGTTGGCGGTACCCCTGTACCT
>JAYGXS010000006.1:13358522-13432208 GCA_036362985.1 Ligula intestinalis | reverse complement strand
CTAACATGTGCGCGCAGGTTCCGAAGGCAAGTCTCGACGGAGCGTAGGTCGGACCTTAAGATATATCTATAAGTTGGAAACCTCTGGTGTCTTTTTCTATCCCATTCTTGTCTGAAGCCCTCTGTCTGGTCAGTCTTCGGCCCATTTCTTCGTGTGTTTTATCACAGAGTTTCTGAGTTTGGTTCCATTAGGAAACCAAAACGATAAGTCTGCGCCCATTTTCTTGTGCATGAATACCCACTCAAGTCGGATTAGCATTGGATGAGGAGGCACCGTTAACTGATTGGCTGTTGAGTATCTGAATAAGATATGCACCAGTTGAACGCTCAAAATTTCTGGACTGGCCTGTATGCATTCCAGCTGGGAGAGTGAGATAGTTATTGCAACAGAATCGTAATATAAGATTTGGCCAAAACCTCGTACTACTACAGCATTTTAGACATCTCAAATTCCTAATAAACTGGATGATTTTGTAAGGTCTGCCTGAGAAGGGGGTTGAGCTGTACAATATTTAGCATTTTACTCGAACTCATTTAGGCCGTCCTTGGTAAAAAAAAAAATTTTCTCGCACAATCGCAGTTGCCATGGGGCATTAGTACTATTCTTATCAAAATATTCTTGTGAGTAAGGGTTAATGCTCCCAACAAGGAATAAGGTAAGGTATCTGGGCAAGGTGTTCAATCAAGTAACTGTTTTGATCTTGCCCGTGTAGCATCGGCTCAACCGACTCCTAAATGATAAGAAACCAGTGAGGGCAAAGCAATAGAAGTTTGTTGCCGTACACTAACAGCGTATTTAAGATGAACACAGACAAAAAGAGAAGGGCCTAGACTGCACTTTAATCTAACCAAACAGAAGTGCCTTTGTGTGGTAAACCTGTCGGCTGAACTTCTGACTCATCTGCATTGTTGGTTTGACCTTCAGTCCTGTCTACGGTTCGATCTGGCGGCTTGGGAGTGTGTCGGTTGGGGCCTTTCCTCCTACTAGTTTATCTCCATCCACTATTGAGTGTGTAGTGTGTCTAAAACTCATGCAAACAGCATTTTGTGCAAATAAGCTTACTTTGGCAGTTTTTCCCGAAACGTTGCCCAACAGTAGACATAGGAGCTGTGGCTAGACCATAATCGGTACAGAAACAAATAACCTGTGGCCACATTGAGATAGTTTACAAACCTCGTCAATGTTGTTTATTTTTCTAGTACGGTAGCAGGACGGCTCTTCTGTAGGGCATTTGCATGCTGTTTCCTGACCTTTAAGCCTTTTTGGGATTTTATTCACGTTAAAACTTTAATTTTAAAATCTTTTACTTCTTCCGTGCTTTTATATTTGTACACAATGTCGCCCAAAAAAATAGTTCCTAGACACACCAACATCGGGACAAACTGGTATTTCTTTCATATTTAAAACCAAAATATTCAATTACTCGTATACCGCTATTTATTTGCTTCTTAAAAACTATGTGATGCCTATTCCCAGTTAAATTTGGGTGATTTCCCTAAAAGCCATAGGCCACAAACACCATAAGTCCCTAAACAGACTAAATCAGGATTTTAGGGTTCCGTCAGGGCTTTTTTAAGCCCGATAATTATGAGAAATAAAAAAGCCACCTACATCAGTCTTTTATGTAAGTAAATATACCTTATGTCAGTATTTTTACCAGATCTGGACTACAGGGATTCACGCCGGACTAATAAATTCCCATCAGGTTTATGATCGTAACATGGAATAGGTATAAGTTTGCTTGCAAAAAATCGGTCACTGACGAAATAATATATCCTTCATCGTCCTTTTAATAGGCAGCAGGGTTAGCACTTTCCCTCTAAAAGAAGCTGGGGCATGGCAGAAATAATTTGCTCAACTGCTTGCTTTAACTGGCATGCATATTTCAAGCTGTAGAAAACAAAATTTCAAGACGTTGTTGTCTGCAGACAACAATGAATATTGCTACACGACAGCAACCTTAGGGCCATAAGATACTTTCTGTTGTCACCAGATCAGTTGAGCCTCAAGTGCAGGTGCTTTCTTTATGCAGGCTTACGTACTTTGAACCGCCCCAGGTTTTGGCGCTGAAAGAAAAATCCCTGCGTGCTTATGGTGGGAGGCAACCGCGAGCGTGGCACACGCGGTAGAGTAGTTTCAAGTCGTGTCAGTCAAATTTTCGGTTTTGTTTTCAGCTAGCTTGAGCCTGTGGCGCCACTGGTAAGGCATGATGTACGAGACAGGAGCCGATTTTTTCCCTATAATTAACTTCTATGCTTTTAAGCTGTAACTACATATCAGAATAACAACTGATCTCTTGAGAAAGGTTTGGAGAGCTGCGATATGGTTCGAGTTTGAAGTTCTATGGTTTCCCTTAATTTCTCATGCTGTTGTGGTTAAGTTAAAAGTTGTAATGCTGTGATCCTGCTGGATTTGCGCAAACCATAAATGCAGAGTTCCCATATGTATTCATAATTTAGCTTGATAGTGGAGTGAAAATAACAGGGGATTCAATATCTAATTAAATATCAACAAAAATGCTGAATTGTGGCTTTGATTCGAACGGATTGCTTCAGTATGTTTATACGATTGATTATCGTACAATCTAATCTCAAGATATTTTAGGTGCAACAGGGTGCCGACTATAAAACAAGATTCTTCATGCCCTGCCTGCTAAAACCATGCTTTGCGAAATTTTCTACTTAAGTTTGATGTAGCAGACTACGCCTCCTCCCAATTGTGCACTTAGAGAAAAAGTATTTTCACGTTTAAAAATCTATTTTCATCACCGAAACTCTGTAAGCCCTAACGGTCGTTACACTTGAATTTAAGGTTTCCCAACTACACGCTATACACAGCCTGTCTAAGGAAAAGGACATATTTCTTTACGGAATTAGGAAGGAATCACACAAGTCTCATTGCACTTTTCAATGGATGTGACTGATGCTGATGGCTTTGTAGGCAAGATTAATAAATAAATACAGACGGCGTATTAGAAATTCACATTTCATTCTCGTAACAGTTATCATAATAAGAAAACATTCTTAAATCAAATGATACCCTACATTCTAGTATAAAATTTGAAAAAGGCATAGTCTGCTACCAAAAAAGCACAAAAAAGAGTATTTTTGTGCATGTTACTCCTTAACATGTATTTGAATTAATAATGGCATCGAATACTACTTAATTATAACTTTTTAAATGCAATGCTTTTATCAGGCAGAGATAAAGAATGAATGCGAAGGTTCGCGATCCAGGTACTTGCACGGATAAGGAAGAAGGCAGGTCGAGCACCAGATCAATTGATTTATTGTTCTGAGCTTTCGAACACTTACAGGTGTCCATCTTCAGAGATGAGAAAGCAACCAAAAACGAGGATAATTATAGTGGCCAAAGGCCAATCAAATGCCAGAAATCGTCAGGTTATCAAGGGATTAGAAACAGCAAAAAAGGGGGGTGGGGGAGGAGGTCAATTAGCTGTCACTGGGATCGGAGGGGTCGGAGGGGCAATTATGTTGGTGTAGGCGAATTAGCTGTCCGCGGGGCTGGGGGTCATGAACAGCAATTAGTATGCCGCCTTGTCACCCGGTCGAGGGCCCTGGTAACGCTGCCTCCTCCTCCAGCCGGTTCGTTATGATTTCCTGTTCGCTTGCCATTCTTACGTTTGATTTGGCTTCGTCCCGGCTCTTTCTAACGTAGTGGCGCAATACTTTGTAGGCCGCTGGCAGGTCCAGATGCCTGTTGACTGAGTTGGCATCTGAGTACCATGCCTCGAGTGTCAGCCTTTCGGCTTTTGAGGTTCCTCGGCCTACGATGGTCGCCCCTTGGAGGTCAAAGTTATGGCCAGTTTCTGCGATGTGTGCCGCCAGTTGTGAGTTTGGGTCCAGCTTCTGGGCCGCTCGTTTGTGCTCTTGTAGGCGGGTTTGCAGTTTGCGGCCTGTTTCCCCAACATAATTGCAGTCTCCCTCATTGCAAAGTATCTTGTAGACGACTGCAGAGGTTTCTTTAAGAGGCAGTCGGTCTTTAGGTTGCATCACCTGGCGGCGTATTGTCGCTTGAGGTCGATGGGCTATGCCGTTCAAAAGCCGGTACCCTGCCACCTTTTGAAGCATCTTGAGATTAGCTTGTACCATAATAAATTGTACAATCCTTATTGAGAAATTTGTTGAAAACAAGGACAAATTTCAGCATTTGGTTTACATTTCATGAGATAGCGAATCTACAGTACATGAGTTAACCTAAAATCATTTAAGCAGTATTGGTAAGATGAACCTATCAAAAAGGAAAATTCAGGATATTGGTCGTTGAAAGTTACCCACGCCTTCTTCGATGCACATCGACAGCGTTAGGAAACCTCTGTGTACTCAAAATTCAACCACCGTGGTTGAGGTATAGAACTCTATGCTCAGTTTTCTGTGCTATGCTGTGCTGTGCTCAGCCTTCGTTCCCAACTTCATATGGCAAAGGTTGAACCAGTAAACATTAACTTACGGAAACGCCACGACATACAGAAAACGTATTTTTTGCTGTTTTGGCGCATGGTTTTAGCACATCGGTAAAAGCTTATCTTCTTATAGAACTCCAAATATTTTGATAATAAGGCAGGACATTATGCTTAACGTACGGCTTTTAATTTTAATTGAGTAAGTTGATATGATGCGTTCAAGCATAGCTTCTATCCTTAAAATACTGTGATAATTTATAAGGGGTTTTGACAAATTTGCTTAATTTGAGTTGACCCAATTGTTGAAAAACTCGCAGTATCGGTGGGACTCGAATCCGCACTGCACGGAAGGCTTTTACGCAGCCAACGCTCTATCAATTTAAGCTACGATGCCACGTCTTGCGCCGTGATAATGTTGCGCGTTCGAGTGTGCAACCGGCCTGTATCAGCCGGCTATGAATTGTTCAATTCCATATTTGCGTAGGTGATATGTGGTGTATTTTCATTCACGAAATAGGTAAGATACTGAGCAAAGATCCACAGATAGTTCTTGAAACATGCTTGGCCTTCGGAATACAAAACTAGACGTACTCGTCGTGGTACATAGGGATATCAGGGGTCCATAAGTACCATACATATATTCAGTACTTGTACATTTTGATGGGGCGAAAAGGATAAACTTACCGACATAGGTACATTTAAGAAAGCTGAGTACTTCGATTACCATTAACTGTAGAGTTTGATCTTGCTTATAACTGCATACGCTTAACCATATTTGCCATTGGACGGTGGGCCAAAAGAACATTCAGATTGCTGTAAGCTTTACAAAACTGCAAGAATCCATACTTTGAAATAGCCAAGCACACACAGCTGTCAAAAGAGGAGAAGAAATGAACGTAGAAGGTGCACAATGCATCCTGGATCATAACTAAATCTCTGGGTAAAGGACACTTGTCGTTCTCGGCCTAAGTCAGTATTTGGCTTTTCGGGTCCTTCGGGTCTTATCAGATGTTAGTGGGAGTTTAGCAGTTTCGCATGTTATTTGTGCGCGATGAGTATCGAATGTCTCCATTGAAAGTACAGGTCAGTTTATATTGCTGACATGTCATGAAACAAAAAAAAACCGCTGTGAATTAATTCATTCATTCACTTCTCCCTGAAAAGACCACACTCATCCCTGGCCTACGTGGCATTTTCTGGAATTCTTTGCCTACATCCATCTAGACACTAGTCTGTCTGAAATACACGCACGTTCAGAGCAAATGCAAAAGTTCAAAATCTAGCTTTCAAATTCCCTTAGTGTAATTCTAGATGGACCAAATAATTTAGGCCTTTCTAGCGACTCTAGGTCCGAGACGTATGTAAAAAATTGTAAGCCATTCTGATTCCCAGGGCACTGCTAATGCAGGTACGAACGTAATATTATATTTAAGGATTTAAAAAATGACGCTCAAAAACTCAAACCCCACGACTGCTGACCCCGGCTCTTGGCAACCCTCGTTTTCCTGGTATCGGTCTAAGCACGGAAATAATTCCTCTTGCATTTGAAAACCCATTTCAATTCGGACTGCGCTAGTGCCACCTATGAATGCCCCTAACTGAACAGCATTAAATCACTTAAAGGGTTTCTTTTTTACTATTTATAAAACCCCCTTGCATTTTCAGTGAAGAAAGAAGGCCTATAATGGCAAGAACCAGAATGTCATTCGCTGTCTGAAATTGACAGTTCCTATGGATGCGGTAGACACATTTCAGGAAGTAAAGGACCTACTGATACAAACAAGATAAACTGAAGTGCAAGCCATTAAAGACAGACAGTACGCAGTTCACCTCAAATAACTCTATTGCTCCAACTCATTCAACAACAGGCAGTCTACGCACGTTAAGGTTCCAATGAACACTGTCGCCAACATGGCAGCCTAGGGACAGAAAGCTTTTTTAGACTAGACAAAGCACGAACAGCCAAACAATAAGGGCCTGGCAAATAAGTCAAACTCCCAAATCCCTCCATTTTGAGTCAAAACTCTCTCAAATGTGAACGGAAATCGATACCTTTATACAATTTACCGGCAAAATACTAACCATGTAAACAATTTAATCTGCGTAGACTGTGATCATGAAACGTAAAGATAGCATATTCTGGTAGCACCTTTTGTTATAACTGGGTGCTAAACGCACATATAAACGTCACGGGGGAAAATTGGAATTTTAACAGAGATTGGAAAACAAGTGCGGACAGCAGGATCTATTGAAGTCAACAGATTTCGCGACGGCTTTTCAACTACGTTCGGTCCTTGCATGAGTCAGGTAACGGTTAGATGCATACAGCAAATACATAGAGAGGTTTGTTTGATTATACTCAGGCGAAAAAAAACTGCACGAACTATTTATATTCCAAACGAAGTCTGGGAGAACATTTGCAAACTTTAATTTTAAACCCAGTAGTTATAAGCAAAGTTTCTCGTCGTTCTTGAAAAAGAATAATCTAAGGTATTCTTCAAGCTGAAGTTTGTTCCTATGCTAGAATACCTACCGTGAAAATACATCGAATCCCATTTCAGAAGTCATTTCAACTGTACCCGTGATTTCATTTTAAGATTTGAATTTATGCTTCACGACTAAACAAAGCAAGTGTTTTTTTCATAATAAACTTTGTGTAATTCAATTTTATGTTAGTTTTTATTGTGATTTCGGCGGAAAACTGATTAGTTTAGCGTGTAGGAATAATCGCATTCTGTGATGTACAAATGAAGGTTCTGTGAGTTAAAAAGGTTAAAGAAGTTGATTGATGTCAATGCTTTCAAAGAACAGGGTTAAAACGAGCATCAGAAATATACTTTGTCAAAAGGTAACGTCTTCATACGGAGTCTCCGTCAACTGGCTTTTTCCGTCCTTATCAGGTAGCGTTTTGTTGTCAGAAGTCTGCTGAAAAGACAAAAAACATCAACTTATTTCGTACTTGTGGAGACACATCTTCCAACAAGTCAACAGGTAGAGATAAAACCGGTATATCTAAAGGTATGCCTTAAGGGACAGCTGCATATGAAATAGGATGTCGCTTCGTGCGCGTTGCACAGACGCTGCAGCCTAAAAGCGGTCCTTACCTGGCCTCCTGCTCTTATCACGACTCCGCCTAGCAACCACATTCGACCAGTGTTCTTGTAATTTCCAAGCGTACCTTTTCATCTTAACCAACAGCCCGTACGCCGTTGATGCAGATTAAAGGCCAACTGGAGGGCGTTAACCTTCTGCCTTCCTTTCATGTTGACGCCTCGATCTTTCATGGTCGATGGTGCCAGTATTGTAGCTGACGTTGGTCTCCAACAACATCCCACAGATTTGCCCATGATTTCTAGTCATCCTTTACAAAGACAGACCCACAGCAGGACGTTTTGCGTGAACGTCTTGCTATGAAGCACTTCCGCCATTTCACCATCTTTACTGTCTAAAGGCACTCAGATTAAGTGGAATTCCCACTCCGACAAACTGAGTCCGCAGGGCAGCCATCAGCTGGACTTAATTATGCTGATCGCCATGGTTGACAGAGTCAGATGGCTAACACATGGCCACCACGCCCATCTCCAACTGTTGCCCAGAATTGATCACAGTAAAGTGGCTGCCCAAGAACGCCGTGTTGGATAGCCTTGTGCCAAAGACAATTCTAGACTCTACTTCCAGGACCTGCCTCTGATTACTGGGGACGGCTTCATTCCCTGCGACATCGCCACCGCCTCTTATCATCGCTTTGTGCTGCCATCCCTCTCGTCTCGTCTCTAAACAACCTCGCTCACCCTGAGCGTCAGATTACCGACCCAGTACTTTCCGATCGCTTCGACTGGCCTGGGATACACAAGAACCTTACATCTTTCAAAAATCTGTTCAGGCTGGCAGCAGAGCAGGGTTCAACGGCACAACAACGCGGCCATCGGCACCTTCTCTGCAAGGTTCAGACACACTTAGTTGGATATTGTAGGCAAATGCCGTTGTCGAAAGGTTCTGCTTATGTGGGATCCTGTGGCCGAAAGGCATCCTCCTGTACGAGGTTAAGTTTTCGCTGGTTTTCAATGCCTTCCTAAGCGGCTGACATGTCATCTTCACTATTTAGACTAACTGAAGTGTCCAGTTTGAGTTTCATCGTTCTAGTGTGTCCGCAACTTTTTAGACTGTAGCGCATCCGGATGAAATCCTGTAACTCCATTGCATTTACCATAAGGGGACAAAGAGTCCGAAGAACTAGGCATACCATCTTTCTTTGGCCAGCTTGGTATCCACTCGGCCCAAAACTACTAGCTGAACGAGTAGTCGGCACCAACTTCTGACTTCCTAGTGAAGTCATCCCTCCAGTCCCCCACTGTGCGATCAGCGGTTTGCCCAACCTCAGAAGCCATTCGTGCGAACAATTGCACCAATGCCGGTCAGAAAAATGGTTTCTGGGTCTTGACTCAAGAAATATTCAGAGAAATACACTGTGGAGGGTGTCCGATGTGATCGATTTAATCGTTCATTGATACCATCATACAACGGCGCCTTATGGGTTGTCTCGTGCAGGCCAGTGGCGTTCTCCGATCCACGTAGAACCCATGAGGAGGTCTTGAGCGTTGGTCCTTTTGTTCAAAAACTCCTTTAAAGGAGCCCTGTTATGTATTGACCCGCCTCCCTTACCCTCCTATTTCTGTCCAATTACATCGTCAGTCACCTGTCCCTTAATTTCCGCTGTCAAAAACCGAAGAGTCCTCATCCGTCTCAAACTTTCACAAAACAGCAGGCACTCAAGTCTCTTCTTGTGGCCAGCCCTGCATATCGACTGCAGGCGATGCTTCGTTCATTTCACTGATCGTTTAGTTAATCCTATTTGTTAAACGTACATTTATTTTGCCGGGGCGTTTTGAATCGCTCTCTGGTTCGAGGGAAGGGAAGAAGGCTCTGTCGAAGCACCCTTAGCAATGTCGTCAAATGTACTTGTGTTGGTTACTTTAACGTAACCTACCTAACTCTGCTACGTTTGTGCTCGACAAGTACGTCAGTTGGCTACGTATATTCCCAATGTAAATTTAAGCCATCATTAATATGGACATTGAATTGTAAATTTCCATCATATACATTAACTTCACCGTATAACCCTATTTTTCGGCATCCTGCATCCCCTTATTTTTCTCACTAGAGCAAGTTGTTCGACTGCGTGCTAGGATACACATCCTTCATAGATGTCCAAGAACGTTGTCCCATCCATAATTATGCTATGTGGCAATTATGATACAAACTACGTTGAAAGTCTCACCCGTTGTTCGACTCGTTGTCTTCGTAAATCTTCGTTTAAAAAGGCTAAAAATTGAAAAAAAACGTAAATATATTGTCAACTGTGTTTAAATTATTTCAGTTGATAAATTAGTGCCTAATGTTACAATGAGACTAGAATCCGAGACTTATTTTACATTAAATTGAAAGTTAAAATTGTCTTCAGGAAAAAGAAGATCAAATAGTAGAATTTACAGCATTGAGGTTTTGCTGTCCTATTCCCAGGCATCCTTTTAATCACTGGCCAAAAGAGCTTATCCAAATTTTTTTAACAAGGTGATTTTACTAACGATCCTGGTGTAAATATACTTAAAATGACATAGATTCACTTAATGCTTCAATAAAGAGCGTGACTGTTGTATTGATATAAGCATAACTTTTTGTAAGAAGTTGTGTTGTAACTGACAAGTTGAAAGCTTATTGTTTAGACTAAAAAAGAAAACATTGTGGTACTCTGTGATGCCTAAACAAGGCCTTTTGTTTGCCATCAAATGTAGAAGCATATTCAGAACCGATCCTTTGTTTTACAACACAATGGAGGTGTGCAGAGAGAGCCACTAACCGACAACCCAGCATAATTAAAAAAATTATTTCGAACCAACAGCATAACCCTTCAGTGTACAATTTGCCCTTCTTAATAAAAACTATACCCGGAATTCCAAGCTTAAGAGGCTAAGCCGTTCAAAATTGCGTCTAAAACTTTTAGTAACTATACCACGAAAGTTTGCTCCTAAAATAAGCATAAAACCAAGCTATGTGCGATGTGACTAAAAGAGAACTTTTATAATAGATGAAGTTAGTTACAGGATCTGTACGATGCCGTTGAGCAAAGACGGGCCTTTTAAGTGGACGTAAAATTTGTCCAAAATAAACTAACCACTTTGGACCTCGGACGGAGTTCCCTTAAAAACCATACTCCTAAGTGACTATTAAGGGTACTCTCTTAGTACATCAATGTTCGGTCTTCATTGTTTTGCTGTATCAAGTAGTCTGTTTCTAACAAATGAGAGGGCGTATGAAAAGCATAACAGCATTAAAAAAATCGATTGTAGCGATCGTATAACGAGTTCTCTTACCTGTTGGTATCAAGCAAACGACCAACGACGCCAGCATTAATAAATTTCCAAACTGACCCGCGTATTTATTGATTATGGCTTGTGTACTCAGTATGATGATGATACCACAGAGCTAAAAGGAAAAGCAATTAGGCTTACCTACATGTTCAATTTATACATTTACTATTCTGATGAGGTCAAAACCTTCGCCTCTTGAACTAAAAAATACTACAGTAATCATTTCTTTACGGCTGTCTTTGTAAAAATACTTTGAGAATCTGCAAAACTTTTAATTTGTTACGAATTTTATAGAAAATATTTGCCTTAATCTTTTGAATGGGCACTGCTCCGATGAATATTCTGGCAACTTAATTCATAGCAAGATATAGCAATTCTATAAACTTATCAATATGTGTGTGTGTACTGTGAATAACTGTGCCTTTTTAAATGTGCACCCTAATTTGTTATGCCAGGAACTTCCTCACTGGTGACTTGATAGCACATATTTTAGTTATTTGACCTACATCCATGTTTGAGTTAAAAATACTCCAGTAAGGTCTAGTTACCGCCTCTAGTATTTTAACACCAATATAGATATTACATATCGCTTTCACCAGCCTCCAAAGAGAAAGAAGAGGAAGATACGAGGACATGGGTCGATCGATCGGTTCATATTCTCGCACCTCCGTCTTCCTTTTCTATGGGGGATGGTGAAAACGATAAGATATCTGGATGTCAAATCTTTTCGCACATTAGATATTACATAAGTCTCGAGCAATGAAGTTCAAAACCGTAGACAGGATAAACGTTAGACAGGGTAGAACAAAATCTCGAAACCGAATTTATTGGCCACTTCAATTTTTTTAATTGTTTCAACAATGTGAGAGTGCATAAGTGCCACAAGCTTGTCCATCTATTGTTGACAAGATATGGCCAAATACAAATAATTCCGCTTTTACTTGCTGTTATAGGATAGATGAATCACAGGCGACCCCATTATAATGGCTAATCAATGAGATTGGGTATTGCAAGTAAGGATAAGATAGCGTAGAATGACGAATTTTGGGGCATAGAACGCTCTAATTATATTTGTTTCTCAATTGTGTTTGCAGAAAACTAGTTATACTGCAAACCCCTTGACCTTGGGTTTCTGCTTTCAATAACTCTAGATTGGAGTTATAAGGCTTATTGGAATGGTCATCAGAATAACTAAACGATTGCATTCTGAGTAAAACTTAGCGTACATTAAGGTATACAAGCTTCTCAAATTTAAAAAAGTCGAAATTCCAGGATAATAATACGAGTTTATCTTCTGCTCACCAAATAAATACATATCCAAATTGTTTATCAACCCAGCAAGCGCCGAGTGAACAGACGATGGATAGAAAAACAGCAACCCGAAGTCTGAATGACCATTTCCTACATAAAAGGAGCCTCCGAAGCAGTCTCTAGATTGTTACAATCAGCTGGAATAATCATAGCCTATCGATCTCAGGTGACAATACGCCCCAGAGTGATGTAACCTAAAGACAGACTGCACCTTACTCAGACCTCCGCAGTTTTCTATAAAAATCCGTTGCAATGTCTGTAATTACATTGGAGAAACAAGGCGCAAATTGCAGACGTGCCCACAGAAACATAAAGCAGTGACCCAGAGACTGGCCAAGACTTTGATATTCAAGAAATGACCATCTCAGTCCGTGACGCTTCAAGAGCTGAAAGATTGTCGCTTGAGGCATAATACACAGACACCAACTCTGGCAACAGGTATCTTGACCTCCCTGCGGTCTACAAAGCCCTTCGCTATAACGTAAGTAAAGGACAGGACACTGTCGAAACAGAGTTAATACTTGCAGACGAAGACGGTACTGTGACGAAACCGCCGGAAGATTGAGCAGGTTTACCAGCATCATCTACTGTGAGGACCGAACAAAACACCAACTGCCGTCACACCAAACCTTAACCCACACGCATGGCCAAGCAGCGACCGGAGACAAATCGATCAGCCCATGGCCAACACGCACGGCCGCAGCTTTAAACATGCTGATCGATAAATCAGTAATTGCTTCGACAAAAACAGCCGCCCCTACTGTCCGAAACATCAGCTAATCTACAAATTTATTCCGGTGAGCAGAAGATGAACTCTGATACAAGCTCCTTTTTCAGGACATTGACAATCATTCGGAATTTTTCGTTTCGCAGTAGGACTGTTAATTGTTTACGTGAGGTAGCATCAAGATACACATTAAGTGACTGCGTAATATTTTCCGTGTTTAGTATGTGTGTGTATGCGGTTAGGAATCGAGATGAAATAAGTTGATATATGACACTCCGAACGAAATTCCGTTAAGAGAAAACTAATTTTAAATAATGTGTGATGGCTCCCAAAAAACTTGAAACTATTGTTGCGCGGGTGCCATCATGTCACTTTTAAAGCAACACACCAAATCTGACTCAAAATATCTAAGATATGTGGCCGCATAAGGCCCCTGGATGGCCTTTGCAGGAGCAGATCCAATTAGTTTGTCAACTAAATTTATCTCGTCGTTTCACATAGCAAAAAATATATTCCCATTGTAATCTTACCTGTGCTGCTGTGTTCAATAAACCCGAGGACAAACCCTCACCAACCGGGTACGTGATTTCTGCAGCATATTGAAACCCAAGTGGAAGGAAGCCTGACTGGAAAAATCTAAATTTAAAAAAAGATGGCGCTGTGTCAAAGTGGCCTGGTTGAAATTCGGACTGCTTAACGCAACTTTCTAAAAGGTTTTTCCTAAATAACGAGCGAAGCGTTATAACGCATCAGCAATTACTTTGAAAACACTAGAAAGTTCTGCTCTGAGACATTTGTTTAATTCTATTTACCAGCCATTTTCCGTCCTAATCCGAGAACATCATGCATCACCTGGTTACTTAATTAATTAATCTCTGTTCATGAGACCCATAAAAGAGGGGAGCAGAAACACTAAAAAGAAACGGACATCATCACTTGTGAAGCGCCTGACGTCAATTGTTCTGGGCTCTTATCTCATAGCAAAATGGAAGTCGTCCATTCGTATCTGATTTCACTTCCATTTGAAAGACGCCTCGTGAACCTCACTAACAGACATTTTAAAATTAACTTTGACATTTATTTCTCTTTAACTTATTAGCAATAATGGGAAACAGGAAGCAAAAACGTACAAGTATCTTTTCACTGAGAGCGGCTAACATCAGAAGTAAGATTGTTCCAAACTCATTAACAATAAACTTCGCACATGAAAAATTCAGAATTCCAGAAAAAAACAATTATAGTTTATGATTTCGGTGAGCAAAATATGGTCGATAAAATTCATACATATACTAAGCACATGGAACTTTTTCAGCTTTTAATCTCTTCTTCACAAGGTTTAAACAAGAGGCTCGCTTCCATTGGTCATTTTGATACACGACCTCTCAAAACTGAATAAAAGACCACGTATACAAATTTGAAAGAAATCATTTTTCACACATTCCTTATTTAAATTAAAGAATAAGGGTATTTCTATACTTCATTTAGCGTTAACGAATATTAGAAGAAATTAAGAAGATGATTAAGAACAAGATTAATAGTGCACGAAAGCTGAATGTTGCGGACATTGAAATGAATCAGACGAAATTAGTTAATTTTTCTGGAAATGGCCGCGTAAGTGCTATAGCACAGTGCGTGAAAAAAGACACTGATCAGAACATATGATCAGAAGCGGCTTCAATAAACATATTTTCTTCTGCAAAAATTCTCATTTTCCTTTTAAGATTTAAAATTCGCTTTGTCAAACAGTTTTTTCGATCATTCACCATCGGACTTCTACTCAGTGACATTGAGAATAACATCGAGAGTAAAACTTACTCGTCATAATGAACTGGCCCAACATCCTCTATTATCGCCCCATTTTCGTTGCTGACGTTGCCATTACGCGCCCAAACCCAACATTTATCGATATTTAACACGTTTAATTTTTAACTGGTTGTTCGCAGGCTATAACCAGTCACAATTTTGTTGCTGCTTCTGATCTCTGACAATGGTCTCCGGTAAGAGTCCGAAGGCTCAGAATAAAATACAAATCATTCCGGTGTACCGATACAAATACCTGGAACACGAGCGTACGCTTTCATACGGGCAGTTATGTACAGTGCTTTTATAGTTCTCTTTGTAGGGGAGGAGGGGCAATTAGTCATCTCATCGTTCCCTTGTCTCGTACATGCCGGGCTCAGCGTACTAAGGACGTTGAGTTTTGGCGCGCGTGAAGGGGGGAGCGTTCTCACTGTCAACGTCACACGCGGGGCCTGCGTGTGGCTGCTCTCTGTGGCCTCGGTTAGCGTGGTTTAAGGCGGCGTGGATTCGGTGGTGTGGGATTCTTGTGTGCAGTCGGCCAAGTGGACACTGTGTATAACTACCCGTTTTACTCTCTATTTTATTCTCAATATCACTCAGTAAAGGTCTCACGATCAATGACCGAAAACTGTTGTTTGTCAATCTGAATTTTAAATACAGGGAGTCCCAAAAATTTATGTACATTTTAGATAATTGTAAACTTAGTGTTTATTATAATTTTATTATTTTGAAAATTTAAAACTATTAACAAGTATCACTTTATTGTTTTTCATTGTATTTTGACTATTGCAATCGTGACTGCCTTGAGAGAAACCATTATATATGAATGCTCCCGAATAACAAGGGAATTTTCCATGGTGTGTGCAATTTCGCTACTTCGCGTTGCTAGCAGTGTAATGATCACAATGGACGTCAGTTTGAGAAGAGTTAGTAAAAAAGAAATGAAATTATACTTGTTAATATCTTTACACTTTTAAAATAATACAATTAACATAAACACCAATTGTACAATAACGTCAAATGTGTATACATTTTTTGAGACATCCTGTATATGTTTCCCTAACACATCAACTTCATAAAGGGACCGCTTCAAAAAGCATGGTCAAAAGTAAGTATAGTTTAAACTTTTCAAGAAAATCAATCTATGTTAAAATGATATTGCAAAACTTTAAAACATCAAAACGTCTGGTGAACATCCTTCCCTGGAGTAACTTCAAAGAAAACCTGTTCCCTCTTACATGACATGGTGCAACGCGTGAATAAGGCAATGCTCATATTCTAGACACAACACTTGCGTGACCTAATTGGAATAATTTCTCTTTTACTAAAGGGACAAGCGTGGATTTCGTGCGATGCATTCTATGCTCGAGAGCGTATGGTAATTGTGATAGTCCAAGTAAGCACGCCAATTGTCCGCAAATTCGGGATTAATTCTAATATTCTAATAATATGTTATCTTATTTACTAAAAATAAAATAAACAAGAACAGATTAAACTGCAATGACCAATTGTGATATCTCCACTACTGTTAATAACCACAAAGCCCAGTCGGGCAAGGTGCAAAGTAGAATCTGGACTACTTTTATCATTTATAACCCACCCAACTCCTTTGCGGCCAGCTGCGATTTGAACCATAAAAAAACGCACGGTAGCGTAACTTGTATATTCTAAGTAGGCAGGGGAATACTTGCGTTCCTTGTTGTCGTGGTACGCCAGGGCTTAGTCCGCGAAAACACACATTATTGACTAAAACTGCAAGCACAACCACAATGCTCAGTAGTAGAGTCTTAAAGTGAAAGACTGAATTAACCCCAATTGGAATCCTGCATCAACACGGTTTGTACTTCTAGTGAGACATGTGAACGCAAATAAGCCCGCAAGTAAAATTTGAGTATCAATTGTTTCAAACAACACTTGTTTGGAATTGTTAATTTTCATATTCAACCCAGCTGTTTAAAGGTCCTAAAGCAAAGTAATATATCCAGATTAGTATCTTCTATTGTTTCGCTCCAGGCCATGTGAATTAATGTTTGGTTGAAAATTATAATTTTAATCTGAAGAAGGGCTTAGGCCAGTCAAAATTTAACAGCATTTTGTCGTAGGGATTCATGCAATTCTTTTTGATAGCATCCATTAATTCAAATCATGACAGGGTCGCAATAATATTACTGTACCATTAAAAGGCAGTATAGCTATTTGCTTATCTTCTTGGTTTTGATATTCTGTTATGGCTTCAAATACTGATGTTGTACGATACTATAAGCCGAGTCGAATAATTTGATTTGAATATTCAAACAAATATGCGCAACGTAATTGAACTTACCCCAGCATGAACATTGCAAAAAATATGGCAATGATAGACTTCGTATAAATAAGTCCAATGTAACCGGCGAAGCAAACCACGCTCATCAGATAAAATATGATGACCGTTAGCCTAAAAATCAAGATGTTTGTTAAAATTCACACTTTTTTCAAATAATTCGTTTAAAACCATGAAAGTAATCAGTTTTAAAGCATCAACATGGCGTATTTGCCGGACACTTGAAGATTTAATTTGTACAAGTAAGTGCTATTTTCAAAAGATTAAGGAGGAACATGCGCACAGACATAAAAGTGAACATTATCTACGTATTTCAGTGAAAAATTGGGCACTGGGCAGCAATTATACAGCAATCGAAGCTGTTAAAGAAAAATTACTTGTAACTTTGGGTGCAAATAGATGACAGCAGACCCCTGTTTCTTGCATGTTCGAAAAGTCCGCACATTCCGACTGCAATATGTACTCTCATTTATTCATTATGAGATGCAAAACGATGGTGCTGCAGTTAAATTGAACTCTCCAAGTATACGAAGTGTTGGAGCCATGTGTGCAAGGGGCTGTGATATTTTACTTCGAGCACGTTTTAATGAAGTGAACGAAGTAAATTAATGCACGAGAGTGTCATAAGAATCACTTCACGTTGTAACAGCAAGTTTTGCTTTTGTGGCAAAACATGCTCCAATAAGGACACATCGCGATATTATGCGTACAAGGGGGTTAGTCCAAAATTCCTTTATTGTAAAAAATTGTAAGAAAGTACACTGATAGAATGAAGAAAGAAAGAGTTAATGACTTCATCGAATGTTGGGGCTCAGCACTTAACTGCAAACGCCCTTTGCAGGTTCTGTATGCGGTAGCATGATCAACTGAGATCAAATTAAACGTAACCAGTGATAAACAGTATGGGCGGCAGAGAAAATCTACGGTATGCCGTATAAATATGCGACAAGCAGAAAGGGAAAATATTTAATCATGTAAAAGCAGCGGGGGACGAGGAGAGTATAAGGTATGATACACAATTCCCTAAAAGACACTGCTGAAACGCATGGAGATATAAGGTTACACAGAAGAGGGAACGACTAATACTGTGGGAGGTAGGAAAAGGCAATGGCCTTTACTTTCGACCTGCACACCTACCCAGGAAACCTTTTTCTATTTTGTTGATTTTTTCTGTGGAAAACCATTGCTGTTTTTCTTTCAAACACCAAACTTCGTTTACACAATCCACGCCGAGTCCCTTAAAGATTTTTCTGATCATGTATGATTTCCCTGGATAACACAGCAGCTTAGTGATGCCCTCATAAAGGTAGGTCACTTATTAGCGGAAACAGATGTGGCGAATGGACTTGTATCACGGTCAAGCTCGAAGAAGGCATCTAAAAATAAGCCATTTAAAGAACTATTAAATGTATATCCGATTAAGAACTGGAGTGGGTTTTTGTAGCTTCATCTTCAAACGGTGACATTAAAATCTAATCCTTTCGAATTACTTTGAGTTCTGCCTGGGCAAAACTCAAATAAGCTACTCCTCTGCCTGTAAAATCTTTAAATAAGCGTGTTTTATGCGTGCAATACGAAATCAGGAACAACCTAAAGTATGTAATAGATCAAATATCACAGATTTCCGTGAAGCCTATCCGATTTCGGAGACCTGCAAATTGAGTTATACGGTTAATGATAAAAGCTGCGAACTCAGAAAGCTTTAAACTGGTATCGTCCATGTAGAAGAAAACGCACACCAACTCTACCCTGAGAGCATCTAGAGGAATAATGACCATACTTTAATTCAACATCAGAGCTGAATGACAGGCAAGTGTGAATCCATAAATGAGGATCTGATCTTCAAAAACTGCCTGCCTACCGATTTGAACAGTGTCTTCCGGGATTAAATGTCAAACCACTTTTCAATTACGACGGGACGGGTAAAAGCCTAAATATTTACCTTTATGAAAGGATTCTGCTCGTTTTCTGTTTGAAAAGTATACGCCCCCTCAGTGAATGGCAACATTGTCTATCTCGCATTGCGCTGTATTTTGGGTTTGTGTGAACTTGCTGATTTAGGAAGGTGTCTGCGGTGGGATACAAACGCCTACGATAATCTATCCTGTAAAAGTTGCCTGGGATACGATAAAGGTTTTGGGAAAAGCATTCGTTCCACATGAGTCACAGCACAGAAATCCTTTGGAGCAGAGCTGTCACTTCGCAGCAATGAGAGCATGCACCGTGGCTATCGATTTTTCGTCAAAGCTGATTGGTCCGTTGTCGCAAACGCTTCCTTATCAAGCAGACCGAATAAAAAACACGCAGCCTTTTGTGCAATGACTTTTGCTGGCTTTTTGTGTTAATACACGTCCCTCGTGGCCGATTGACTCATCCCGTTTTCTCATAATGGGTATTGGGGACAACAGCCGGACTAGCTCAGAGTTTGTGTCAGGCGCGTGTCTTAACAGAAGACACACGTAGAAAATAGTGTGCAAATCGATATCCGTGAAGCGCAGTATCTGTTGCTTTTGTCTGGAAAAGCAGTGTTCCCCTTCTAAGTTAATTTTAACATTCTGTGGCCCAGATCGAAGAAATGCTCAATGCAATTTTGTTTCACTTTTAGCTTACCTCACGTGGCAAAGCAGTCATGAACCGGACTTTGGAAGGAGTCACAACACTGGTGACCCGTCTGGACACTTGTAAGATAGTGTCATTCTGAATTGTATTCGAACATTTTTTCCGTCAACTTAGTGAATCAAGAATACCAAATACTCTATACTTTTTGATAGAACACGTCGGTTTCCCTCAGTTTACTGATTCCTAACTTTTAATTGTATACTGGACAATCAATCAAAAGTATGTTGATCATCTGGTTTTTGGTGTAGCAGAATGTAAATTGATCGGAATGACGATGGCAAATAAGTGTGATACACGTTAGACGAACTATCTAAAATAGATAAGCAGCCGAGGGCTTTGAGATTGGTGCACATCAGAGTTTAAACGATTCTGAAGGAATAGTTTAAATGGTTGTTCGAACCGAAAGAAAAAGCAGACGTTTAGCAAAAGGTTAAATACGCCACACTGTCTTACCTATATTTTTTCGTTTTTTCCAATATAATTCCTGAGACGGCGGCTCCTAGCAAACCTGATATGACCATCGTAAAACCAATCCATCCAATGGCAACGTCTTGTCCCTACACAGTGAAAAATATTCCATGGTTAAATTAGCTTGGTTAAATTTATTTGAATGCAAATCATCTACATTAAGCGTTTCGTTCTTTTTATAGAGCAAGGCGATTAAAACAGGGCATATCATCAGTCAACTAAATGCCTTTATTTGACAGGGTACACAGTTAGTGTACTCAAACGCGTAAGTTATAAAAGTCTTTAAAGCAAGTGTAGACAGCAGGATTTATTGAAGTAAACAAAGTTCGCGACGGCTTTTCAATTACATCCCATCGTTGCATGATTCGGGTAACGGATAGAAGCATGCAGCAGGTTGAATTTCACAGACTATCAATGTATAGCAGCAAGAATTATAATTCAGTGTAAAAAATGATCAACTGAGGTGCACGACATTGCTATACTTTTAGATGAAACGGACAGAAAAGCCACAGTGGGGCTGCTTTTACGCGGGAATTGTCTGCAGGTAGAGTCTCACGAGAATTTATATTCCTCGTTCTTTGAAAGGAGTAGGTTTCAGAGTTCTTTACTATTGTACTGGCACAAAACTGGTAAAGTGTATGGTTTGCACTCTCCAGGCATTTTTCTGAAATACCGAATGCCCTATTGAAATGTCACCCGTTCTAGACAAGAGGGCGTCTAGAAAGGGTAGATTCTTGCACTGCTCCATGTCTATTGTAAATGTAATTGCCCACTTAACAGTGGTTGAGCATTTCTGATACGAAGTATCAACAGTTGATGCAGCATTTAGGATGACAAACGGGTTTCAGGTGAATGGGCACAAACAACTTTTATTGCCTCATCTAGTGGTACATTCGTAAATAAGGATTCGACATCCGCACGCCACCCCAACTTGTATCTATGAATCCACCTGCACTTGCGGATGCAAGTTCGTTGGGCGTACGCAAAGGCGACTGGAAGCCAAGGCCGCTGAACTTTCGCCTTACTGGTTTTTAAAATAAGAAGGCAGAGTACAACGATCTTCTAGTACTTAACACCAGTAGAAAGTAGTCACTGTCGACCTCATAATAGCTTACCAAAAGTTCGTTCGGACACGAACAAATCGGACCCTGCGCTACTGGGAAGCGCCCTGTGCAAGCAGTTAGAGCACTTGGTCAATTTCCAAGTATCTTGGTAATTGGGCAGCTAGTTTTAATCACGACTTGGTTTACGCCAACTCCTCTCCCTTTTCTTCCTACACACTGATTTAATTTGGTACCCTTCAGTTGATCATTATTTACACTGAACTGTGACCTTTGCGGTTATACAGTAACATTCTGCGAAATTCAATCTGCTGTATGCTTCTGTACATTATCTGCAACGACAGGATACCGTTGAAAAGCCTTCACGAAATTTATTTAATTCAATAAATCCTGCTATCTATGCTTGTTTTAAATGTTTTTATGACTTACGCACATGGGTACACTAATCGGATTTTTTAAATTTTATACCTCTGTCACTTGTGGTGCAATTTGTGTATGCGGTGAAGTATCGCGCTACTGCGTTTAAACCGAAGCCAGTTCTGCGAACGTAGCCATAAAAATTCGGCATGGATTTCGGAATAGAGGGAAATGTAACTTGTTGCTCCTGGGTACCGGCTGTGAGACTGAAAAGCCAACACGTAGATATGTATTGCTTATGTAAGAGCTATTTACGATCACGTGCACACAGCACCTATTAGTAAAAATGGTCAACCTGTGCCACTGCGTCAAATCGAACTGCCGACCGTAAATTATGTGTCCTGGGCTACATGGCTGCTACAAGTGTTGGAAATTCACGTAAACTTGGACTGTGACCACTTTGAACAGTGAAATAGTCTAGATGCCCCGTTTTTTTTCCTACCATGGAGACCAGACCCACTTTATCTGGAGCTTGGACTCCTGACTCTATGATAAGGAAGCGATACTCTACATGCCACTATTACTCACTTCTGGGATATGTTTATGAAATATAAATATGCTATCGATCTGATAAATAATATTCCATTAATGCAACAAGTTGGCAAAGGAGGCCAGTTACTAAGACAAAGATTGATAGCTTGGGCGGCATCAGAGGGCATGTGGTGTAGCCTAAATTTCAGGAACGTTGCATTTTCAATAAGATTGACCGTAGTTCGCGGTCTGTACGGTTTTTACGCATAAAATTGGATCGAAAAAGAAGTGCGTACGTTATTTAGTGTACAAACGCAATCTGAACAGGATCCTTAACAAGAGACGACTCTCGAAGGTAAAGGCGCTATTTGGCGAGTCTCAGCTATGGTAAGACAATGTGCACGCGTCAATAGTGCGGGATAGTACACAGAGACACTCAGACACGCATCATGCGCATGGAGAATGAGAAGGTTAACGACCCACTGATCATTCATGTAAGAAGCCCTGTTAACAACGGCAGGCATCCTGTACGTTGCTTACCACTCTGACTCCAAATCAGAAAGTTTCATGTTCACAATATGTCGGGGTCACAAATTGTTGAAGGGTGTGGATGTCAACAACAGAAGGTTCCCTAAATCACAAGCCAAGGAAGACAGAATAAACTGGAACAGCATTACTACAGAAAAATGAACTGTACAAGGGATGCCCCACGCGCCAGTTGTCAGCTATGTTTGCACGTCAAGTTTGTCCGCGAATTTGTGTTGTTGTGGGGACTTGACTGCGGGATGAATGCTTTGTCGTTTTCAGCCAGTCAAAATAGGCGAATGAATTGAGAAGTTTCGAGCTTACACACGGCAAATCGACAGCCAGCGTGAAAAATGACAAGAGCGTGCAGTGTGCAGGGATTGGCGAACGAAGACAGCATGAGTTAGCACAGGGGCGCTGGGCGCGCGGACTTCCACACTTCTTCTTTTCAGCCATGTTGCCTAAAGTGGTCATGCTGTTCGAGGTCTAGGTCAAAACGGATGCTGGCTAGGGGGTACAGCAGGCCCTATTGGGGATGCGCACGCATGATGAATGTAGTATCTAAGGGAAAGTGTGGTGGTAGGCTTGGGTGCGGGTTCAGTCGTGCCAGCCATCCGAACCCTCTTTCGTTTCCGTTGTTTTTTGCACCATCATGACGCCAGGTCCAAGTTTGAGTGGAAGAGGCTGTGCGGTAAACGCTACGCAAGTCTCTTATCACTATACACTAAATACCGAGCAATTCACTTTCTCTGTGCAACAATTCTGAGGGTTGCACGCTGAACCTTGCCGTAATCTACGGTTCTCAGAAAAAAGACAGGCTCTGTGTGGCATACTGCGCAGGCTCCATTAACCCACCCCTTAGAATTCATTGCACCTTAAAATTATTTTGGCAGGCGTAATGGTCCTTCTGGGCTAAGATTGTGGTTAAATACTGAAAAAAAGAAGATTCATACTTTTACATTCCTCCTGATTGATATCTGACTACCTGGAAGAATGTGATTACCTGTTACGGAGTGCAACATAATCGCATCTACGTCAACTGATATTTCACCTTTGACAGAGTCCACCATATTTGCAAAACCTCCAAGTCAAAAAATAGTGTAAAGCGGATGCCTTTTTCGGTTGGTTTCGCATACTTTCTAGTTTTTTATTTACTTTCACAAAACTGTCATTTTCTTCGAAAGCACAGCCTGTTTCGTAATTGTAATTTGCGATGTCAAGTACAGCCTCTGTGCACCATTATTTTACTTTTAAAAAAAGCTGTTTCTAAGGAAATATATAATCCTTTCACGTGTAGAAGCGCATTCCAACTGTTTTCATTCGGAAACTAAATGGCTACTTTTCTGTCTTAAGCAAGAACTTATAACTTATTCCACCTCAACCACAGCACGTGATATCTGTTGATCATAATTTGAAATCACCAGTGCTTATGACTGTTGGTACTGTTGGACTTTTTTGGAAATGCTTTCAATTGCTCATAGCAAGCAGTGCCGAGCGCTAGAATAATTGCCTACACGAACTTCAGGTGTGATTTTGAGCAAAGGATAGGTGCATAAATAAAATTCCTACTACGGTTTGTTTAATGTAGCTTCTACTAGTTGGCAAAAAAACAGAACTAGTGACAGTACTCTGTCTATGGTTAGCTCTATTTTGAAGGATAGAAGTAATACTGAAAAGCAAATAGTAAAAAGTTGTTCTATGATTCGCTTCATATACATAAGATTTCCTATCTCATTAAATTTTTACTGAAATTCTGAAATAGGTTTTAGACTCGAACAAGGGACATAAGTGGGGCTTTAATATGGACTGTCCTGATCTCAAGATTTTCCTGCCACCTCAGGATGTCCACTTTTGAATGACATTCTTCCTGATCGTCTGTGAAAAATGACAACTTAATACATGTTAAATATTTCACTGTTTTCAATGCCATTATAAATTCTAGCATATCTTATAGAAAGCATGCAAAAAAAATATTTTTTTTGTATGCATTTCGCAGTAAAACATGTCTCCTTCAAAGTTAGACACAAACAAATAATATCTTTCAGTTTTAAAAAATTTCCCAATCCTAAGATTGTCTAAGACCATCAAATGTTACTTCATTATGCATCATATCCATCAATTTATTCATGTTGCCTATGGGAGTATACAACATGATCCGTATCCATTGCCAAATATCATGGGAACGATTTACCTCTTCCTTCTAGCTTCGAGAAAAATGTGATTTTACTCAGACGGAATTTATGTGATATTTAGATTTTAAACCCTGAATCTAAGTGCAACGGTCGGTGGAATTTATAATAATTCAGAAATTTCGGAAATTTTACTTAACAGAAGATTATCCGTTCGTTAAGTATAAATGTGAAGGAAGCATAATTTGTTACCAAATCAATATACGGACATTAAAAACAATGAGAATATTGCATACTACTGAAGTTTCCATTTTTACAGAGTAATATATCGCACGAAGAACGTCGTTTAAAAGCAAACATCTTGCCGTGACTTAGATATCACCAGAGTAGACTGCACACTAATCAACAGCATATTCCTACTTAACTAATTTGTCGAAAACGAATTTCAGAATTTGCTTGACATTTAATAGGATGAGAAAGCAGCGATATATATAAATGACCCATAACACTGCTACTCTCTCAGGAATATCTGATGCACCTGTACCTACATGTACAACGTAAAGCAAGGCTTCAGTATTTGATTTTAGCTTTGTGACCATGAAGGACTGTGTAGATAAGGGCTGAAAGTCATTCCCCTTCAATTACTTTGGGTGATAATGTTTTAAGAAATAGTTAGCGTTCTCAAATGACTCTGAAGTACACTGAGATGTCACTTTTAGATACATATTTCTTCTTTATATAATGGATATTTGATAGTCAAAAGTAGAAAGAATAATGAACGGTGAGTCATATTCTGTTAGATAATTGACTTACTGGAAAGAAGTGAATAAGTATTGGTGAAAGTAATGTCCCGATCGCGTAATAGACACCAGTGTTGACACCTGTTCGAAAGTACAGGACCTGCCTGATTAAATGTCATATGACAGTTTTCTTCTTTTGTCCGCGGTCATAAAGTTTGTGAAATATTTGTTATTTTTATTTAAATCAACTTATTAGACAAAACGAAATCATAATGAAAGTTTATTCCTTCACAGGTCATCAGCATGATACTGTAAAATTGGCCGGATATGACTGCCTACAGCCTTTATAATCACTTCAGTATTTAAAAAATAAGTCAAGTATATGTCAATAATAATTTTTATCTTTAGTTTACTCAAAAACGCCTCAATTTATGCCCTGGCATGAACCAAGCTGTGCTCAACATTTGTGATCCAAAAATTATCACATTTTGTTTAAGGAAACGACCTTAATGACAGGACCAAAATATCACTAATTTGCTTTGAAACTTAGACGGACTGTCGTTTGAGTCCGTCATCATCCGGCATGCTCCAAAAACAGAAATAAATCAGCAGAGGTCTCTAGCACTCGCACTAAAACCACAAAATCCAATAGAGCAACGATCGTGCATTTGGGAACCAACATACCGATAAGTGTTAGGTGAGGGAAGGTCAGAGTTCTGCTTCTAACGTCACGACCAAGGTAAGGAAGGAAACAAGGTAATCGTGATAGGCTCCAAGAGACCTACACAAACACTCATCCGATAAGGAGGCCTATTATTTCTCAGGTGAAAGAACAACTTATTCATATGCTGAACCACCCTTCGTCAGCATAATGATTTATGCAGCAGAAAGATCAACAAACTGCTATCATGTCCATTTAACAGCAATGAGCGATGGGCGAAAAAAATGGTCCACCCAAACTCTACTAATTTAATCATTAGTTAATTTTTGAGCGTGTTTCCAACGTGCAGTTTGACTTCAGAAATCTTCTAAAAATTTACTTGCTCAAAAATTGACAAAACTAAGTGAATTTTAGAATTGTATTGTATGCAAAGCACTCTTTGGCCATTGAGAGGCAAATTCAAAATGCACCTAAACTATAGTTGCCAATAATGACTAATCACATTTATAAAAAGGTCCATTTTTGTAAACGAGCGTTAGTATTTATTAAAGGACATGAGTTCACTAACACAGCCTAAAATAATGCGGGAGTTAGTGGTCAGTAAGCGCAGTGAACCTATTTTAATTCCTTATTACTATGCCAGTTTCTGTACGGGAAGCAAAAAAGTGTAAAAATCGTGCTTAAGTTAACTATAAATGTAGGTGCGCGCATGCATAGAAAAATAACTACAGATGTTGAGTCAGCGATATTTCACTCTGGCAACCTTGAAATCAAGTTTAAGTTCAAGTTGAAATCTTAAAGTGAAAGCGCTAAAGATAATGATATTATTTTTAAAAACTAAATCGGGATAGACTTTTAATATGCGCAAGGAGCGATTCAAAATTAACCGAATACTTATCACGACGCACAATAACGTACCATAAGAGATAAGAATGAGGATGAAGCTTGCATTGGTCAGCAGTGTTTTTACAGAGGTAATATAATTGGACTTCTCTTGTTCCTCTTCTGAATTACCGATACTAAAAACTAGTTTTCAAAAAGGAAAAAAGTCAATTTCTTCAAGGGTCAATACAGTCGGTCTCATATTTAAATCCTATTGGATTTACTTGTATCCTGTTTCATGCTAAAACGCTGCTTTGAGACATGCTGCATGTCAAATAACTCAAGGTTTTGTTCTATTTTTTTTGAGAGTCATATTCGTAGCTTCTGTTCCTAAGCAATTTAAATCCACTGCTTCATTATTGTCTAAAACACTCTGTATATACAAAGAGGCATCTTTTCTCAGCCTTACTGCGACCCCAAATTGAGCTTAAACAATTGTGGTAACCGGAACATAGTATACCTGAGATTTTACAAATGACAAAATAAACTAATACTTAAGTTAAAGTAAGCTCACCTTAAAAATGTTCTAAGACCATATCCTACGATGATAAGATTTGCTATTTATTTTTAAATATAACCTGCTTTAAGTTCTTTGAATCTTTGTCTAAAGAAATCCACAATTTATACATGAATGTCCACTTTAAGCGTCCTGTGCATCATAATGGTATTTGATCAGCGTTTTAACAATTTCTGGTTCAAAGGGCAAAGTGTGCCTCAACTGTATATAAGTTAAAATGTTGACACCTTACATTAAAAATCGATTTTTTAAGCTTGTCTTGCAAGTGTCCGTGGATATCCGCTTTACTTCTGAACTTTTTAACTCTCGGTTCTAGGAAGAGTGCTACATCTGTTAATTATCCTTTTCATGTATAAAAGGATTTCGATATCAGTCAACTGGGAACACCGTCTCAATACAAAGAGGTTTAAGGGTATTGTTTGATTAATTCCTGTTTCTGGGTAGTTTCACCTGCATTAGTGCGTTTTCCCTTGCCTTACCTGTACCATCTGCTATACCGTACTACAGAGGGAACGAGCTTTCATATGGATAGATAAGGAGCGCTGAGATGACCTATATAGACTCTATACGCTCTCAGGCTCGATAAATACATTTTCAGACATGTCAGTAATTTTCTAACTGCCGCAAGAAAGTGTGAACTGGTTCCCTTCATCGCGTACCATTCAAAAATAGTGCAACTCTGTTGCCAATCCTGGGTTATGCTCGCTTTGCTGGTTTAGAGCTGGGAGCGACGCTGGAGGGCTTAATCGCCACGTGACTTAATCCCACCGTCTCTACGCCCACCAAAGTACCTTCAATCAGCCATGTTTGAGCCCGGGCTCTTGCGTGCTGAAATGCTGCAGACTGGCATTTTGACGATCGATAAACTTGCATCCTAAACAAAGATCTGTTCATTTATCCACACGCTTAGGTTCAGCACTTTTTAAATTGCGGAAAAGCGCATTTGCTTAACTTCTCACAGAAACAAGTGTCATTGCTCTGTCTGTACGCGAGTGGCCTTGTAGTCCCAAGAGAACAGTCTCAAGCCTCACGTTTACTGGATATAGAGTCCGGGAAGAAAAATTTAACAGTTTGCATTAGAAACCTCAGGGACAGACTCTTGAAATGCGTTCAGTGGATTAATATTATAAAAAACCATTTTGGTCTCCTGAAGTTCCTTCTCGTCAGATTTTCTTAACCTTTTTTCTATTTTCTTTGTAATCAAAGCTCGACGTCATTTTCTCATTTTTAATTAGGTCCATTTAGGTCAATGTCAAAAATCAACTTTCTAATAATAAAAACAAATGATTTGGTTCATTTTACTAACCATCTCCATCGATATTAGAAGGTGAAACAATGGTATCCTTTTCAGCCGTGACAGATCGAGTGGATGTTGTTTTGTGAAGTTTGGCATACTGTGCCACAGATGGAGGGGTTTTCGGTGACTTTTTGAAGACTTCAACGATGGTAGACGAAATCAACAAGATAATCGGACGAATATACAATTATAGTATTCATAATAAATGTTATATTTTTCAAGGAAGCAGAGGTATTTTTCGTAAATCTAGACGCTCCTAGAATGCTGAGAAAGACCCTTCGTAAAACAAGCGGTGGAACCGATTGAATGTTTATTTGTATTTATTTTAAAATAATTGGAGTAAAGCACATTTACTGAGACTAGATACTTACTGCACAGCATAATCAACCCTACTTGACCTAATACAAAACATTTTTTTCCACTCAATGTATGCTGCACAAATATTTCATTAGAAATCTTGCATTTTAGGCGTCATAACGTCGCTTTTTACACGTACTAACGTTAGGTAATCAAGTGTGTTGCTTTTCTGTTTTAACTCATGCTAGTAAATTTATTAAAATTTTGTATAGTCATTGGCTTGTATAGATAATTCTTTTTAGATCAGTACCTCTTTCGATCTCCTTCGAGTCGTTATAAGGATTATTTAGTGTTTGCCGAAAAACATTATGGAGACTGTGACTAGAATCAACTTATAAATATCGAAACCATCATATCGACTAATACGCAAAGAGAGCCATTGCCGATAGCCAAAAAATAAAACACACTCGCGATGACAACCAAAGTGTTGGCTTTTGCTACGACAATCAACATGGTTATGGTTTGGATAAAAATAAAGCTTATGCTAACTACTGTAATTTTGTTAACAAAAATAGCAATTCAATCGCCGAATCAAGGAGAAGTACACGCCTATACTACTGCATCTGAACTATTTATTGTCCTAATCACATCCAAAAAGCTAAAATTTCTTTCTCGCAAAAATATTCAGAAGATAACGCAATCTATCAGGAAATATTTCAGATATTTACAGAAAAATTGAAGCTTATTAGTTATTGTATGCTCAAATGAATGAACTTTAATAAGTAGCAGAAAGGATCCAAACAGAAAATCGGAATTCTTACAAAAGAATATGGCTACCAGGTTTATTGTTATTATTCCGGCAACTGCGTAGAAAAGAATGCGAAATCCTGTTCGTAGCTGTTGAAACCCCACTTCGGGCCTTGGCACAATGAGCGGTGGAATACCAAATCCCAAAGCAACTCCTACCTATCATAATGGGGAAAATGAATGGCAGATTAATCTTTAAGACTAAATACAAATTTCAACTTATTTCGAAAGTTCCATAATATGCTGATCAAAGTAAATAGGTGACATTTAATAATGCGTGAAAGTAATTTCTTTATTACAGAAATATGAATAAAAAATGAACATTTTCCAAAATGTTTGTCTCTGGATGAATTCAAATAAGTGGTACCTAACTTTTCAGTTGTTATATCTACTAAGATACCTAAGTAATGTGTGTTTGCGGTTGAGGTTAACTTATTTCATTGTTGTCCCAGCCGGCTAGTGATCTAGCTAAAAATAAATGCTTCTTGCAAACCATAAAATTTAACATTGCATAGTCTCACAGTTAAAATATATGATTCTTAAAGGACACTTGATGAGATGTTTAATTGTACGAAATATAAGGACTCCCGTTAAACGTGTTTTATATTTTTGTGGTCATTTTTATTAACGCTTCCGATTTTGGGCAAAGTGGCCTAAGTTTGAGTTGATAATTTTCATAAAACAGAACAAATGTCATAGACTGCAAGTCAGTTAGTTTTTTTACATTACTTACCTGATTACCAAACACACCAACAGATGTAGCTATTGATAATTCCTTTTCACCAAACCACAGCGCAGCTAGGTGCGCCGGGATATTTAGAATGAATATCTGCGCAATCGCACAAACTGTCTGACTGAACATCAAGATACCGAAAGATGACGCGGCCGCTAGTCCTTGTATGCCTACTGGTTGAGAGAGTTCAGCAGAAATGCATTTGCTCCATGCCCCAAGGCAGTTTAGAAGTGCTCCAAGTAAGAGAGTTACTCGAAGCCCAAATCGCTCCAATATGTACGAGGCTAGAGGAATGAGAGGTATGTATGCCAGCATGTAGATCATTGATAACCACGCAACTGAAAGCGTTTTCTGATGCTCGGCACCTGTCAAGTTCAAAAGGAATATCGCAGTCAATTTAGTGATGATTTAATTTAAGAGGCATAGTTTATTGAAAACATTTGAACTGAACTATTAGTATTTTCAACGCTTAATAAATTTTAAAGTTGATAACCAAAAAAGACAGTGAACTGTACAGTTCATTACGTAAGTTCATCTTACGTAAGATGAGCTCCAATTTCAGACTTCTATTAAAATGACACAATCGTGTGGTTTTTATCTCCATCCTACTTTGTTGATCAACTATCAAATACTTAAACAATCAGTTCCTATGCTTATTCTATGACTATTATTGTCGTAATGTCATTATAATCACTGTACGAAAAATGCATGCAAATTTGTTAGAGCCTTGAATAACACCTGATAACTAAAATATATTTCGATAATGCAGCTATTATCCTATTTTTGATTTCAAATCGTTGCTAAAATTTCTAATATTAACAGATATTTAGTAATATTAACAATGTAAGCACTGATCTAGCTAAAAATAAACGCTTCTAGCAAACCATAAAATTTAACATTGCCTAGTCTCACATTGCCTAGTGACATTCTTAGCCCTCACTTTTAATTAAGTCTGACGACGAACACGTGATACTTGCTCGAAAATTCACGAGTACAACTCGATTTTCCAAAGATCTTCTTTCTGTTCGTAAACACCCTATTGTTAAAATTCTTAACGATTCTTGCTAGTGTACTATAGTGGTTAAGAAAGTCCTTTGTCATACACATTAAAGGATAAGGTAAAATGAAGAACTTAATATGCTTTCCTATTAAAATATAATCTTACTTGGGAGTGAGCCATTCCAATAACCGATCACGCTGAGCTCGATGATATTTAGATGAATCCATTGAAAAGCGTTGAGCATTGAAACCCAGCAAAATAAAAAGAGCATAAGCCATCGTCTTCCGGATAGAACCGGTTCAAATTCTTCGTAGTTTTCTGTAAGCATTATTGACGGTCAAATGACAAAATGTGGTACTTTATGAGATATCATACATTCCGCAATTAGATACTGACCTTGAATAGCTTCATATTTTGAAACTTTTAAAGTCCCACACCGTACGTTGATACGTAAGGAAGTCTGTAGTTTCAAAAGCAAATCAAGTTCACCAAAAGTTTCTGAGGCGCAGATGAGTGCAACCGTGTGTGACCCCGGTCTGTAGGAAAACGCAGAGTTGTGATGGCTAACTCGAAGAAATCCTCCATTCTCAGGGAAATGTTGTCCCGAATTAGTTTCTTGAGAGAAATATGAATGAACCTTTAGAGCATCCTATTTGCAACGTAAAAGTGAGTGCAGTGCACGGAGAAACCATGTGAGTTACTGTAGCTCAAGATAAGAGGCAATGGGAAAATATTGTTAGGTAACACTATGAAAGTACGCCTGATCCAATGCTCGTCGCCTTTTGGAGGCCCCTTTTAGAGTGGTCAGACGACAGTAGATTTGAAGCTTTCCAATTACCTAGATCTGCTTGCGTATCCACATTGTGTATTGAAGCCTCGTTCAGAGAGCACTGGTGTTTGGGGAAACGTCTCCGTCCAGATTCCACACATAACACTACATATTTGAAGATATAAAATGTCGGGAGCCACTTGCTAGACCACACAGCCAATTTATCATGGTTTTTTTGTAGGTTTTGTTGTCGCCGAGCGAATTAATGGTCGTTCAACTTTCTAATCACTTGCAAACATGATGCCACCACAGTTCAGGTTCTCAGTGCGGTCATTTATATAAAAGAAGGACAGAAGGGGCCTAAGACTGATCCTGCGGAACGTCGGCTTCTCTGCGACCAGCAATTATTTTTGGCAGTCTGGTTGAAAGAAAAATTTTAATCCGCTTCGTCATGCATGCTGGTCAGAAGGCAAAGAATGTAATATAGCGGTTGTGATATTGGAGCCGCATCTGCAGGCGATGACTATTTTATTTTAAGCAAGAAAAGGTAAGTAGAGTGATGGCAATTTGATTACTCTGGTTGACGCCAGGTTTGAAGAAACATGTTGTTGCTGCTTTAGCATTGCCGCAAATATGACTAACGTGTCTGTCTTCTTCAGTTCGGAGCTGGTGGTCTACTGTTCATACCGGGGCTTACTACATACAGAACTACGATATGCATGTGGTGGTACAATGTCGCAGTAAAATCCTTCGCATAATAGCGATGGGTATGTGTTTGGGTGCTTAAATGCAAGCAGAAGAATTCGTTGCGCTGCAAGTCCATCTCCCTTCGTAATGAGCAGCAATCAGTGATTGTGGTCTACTTTGACCTTAGCAACTCTTTTGGCAAGGTGCCGCACAGACGCCTTTTAGTGAAAATCGGCAGAAATTCCAAAAGTTTCACATTTGCAGAATGGGTTCAGTGCATGTATTCATTTTATGCGGATGCAGACAGGTTAATTAAATTAAGACAGACTTGCTTACGCTCCCATGTTAGAGTGCTACGTGGCAGATCGAATTTTCTCTATCTATGTATAGTTTCGTGTGTTTTCGCCCCTCCAAACTTCCTGGACCCCTAATCTTTCAAAAAACTCCACTTTTAGAACGATTTAACATAAGGTATTTAAGTCTTACTTGCAAAAATAAGCAAGCATTATCGCCGCAGGCAGATAGAATTTTTACAATGGCTGCATAGATATGTTTTAACCCACAAAATTTCTTCCTTCAAAAAATAAAACTAAAGATGTACCGCACGTTTGTCCTTCCCATCCTGAAATACTGTTGTCACTCTTTTGGTCTGATGAACACGTCTGACCTCAGTAAGATTGAAAATGCTCAGAAAGCATTTATTTGAAGACTATTTTCTCACACTGGAGCCAGTATCTCTTAAAAGGTTAGATTTATATATGTATATATGTATGTATGTATATTTTAAGGGTAACAGACAAGAAATGCCCTTGAGGACCCTATTAATGTAACGCAAACAAGGTTATTCTTACAGTTAATGTGCAGTCGGGAAGAGCACATATGATATCATAAAAGAATTTCGAGTGAATTTTCACGGAAAAGAATGAAAACGGTGTAAAGCCAGAAAAATTGTTCACAGTGCTGGCAGTAGGAAATCGTGTTGTAAAAGTTGCCTGTTGTCAAATAAAATCACATCAAGTCTTCTTTTAAATTCCGCAATTGTGCCAGCGGAAACCGTCTCGCTTGGTAGCAAGTTCCAAGGCCGGACCACGCGTTGACTGAAGAAATATTTTCGGAGGTCTAATCGGGTGCGTTCGTTTGTGACCTTGTAAGGATGGCCACGCAGGTGAGTAGTGGTGGCTAATTGGAAGAAATCCTCCAATTTTAGGGAGGAAATGTGGCCCCGGATTATCCGGAATGTCCAGAGCAGGCTGCACTGAACGTTCCTGTAAGACAAAAGAAAAAGGTCAAGTTTTATCAATCTCTCCTGATATGGTAAGTCCATGAGACCGTCGACCATCTTTGTCGCCCTGCGTTGCACTTGTTCAAGAAGTTCCACATCTTTCTTCAACCACGGTGTCCAAATTGGCATTCCGCATTCAAGATGTGGTCTCGAAAAGGTGCCAAATATTTTTCCGAAGAGTTCAGGTGAAAAGATTTTGAACGCTCGTCTGATCCAGTGCAGGGTACTAGTTGCCTTCCGGACGGACGTTTTACAGTGCTCTGTTTGCATCAAGTTCGTGGTTGTCCATATACCCAGATCTTTGTGTGTCTCAACCTCGTTTAATGTGGTACCATTTATAAAATAACTGTGTTTCGGTGGCACTTTTCGCCCCGGGCTTATGTGTAGAACAAGACACTTGGATACATTAAAGTTAAGAAGCCACGTGGATGACCAGATAACCAGTTTATCGATGTTCGACTGTAGTCTCTTTGCGTCGTCGGCGCACCTAATTTCAGCCCATATTTTTATGTCATCCGCAAACATGACAGCTGCACAATCAAGCTCATTGAGGCAGTCGTTTACGTAAATCAGGAATAGCAGCGGACCAAAAACTGAGCCTTGTGATGCACAACTCTTGACCTTTGTCCATTCTGAGGTTGAGTTTCCAACAACGACCCTCTGTTCTCTGAGGGGCAAGAAACTGCTGATCCATTTGTACATTTTTCCTTGGATTTCCACGTCCCAAATCTTCTGCAGAAGAAGCTTGTGTGGTACAATATCGAAGGCTTTTTTGAAGTCGAAGAATATAACATCAATTGGATAGCCTTTATCAGCGGCCTTTGTCCACTTCTCCCGTGAGTAAAGAGCACTCGTGAGGCAAGAGCGTCCTGGGCGAAAGCCGTACTGTCCATCACACAGTATTTTGTTGCTTTCGAGGAAATACATTAAATGCTTCTTAATAATGCGCTCCATTACTTTGCACGCGATGCAAGTTAGACTGACAGGACAGTAATTTGCGCAATCAAGTCGCAAACCTCCCTTATAGATCGGGGTGACGTTTGCCCACTTCCATTCTTCTGGGAGTTTGCCTTCGTCAAAATATTTCTGGAAGATAGCAGCCAGGGGTTTGCATAGTTCGTTAGCTAATTCTCTTAGTGCTAGTGCAGGAATTTTGTCCAGCCCAGGTGATTTGGCAGGCTTAAGTTGGAGTAATTCGGCCCTGAAAGAGTTGTGTGAAAACTCTAGGTCCTCTATTTCGGGAAATAAGGAGCAGGGTAAGGGTGCAGTTATCGGTCGATGAGCGGACAGACCGTCAGCAAAAGTTGTAGGTTCTCGGGTGTAGACGGATTCAAAGAAATTGGAGAGGAGGGAGGCTTTCATCTGGTCTTCGGTCACCAGGTGTCCATCGGCTGATCTAAGGGCAGGGATTAGTTTCTGAGATCTCTTCGTGCTTCGTATGTAACCATAAAAGATCTTGGGGTGTTCCAACGACTTGTGTAACATGTTCAACTCGTATTTCTTGCGCAGTTTAGTAGCTTCTCTTTTACAAATGTTACGTTGTTGCTTATACTCCCGTAAGTGTTTACCGGAGCCGGTTAATCTGTAGCGTCTCCAGAAGCGGTTTCTTTTTTTGAAAGCGGCCTGCAAGTTTGAGTTCATCCACTTCGGGCGATTCGTACTTGTCTTTCTTCTGAAGGGACAGTTGAGACAGAGGGTCCTTTTCAACGTCGAGCTAAAGGTCATCCACTGTTCATTTGACCCACCTTGGAGATCTTTTTCCCATGATACCTCTGACATTTCTCTTCTCATAAGTGGGTAGTCGCCCTTACAAATGTTACTTTCCTATGTGTCGGAGGAGTAGGGTTTGGAGAACAGCGAATACTCGAAATACAGCATAATATGGTCACTTGATCCTAATGGGGGTCGATCCTGCAGGTCAATCACAGGTTCCTCCTCTCGGGTAAAGATAAGGTCGAGACAGTTCGACTGTTGTCCTTCCCTAGCCCGCGTTCCAAACGTTCCACAAAACGTTCCACAAATAAACTAGCATTGTTGCCTCATGTCGATCGAATATCTACAAAGGCTGCACAGCTATGTGGTTTTATAACACACAATCTCTTCCTGCTGGAAATAAAGTTAAAACTTTATCGCATGTATGTTCTACCCATCCTAGAATACTGCTGTTCCCTCTTTGGTCTAATTAATGCTTCTGAGCGCAGTAAGATTGAAAATGTACAGAGGGTATTTACTCGCAAAATTTTCGCCAGCTCGTCACTGGACTCCGCAGTCTACAAGGTCGCATCTCCGGCGTTTCGTTGATGATCAGGTGACCTCTGCCGTTCACTCTCTTGTTGACCCTGTTGTCCGCGATGGACTCCTCCGGTCTCACCTTCCTGATGGTAGATCATGAAGCGAGTCGGGCGGTGTTACAGTGGTGAACGACAGCCGCTGCTATTATATGATTTCTTCAATTACAAGAAGCGTTTCCAACCCTCATACGTTCTCAGAAACAGTCCTGTCTCATTTGCACTACAATCGATCCTCTGAACCAACCCCCTTAATTTTGTTGAAGCAGTCTTTTCTCCTACGCTTTGTTTTTTTAAGCGGGGGTTCGCTGAACTCTGCCCCAGCTTTAATGGTAGGAGTTTTTTCATCTGCTTCCTCCTTAGTTCACCATGCGTTTCAGAGAGTCTTGACTACTATTTTAAAACGACGATATGTTGGTGAATATGAATTAATCTACCAACACTACTAAACGCTCCCGCTGCCTATGTGGTTGTTTCACGGAGAGCAGCATTTATCAAATTTTTATTTATTTTTCCACAGCACTTAATTTTCAATGACGAGGCCCTACGGGCCTAAAATATAAAATTTATTTATTTATTTAGGTTGATGGTCTGATCGTGATGCAGAAACTTGAGAGACAGCATGCTGAGGGACTGAGTTCGAGGCTTGGTTTAGAGCGTAAGAGCTAACACCTGGGTAACATTGTTGAATGTGATCGGCACGTTCCGCAAATTTGGTCAGCGGGACAGTGTCGTCAAGTAGAGCGAGAACTTGTTGCCTTGGATAGGGTAGTTTATCCATCCAGATACGGCGGAAAATAGAATCGTCTAGTGTGCGACCAGCAAGCAAGTGACACATGTGGCGCATCAAAGCAGAGGGTGTTTGATCACCTAGCTCGACATTGTTGAGGAGCTGACGAAGCTTACTGTCGGCAGATTGTACCGCACGTTCGAGGATAGCTTGTTTTAAGCTAGAATAGGGCTGATCTGTAGGCAAAGGATCAAGGAGATCCTGAACTGCAAATTCGACGTCGAATGGTTAGTACTGAATGACGTACGCGTAACGCATACGCTCACTAGTAAGACGACGTGAGGTGAAAACGGCCTCGAACTGTTTAAACCGGACGGTTGGATCACGAACTTTAGACGGGAGTAGCTTCATAGATATCTGAAAAGCATGAGGCTCATCATGATCGACTGAGGCATACAACTTGTTAGAAGCAGCATAATCGTTTTCGGCATCGTGAGATTGTTGGTCGTCGTTACCCATGTTGAAAAAGGTACGAACGGCAGAATCAAAGGTGAAAAACGGGTGAATGGAATAAATAGTAAGACGTGGATAACAAGCAAAACAGGGTCACCAAAATTGTAGAGAGTTAATCACTACAAATATACAAAACGTCTTAGCAAACCGCAATGGAAAACTTTCTAGTGTTGTTTAACTACAAGTGAGTAATTAATCAGACAACTCTAGTGGAAAAGCTGTAAAAACGGTATGCGATGATGACAATGAAGATTAAGAAATGAAACGACTCACTTAGATCGTTCACAATCCTTGCCAGCAGTAGTCAAGAGATCGACTTGCCAAAGGATAACTTCGTGAAGACCGGGATCTTAGTTCGTTGGGTTGCAATCGGGAGATTTGAGAAAAATCGTGTCTGTAGATCGCTGTTGGATTCTTCTGAGCCTGGGAATGATCATTAAATAATGGTGTCGTTGAAGGGCGAAAGAAACAGCGGCAGGTGAAGATAGAATAATTTGAGCTGTGGATTGTTAGCAAGAAATGCTAGCAAACAGCACGCCGTAAGAATCGAAAGTGATTTATTCGAGCAGCTTGCGTTAAAACAAAAATTGTAAAATTGGTAAATTTAAACAACATATAAGTTGAGCTAAGAACCCACCGTTTTCAATCGCGCTGGCAAGAAGCATCGAAATTCAGATGCCTTGACCCGTTGGGCATAAACGCCATTGCCACTAGATGCAGGCATCCAAGCACTTGCTATTCCGATTGGTACTTCAAAACAATTGCGATAGGCGTCAGCTCAAGCCGCGGATCCCTGATTTATGATCGCCTTTGCCGTGCGACATGAGTTCAGAAAGATATGCAGCGTCGTTAATGGAAGAGAGGCTCTGCCAATCTAATGAGTCAAGAAAATTGTTGATTGAGCTAATATCTGCGAGGTCATACGCATGATAGGTACGACTAGCACTAGCCTTTTCCTTAGAAGGAAGCGGAAGGCAACAGTGAATTAATGTGTGATCAATTTGGAAGATGTTGTGCTTATAATCAACGAAAAGAGGGGCAATACCGTTCGTGAAAATCAGTTCTAGGATGTGATTTTGTCTTGTTGGGGAACTAACCAGTCGAGACCAGTAAGAAAAATTAATGGTATGTAGGAAATGCTGAAATTGAGGTGGACAATAGTTTGAAAGCCAGTCGATTTCTGGAAAATTAAAATCTTCAGCAATAATTTTAACTCCAGAAGAGGATTCGGAAATAAACTTGAATATTTCACACAAATTTGCATCTTCTTCAGATGAAGAGTTAGGAGGATTATATACAAATCCGATAATCACCTTTTGCCGGGGCGACAGGATAATAGAAGCGAAACAGTTATTTCCAGATAAGGACGTGCTGTTTATATAAAACGGAAATTGCCCTAATAACGTTCTTATTTAGAGACGACAACCAACACCACGCTTATTAATGCGATCGTGACGATAGAGATCATACTCGTCTATGATAAGGGAGGAGTCAGAAATGATTGAATGGGTCGAAGATTCTGTAATGCATATAACATCGGGCGTCATCTCAAATGCAATAGCTCGCAGTTGAGCCATTTTATTGAAAGCAGATCTGGCATTAAGCAAAATGACATCTAGTGTGTTTTGAGTGGCAGGACTATGGCTATCGTTATTCAATAAAAAAGAATTTGAAGGTGAGTAGGCAAACTGTAGGCCGTTATTATTTGTGGAATAAGAACTGACGGGTATGGAGATGTTAGCATACGGGTAGCCAATAATGGATGGCTGATAAGGTCTGAGATATCTAGGAGCCTCACTTTCTGGCAGGGAAAATGAGAGGATAAATTAAAATAAGCTTCTGGGGCGTTTGGGAGGAATGGGGGAAGGCGAGAAGGCATGTAGAAGTTAGCAGGTTTGGGTGGTAGAGGATGGGTTAAGGAACTGATAGGGGGAGCGGTGATATAAAATTAGTTTTGGGGCCGCTCGCGTTAGGACTAGTGGTCTTATTAAGTGAATGTCCTGTACG
This sequence comes from Ligula intestinalis, assembly GCA_036362985.1. NCBI lineage: Eukaryota > Metazoa > Platyhelminthes > Cestoda > Diphyllobothriidea > Diphyllobothriidae > Ligula > Ligula intestinalis. The sequence continues at coordinate 13,392,359 of JAYGXS010000006.1, read as the reverse complement.
GCAAATCCAATTTGTTTTAAAACTATAACAGTTTGGGTTACTGCCATGCAATTTAAATTTTTCGTGATTCGGGCCCAGCGTGTTCAATAACGCATTAAACAGGGGAATAATATGACTCGCACGGTCAAGGGAGGAGCTAGCTTGTGGTGGGAAAGCGCTCGGCCTAAACGCTTTCGTTGGTGTTGGTGACATTTTTGATGAGCTTGCTGCTGAGTTAGAGGCAGCTGAATTTATCGATCGTCGGACAGAGAATGTATTTAGACTAGTTTTAATCGTAGTAGATGATGGAGTGGCGGGGCTTGACGGTCCCGACATCAAGAGGGATGGGCTAACTGGTGCACTGGTGTTTATGGGCCTATGACTAGACATTCGGGAGGTAGGGATAACGGGTGTAATGACGTTAGTGGGTGTACGACCAGATATCCGGGGTGGAGGATTAGCGAGTGCATTTACCCTATCGGGACTACGAACAGATTTAAGAATAGTAGGCTGAGAAGTCATTGGTCTATTGGACTGGAGAGCCACATTTCTTCGCTCCATTGGTGTAAGATCTCGACAGAGGAAGCTTTTAGTCATTTCGAAATATCGGGAAATGCGACTTCGTTGAGCAAGGATTGAGTTCACCTCGATCGGCGAAAACAATTAAACTAGGATGGGCAGGATTTTGATACGTGATTGAGGCACTTTGCTTCCACAATTTCGTAGTTGAAACCACCCTTACATAGAAAATCTTTTGCAATATCCAAGGGGCGACTTAATATGGAGGCATTTTTTAGTACAAAGTTAAAGTTTCGCTTTTGTCTATCAAAAGCTTCCATGGTTATAAGATAGACGAGGGAGTCTAACTTTTAACAATCTTGCGAGGGCACATCTGGTAACTTACCATCAAACAGATTGCCTAGTATTGACAAAACAGAACCAAACTTCAGCATGACGTCATTACAGTTCTGTAATGCAGATAAATCCATATGCTTAGCCTTGACAATGGGCTGCATGTTGATATCAAGGCATTCAATAGTAGGCGTGGGGGCAGATATCTTACGCTGAGCTATAATTTTCGTTCTCATAATTTTGATGGAAATCTGCTTTAAATGTGAGAAGATTAAGAAAAATTCAGCCTTTATATAATAATAAATTGTATATTTAAGGCCCAAGGGGCCCTATCGTTACAAACTTAGTGCTATCGTGAAAACAAAAATAATGATGATAAACAGTGAACTCTTATAAAATAATTGTCATCGGCAGTAAAAAAACTCCTAAATCGGTGGATGAGTTAAGTGGGCCACCGAGTTAGAAAAAACTTTACGAGAAAAAACTGCCTTAATAGGTAACAGTGTTTGATGTGGTTAGTTTGGGACCTGATGTTGAGGGTTCGGGACGTTTATGGTCATCGGAAAAAATAATATATCGTTGAGTTAAGAAGGGGTCATCCGGGACAACAGGAGAAGGCAGTAGAAGTCAAGGCAACATCATCGAGTTGCGACCCACCAGATTCTAGAGCCAATCTCGAAGACCACAGCGAAGGTTGCAAAAACGGAGAAAAGTTCTCAGCCCTTAGAAGTGATGCTTGAAGAGGAAAATGCTAACATATTTAGAAATCATTTTAGTATCCTAGGAAGAGCTTCAGATGCCAGAAGGACCCTTTTCAAAATCTACAACTTGCGTGTTTGGAAAGGAAACAGACGTAACGACTTTATTTCCTCTAAATTTAAATGCTTATGTAAGTTGCCTTTAAAAATCAATAGTGTAGAAGACAGTCTAATATCGAGTGGAAGGTTGTTCCAAATAAAAGCATATTTGGAGATACAAAAGCGAGAACGGTAAGATGTGTGGCTACGGGGTGGTGAAATTATCATGGAAGAGTTACGAGTGGCGTAAGGTCGGTCTACCGGAAGGAGAACGTTAATTGGTGGGAGATTGGGATTATTTTCAACGCGAAACAGAAAGCATAGACCAGCTTCGAGTATTCTTACCCAAATAAATTTAAAGTTTGCTAATTGACAGCTATCTGTATAACACATACCAGACCCAGAAACAGAAAATATTTTACGAGTGAAAACTCGCTGAACCTTTCAATCTTACTACGGTCATGCTGGGTCATGAGACCAAAAAGCGGACAGCAGTATTCTAGTATAGGGAGAACAAACATGCGGTATAGTTTTAACTTCATTTCTGGAAGGAAAAAATTCTGCGATATAAACCCACATATCTGTGCGGCCTTGGCAGAAATTCGATCTGCATGAGGTGATAATGCAAGCTTATTCGTGTAAGTAAGACAGAAAATGCTTTATCGTAAATCTTTCTAACAGTGGACTATTTTGGAAGATACTGGGTCCAGGAAGCCTTGCGGGACCAAAACTCATGAAACTACATTCTGATGGAGAAAACTCCATCTGCCATGTAGCGCTCCAACTTGAGAGAGTACGCAAATCTGCGTTAACTTTATCAATACAACTACTGGCCGTGTCCTTAGAAAATGAGTAAATACACTTAAGGTCATCAGCATAAGTGAAATTTTCCGAATTATTTAGCACTGTTGAAATTTCATTTATGTAAAGAATGAAAAGGAAGGGACCTAAAACCGTGCCTTGTAAAACGCCACTCCTCATCGACTGAGGCATCGAGTAGCTATTGCCTACTAAGACCTTCTGGCTGCGGTTAGACAGGTAGGAGGCAATGAAATCGAGGAGGGGAGGCCTGATGCCTAGGGTTTCCAGTTTTACTAAAAGGCGCCTATGCGGCGCCTTGTCAAAAGCTTTACTAAGGTCAAAGTAACTCACAATGACTGTTAGCTGTTCATTACGAAGTGAAGTAACCAGGTTAAGGAATGCCAAGTGACAGGTTTCGCATGATCTTCCAGGTAGAAATCCATGCTGTGAGGCGTTAAATAGTTTATTTTCTGCACAAAAATCGAGAATTTGATTAAAAATGATCTTCTTAAAAAGTTTGGCTAGGGCCTGGGTTTATGGACACCTCGGTAGTTATTTACGTCCGAACGAGATCCTGACTTGAAGACTGGAAGAATAATAGATGTCTTCCATGAGTCAGGAAAGAAACTGTTTAGAAGATAAGCTGAGAATAGATAACTTAGCAATCGGGGAAGCTGAATACTCTCTTGATAAGTGAATTTGGAAGGCCGTCAGTTTCCGAGGAGTGTGAGTTTTTTAGACGGATAATGCGCTTACGAATTACTTCTATGGAGAAATCTATGGTACTGATAGTATTGACTGAGCATGGCTGGAACGACGGGACCGGTTCAGATTCCGTCGTAAGGTGCTTTGAAAAGAATGCATCGAACAGTTCAGCCTTTTTACTCTCATCTTGCACAAAGTTTTTATTTTCATTCAGTAAAGGGGGGATTTCGTGACCTCGTTTAGCGGAGGACCGACGACGGAACAGTTGGGCAATAAATTTTGCAGAGTTTAACTCGCTGATTGTGCAAGATTCCCTCTGTTTGTCACGTGCAAGAGGAATCTTAAACACCAATTCGAAAATCTCTGCGATTCTAAGTTGCACAGATAATGAACTAGTAAACTGGTCTTTCAACTGTTTTTGCAATTTCTTTAGTCTAGACAAAAGAAAATGAGGAACGGTGGGGTCCAAAGTATAAGGCACAAATTCCAAAATGCTATTTGAAATTGCCGTCATTAAGTCACAGAGAATTGTTACGCGGTTCGTGGAAGAAAGCTCCTGCCAGTCTAGTGAGTCCATAAAGTTGTTAATTAAAGTAATATCAGCTGGGTCAAACACACGATAGGTACGAATGGTGCTAGCCTTTTTCGTAGAAGCAAGCGGAAGACAACAATGGATTAAAGTATGGTCACTTGGGAAGAGGTTCTGATTGTAGTCAACGAAAAGGGGGGAAATGTCATTCATAAAAATTAAATCTAAAATATGCTGATCCCTTGTTGGGGAACAGACCAACTGAGACCAGTTTGAAAAATTGATGGTATCTAGGAAGGGCTGAAATTTGGATGGACAACAGTTCAATGACCAATCAATTTCGGGAAAGTTGAAATCCCCAGCGATAACTTTAGCATCAAAGGCGAACTCCGAAATCAGCCTAAATATTTCGCAAAGCTTTTCATCATCTTCCGACGATGAGTTAGATGAACTATAAATGCATCCAATTATCACCTTTTGACGAGGAGACAGGAAAATGGATGCAAAGCAGTAATTGCCCGAGAATGACTCAGCATCTAGGTCGAACGGAAAATGCTTAAAAATAGCTTTACTATAGAGAAGACAACCACCACCACGTTTACTAGGGTGGTCTTGACGGTAGAAATCATACTCGTCTATTATGAGTAAAGCATCAGAAATTAGTGGATGGGTCCACGGCTCTGTAATGCATATAACATCTGGCTTCAGCTCGAACGCAATAGCTTTAAGCTTAGCCATCTTATTTAAAACAGATGATATCTAGTGGAGCTTGAGTAATCGAACTAGGGTTATCTTTATTTAGTAATAAAAATTTGGAGGTGGGTAATTTGGTTGGAAGTTTGGAGAATAGCCATCGACTGCAGCAGGAAAGTTAACATTAGAAAGGAGAGGAAGTCCAAGTCCATCTACCTGCTGCTGGGAAAGGATCATCCCAAGAGCTAAATCAGAAGCATTTATGTCTATGGGAAAAAAGAGAGGCTGAGTCAGAAAGGTTAGGGAAGGCCAACAGTGGGGGAGAGGTAAGACGACGTTTAAGTTCCTCAAAGCATCTAGCGTTTTTGTCAGGTCAGTAAAAAAAAGCAGCTTATTCACTCATTATCCGATTAGCGGAACCGCTTTATGCGTGAAATCCGTAATATCTCGACAGTTATAGTTAGCAATGATAAGGAAACCATGCAGTTTAGAAACAGACGTACGCTGTAGTCAATGTTCGATCTGCTCAGTTTGTGGGACAAGGAGGGGACAGAGCTCCACGTAAAGCAGCAGTTCACAGAGTTTACTTTGTGAACTACAGCTCGCAGGTGGTTGAAACTGGCCTGAAGATTGGCAAGATATGACTCCACCATGGACCCGTGGAAGATTACATCATCCAAGTAAATCAAACAAGCGTATGGGCATAAGTATCGTAGCACCAAAGCCACCAGACGTTGAAAATTCCTAAGCGCGTTCAAAAAACCAAAGGGCATTGTCTGAAACTTATCTGAAACTAGCGGAAGGGAAAAGGCAGTCTTCGGTCGATCTTCGGGCGCCATTTCTATATGCCAGTAACCAAGTTGTAAATCAAGCATAGAGGAGCAGACCGCACCTGCCAGCACCTGCAATGTGGTAGCAACACAAAAGGGCAGAAAAGCAACCTTGAATATAACGGCATTCAGTTTTCGGTGGTCGACCCAAAGTCGCAATAATCCATCTTTGTTTTTAACCAGAACTACGGGAGAAGCCAAAGGTGAAAATGACGGATGAATAACGTGCTGGTTTGGCATGTCCTTGGTGGCCTGTTTCAACTGTTTCGGTACACGACGAGGAGGTGGACGAACTGTCCGTACCGAACCCGTATCAATGATGCGCTGCAATCTATTGATTATAGTTAAGGGTTCACCCCTCCGTGCTAAATCAAAAGATTTCAGGTCACGCACGGCATCTACCTGCTCGGACGGGAAATAAGAGGCTTTAGGAACTGGGTACGCTAGATTACGTGGCTGGGGAAGAGAAAAACCTACTGAATCACGCCGAGGTTGCCCCTTAGAGACGTTGGAAAAATAAAAGAGAGCTTAATTGTATAAGACATTAGGAGATAGCTAGAAAACTCGATGCAGACGTATGAGCATAGAAGAAATCGGATCCTAGAATGCCCTACCACTGAATATCCGGACAAAATTTTAAAAAATGTGACGAAATTCAGGGGAACCAAAACAAAGCGGCACGTCGATTAAAGATGAGGCCATGCGCGAGGAACCCCTTGGAATGAGGCAAATGCGGGCCACTTCGGTGTTAATAAGAAGTGTAGCCCGCCTGTCTGCAACCAATTAATGACGGATAGGGGCAGGATAATCAGAATCAGATGTGATAGTAGGCACTGCGAAAGACTCATTCGAAATTTCGGCTACACGAGTCTGACGTCCACGGGGCGGGCAAGTAAAATTACCAAAGGTTTTTGTGGCTACCATATGAGTCTCCTGTCGCCGGACGACCGAGGCGGAGAAACATTTAGTGGTTATCGGTTGGCTAATACGATCCCCGTACTCCGGAAAAAATCCCAGGATCATCTGAGGAGTTCTTAGGTCTCTTGATGAGCTTGCAACGAAGGTTGTCGTCGAGGACACCAGCACGGAAATGCGTGGTCAGAACCGCATCAGTAAAGTCCGATGGCCAGTCTGGAAAGGCCGCGGGGACTAGAGGATGAAGGCAACCCAAGTAGTCGCGGGCGCTCCCACCGGGGTTATTCATCGGGAGGTAAGCCATATGTGAGCGTTAACAAGAGGTTTGGTAGTCGCGAAGATGTGACGGAGAGATTTAAGCAGAGAGTCAAAATTTACGTCAAACTACTGGCCAAACGAGGAAGCCTTCGTAAGCGCTTCGATTGAAAGATGACGACAGACATATCGTGTTCGTTCTTTCGAAGCAGCTGTGGACAAATGCACCTGAGCTTGAGCAAACCACACATCGAAATTATCTCTCGGTTTAGGTAGAGGGAGTGTGTAGTTGGACGACTGCTTTGCCTCTAACGCCAACATTAGAAATTGGCACCTTTGCAATTTACAGAATCACTGTCACCTCCGTTAGATGTCCTTGTGGAAAACACGAGCTGTATAAAGAGGCGAAAGGAAAAGTAGTGCAGTGCTCAGGGTGCGAGGAAATGGCAAACATCAGAACAGAGAGACACAGGAAAAACCAAAAGCTCGTTCTAAAGCGGATGTTAAGCCATCGTCGAATCAGGGATCGTCCACGGCACCTTCGTCTAGGATTGGCTCCTGAGTAGTCACGGCAGACAGACAGCGAAGGGTTATTGCGGGAAGTAAATGTTAATGTGTAACTTGTATTATACCCACACAGTCTTTTTTATGCATTGAAAATGGAAGGCAGGATGAATGTAATGTATGTAAAACAGAAGGCTGCCTGTAGGAAAAACAAACGACTGTCTATACGCAGGACGTGTCCTGAGAACAAAGGCACAATTCAAGTTACAAGTCATCTTAGTAAAAAGGCTTTTTACGAGGCTTAAACGTAAGAGGCTGAAGGGTAACCAGTCAGAACAAAGAGAGAGGTGAACCCACTGGACAGGTGTGAAGGCTGGCTAGTCAGGGCAATGAAAGGCGTGAACACGTAACCGTGACCTTAAATGGTGCGGGAGGTGCGCATCGTATCACAATATTTTGAAACTAAGGGCTGGCATACACAACAGTCCTCATGCACACTGCATGACGGCGCCAAAGATGTGCTTTACAAATAAACCTTATTATTATTATTACTACACTTTACATTACAAAAAGCCTACTCAGAAGCTCATGCCTGTTTCCCTCAATCAACTAAAATTGAAGTTTACTAACCAAATGTCTGCCAAACTACCGCTTTTTCTGTTAAGCCGTCATTAAAAATGCCGATTGAATCAACTGAGGCATCACTCATTTACAACGATTGGCGGACGTCCCGAGGTCGGGACTAACTTCGTCCACGTTAATGTTCCAATATAAATTTTGGGTCGAACTTTTGGGATATCATTCTTAAGAAAAAGTGTGACTTAAAGTTTGACTTAATTTGAGCAGTCTTGGGAGAAAAAATAAGGAGTTCTATTTACCATGGTACATAACACGCTACATTGGGGTATTCTCGAGTGCTGTGTCGCCTGTCCAGTCGTATTCGGTTAATTTTTCAACGATGACGAAAAGGTTTGCAATGTGCCGATTTTGTACCCTGATTTGTACCCCTGATTTTTTTGCCACAAACGTTGTTTATTAACTGATGCGAAGTATATTAACCAAGGCATAAATCCATACGTTTAAATCAATCAATTTCTTAATTTTAACTGGCTAATGTTCAACCTGTCGTGATTTGAGGAATAGCTGCCTTATAAATGAGGATGGGGGTAAATCACGTGCCATTGTGTGATTTGCCTGGCGGGTTTGCTCTCCGGCTGTTGGACTTTTTTTCACCCCTTCATTTGGCCGTAAGTACTGATGAGGCCATAGTAGTAGTGTACAATTTTCTCCTATTGTCATTAATGCTAGTTAACTAGTCCAACACGAGCAAGCACAATTGTTTATGCGTGTGCGTCTAGTTTTATTTATGGCTAACTGGCTACAGCTTTCGTCAATCATGCTACGGGACTGCCGCAAATTTTGCCTAGGCTGCTGCGGGACAAAATGACCCCGATGAGCATTGCGCCCATCGTCAGCTAAAAATCTTGCCTCATGAGGCTAGAGGGGGGCGTGGGCGCAGTAAAGCACCTCTTTACAGTACATCTGCCAAAGCGCTCTGTAGCCTATCGCTGTCTGAAAGAACAGCAACACTGTCACTAACACTCCCCCTCTCAAATGATTCCCGCAGTTCGTACGCCCGGGCATGTCCGGTCTTCTCAGTTTATGTCCTTTCCACCCGCGAAACGGCTGCGTCGTGTCGAAAAATTCGGCAACGAAAATTCGATGAACATGAGACTTCCCAAAAGTGGCCTTTGACGTGAGCCAGTACGATTTTGAGCCCACACTGCGTAGGAATTCTGCTATCAGCGGAAATAGGAAGCCAATCACAACACTAACTACCGAGTGATCGTATGGGGTTGACCTAGTTGATTGTAATGCTAGCAGGGTGCTTTGCAATTGAGTTGTACTAATATTTACATCGGAATAAACCGCTCATAAGTATTGTCAAACACGAGCAAACATCCCCTGTAGCATAGCTGGAGCGGTTTCGCTGATGCAGCAGTGATGCGCGTACTTCTGTCGGGTTCCGTAACCTTCGGAACTAATTGACTGAGCCATGCGAGTCGGCGACTCCGGTCGATGCTTGCGCGGCTGCCTGCGAACTTTCACTTACATTCAATATGGCCAATATCCTTAAACGAGCACCTCTGCAGTTCGCAACACTAGACACTTCGAAGCATACTTGACCTCGGATGGCCGCAATTTCGATGGCAAGGGACTTTTGAGACGTCTTTGTGGCCGTAGCTTTTCAGATGAGCATGCAGGCTTATGTTAAGTTGAGGAATGTTATAAAACTGGAGGCTGTCCGTCAACCCCCAGAGAGTCCTCTGCGAGGAACCTTGTCTACTAATACTTAAATATCGTCATTGTATTTTCAGTCACTTATACCTGCCAAGTACTTGCCATCTGAGAACCATTTCTCATGGGTTGTTTTAAATCCTACATTTGGTATCCGGAATTGCTGCTTTCGACACCCAGTGTATTATTATTCGCACAAGCGCTTCATTTGAGAAGCTAACCTCCACTTACTGGAATACTTGTAAGCCCGTTGGCTTTGAATCTGGGGAGTATTGTGCATGAGACAAGTCTTCGGGTGTAGCTTTGCAATTAGTGTGAGGTTCTTTTAACCTGTACTATAAGTTTGACGATGCCGATTCTATGTATACTTTCCTATGAAACACGTTTATTTTATCATCGTGTAGTTCTGAAGAAACTAAATGATCATTCAGCTTCAACTAATCTCGTGGCGGCTCAACAAATAGTACCCTTGGGCACTATTTAGCGAGGGTAGAACTTGGCAACTCATCTCGGGGGCTTATCCCAGCGCGGGTTGCCTCCGTTGCAAATTAACCCATTTCGGAGTCATGCTTAGCTGCAAGTGCCACCTTTGAATTTTATGTATCCATATCCAGGGGAAGGGTTGCTAAAGCACAATCAAAAGTAACTGTTCGTCACCATTATACACTTCACAGAATACTTCACAACCACCATTCATTGCACATCTATCCATTTACAGTTGTCGACTAAGGCGTTCTGCCGTCCGTATGCGAAATTCGTTTTGAGGAATTTTTTCATAATTTTCCTCAGTGCTTCAGAAAAACCTCAATAATAACATGTTAATAACTCTGTGAGTAAGCTCTATCAGGCTGGAATGAAGGTGACAATTTCACCTGCCAGCAGTAATGACGTCATCATGTGCAAATCACACACGCTGACGGTCCACTTTTCTGTCACCTGTTATCTGTCATGCGGGATTACCTGTCTGCGATTATAAATTTCCCATTTCCCTCTACATTTGTTGTGTACTACACGCAGCCAGTTGTAACTGTGACAAGACACTGTAGGTCGTAGTCGATCAAGCCAGTACATCGCGAGTACAAACTCATCCGTACTATGCGCGGCTTTGCTCTTCACACTGCCAAGAATTGAGAATTTACCCTCATAAGGTGCACCTAATTTTTCGTGTGTCCTGCTGCAGAACCTTGTCTGAAAAGGACGACAGAATATCAAAAGTTGCTGAAGCACATAGGAAGGGGGTATGAATTTGACATAATCAAAAGTTGATTCTAAATTACGCATGCAAATCAATTTTCCCTTTGCCCCTTAACCGTTTATTCGGTAAACGTGACTTATAAAAATGCGCATTGTTTCACTTGCGATATTCGAAATTTAAGTCGTTACTTGCTGACTTGCTGTTTTTTGTTATATACGCAATGCTCCTATGGTCTGCATAACAGGCTCTCTAATTGTTCCCGTAAATTACGAAATGATTTCCAGAATGTCCTGTCTTCGGCCATCGTGAAGTAGGCCATTAACGTAATGTACCTCCTTCCCTTTACTACATTATTCGTCGGATCTGGCGCACAGTACTCTTAGCATATTTTCATCATAATAGACATGCATTTGACAGATTCATAAACAAAATTAAATATTAACAAGATATTATTAGCCTGATACCGATCGCATGGTAAGAAAGTGCAGTAGCCTGCTACCTTCCCTAATTTTTCTGTTCGGCCTGCCGTTATGCATATTTAAGCTTCCGCTCATGCACAGCAGTGTCTGCGATGTAAGTGGACAGTACACAATACACATCTCTTTACTTCCCATCTGGATGGCCATTCCAGTAATCTTAGACACAAGGATTGTACAATATTTGAAAGTACAAATTTAATTAGCTGGATCTTGCATAATAGTAGCGAAATACTCTATACATCCTGACTGAATACATTCACTGGCTGATGACGGCTACTGAGCCAGAAATGGCTATTCGAGTCTCCTTTGTCTTTGCCGACAATACTATCTGCCTTCTTCCAGCTGTTACGGCTGCCAGAGCCTCTGTTAAGGCCCAAGGCAGAGCGGTACAGATGAATTCCGTTAGTGGTCAGGTGAACTTTCGTCAATGAGGGTCACTATAAATCCGTTAGCTTCGGCTGGAAAAATTCTCCATCATGCGTCACTCTTTTGCCAATGCACCAATGCTTATAATCTCACCAAATCTGTCGCACATCATCCCTAGACGGCGTTACTGTCATTTTTCTGAGTTGACGGAATGAAAAACCTTTAGTTTCAGCCATCTGGGCAGAAAGATGTGAGCTTTTCCGTCGATCCAGTCGCTGTAGTGCCGCTGAGCAAATGCAAGAACTTTCTCATCTGCCTCATAGACTGATGACTTCAATGCTGAACATTGGCTACTGCCTTCTCCATGGGTCGTAAAACGGGACCAGATTTGTGTGTTCGAGGACCTAGCGGTACTGGGTTGTCGAAGTTTTCCGACATCATGGCGTGTCGCACGTGGCATTTTGGATGCAGATGAAAGATGATCTACCAAGTGTGTGTGAGAGCATGATGAAACCGATGGTCTTAACCAGTTTTGGCACTACGCATCGATCTGTTGTCATGAAACCCACAGCGGAACCTAGAACCAGCTAGCATCTAGTTGAGCTGATTGACAGTACGGCCGTCGTTTGAATGCCAATTTTAAATACACTGGAGTCCCAAACAGCTGCTCGAATCGTTCGTCCCTGGTTGTCTCCTCTTTGGTTTAAAAATCTAACCACAAGGCAACGGTAGCGTCCTCGGTTTTTGAGTCATTGTATAAGGCAGTCAGCGTTTCAGGCCTCAGCTTTTGCTTCTGTTTCGTAAATCTTTATTTGCCATAATCTAGTCTGATTATTTCACATTGACCTTTCGTTGGTTTACCTGATTTACATTAGTGTTCCCATTTTTTCTACCTCATACCATTTCTACAGACGACTGCTTTTTACGGAAGGTTCGTTTATCTAGCGAGGCGCCTTTTAAAATCAATCGAAGAATGTGTTAGCTTTCCAAGGCATCCCGTTAGTTGGCCTATCTTCATCTTGCCCGAGGGAGCATGCATTTGGTTTTCTCTGTTCACATTTTTAATTCAAATATAGACCTTTTTTCCCATATTTATTTGCGTGTCGTCAACTTCAATGTAATTCCCTTCGTTCAGCCTTCCATGGAGAATACAAGTGTACAAGGGTTTATCTTCCACCAATTTACTACACCGGTACGCAATGTTCGGCATCAATTTCTTCCATTGTTCGAATTCTTTTTGCTAAATGTTTGGTATCGAGCACTCATATGCTGTCCCGTGACATTTGCTGCTTCTAAGGGATTTGTGGTTGTGTCGGTTCTTCTGTCACCAACTCCATTGCGGTTCCTATAAGGACTTAAACCTTTTTCTCAGGCAACCCAAAGATAAAGCATTCAAGTGTCTGCTCCCCCCATTTAACATTAATTACACAGGTATGCAAAGTTTAATATGGTCAACATTATTAAAATGTTGTACTGTATATCCACTGAGACAGGTAATGTTCCCTTAACTTTTGACCAGGTTGCGTTAGTGCTGTAAAGTTTGCTTTGGTGCAATTTTACGGAGACTGAATTTCAAAAAAATATGATTTTAGATGTCCTTATGGCGATCGTCAGAAAAATCAACTGATTGTTTTTGATCATTTAGAAGGCAGCCTAAGCAGCACACTGGATCCACGGCTTGTCCAACCGCATAAAGCCCCCAGACAAGCCCTCCGGCACAACGCCCGTCACAGTGGTCGGTATGTGCCCAGGCCTGACGTGTTGCCTCGCTATGTGCCACCCTATGACCTGCAGTTCCAGCAGCCAGCGCCACTACCTTCTTCACGACAGTCCCTCACATCTTTACAGCCCTCGTATGTCGCGCCAGTGGCCTCCAACCCGCCCAGCCATCTGTCTTACATGTCTGCCTCGTTGAGCTTCAGCGGTGGTCGACCGACCTACGTCGGGCGGGACTTTGTTCCACACCACCAGCTTTGGCCTAATTGGATTTTGTCCTTGCTCTGTATCGCGCAATACGTCTCCTGTTGGGTGTGCATTGGCTATCATGCTGTCAACTATACTGAGGACTCGAGACTGGAGGTGGGACTTTCTCTAGGATTTCTGATTGGTGGAAATGTTGTCCGTAAGTCATGACCATAAACATCGAACTCCAACATGTGACTCCTCTATGACGTTTTTTTTACTCAGATCACGTTGGTCCAGCGCAACTATTATTCTGTAAATGTTACCATGGTTAATCTTAAAAGTCAGTTCATGGCAAACAGCTGTTTTCAGGAACTCGTCATCAGGTCAAACATTTGCAAATATTATTCTTATGGGTCAGCGGCTCTGTATACTTACTTCATATACGCCGATAAACGTTCATGATGCTGTTTATCTGGCTTACTTATTGAGCGCTTCGGTTTTTGTTTTCTTGCAAACGTTCACTATCCAATTTAATTGTCCTTCTAGTTAAATCACGTCTTAAACTGCTGCTGAGTCGAACATTTGCAGTTGATAGTGTTAAACACAGTTTGGCGTTTTTGGGTATTCCTCCTTACGTGTTAGTCAAATCTCGCTCTTCTTCTCCGCGATGGGTCACTGTTGTGATCGCAGTAGGCATAATCGCTCGATTTAGTTAGCATATACCAAACAGATTGAAGAGTTAAGACTGCGGAGTACCCTAGAAGTGGGCTTTATTCATCTTGAAACTGGCGCCGTAACGTCAACTGGTAACGTTCACGGGTTTGACCATGTTCTCGTTTGCACACGCCTGAAGGTTCACCTCTCATCTGTGCCCAAATTGTCATGTGCGAGACGCCTTGATGTCGCAAAGCTCCGGCAAACCAACGCTACCGAGGGTCTAAGCACAGAAATCCAGTCCCGTCTTATGACCCAGGCTGACAACGAGGGCAGTAGCAAGTGGTCATCACTGAAGACATCCATCTATGGGGCAGCTAAGAAGATTCTCGGATTCACTCAGCGGCGCCGCAGTGACTGGATCAGCGGAAGAACGCTGTAGCTATCGGCCGAGACGACTCGAGCCAGGTCCTGGAACGATGCCTCCTTCCGCCAACTTCGAAAGCTGACAGCAAAGTCGGCTAGAGATAACCGGCAAACGTATTGGTCCGAAACGGCGACTTCTATGGAGCAGGCTTCTTATGTTGGTGACACCCGAAAATTGTACCAAATCATACGCCAGGTTAGTGGTAAGCCCCCGTCAATCTGTGATTCTGTTCGCGATGTGAATGGAGGATTTATTGCCGACAACTCGGCCAAGGTCGATCGCTGGCGTGAACACTTCGAGCACCTACTCAACTTTGACGAACAACCCATCACACCCTCCCTCTCCTCCACGGCGGAGTTTCAATCCTCTCCTGTCTGCGCAGTGTCATCTGACATCCCTTCCGAAGACGAAGTTACCCATGCAATGCAGAGGCTACGCAACAACAAGGCGTGCGGAGAGGACGGTATTCCTGCAGAAATCTACAAGTCCTGTGTCGACACTCTGGCTCCTCGGCTCCATAAGGTAATTGTACAGGCGTGGCGAGAAGAGACCGTTCCCGATGACTGGGGCTCAGGTATTCTTGTACCTGTCCACAAGGAGGGAGATAAGACAAGATGCGAGAACTACCGTGGCATAAGTCTTATCGATGCTGCTGCAGAGATCTTCGCTGTTGTTCTTCTCAGGTGCTTCCAGTCTGTACGTGGCTCCAGGACACGACCCAACCAAGCCGGAGTCCGAGCTGAGCGTGGATGTGCGGATCAAATATTCACACTGAGGCGCACTCTAGAATTCCGCCATAGCTACCAGCAACCGACGGCCGTTTGCTTCGTCGACTTTGCCGCCGCATTCGATTCCATCCATCGTGAGTCCATGTGGTGAATAATGGAACTGGATGGAGTGCCGACCAAACTCATTGCGATGATTAAGGCCTACTATCGGTCTACCACCGCACGAGTCCTGGTCCACAACAATCTCTCTTAGTCGTTCGATATCCGGTCTGGTGTCCGACAGGGCTGCGTCCTTTCGCCCATTCTGTTTAACTACGTCATTGACTGGATTCTCGGCAAAGCCCTACATGAAGAGGATGGTGTTGAACTTGCACCCGGACGCCGACTAACTGATCTTGACTACGCCGATGATATTGCGCTGTTAGCCTCAAACTTTGATGGTCTACAGTCAGTAGTGTCGCGGTTAAATGAGATCGCTATGTCGGTAGGTATGTCTATAAATTCCGGAAAGAAGAAGTTGTTCTCGAGCTGCATCCCTGACCAGGAAAAGGCACCCCTGGGGATTAATGGCCATCAACTTGAAGAAGTAGACAGCTTTAAATACCTCGGGGCGAGGCTGCTACCGAATGGGCAGAGCAAGGATGACATTGTCTCCTGTATCGATGCTGCTCGCTGGGTTTTCTCAATCCTTCGAAAGCCCCTATGGATCCGACGTGACATCTCCATCGCCACGAAGATTCGTGTATACCGTGCATCCATCCGGTCAGTCCTCCTCTGTGGATGTGAATGCTGGGCTGTGCGCTCTGAAGATGAGCGAGGACTGGAGGTCTTTGACCACCAGTGCCTGAGGACGATCCTGCCAGTTAAGTATAGCGAATTCATCTCAAATGAGAGAATCCGCGTCCGCTGCGATCGTATCACGAGGATATCTGAGGCCATTCAAGAAAAGCGACTGAGGTGGTTTGGACACGTTCTCCGTCGTCCGCCCCACGAGCTTAAATATGCTGCCCTCGACCCGGCACCGCAGCCCACCTGGAAACGTCGAAGAGGAGGGCAACTGAAGACTTGGCTAGACATCGTCCGTCAAGACATTGAAGCAGTTCTTGGACCTATCTTTGGCCTCCGTCGCTGGAGAAGGGACTGGGTGGAGCTTTCGAGATCCGCTGCCGCCAATCGCCACGCATGGAGAGGTACCGTTCGTGACATCATTGAGGCCGGCTAGATCAGGCATGATTAAGGCATGATTCAGGCATGAACAAGTGCAAGTACAAGTCGTGGAAATCAAACGAAAAACAGATTAGTAGAGACAGGGAGATGTAAACTGGTCAGAGTAATAAGTTGGCATGATAGTTACCTCTGACTTTACCTGAGCCGATAATTTACACCGTACCTCTATTTACCGTTTCTAACCGATTCACATTGTCACCGTAGCCTTTTGTAGAAGACCTTTAAGTTTGTACTTGTACTTGTTACGGCTGCGATCATGACTGATCTAGCCGGCCAAAATTATGTCCCGTATGGTGCTTCTCCACGCGCGACGATCCGTGGCCTCAGACCTGGATGGTTCGACCCCTTCTCTTCGTCAGCGCCGGATACCGAATACCGAAGGTTCAAGAACCACTTCCATGTCTTGACGGACTGAATCGAGCCAGGTTTTGAGTTGACCCCCTCTTCGACGTTTCCAATTAGGCAATGGTTTCAAATCGAGGGCACTAGCACTGAGCTATTGAGGTTGGCGACGAAGAACGTGTCCAAACCACCTCAGCCGTCTTTCCTGAATGGCCCGGGATATCCTTGTGCTTTTGTCACAGCAAGTGCGGACTGTCTCATTTGAGACGAAGTCGGTGTACTCCACTCGAAGAATGCTCCTCAGACAGTAGTGGTCAAAGACTTCCAGTTTCTGTTCATCCTCCACGCGCATCGCCCAACATTTGCATCCGTATAGGAGAACGGACCGCACAGATGCTCGGTACCTGCGGATCTTTGTTAAAATAGAAATATCGCGTCGGGTCCATAAGCACTTCCGAAGGCTGGATAACACTCGTCGTGCTGCATCAATTCGGGAGACAATGTCATCCTGACCCTGTCCATTTGGCAGCAACCTCGATCCGAGGTATTTGAAACTGTCGACTTCTTCAAGTTGACAGCCACTAATCTCTACGGGTGCCTTCTCTTCGGTAGGGATGCAGCATGAAAACACTTTGGCCTTCCCAGCGTTTATGGACAAACCGACCGTTTTTGCGACCTCGTTTACCCGTAACACCATAGACTGGAAATCGCCAAGGCTTGATGCTAGTAAAGCGATATCATCGGCATAGTGAAAATCAGTCAACCAGCGCCCGGGTGCAAGCTCAATACCTTCACCTTCTTCTAGGGCCTTCCCGAGAACCCAGTCAATGACGTAGTTGAAGAGGATGGGCGACAGGACACAGCCTTGCCGAACGCCTGACCGAATAGCGAAGGGTTTTGAGAGGTTTTTGTGGACTAAAACCCGCGCAGTGGTGAGGCGGTAGTATGCCTTGATCATGGCGATTAGTTTTGATGGTACACCATCAAATGCCATTATCCACCATAGGGAGTCACGATGGACTGAGTCGAACGCAGGGGCAAAGTCAACAAAGCAAATAGCCGTTGGTTGCTGGTAGCTATGGCGGAATTATAGGATCCGTCTCAGTGTGAATATCTGATCCACGCCCAGCACGAAATCCGGCCTGGTCGGTACGCGTCCTGGAGTCGTGCACAGACTGGAACTGCCTGAGGAGAACAATAGCTAAAATCTTCGCAGAAATGTTGATGAGACTTATGCCACAATAGTTCTCACATTTTATCTTGTCTCCATTCTTGTGGACAGGCACAAGGATGCCTGAGCCCCAGTCATCAGGAACGGTCTCGTCTCTCCATGCTTGTCCAATCACCTCATGGAGTCAAGGCGCCAGAGTGTCGGCACAAGACTTATAGATTTCAGCGGCTATGCCGTCCTCTACAGGTGCCTTATTGTTGCGTAGCCTTTTTATGGCATCGGCGATTTCTGCTTCAGAAGGCGGGTCGCATGACACTGGACAAGTGAAAGATAGAGAACGCTCTACCGTAGATGGGAGCAGGGGGCGGTGGGCTCCGTATCGAAGTTGAGGAGGTGCTCGAAATGTTCACGCCAGCGTTCGATCTTGGTCCCGTTGTCAACAATAAAGCTGCCATTCACATCACGAACTGAGTCACTCAATGAAGACAGTTTACCACTAGCTTGGCAAATAAGTTGGTGGAGCTTTCGTGTATCACTAACGTTTGAGGCCTGCTCAATGGAAGTTGCAATTTCAGCGCAGTATTTCTTTCGATCCTCTCTGGCTGATTTTGCCGTCATCTTTCTCAGTTGGGGGAAAGAATCGTCATTACGGCCCCTAGCTCAGGCTGTCTCCACAGACAACTGCAGGGTTCGTCCGCTAATCCAATCACTGTGGCGCCGCTGGGTGCATCCAATAATTTTCTTGGTTGGTCCATAGACTGACGTTTTCAGTGAGGACCATGGGTTACCCCCTTCTCTGTCGGCGCGGGTCGTGAAACAGGACCGGATTTCTCTGCACAGGGCCTCAGCGGTGTTGGGCTGCCGGATTTGGGCGACATCGAGGCTTCTAGCGCGGGGACTTTGGGTGCAGATGAGAGGTGAGCTTTTAAGCGTCTGTGAACAAGAACGTGGTCAGAGCCATGAGCATTTCCAGTCTCAGCACCACGCAGCGACCGACTATCATGAACCCAGCTGCGGAATCTTGAACTGACTAAAATATAGTCGATCTGACTGGCTGTATGGCCGTCGTTGGAGTAACAGGTCAGCAAGTGTTTGTTGCGGTGCTGGAAGCACGTGTTCGTTACAAACAGTCGGTTCCGTTCAGCAATGTTCAGTAATCTGTCACCATTCTCACATCGAGAACCAAGCCCAAAGCGGCCGATAAGACGACTGTTTGTGGAGTCACCCGGCCCAGTTCAGCTATTCCAATCCCCGGCAACAAGCAACAGATCGTGGCGAGGAAGTCTTTCAACCGATGTCTGTAGCTATGAGTAACACATCTCTTTATCATGCTGGTCAGCAGCGGATGTTGGTGCATATACCGCGACCACAGATATACTTGTGAAGTGGCCCCTCAAGCGCACATAAGCCATGCGTTTATTGACTTGTTCCCAGGCAAGTAGTGCACGGCTCGCTTGTTTCGAGAGGGCTATTGCCACAACATATCTGCCGTAGGAGTCATGGGGGCCACTGTGGTATAGGGTGAAGTGGGACTCAGCTCCAGGAACTTTTATTTCCTGAGTGTCGGAGTTAGGGGGTCGGACTTCGGACAGGCAGCAGACATCGACGTTGTACTGATAAAGGCTGCGCACCGTCAGGCTTTGGATACCAGGGGCCAGGAACGTTCGCAACTTCCAGCATCCAATACCAAGAGTCCGATTTCGATTGAGTAGTCCAGCTCGCATACTATTCGCCCGCACCACTGGACAAGGGTTGCGGAGCGCGTCGGTTCCCGCGGATGCCGTAGCCTGGATCGTGTTGCAGTTATAGGACATGAAATTCATTGAGGTGACTTGGGAATTTAGGGTATCAGCGGGTCCCCAACAGCCGCACGGGTTGTTTGTTCGAGGTTGTCTACTCTAGCACTTTGGCTCAATAGCCTTACCATGAGGCAGCGGTGGCAAGTGAACTTATTTAATGGCGGTTCACGCTCGCCATGTCACAGCGCCGTCGTCAGGCTTTGCGACACTTTATAGGCTTTTGGCTTGCCAGGCCTCAGCCCGCCGCGCCCTGGTAGCACTGCCTCTGCTGTGTCTGCGACTACTTATTCGTCAGAACAGAGAGGCTGCTTATTTCACAGCTAACCTCCACTGAAGGTTGTTCCACTATCCGCCACCTGTGGACGCGCCGGGTAGCCAGCAGCTAGGCTAATGAGTAACCCGCCTTTAAGTTTACTTAGTGCAATTCGAGAGTTTAGTAAGAGGACCGACTAGGCGAGTTTATATGAGAACCTATTTGTTGTATTCCATACGAACCGCAAGCTAGTATAAAATGTTATTTCTAGAGTGCTTTCGTCCGGTATTTGTGTCTAGTGATGCCGACCGCTCTTATAAAGCTCCACCACCCAAATTCAAAAAAGCCCTCATTGCCATAGCTCTAATTTTCATCGAAGGTCACATCCTAGAGATTTGTAATCAAAATATGAGGCTACCTAGACTTTTTCAATACCGTCACGCTGAACGTGTTTCTGATTGTCTGACAAGCGCCCACATAAATAGCGATTAGCTCATTTTTTAAAACTTCATTTACTTTAATAATATTTATCCGCAGTCATCGTCTTTGCATATGAAATGGTGCTTCTGAAATAAAACTGGCTCGAAAAGCAAAAACACTGACCATATGCCACATTTTTAGTTGCACTGGCAAGCTATAAATCGTCGATAATGTGCATCTACCTATATCATTAGCGGCCTTGCGGCGCAGGCTCAAATGTCAGGTCCAAAGGCACTATGGACGGACGAGTGTGTCCTCTTACTGACCGGTGTACGCCTGTTTGCCGCTGACGTAAAATTATATCACAACAAGTAATTTCAACGTTATATCAGGGCCAAATTTCGACCGTTTGCATTTTTCAACGAAAAACCGATGGCTTTTGCATTTATTTTATCGCAAAGTGCGTCCGTTAGTATACTCTTGTGTCAGTCTAATAAACCCTTAAAATTGTCGGTTTCTTAGGTTTGACCTCTCTTGTTATTGTCGATTCACATGCGTTTTTACTTCGTTCTTGCTGCTATCAGTGTCTGTTCGTTTTCAAAATACGCTTGCAGGACCTCCCCTCTATACAGCTAAACCCGTTAGCTACATAGGTGGAACCTCCTGTGAACATTGCCTTCCTTTAGCCGAAACTTAATCTGCAGTGTTCACTAAAGACTCATATAACTAGCCACGAAAAAAATCCTTCTTTTTCTTAAAGGCGAACAATGTTTTGCATTTACCAATCTCAGTGGATTCCGCAACATGGTCAGTTAGTGCACCCACCGATACACTTCAGTTTTCACATGCGCAGTTGAGCTCATGTCCTAATTGTTCCTTTCTGGCGTTCTTCGTCACTGTGTACAAAAAACTTAACCGCACCTTGAATCAAGTGCTTATTTGCATAACCTGCCCTCCAGTCTACTGTCGTGGGTGCGTCATTCGACCAAAAACCGAGGTTCCTCATCCCCCCCCCCCCCCAATCCTGTTATCCCCTGCCCCTCCCCCCACTCGCTGGCAATTGGTCCTCTCATGGGACGCGTGCATGAATCTAACACGTTCAGTGTTCCGTTTGTGCTTGTGCGTCGTTCACTGTGCTCACTATGTGGTCTCTTTGCGTGAGAATTTAATCGGCTGGACAAATTCGTCACCCTTTCTCTCAAGGTGTGTGTGTGTGTTTTTCGTCCTCCAGCCTAGATGTTGCGGATTTGTGCGTTTTCATGAATTCGTTATCTTCCTCTTCGACAAGAAACGTTCTCTTCTCAAAAACTACCGTCCTAGTTGCTCTTCGGACCTGGCGTAGGTATGTACGTACTTATTAGGGATGTTTGGCAGATTGAATAATTCAGTTGATCCTGTTGTGAAAAACTCGCGGCGTCTGTGGGAGTCGAACCCACAAAGCAGAGAGGGCTTTTGCGCAGCCGACGTTCTAGCATCGAGCTACGAGGCTCACCGTGAGCCCTGGATTTAATTACTCTTGGGCCGATGTACCGTCCAACCTACTGCTCGTACGGAATCCACCATTACATACGTTTGTGCGCTTGTGCATGTGCACCAGGTGGCCGCACAATTTTCGGTATTAGTAATCCCTCTGAAGTGTGCAGAATTGCTTTTCTAATCGCCGGAACGACTGGCGCCTGTCAGTCAGCCCTCAATCTGGTAGTGGGCAGATAGAAATGCCGGCAAAGACAAGGGGGCGCGAATGACCGTTTCTGTCTTTTTAGCCGTCGTCCTGCCAAAATTCCCATTTTACGATTGAGAAGTCATATTGGCAAAGAACTGTTTTCAATCATTCATCATCAGGCCGGCACAGTGACATGGAGAATAAAAATGGTCAGTTAATTGCAACATTGGGGTTGGTGAGTAATTGGGTGTAATTAAGCACCTGGGTTTTCCCTCGTCTCCTGAATGCGGGCGCCAGCGCGTGTAGGATGTTAGTTGCGATGCGCAGAGAAGACCGGGGGATGTTCTCACGGTCAGCGGGTTGAGGTCTGTATGCCAGCCGCGTAGCGTGCACTTGACTATTCTCAGTGGCTTCGTTTTGTTCTTGGATGACGTGGCTTCAGTAGGCGTGGGCTTTCCGCGTGCAGTCGGACAAGGGAGGCAGGTTGCTTGTACCAGCGCCTTTTGACAGCATAGATAGAGTTTGGCTAACCGGAATACCACTGCTTCTGCTGTGGCTAACATCCGTTTGCGCAGGCCTTTGGAGTAGTGTGTTGGCGTGTGGTACATGACCTGAAAGGCTTCTCTCGCGTCCACTTGTTGGTTCTTATCAATTAAGTGGGCGTGGATTGAGCTTGAGATCGATATATTCTCTCCTTCGCTGCGCCAGGCTGGTATGTGCTCGCGTTTTCTCTTCTCCAGACGTCTTGTTGTTCGCGTTATTAGGCGTCGTCAGCCAGTCATACCCCAAGCCAAGTGGTGTCCCACCCGAGCCTCGAAATGGCCACCTTTTCTGATCAGAGTCAAACGCCCTAAACATTGAGTCACGAACGCGTTGTCTCGCTATCGGGGCCTCTATCGAGGCCCAAGGCAGGGCGGAACAGCTGAGTTCCGTTAGCGGTCAGACTGACCTTCACCAACGAACCCTCAATCTAATAAAACAACCCTGCAAATAAATTATTGCTTTCCGAAAATTCCCACAATTTAACTTAGCAACTGAATATGGGCCTGTTTAAGAACTATGTCTTTTGCTCTAAAAAGTAGTTTTCAATGCTAATGTTTTTTTCTTAGTAAGCATACCAACTAGTTAACTGTAAATTTTTTTCGTCAGATATCAGCTTTTTTAGTTGCTAAGTGATATGATCAAGTACTGTGATGGTGTGCTTATTTTTCGTAGTTCTCGAACTATTACACAACTCTATTGATAGAGTTTAAGGCAGTACCGTAGTTGGCGGCATTTAGCGAGCGTTCCAGCTGACGTAGTTTTATTTTCAAGTTAGTAGACCACCCACCAAAACGCAACTCGCTTTTCATTGTCGATTTACTGTCTTAGCTTTGGAAGATAGTCTAGGAATCACTTTCTTTTCCTCCATCCATTGTTCTTTAAAGATGCCAAATTGGAGCCCCGACTAAGTTTTTGTCGGACATCGGCATTTTTAGTCACTAAGGGATCTGATCAAGTACTGTGATGGTGTGCTTATTTGTCTTAGTTCTCGAAATATTACAAAACTCTATTGATAGAGTTAAAGGCAGTACCGTAGTTGGCGGCATTTAGCGAGCGTTCCAGCGAAAGTTTTTTTAAATCATAATTATACAGGAAACTACCTGTAGCTGCTGTGTGTCCCGTGATGGAACTTAAACCTTTGCAGTTGCCTCGAGCTTGCACTAAAAACTCGATGAGTATTCCTCTGGACTTTTGCTTGGCGCGTGTTTAAAAGTACGCTGCTGGAGCAGTACTATATTGAGGTGGGTGGGGGGAAAGATGGTTTCCGAATAAGAGGGTTTTCTGGCCGAAATTCCGATCACTTAATCGTCTCCGTCGTCGGAGATAAGGTAAAAAGGCGCAATTACGTTGAAAAAGTCACTTCAGACGGAAGTACCCTTCATCGCTCCTTAAATTTTTTTTCTCGGAGCACGTGATATCTCTTGACGAAAGTTTATTTTCAAGTTATTAAACCACCCGTCAGAATTCACGTCGCTTTTCATTGTAGATTTACTGCCTCAACCGTGGAAGATTATGTAGGCATCAGTTTCTTTTCCTCCATCTACTGCTCTTTTGAGATGCCAAATTGGAACCTAGGCTAGGTTTTATCCCAAATCAATCAAATATCACCTCAGTGATATGATTGTTAATGCCATTTAAGTTTAGGCATCTTCCCTTACTCGTTGTTTAATTTTTTTTCCCTAGTGAAAGGCACATCTGACAACATTATCCTACTATGGTTACCCATTTTAGACATACTTTTCCTTTGGTTTTCGAGGCGATTTCATACTAAATTACTACATTATAAGTTGCCGTTGTTCAGCCTGTCGCAAGTTTAGGCAAATGCACCTGTACCAACTGGTGTAACTCGCCATTATCTTGTTATATACCTCTAGTGACAGGAATTGTGAACACAGGTCTCTTCTGGTACCGATGGCGTAAAACACCCCCACGAGTACGGGCAAAAACGTCAGAAGAAAACCACGAGGCCTGGATTTGCACTCGCGTGGCTCTAACCCTAGTTGGTTTGGCGCCCATAGCACGGTAAGGACAACCTTTTTAATTTTGAAGTTTTTTTTAAAATTTAACCACGAACTTCGTTTGTTTTTTCCATGCTTGCAGCCAAGGGCTTTGGGGATTGGGAGCTGCCTGCTAGCTCGACACTGACTGCTCAACACCACGCGGCTAATAGTAAATTGATCTTGTTAGGGGCCACGAACGAAGTACGTGGCTTCCTTATTCTGACGCATAAGCAGTCGTAAATTTCTGCATATAACTATCGGACCTGAACCATGAGGAACGATTATCATCCAGAGGGTCTGCGATCTGATCTTATCCTGTAAGCAGCTAAGAGCTGTGTGGATAAAATTTTCGTTCAGTTGGGTTTTGCCTCTCCAGAAGACTAATCGGTCTTACAGAGTCCTTTGGTTTAGCATTGCTCGTACCTTGGACTGGAGTTTGTATATTTTATGTGCTCATCGACTAGTACCAGCGCCGATTTGGTCGGCTTTGAAGCGTCCACCACGAACCAATGGCGCGTATCCGTATAAGTGGCCTCTCAAGCTCGTACTTAATCATCGTTGTGGGTCGTCTACAACAGTGAATGCGACATCTCGGACAGCGGTTTGAAAGATAACATTCTAGAACAATAATATGACCTCTCACATCTTTAAATAAGTGCTGCAAAAGCCGACGAGGGCTTCATTGTGAGACTGACCACAGAAGTTCATTTCACCTTTGATGTCCTGTGCCCTTATTGTCGCTTTTGGTCAGATCTCACCGATCGTGCTGTCTGACCATTTGGTAAGCTAAAATTTGGCTCTTCGAAAACTCGGGTGCGCGAATTGTTTTCTCGTAGGAAACAGCACCTCTCATTACCCGTCTCCCTCGGCCAATCTAACTAGAGCGCTTGGCTATCTGGGAACTTTATGCTTAGTTCGCCGGATCTAGATTTCGAAACTGAGGTTCAACATTGACTTTAATGCATGACGAGAACCGATGTTTTCTACTTTCTATGGTCGCTGACTCGTCTCAGTGTGAATATTGGGTCCACACATCCACGCCCAGCACGAAATCCGGCCTGGTTGGGTTGCATCCTGGAGTCGCGCACAGGCTGGAACCGCTTGAGGAGAACAATGGTGAAATCTCCGCAGCAATGTCAATAAGATTTACGCCGCTATAGTTCTCACATCTTGTCTTGTATCCCTTCTTGTGGATAGGCACAAAGATGTTTCAGTCCCAGTCATCAGGAATGGCCTCGTCTCTCCACGCGTGTCCAATCACCTCACGGAGCCAAGGCGCCAGTATCGATACAAGACTTGTAGATTTCAGTGGGTATGCCGTCCCCTCAAGGTACCTTATTGTTGCGCAGCCTTTTTATGGCCTGGTGATTTCGCCTTCAGAAGGCGGATCACCTGGCACTGGACAAGTGAGCGAGGGAGGAGGCTCTGCTGTAGATGGGAGCAGGGGCACGCTGGGGTCCGTATCACAGTTAAGGAGGTACTCAAAGTGCTCACGCCAGCGTTTGATCTTTGACGCGTTTTCAGCCATAAAGCCGCCATTCACATGATGAAGTGGGCCACTCAGTGAGAACAGCTTACCACTAACCTTGCAAATAAGTTAGTAGAGCTTTCGAGAATTACCAACGTTCGAGGCCCGCTCCACGGTGGTTGCTATTTCAGCCTATATCTCTGACCGGATAGATCAGTCATGATCGCAGCCGCAACAAGTGCAAGTAAGTACGATCAATGTATGGGGCTAATTCTTTGACATCGTGAAGTAAAGTCTGATAGCGCAGTCCTCGCGAGGGTGCTTACGCGGCTTTTGTGATCGTTTTGAGACGTAAGTACTATGGTGTCTGCTGCCCGCCTCTACTTCACAGGCCAGAGCCTCACTTGTCGTGCGCTCGTGTAGCCACCCAATCATTTGCTATCCCAGTCAACTTCACTTCCTATGCCTTAACATCGTTATCTCACGTTTATGTAAATTTTTGCGTCCGTTTTTTTTTTCTAGTGACTGTCATGGTTTCAAAAGCTGTCTTTTAGTTTTGCAATGCAAATATGTGTTACACGGATGCCAAGGAATCGCGAAAAATTCACTTTCTGTTCTTGTTCTTGCATTCTGACGCTCTATCGGTATATACCAGTGAATGCTGTTTTCTTTCGAGTACTTTAACATGTCTACCAACAACATACATTATGCTCAAACATCACTTTACGCACAAGAGCCCATTAAAAATTAAACTATATGGATTGCGAAAAGGAGCTAAATATATATTGTTCGAAATTTTTTGGGTCTGAAAGTGTTTGCCCCCTTCACACGACTTCAGAATTCCAACCTACCTACCCACCCACCCACCCTAACTAACCCGACTTGAATCCATAAAAAGTTAATGACTAACCGTGTCGCATGTAATTATGGAATAACAGGCGTGAATGCTCTTCATCTGGCATAGAAAAAAAAAGAAGAAAATTATCTGCCTAGCCTATGCATACCGTCAGACCCTATGATTGAATTTATTTCACTGTTGACTTGTAAGATCGTGAAAACGCCGAATTGTTGCATCAAACGACAAAGGTCACGAGGGATTTCAACTCGGTGTGGCATAATTGCTACGTGCCGTCTTTGAATCGTGATGCTTGTCGTGTGGCTTCACCATGGCAACAGAGTCCGACGTAATTTCATGACGATGATTGGTCAATACGCTCAAAGTTCGTGCACTGCCGTTTATTGAGAGGCGCCGTAAAACCTAACATCGGTATGGCAACCTTTACCGCCCCCTCCCCCCATGATGCGTAGTCGGCCTCGCATAACTTTTTTTCTAGGTCGGCTCGCCCTAATGGCCAGCACTCACAAAGGAAGGACCAAATCAGTGTATAATATCAGCCCGTTCCTATTGGTTCAAAGGAAAATGGGAAAGTTTGTATGTACTACTCAAACAAATTTATCTGCCGGAAAAGGTCTACGGGTCTAGCGCATTAATATGGCAAATAGTGCACGATATTGTGGTATAGAGGAGATTATATTTATACTTTGATCTTGTTAAAATCGTCTGGGAGAATGCCTCTGAAAAATCTTGCTTTGTGAAAAAGCAGAAATAAAGGAGTTGACTTAATTATTGACTCAAATAATAGGAAAAGTCCCGGTTTTTAGATAAATGTGTACATCTTCGGTTGCCTGAAAAGACTGGTTTGTTTTATTTTTGTTGCTCATCACAAGTTTCTAGAACTGTGTTAGCATTTTCCCCCAAACACACACCATTTTCTTTTTCTATCGAGAATTGTTGACCTTGTTGATAGCAGCGAATATGCGAGTTCCAGGAAGCAGTTCAGAAGAAAAAGAAGATGCGATCACTGAAACAAGAATTTTATTTTCCTGACGTTTCGGATTCTGTCGGGATCATATGTAACCGTAGAGTAGTGTGAGACGTGCGCAAATGGGGGTGATACATGCACATATTGCACGCTATTTATAGTTTTTAGCGCTCATTTGCATGCGTGCTACAATTATCAGCTCCTGTAACCACCGCTTCGGGCCTTAATTGGTGCGATTATGACTTTACACTTCGCTTTCGACTCATTAATTACCGCGATTTCGTTGTCCGTGTCGGATGCGGGCTTGATAAATGCGCGACAATTATGCTCGCTGTCATCAGAGATGTTGCAGGGACCGACCCTTCCCACGTTGATGATTCTCCTGTTCAGAAGATGCCTCACTACGCAATATGAGAACGGCAATTCGTTACGCTTGTTGATTGATTGTGGGTCTGTATCATATATGCATTTATATGCATACACCATCCCAATCTGTGCATGTCTCAAAATATTCTAAGATTACCTATAATGAAAGATCCTCCGTAGAATCCGAACCGTTCAGATAATAAAATTCCCGTTTCAGTGATAGCATCTTCTGAATCGTTGACCTTTGCATATACATAGCGACTGCCCTATAATTACCTCTTTTTAGACACAAAGTGCCACTTTCCTATGACAAACAGTTTCGTAGCCGTATTTCCTTCCGGGCGACTGCTCTATAATTACCTTTTTTTGTAGAAACGTAGGAAAACTTTCATCTGAAAAATACTTTCGTTGCTGTATCTACTCATTTTTCACCGGGACCGACATCTAGTAATGTTGCTAAAATCAGTGAGGACTTTCAAAACATCTGTTTTTATTCCTCTTCGTACGTCCATCATGCTCTACTATCAATAGAAGGTCACTATGACCGACACAACTACTTTACAAACGCGTGCCGCACAAGCCAGCTTTCTATCGCCCATATCAAGCATCAAATCGGGTTTTCGTAAGGTCGCGCGAAGGAGGTCCTCGTAACCCGAATCACGGTTCCGAGGACTTTCTAAACCGGTATATCAACCAGAAAGCAGATAGGGAAAGCTGGATTGACCCATTGATGAGCCGGACCCCTAGCAGCTGTGTCAAGCAGCGGCAAAATACCGGTGAAACTCGTGTCTGGGCCTTTTGGCAAGTACCTAGCCTGTTAGTATGGTAAGTTACAACGTCAATTTATACTACTAACGACTGTCTGATGGCAGCAAGTGTATATTTCATTGGGGTTGACGGATTTCAACTCAACTATACACTTACAGTTTCGGTCTACGCCTATAGGCCTTATATATACTGATATATACCGCGATCAGAAATTAATTTCTCTGGAGAAATTTGAAAAAACTAAGATCCGACGTACTTACATCCTTTAAATCTGGTTTCTAACTTCACACGAGCCAACTTCCAGTAACCTGGCTCTTGCCTAGATGAGAATTTTCATAAAAGCACGGAGCAGTCGTGAGTATTAGTTAATCGTGATGATTTAGTCGTGTTTTTTTGTCTTTAGTGGGGGAACTAAGTACTCAGTCGGATCTATATCAACCTCAACCTCTCTTCGGTCATGTGTTGACGGCCTGTCCTAGTGGAGCTGGCTTTGAGAAGGGTACCCTACTGTCGACCTCGCCCTCTCTCTGGATTGGCGATTGAATCGCTTGTTGACTGACGTACTCGCAGCTAACGAGTTACGTGCATGTACGGCAATAAATAGGGACTTACGCAAACTCAGCCCACCCTAAGTAAGCCATGTTGTCATGACTCAGCATGATTTTAATTTTAATTATCGTAACTGCGGTGCTGTGTGCTTTTGAGCGTCGGCTGATGCACTATCAGTGGATCAAAAACAGTAAAAGCGGTAACTGTCGCAATTAACTTGCTCTCGCCTCTTCCCCCTCCCCCCCATTTCCGCTCTCTTCCGCGCGACGGCAACTGTCGTCGAAGATATAACACCGTCAGCTATGGGTTACTTCATGTAAATACATGCGAGCCCTCTTAACACAACCTTTTAGGTTTTTGGAGATCGCGGCGATCGCGAGACGCCTGCACTATTTGCAGCAAGGTTATCTCGATGACGCACCCACTAATGATGACGCCCAACGGGAAACCTCTGTTGACGGTTCCAAGTATTCCTTCAACCCTCGTTCGGTTTCCGACTTAAAAAGTAAGTCGCAATCTGTTTCAATCTTCTTTGCTGCGTTTACTCAAGCTAAGGTCGTCTTTATTTGCCAATACAAGCAAAGTAATTACAGCGCCTGCTTGTCTTTATGCATACTTTTGGATGCTAAACTGTTTCATACGACGAAATGCAGGTACACCAAGAGCACTGAATTGAATAACTTTCTGGACTGTTTTACGTATCCGACAGTTTTTGCAGCCCCGCGTACGACCGAACGATTGTGTTGTGCTCATTTCTATGTAATACTTACTAGACTTGTACTCGTTGCGTCTGCGATAATGACTGATGTAGCCGGCCTCGATGATTCCCCACCCCCTCCCGATCACGGTACTTCTTCAAACGTGACGATCCGTGGCAGCGGACTTATACTTACTTGTACTTGTTGCGGCTGCGATCATGACTGATGTAGCCGGCCTCGATGATTTCCCACCCCCTCCCGATCACGGTACTTCTTCAAACGTGACGATCCGTGGCAGCGGACTTATGCTTACTTGTACTTGTTGCGGCTGCGATCATGACTGATCTAGCCGGCCTCGGTGATGTCCCGGACGGTACGTCCGACGATCCGTGATAGTAGACCTGGACAGTCCAATACATTCTCTTCAAGGGTCGGCAACCGAAGGCCCAAGAACCACTTTCATATCCTGGCGGACTGATTTGAGCCAGGTTTTCAGCTGACCCTCTCTTCAGCGTTCCAAATTAGGTAACGGTTTCGGGTCAAAGGCGGTAACTTTGAGCTGGTGAGGTTGACGCTGAAAAAATTTGTTTAAACCACCTCAGTCGTCTTTTGGAAGGTTGGGATGCCATTGCGATGTTGTCGCAGCGACTGCTGACTGCTACTTCTTAAAGTCGACAGCCACTTATCTCTACAGGTGCCTTCTCTTCAGCAGGGATGTAGCATAAAAACACTGGTCTTCCCAGCATATAATGACAAACCGACTGATTTAGCTACCTCGTTCATTCGCGACACCATAGACTGTAGATCGCCAAAACTTGAAGCTAGTAAAGTGATATCAGCGACGTATTAGAGATGATTCAACTTGCGTCCGGGTGCAGGTTCAGTACGTAAGGCCTTCCCGAGGATCCTGTCAATGGCGTTGTTAAATGGACTGGGCGACAGGACTCAGCCTTGTCGATGGCCAGGCCGAATAGCAAAGGATCCTGAAAGGTTGTTATGGACCAGAATCCGCGCAGTGGTGGAGCGGTGGTATACCTTTATTATGGTGATGCTTTTGGGTGGTAGTGCCATTATTCGTCATGATGATTCACGATCGACACAATCGAACGCGGTGGCGAAGTCAACAAAGCAGACGACCGTTGATTGTTGGTAGCTATGGTGGAATTCAAGGATCCGTCTCAATCTGAAAATCCACGCCTAGCACGAAATCCAGCTTGGTTGGGCCGCTTATAGAGTCGCGCACAGACTGAAATCGCCTGAGAAGAACAAAAGCGAAAATCTTCGTAGCGACACAGGCTTTTAGCATTTTCAAGCGTTGCAACCTCTCTTGTCTCCAGTAGCCGTCGCGCGTAGGAATGCCACTAGTGCATTGGCGAGAGTAAAAGGTAGAGCATGGATTCTGGGTATACTTCTTTATGACACTTCAGTATATAGTTTTCAAAACATAATCATTCTGACGCACTTGAAACCATCAGAACGCACGAAATGCTTAGCTTGAAGGACTGCCAGCTGACGGGCCATCTTCGTCCCCCCCTCGGAACTGATCTGATCTTAACTCCAACCTCTTCATTTAAGCCAATCGGTTGTGGAGTAGGTCACAAAACGCATATGGCACACCGTCTTAACTTAGTCTTGCCACTGAAACGTGCCGGTCGTCTGTTTCACCGTGCCCAAGCGCCCCACCATTCATCACTGCACCCTCTGGAGCGCGCCTTCTCCCCGCTTTAATTAGACGAATGATTGGCGTCGATATAAGGACGCACGCCAACCTTACCTCACTTATGAGGCATCAATCTGGTCTCCTACGATGAGCTCTTCCAGCCTCCGCCGCCTCCAGTCAGCACAGAACGCTGCCCTCCGCACGATCACGAGTTGCTATAAAATGTCGCCTATAGATCATGTTCATGCGGAGGCTTCTGTTCTACCGGTCGCCCATCACAACACTTTCCTTAGCCAGCCGTTCTGGTGGAGCTGTTCGCAACCCGGCCATCCCAATCATCACCGTTGCACCGCTCCTGAGCCCTGCCGCAACGTCCGGCCGTCTATTCGAGCACTCCACAAGGAAGCTGTTGCCTCGTCTCTCGCGGAACTACCTGTTGATAGCTCTGCCACCAAGACAGGCTTCCAGCGTCTCCACCAGAGATTCGTTGTCGAGGAGAAACGAGGTTACCGTCCCCCGGTCCTTTTGGGTGGCTATCCACCTCCGATTGCGGCCTCGGAACGACATCTCCCGAGGGTCACTCGCTGTACTCTGGCGCAGCTACGCAGTGGCTACTGTATGCTCCTTCGCCAGTACCAGCACCGGCTTGACCCATCCATACCCGACTGCTGTCCCGACTGCGGCGTCTCGCCGCATGACTGCCGTCATCTGTTCGCCTGCAGTTCTTGGTCAGGCACCCACCTTACTCCCGCGGACCTGTGGCTCAAGCCGGTCAAGGTCGCGGCTTTTCTCCGTCTCCCAACTACTCCCAGTATGGATTCCGGCGGGGATTCCTGATCCAACTATGGGCTACGACACACACACCTACTTGATTTAATAAATTGTACCTGCCCCTTGTTTAGTCGGCAGGACTAGTTCGTGTGGGAATGTATCGGTTCAGAGTTTGGATCTGCATTGCGTCGTGAGCGAACGTTAGTCAGAGGCGGCAAACCAAGTTTCGAGTTTGACCTCCATCTGGTCATGCGCGTTTTGATTAGATCCGTGTCATTAGTAGTTGTAGTGTAGTTATCTTGGTCTGTTTTGTTGCGTTGCGTTTGGATAGCCACAGTTTTACTCATGTACGAGTGGAGATTGCGATAGACGTAGGTGCTCGTCGAAATCGAACCTGCTCTCGAGTTGCATTCCTTGAGCGTAAGACTTTTATGGAATTTCGCTTACTTTTTAGAATGTTTTTTTTGTCAGCCATGATACCCATGTAAGCATTCAAGAAGTTAAGTTAGACGAACCAACGTTTTCGATTGTTATTAATGAGGCTAGTGCAATAATATAAGGGAAGATAGAGTTAACAAAAGTAACCTATCAGTAATAATTAGAGAGAGGTTGCCAAAAGAGGAGAATGTGCGAGTTCCAGGCAGCAGTTCAGAAGAAGAAGATGCGATCACTGGAACTAGGGCTTTATTTTCGGATTCCTGAAGGAATTTGAAACGTCGGGAAAATAAAGCCCTTGTTCGAGTGATCGCATCCTCTTCTTCTAGAGAGAGAGGTGTTAAGGAATCAAAGGGACCAGAGAGGGGGAGGGGGAAAGGGAATCCGATAATTAGTTCATGTCGCCACTTCGTTTCTGTCTCGCGGCTAGTTGGGAGTTGTCAGGCCGCAATATGTCACGGTCTCGCGGCGTTGTAGGAAGCGTGTGGACGCATGTCGAGTTAGTCTTCGGCCAAGGGTGCTTAAATGCCTGTCCAGGCGCCTTCTGTGCGCGCCAAATAGGGTCAGTTGTCCGTATGGTGATTGCTTCTGCTGACCATGTTCTTTTTCTTTCTCCAGCAGACGGTGACACGGCTTCTGCTCTGCCAGAACGCATTCGAAAGTTGCGTAACTTGCGGCGTTATTATATTCGTTGCGACTTTGACGCTGCTGCTGTCACTTTGGCTGCCGCTGTCCTGGGTGCCGGACCCTTCGCAATTACTCAGGGCGCACTCTTCATGCGTCGTCTAATGATGGATCATCTAATGCCCAACCCTACAGGTAAGAACCATAGACTTTTAGCTCTGAAATACACGAAAAGGCGCTAGGAAAGTCTTGTGTGATGATACTGCCTTGCTTCCTATTTATTAGCGACGAAAGGTTATTCTTTATTTAGGCTATTAATAGAAGGTTTCCTTTAATTGTCCACGC
>JAYGXS010000006.1:13303957-13344949 GCA_036362985.1 Ligula intestinalis | reverse complement strand
CTTAGGACCTGTATAAACGCTTTATGCGAGCCCGAGGTTGCGTTGACAAAATCGTATGGCCTCTGACGTTGCAATTATCCGCTAAGGCCGTCTTTTGCCGGCAATGTCAGGTGTCTCGCGGCTACCGGATGGCAGCTGTCAACCAAGTGAAGCGCATTTGCACAAGTGGTCGATTTTTATATGCCTTGATTTAGCCAGACAGGATGGTGCTCTCGCGTGCGCTTGAGTGGACGTCTAGGTGTTCGACCACGATGACCTGCCTCGCAAGAACAAGTTAGTGACGTAGAGTGACCTTCCATGCACGCCCCGAATGAGGTCACGTGACTGCAAGACTTGACCTACTCCGCGCCAAGGCCTGCGCCGCCAGCCAGCATGTGCGGACAGACGACAACGCCTGTTGACCTGCTCCTGTTTGACGCACCCACGTCAGGGCGTAACCTAACCCGGGCAGACCAACCACCCTCAAGGCTGACTAAGACAAAGAAAGTTTCCGGTGGCCGCTTGGATGACTGCCACCAGACCACTTCAGGAGCAACACACTAGCCTACGGACGTGCGCTCGTCTGGAAATCAAATCTACCTATTATCCACGCATTCTGAATAGAATAAACTCTTCATAGCACTCTGGCCTTCCCATTATCTCTTTTTTTCCTCAGCCTTCATTCCTCGATATTCGTATATGGACATTGAAGAGCTTTTCACAACAAGTGTGTGCAAGTGCCCGAGAGACTATGAAGAGGGTGCCCTTGAGTCTGACGAACACGTCTCCAATCTACCACTCAATACTGTCGTACAGTCCTTATTGCCAGGGTTGATCTGGACCGTCAGTCGGCATACTTCTTCGTAAGGTCCTCTTCTGTAATGTTTACAGCGCAGCATATCTCCTGGAATGACCGATTCCAGAAATTCAGTTGAAGTATGGTATTATTGCCAAGTAGATCAGTTTCAGACTTCGAGACATAAATGTCAGACTAGCAGGCCTAGTCCTCGAAAGCAACAGTTGCCTGGAAAACACCCTCAAAAAGCATTTGTATTTGACGGCCAGACAGGGGTGGCTGTTGAAATCAAGTCTAGCACTCCAAGAGCCTACCGCATGCTTTTACTAATTATCATAAAGTCTGACGCCCTATCGACCTAAAATCTGGTAGGTTCTCCGTCTATGCTGACTGTCAGATACATCCCATATTCGCAACTGACGACCTGTGATCTCCAGATCTGGGTCATAGTGTTACGTATCTTTCTTGGACTGAGGAATTTGGTGCGACAATATGTGGCCTTATGACCGAGTTGGGCGCACTTGTGCGATAAGGACAACCTGATGCAAAATACCATCCGCCAGACTGCCAACAGACTGGTTTCCGCTACCCATGGTGAACTAAAATTCTACCTCAGTTTGCTGAATTTTGATTCATATACGCGTATTGGTTGGCTGATTGTGTCACGTTTGAGGTTCATGCTGCGAATACTCTCCCCTACTAACCCTTGTACCGTCCTTTCGGTTCGCAGGTCTAATTGAGCAAGGAGCCGTATACGAAAGTCAGCCTCCTCGGAAAGCATCGAGCCTTTAATAAAAAGAAGCGCCTTGCTAACTGGTGGCCTTTCCTAGGTTCGGTTGATGATAAACATCATTTAGTCGGCCGGCTTGGTCGAAATAGTCTTCATCTGGCTGTCGTGGTCGCCTGGTGCCCGGATTGCCGAACCTGCGAGCCAGTCCCCTAAATTCGCGAAACAACTTAAATTCTTATATTGATAGAGCAGTAGAAGGCGTTGCGATCACCGGAATCATACTTTCACTTGTCTGAGCTTTCGGGCTCCTTCTAGAGTCCATCGTCAACTTAAATACTGCTACGGTGTCACCGGGAAGCGGCGCGCTTAGTGGTCACCTGGCGCATGAAGTGTCAAATATGCGAACTTGTAACCTAAGTTCCTCACCCAACTTGAATATCGGTTGCTGGAATGTGCGGACATTGTTTGCTGCTGGAAGACAAGCACTTGTAGCACGCGTATTGTGGGATTTTAAGGCCTGTCTGTCAGAAGTCGTCTTCAAGAGTCTGGATCGAGATGCTGAGTGTTTGCTCCTGCGCAGTGGTTCGCAAAGGAACGCAGGACAGCGTGAGGTGCCAATAGCCGTGAAAGAGCAGGTGCATAGCACTCTCTTACCGTGTAATTCTATCTCAGAGTGGATTGTCACAGTCCATTTCAAAGGCAGCGTAGAAAATATGTCTGCGGTTGCTGTGTATACCCCAACATTGCAAGCGGGTGAAGTAGTCAAAGCTGAGTTCTATGATTAGCTTCAAGCTTTGGTGACCAGGATACCTCCTAGAGATTCGCCTTTCATCATCGGAGACTGGAATGTCAAGATAGGAAAATATGGGCTGGACCAACATTGCGACAACGGAGAACGATTAGTGAAATTTGCTGATTATAATCATCTCGTCGTTACAACCAACATCGGCAATAGCTAAAGTTGTACTCAAACGATGGTCAAACGGCAAACCGGATGCTATGCTAGGTAGGCCCCGCCCGTAGTGTCGGGACATCATGACACACTGTGCACGCCAAGCGCCGGCTGCGCAGGCGTCTGTCTGCTAGCGTGGTGTGGTGTGGACGTGAGAGTACGTAAACGTCACGTAAAAGTGAGTCACTAGCCGCTTGATCAACTGCTTGGCCAATAGCAGTCTATGGCACCTGTAAGTGGCTGTCGCAGAGGGCAGTCGATACTTGCGATCACGTGACCACCTGCAGGCGTGACGCCGGTGGTGGACGGCGTTAAAGCTCTCCCCCTGCCCTCCAAACACCCACCGGAATGAGGGTTAGGCATTGTGGTGAACGATGAAATGCACGAGGAAGTACAGTGCACATGCCGATTTGAGCGCGCGTCGATGGTGATAGATGTTGCTCGAAACTGAGGTAAAATTAATGCTGTGACCTGTACAGAGGTGCAGTTTAAGGTACCAACCAGAGGGTGTGCTGAAGTGATCTCGGCAACGTGTGCCTGCGAGTTGGCACGTAGGTGCTCGAGGAGAGGGTATGTACAACACGGTAAAACCCGGTAAATACTGTGCCAGATGAATATGCCAATGCAAAGTTTCATTTTTGTCTGAGTTAGAAAATGGGAAAGATTGCATAGCGTGTGAAACGCAGTGGAGTTTCAGCGAGTAGGAATAGTGAGGGGATTGAACCTCGTGAGAAAATCACGAGTAAGGATGCCACTGATGTTAAAAACAAGCATCAGAAATGAGAGCAAACATCCGGTGTTTGTGTGCTTGAAGGACTTCTCTTACAACATATTTGGATTGACGTAAATGAGTCAAGTTGATGACATGGACTTCATTCGTCCTTTAGACATTCACGACCAGAGCACGCTAGTAGACGGATGCCCAGCCTCAGACTACCATTGAGTTTTTTGTTTACACTAAATAACTCCTACTGGTCTTACTCCTTCTCTTCCTATGCAGAACTGGACATGATAATTTTAGTGCTCTGAGCTCTGTGGGGCCCAC
Source organism: Ligula intestinalis (assembly GCA_036362985.1). Classification (NCBI taxonomy): domain Eukaryota; kingdom Metazoa; phylum Platyhelminthes; class Cestoda; order Diphyllobothriidea; family Diphyllobothriidae; genus Ligula; species Ligula intestinalis. The sequence goes on along the minus strand of JAYGXS010000006.1, from coordinate 13,341,447 downwards.
TCTCGAGCACCGCTAGCAGCCGCAAATGACATTGCCAACAAGGACAGACTAGAAAAGCCATTTCTGGCTTAATAGACAACCAGCCATAGCCAACTGGATGTTGTAAGATCTCTTTATCAAGGTGCTTTGTTGGAATTTCTAGCGCTCGAAATTAGGTCGATGATGTAATTTGTATGCTTGCTCAAGCAAAGTTCATAATTACATCCAGTTAACTTCTGCCTGCCGTCAAGCGTATTCAAATATCTGAAAGTTGCAAAAGAAGCATGCCCACTCTACTGGATGTATTTTGATCTTTTAGGAATGTACTTATGTGGTGATGCACTCCGCGGAGGCAAGCATGTGCCAAGGCTCACCGCCGCCAACGAGCACACTTGCACTTGCCGTCCACACCCGTCTGTCTAGCCAATCCGTCTGGCCAATCACCTGCCAAGGTCGACTCACAAAAAGGTCACTCCAGACGCTGTGGCGATTCCCCCAGTCACCTCACTTCAGATGCGGCGCTGTGGCCGCGGTTGCTCGCTCGCCTGACACTCAAATTCCTTCCATCCATCCTCACTTCCTTCTTTACAGAATAAACTATTCCTACCACTCTGGCCTCCAATGTCTCCTCTCCTCCTAAAGAACTGGAACTTGCTAGGGTTTAGCTTACTTAATGCTCTGCGAAAGTTATACCCATTCTTTGTATCATCGAAGTAACGATAAATATATCTGTGAACGTACATTTTCAGTGGCTGGAAACTTTTTCAGCATGTGAAACACAGACGCCTTCAACTGCAGTTAAAATCAAACTGTTTTAATAGAAAGTATTGGTAAATAAGACACACGATCGAGCACTGGAGCGAATTGTATTTTGTCCTGAGATTTCGGACCCTTGCAGGAGTCCATCGTCAGAGCTGAAAAAACAGCAACAAATGGGGTGGCTACTTGTGGCGTGTGTACAATAACTAAAATTTTGAACGTGTAGAAAATCAATAATTGTGTATTTGTGCCGCCGACTCGCCACTGTGGACTGTGTAAGCCTGTGCCAGTAGGCAAGATCGACATGTTGGATGGGAATATTAACTGAAATAAAATCTTCAACAAAAACAAGCAACAGTTATAGGGGAGGCGGCACAAACACATAATTATTGATTTTCTACACTTAAAAAAAATTAAGTTATTGTACACACGCCACAAGTAGTCACCCCCATCTGTTACTGTTTTACCACCTCGGACGATGGACTCCTGCAAGAGCCCTTAAGCTCAGGACAAAATACAATTCGTTCAAGTGCTCGATCGTGCGTCTTCTTTACTAATAGAAATACCTGGAATTCGAAAATTCTCTTTCATTCCTAATAGAAACTATGTACGTTTGCAAATTAGTTATCAAGCATCAGACAATATACTTACCGGTCAGATGTCGAGGACTAGTATGACTTTCACGGGTGCCTCTTATCCTAATATTATATTTCAATTATCTTATATTTCACCAAATCCTGAGATTAGCACAGACGAATAGAGAGCGTTTTTCAATAGATTATCGACATGTTGGGCGCGTGAATTAATTGCAAGTAATGTATAAATACTGCTTACGCTCAGTTGGTCTGTTCCATCGAAATACATACAAAGTTGGAATAAGCGGACCAGATTTTACGTAAATTCATGCTACCCACGCTTTTTGCCATTCTCAAGGTGATTAAGATTGGTGCGAATTAAAGGCGGTGTACAGCTCCCGGATGGTTCTTGAACGATAGCACACAGTTAGGGCACTTAGTAGGGCTTGAGGAATAATCTGTGCTCTGGAAATAACGAAGTTGAGAGATTATTAGATTAAGTTAGGAAATCTAGTGTTGTTTCAAATAGGACGGTTTCAGAGTTTTACCGCGGCCTAAGTTTTTCTTTACCAGCAAAATTTCCTTAAATTTAGGGATACGCCTTCTCTGGATATGGAAGCACTGTCTCTGAGCGACTATGTTGGGTTGGGGTCTGTGGCACATTTGCGCATACCTACCAACAGCATTTTCTTGTCTACCCTAAGTGGCCTTGGAGGTTACTTTGGTCTGGGGAATCACTGGCATAGCGTAGCTCGGATGACCACAGACATCTGAATTGGTTAATCGACTCGGCGAGGCGTTGCCCACAAATGTATATTTCTTTATACGCCGGAAGATTCGGGCTCCAGATATGTTATCGCGTTCATCATCTTCCGAAGAAAAGGATGAAGCAGAGGGGGCGAGTCCATGGACCAAATTATATTTGAACTGACGTTTCGGATCCCTTCTCGCTTCCATCGTCAGAGTATTGTGATAGCTACGTCTGGTAGTTTTGAGTTAACAGAACCTTTATTGAGACAAAAGAATTTGGGAACCGGCAAAAAAGAAGTTGGTCATGTTTAAAAAGCACGAGTTGCATCACAATCAGGAAAGTCGTGCTGGCTTCGGCCGGGTGCGATAAAGACGAAGGGCCCATATGCAGTTTTAATTAGTGCGGCTGTGGGAGAGTTAGTGGATTAAAACAAAATTTCAACCTGGAGCATGGAGCGTGTTGTTGACAGGCTTCAAATGACATGGACGATCAGGAAGCATCAAATCTGGTCAAGGTCCACTGACAAGGACCTCAATGCAGTGACTGTTCTCAGGCCGGCACTTCGGGCCAATCCGCCTTAGAGGATGGACAAGTGATTAGACAGTCCAGTTATTTCTTCCTATTCTTTATTTCTCCTATGTAGAAGATACTGTTCCCACCACTCTGGCCTTTCCATGACTTCTCTTCTCCTAAGGAACCGGGCCTGAAGATCGCAGTTGCTAGGGTTTAACTTACTTAACCACCGGCGATAGAAATTATAACGGGACTTCTCTGTTATGTTGGGAAGGAACTATGGCCTGGACTCAGCGGGCTAACAGTAGTTTATACCTCCCCTATCTCGATGCACGACAGGCTGCTGGTTACAAAATTCTCCACAACCTGATCACATACGAGGACACAGGAAAATTTAGTTGAAGTCAAGAGGGATTTGATGATCATTGAGCTCCGCCAGATCAGAAGTTGCGCGTGCAGATTACGTCGAGCTCATCAATATTACAGGGATAAACTAAGTTAAATCCATGCAACTGCAATCTTCAGGTCCCGGTTCTTTAGAGGAAGAGGAGTCGTGGGAGGTCAGAGTGATAAGAACAGTTTCTTGTGTAGAGAAGGAAATAGAGAATATGTAGGAGGAATTTGACTGCCAGACGAGCGAGCAACCGCTGGCAACTGCACCACATCTGAAGTGAGGTGCACACGGGAATCGCCACAGCGTCTAAAGTGGCCTTTGTGTGAGTTGGCTTTAACCTGCGATTAGCCGGACTGGTGGACTAGCCGGACGGGCGTAGGTGGCCCGTGCATGTGAAGTCGTTGGTGGTGGTTAGCCTTGGCGCAGGCTTGCCTGTGCAGAGTGAGTAACCACAGCATACCTCTGATATTTTTTCCCGGTGCTGCATCACGTATCGCTTCCTGTTCAGAGGATCGTTCAACTATTCTCTGCTGAAACTGTCTTGTACCCTTTTCGCTTATGAGCTCACAGCATCTGGTATCCTCTTGGCCAATCCTCCGATGGTATTTGTGAAGCCTCACGTGGTAATGATAAAGGAGTAATGGTCGGCAACAGAGCGTTTTATTAAGTCAGCAGTCAGGTAAGACCGATTAGATTGGGCAATGCACTGTAAAAAAGGAGCTTACAACAGGCGCGTCAGACAAGAGCTGCTCACAGTACGAAGGCCCGTTGTTATGCATGCGCGCCTGGGCCTGCGGGATTAGAAGCATAGCGTCTTGTCCTTTTTGCCTTAACTAATCAGAACCAAATCACAGTGATTGGCGTCAAGCTTGCAAGGCCACAAGCCAAGACATGAGGCATCGAACCGACCAAGAGGAAGGCAATAGGACAATACGGGCGACTCCCACAGTGAGTGGGCAACAGCGTGTGATGGACAGTCACGCGTGTGGGTAGTTGGCGAGACTAAAAACCTTGACAGCCGCAGAAAAGGTAGGTCAGTGATGGCGGCGCAGATTCGAGGGCCAGCTTGTAGTCATCGGAGAAGATCATTTTGATAAAAACTAGATCGGCAACTCTGGAACATTGTTATCTGCTAAAAGTAGGAAACTCCGATAGGGTAGACGATTCCAAAACCTAAACCGATCAGAGCGCGTCAAAATCAATACATGCTAATGACAGTAATTTTCACTTCACGTACCCGACGTATGACTAATGTACACAGCCTGCAATTGTACCGGCCAGATGATGAATTGCTGAAAACTTATTATCGTCGAATAATTTTTCCAAGTTAAAAGTGTTAAAGGAACTCAATGGATTCGTGAAGGTTGACACCAGGTTTGTGGTCGAAAACGTGAAAACCAAATTCTTATTGGTGTGCATGGACCGGGGTGAATATTCGAGATATTATTGGGAAACCTTACGAAGAAACCATATCGCCGTTCCGTTGGCTACGCTAAGATGACATGCGGGAAGTTACCTTGAGGCGGCTAGTGACAGACTGTAGTGGCCTTTTGCAGCCACTTGGAACCCAAGACCAGCCGCTGCCTGCCTGCACGCTCACTGCCTCCTGGGGCTAGGCGCTAATTGTCCTTGACCTCACGCAAGCCAGCCTTAGCCAATCTCAAGGTCGCGCGCCCATGCTAGTCTAGACATCAGTCGCACCATTGGCCGCCGGAACAAAGCATGCACCGGTGATGCCTGATGCCCTCATCACCTCGGACCCGACCCGACTAGGGAATGGCTGCACTAGTCCGCGATTCAGCACTCTTTCCATCTATTCTCCTTTCCTTCCGCAGCATACACTATTCCCAACAATTTGCCTTTCCTACGACCTTCTCTCCTCAACTAACGGACCCATGGGGCAGGAAAATCGTAGCTGTTAGGGTTAACCTTTTTAGCCTTAACTCCCCTCGATCAGACTTCTGGAACTTCAGCGGAACCGAACCTGTGGTTCGAACCTTGCTCAAGTCGACGCAAATTTGCCTGCAGATTTAATTCATTATCTTCGTTGAGTATGACCTGCCAAAGTTTTAAGTAATCAGCAAACATTACGATTTCGCAGTCTGATCTGCTAACACAATCATCAGTTTATGGGAGGAAGAAGTTAGGGCCAAGAATGGTATCGATAATAGTTAAGGCTAAGAAGGTTAACGCCAACAGCCACGATCTTCCAGGCCCATGGTTCCTTTAGGTGAGGAGAGAAGACTGTAGCAACCCCTTATTCTTGCTCATGCTTTCCTCGGACGCCGCGGGCACAAGCCATGTCTGGCGTAAACACTACGCGGACGAAAGACACGACAGTCCAAGCCTCCACTCCAGGTCGAGACTTGTCTGGCCTCACTAGCCAATCACTCTCAAGGTGACACCAGTGCACAAGATGCGGGGAAGTTGATTACGCTCAGTGACTTCCGGACACGGTGATCTACTTGCCGTACTGCACCCCTGGGCTCCGGCCCACTCATGGCTGGAATGCACTTGCCTGGGAGTCACTAACATGTTACTTACATTCTACGCTTGTTCCACCTTACGAAATTCTCCCTGACACTATGGCAATTCATGCCTTATCCTTTTCCACTAGCTTATAAATGTTGGGATACGTTAGATCGTCTTTTATCTGGCGGACCACATCGTATCTCACAAGACCATGGGAAAGCCAGATTGTTAGGAATAGTTCATTCTGCTGAAGGATAGGAGAATAGATGGAAAGAGTGTTGACTCGAGAACTAGAACAACCGTTCCCTAGTCGGGTCGGATCCGGACTGATGCCTGAAGGTAGACACCACATTGTCGTCTTTGTCCCACGGAGTGAAGCCAACATACTAAATGAGGTCAGTCTACTAAAGTGGGAGTCTCATTGGAAGGATTGAAGTCAAGCCACTTTTGGTGGAGGCCAGAATGGGGGAAACGTGGTGTGCGTCATTTGCGTCTGGTATCCGTGGCGGGCACCGTCCGTTTGGGCATGCCTCGAGGCACGCGGGAAAACTTCTTGCGCGCGAGGTCCTAAGATCTGAGCGATCTCGTCTGTTGCGTCAAGAGTTAGGATGGCGTCGGTCAGACAAGACCGCCACAACGGAACCCTGGCAAACCCCGCTCTCAAACGCTACCTCTGCCGACTGCTGTTTACCAAGACATACGGCCTGAAACCGACCAGGAAAGTTGTCGATCCGCTACAAACGGTTGCCCCTTACCCCTATACGGCTGAGCTTGTATAAGAGACGTTGATGAGGCACCGTGTCAAATGTCTGCTTGAAGTCTACAAAGACTGTTTGATCCGTATTCTTTAGATCGAGCGCTCGGGTCCATTGTTCTAGAAGAAAGAGCAGATTCGCCAAACAGGACATATCGCAAGTTGTTAAGCCTACTCTGATTCAACCCTAACGGCTGCGATTTTCCAGGTCCGGTTACCTAGGAGATAAGAGAAGTTTTGGAAAGCCAGAGCAGTAGGAACAATATATTGTTAACAGAATGAAATTGAGAATAGTTCATAGGAAGGTTGACTCGGTCTGGCGTTCCTTCGACCTTGAGAACCGTTTGAGAGATCAGAGGGGTGGCGTCCGCTCCGGGCGGGGGCAGAATGCCAAATGAGTCTAGTCTCAGTCATCGCGAGAGGCTATCAAATCCTCGCTTCGTCTTCAGGCCTTGATGGTGATTGGTTGGACCGCACGAAGGTAGACACTGGCGTGGATGGTCCGTATCTCGTACGCCAGTGTGCGTCTGGTCGGAGGCAGGCCGAAAAATACATTTGCACAAGGTCCTGCTCTGAGTGACCTTGTCTGTGACGTCAAAAGATAGGCGGGCGTCTGGCAGAAATGACCACTACAGACCTTCCTCTACGAAATCCGTGCTGCTTGTCAGATAGAAGTTTATGTTGCTCCAAAAATTGCATCAGCTCACGTTTGACTATTCGCTCCATGGGCTTGCAAGATATTCAGGTGAGGCTGACCGGTCTGTAGTTATTTGCGGACGCCCGCTCCCACTTTTGCGGATAGGGGAGATCCACGCTGCCTTCCAATCGAGAGGCACTTGGCCTGTATTATGAGAAGCTCGAAGAAGTATGTAAAGAGGCACTACCAACTCAACGGCTAACACTTTCAATAGCTTAGCAGGTATTCCATTCGGATTTGACAACTTCATTTCTTTGAACTCTATAAGTTCTCACAGAACAGCAGCTTCGTTGAGGGCAACAGAGTCGATGGTCGGAATCTGACCCACACTGAAACTGACAGCGGTTACCTCGGCCTCTCTCTCTCTCTCGTAAAGGCCGACTGAAAGAAATAGGATAGATGTACCGCCTTTTGGTTGTTTTCGCGACTATCTACACCGTCATCTGTTTTTAACAAAGTAATGGGGACCCCCTTTCGATCGCATCGCCTAAAATAGCTGTGGAAAACCTTTTGGTTTCCTACTGCACGGTTTATTAGATAACTATCAAAGGCCACTCTGCGTCGGTTGAGAGTGGGCGTGTTCAGCTGGTCCGTAAGCGGCCGTGACAGAATAGATGCGCATATGTGCGCGAGCGGAAATTGGTCAAGGGTGCGCAGGTTCGCGAGTCGGAAACAGCTGCCCACAGAGTTGCATGAAGTTTACGAACTGGGCATTAAACAACGAAGGCGGACAGCAATGCTATCTAACCGTCATAATGATAAAGTTATTAAGACACCTCTTGGGCACCGTCAAAATCGTTGGAAAACAGGAAAATATCCAAAAAAAACCGTTCCTTTTGCACACAGATATTGGCTCTGTTTTTGTTTAATGCCTAGTGATTAGTGTACAAGATAGGGAGTGTGTTCTAAGCTCCGAAAAGTTCCCGAAAATGGTTCATTGCGTCTTATTTGGCAGCTGGCGTACTGCAGTGATTTTCTACCTGTCGGTAGAGCGTGTGTATATAACTTCGCCTGTCCTAAAGCAGATGGTTGCTTTTGGAGCCCAATGTGTGCAACCCATTTTTTTGATGATGTTAAACAGAAGTCCCCAATTTGCTGTTCATTAGTGGCGGAAGAGAATGTCCAGAAACGGATGTCTGTCCACCACATCTGTCATCGAGAATTAGAAATCAGGAAAAATTGAGCTCAAGTAGTTAATTTTATCCAAATTAATGGTGACGACAGTGTTGTGAACGTAGTGTGCTCAAAATTTGGGTTCTTTATCTTCGAACAACCGTCTCTCAATTTTTTACAGTACAAGCTCGACAATAAACCCAGCGATTAGGAACATCATTAGGATGCACTTGCTTTGCTCACATGTAAGTGTATGTATACTTAAAAAGTTAAAGGCCAGAAATGCCTGAATGACCGAATCATTCTAAAGTAACCATATCATTTTCACAACAATGATAAAGTTTAAGACAGTTAACGTAACACATATTCGAGAGAGTTTTCGCGGTACAGTGCAAAACATTCTGAGAACAAGCCTGATCCAGGAACAAAATAATAAGGCTAGCATTAAGAAATCATGTTGTAAGAGTCACATTTTTTCATGCATAATGTCATTGAGTCTTCTTTCTAAGTAGCAATGTTGTCGGCGGTAAACGTCTCGCTTGGTAGCGAGTTCCAAAGTGGTCCCACTCTTTGGATAAAGGTGAAATTTCTGAGGTCATATCAAGGGCGTTCGCTTGTGAGCTTGTCAGGATAGTGACGCAAGTGAGTTGTGTTGGCAAACTCGAAGAAATCCTTCGGTCTCACGGAGGAATTATTGCCCCGGCTTATCCGAAACATACAGAGCAGGCTATAAGGTAAATGCCTGTAGGACAAGTACTAAAAATGTAGCGAAAACAGAAGCAACAATGAAGATCAGCAACAGAGACCACGAAGACAATCGTTTGAGAATGAAGATTCATTTTTGTCCTAGGAAAACATCATCATTGTTGCAAAACAAAGGAAATCATCTAGGTCTTCAACAGTTCGCAATGATGGTTGTAAAGAGTAGATACTGAGGGTGAGATATAGTAGCTTTGTATTAATTTGAAGATTGGTGTCCCACTTCATATTCTTTTGGTACAGTGAACGCCAGCTGACGAATGCTAAATCTTCCACAGAATTTTACTTTGAAATTACACAAATTGCGCGCGCAAATTCCAATTTTTTTGGAGTTCGCCGGTATAATTTGTCTTTAAATCCCCACCTAACCCACCTGTCCGTCAGCTTAGCAATAAATGACTTCCCTTATCCGAGAACGAATTGGGCGTTTGCTGTTGATCGGAATCAACCGACCGACCAGGGCCAATATGCTTGATTTCAACACTGCCGAGCTCCTCAAGTCGACAGTTAAAACCGAGTTTGAGGAAGATGACAATGTAGCTGCTGCTGTTATTTATGGTGAAGGCGGGGTTTTTTGCAAAGGCTGGGATGAGCTGAACATTTCTGATAGTCATTCTGCAGTTTCTCCAAGTTTTATACCTTCTGTGCCCAATACACGACAAATGCTCATCTTCAGAAAACCCACTTTTGCCGCAATTACTGGTCATGCATTTGGATGTGGTTTTGAGCTCGCGTTAGCATGTGATGGCAGAATATCGGAACCAGACTCCACTTTCTGCCTAACTTCAAAGGCATCCCTCCCTGTAGTTGAGGGTTCGGTCGAACGCCTTAATTTTCTTGTTGGTGGTTCACGGACCCTTGAGCTGCTTATCAATAATCCTCTTATAACAGCCGAGCAAGCCGATGCTTATGGTTTAGTTCGAAGGGTCGCCAAGAGAGGTACCGCCCTTGGTACGGCCGTTCATATGGCTGAAAACCTGGTTCGCAGTCGCAATTATGATTTCTTTCTCCAAAGTCGACGTTCACTTCTTGGCATTCACAGTCATAAGCAACACGACAGCCGTTCGCCCACAGAAGTCGCATGATTGAACATTCCACCCTTTTTTTCAAAGTCATTGCAATTGCCATGCGCATTTGTAAAAATTTGACAGGCTACCATTTTGAATGATCCCGTTTGTAGAATAGGCTGTTTCACACACCTTTTGTATTGTACTCTTTACTTTGTTTGTGCCTTGTCTTTGAGCTGAAATGAAGTCATTTACTACGCAACTCTATCTCACTTTTCCTTTTTTTAGAAAGTGGGCGTCCTATTACCGGTGCGCCTAAGCGATCTTTCTCATGGCGAAAGAAAAACGAGTTGTTTATTTTTATGACCCCAACTGTGGGAATTTTCATTATGGACCCAATCATCCAATGAAGCCGCACAGGCTCACTCTTGCGCATACATTAGTGTTGAGTTATGATTTGACGTCGAAGATGCAGGTATTATTTCGTTATACCTATCTACTTCTGAAGATTTATAAAGCACCAAAGGCTACGATGAAAGATATGATAACATTCCACACACAGGAATATATAGAATTTCTTCGGGATGTTACGCCAACTAATCTGAATATGTATTCTAAGGAAAAACTATTGTCTTACAACGTTGGAGAAGACTGGTACTTGCTTTCATCTTGCTAGTTACCTGTTTAGCCCCATCTTTGATGGGATTTACCAGTTTTGTTCTATGTATACCGGGGCATCATTACAAGGCGCTAAGTATCTAAATGCAGGGGTACTTCTGCTTGCTCTAATGATGTTTTTAGTTCACAGACATTGCCATTAACTGGGCTGGAGGCCTTCATCACGCCAAAAAATTCGAGGTGAGTGGCCGTTATTTGTTATATTTCTAGGCCTCTGGATTTTGTTATGTCAACGACATTGTCATTGCGATTCTGGAGCTCCTGAAGTAAGATAACGCATCTCTTAATCTTATGTATAGACACCATGCTCGTGTACTTTATATCGACATTGATGTACATCACGGGGACGGCGTTCAAGAAGCCTTTTACTTGACTGATCGTGTGATGACCGTTTCTTTCCATCGCTATGGAAATCTATTTTTCCCAGGAACAGGCAAGACACCCTGTTGAAAAAATATGCACTGTTTTCTAAGCATTGTTTTAATGTGATTCGGTCATGTATGAGGCAGCTTTGTTTCACCTATCATCTAACTAAGGAATATGAAGGTCGCTCCAAGTTTTATAGATAGTTTTTTTCAAACGTTCGAGAAAAATAGGAATTCCCAGCGTTGAAACTTATTCTAGCGTTTCTCCATCTCATTCGGGCTTGTACGTCTTTCGCATTTGACCCTAACGACAATGTGACGTCCCCTGTGTGGAATCTTTATTAGTTTTGCTAGCTTTCCTTCCGGTCTTCAGTCATTCTTTTTCTCATAGCCTGACCTCGATGACTAGCTTATGCTAATAGGTAGGTAGGCTCTCCCTAATAGAAATGCCGTCTGTCCTTATGTATCCATGCCAACCGAATGAACGAATTCGGGTGAACTGCAACTATACCTTTCTCACTCATGCAAGCGGCACTGCTGCACAGAATGCACTCACAAATTTCAAAGAGATTTGCCGGTTTCTCCTGCAATTGACAGTCAACAATTGAGTTCGTAGACCGCTCAAATAATAGGACCCGGGACCGGACAGTCAACCAGTTCGCCTGGCCCAAATAATCGAAATCGAGGTCATAATTGTCAGTTAGAGAAATCAAAACACCTCAAACTAAAACTTGATATCTTTTTGGAATGCAGTACACCCGCTTCCTTATTAATCCCTTCGATAACAAGTGGAAATTTTTGTTACTTATTAGTAGGGGTTACCACATTCTTTAATAATTCAATTGATCCAATTGTGAAATATTCGCGGACTCAGTGGGATTCGAACCCACGTCAACAAGATAAGAATTTAGTACAGTCAAAGCTCTTCCAACTGAGCCACGAGGTTCACCGAGAGCCGTGAATTTAATCACACATGGGTAGATTTTTTGCTGTTTCGGCCAGCCCTGTATACTTTTACAACCTGCCTGTTGCTTTAGCCACCACTATTTTATATCCTTTTCTCTATTCCTGCAGGAGACATGTTTGAAGTTGGAGTTGAAAACGGAAAATATTACTCCGTGAATGTCCCCTTAAAGGAGGGCATAGATGATGACATGTACTTCTCCATCTTCAAGTCAGTTATTACTGACGTAGTGCAGTTCTACCGACCAACTGCCATTGTCCTGCAGTGCGGAGCGGACTCCCTAGGCTGCGATCGTCTTGGTGTCTTTAACCTATCTATCCGCGGCCACGGAAGCTGTGTGCGTTTTGTCAAGGGCCTCAACATCCCCCTTCTTGTGCTTGGTGGTGGCGGTTATACGGTACGCAATGTGGCACGGTGTTGGGCCTACGAAACGGCCGTCCTCTTGGGTCAGGAAGATGTCATACCCAATGAGCTGCCGTACTCTGAATACATCCAGTACTTTTCTCCTGATTACACTCTACATCCTGATCTTACAACTAAGTTGGACAACGCCAACACACGTCAAGTACGTCCTATTTTTGTCCGTGATCCGCCTTCGTTGCCTTTCTTTTCTTTAGCCCAGATGCCTAGACGTTCTTATGCGTACCGCCACATATAGCCCCACTGGAACAGACTACTAATGTCCTCTGTCTTAAATTAAAAAACCGTAATATGTGTTGTTGGTTCATTGACCAAATTGTGCAAATTAAACGGTCTCGATGGGCAATAATCTGGCTGATTCTAGATTGGTTGCTTAATGAAACTTGCTCGAACAGACAGCGTAGTTAATCAAAATTATATTTGTACTTCGTACAAGTGATCGTGTCTGATCTAGCCGGCCTCGATTATTTCGCGGACTACACCTTTTTACGTGTGATTGTTTGCATCAGCGGGTTGGGAAAGCTCGAACCATTCTCTCCTCCTGCGACGGAGATCAAATTCCACTTCCATGTAACAGGTTTTCAGTTGGCCTAACTGTCCTCACATCTAGGTAGGTAAAGGCACTGGGCCTAGAGCAGCAGCACTAAACTTATGGGCCGGACCACGAGAAACGTGTCCAAGTAATCTCCGTCGTCTCTCTGTAGATCGGCAGGTCACAGCGAGGATATATTTCAACTATCTATTTCAGCACTCGTTTTATTCGCTCGTAATCCATCTCATGGCAATGGTGCATGGTTTGCTTTTCACGAAAGGGCCATCGCCGCACTGTATCTACCAAAAGATTCGTGTAAGCCATTGTGGTTGATTTCCGGGCGCTTTTTCTTTCCCGAGTGCTTGAATTGAGTATTCGGACGTTAAACATATAACAAGCGTGCAATTTCCTGAAATATTAAACGAACTTCTTAAGTGCATTTTCGATTAGTAAAGATTGCTAACCTGTGGTTGTAAAATTGATTATTGTATGGAATAACCCCAATATATGCTGATCACACCAGGTTGTTGGTTTTTGGATACACTCCTACAAAATCGGTTTCAGTTTTCAAAGAACCTTCTCACGCAGTATTAATTTTCCCCACTGATTTGCGATCCCCTTATACATGCAAAAGTATTTTGTGCCAAACATGCTCAACAAGGTCCTTTCTTGTACACCTTTAGTATCAAACCATGTCTTCTTAAAATTTTCTATTTGAGGAAAGGGCATATTGCATTTTCCATTTCCGAATAATTTTGAACCCTATCTAACTTTGGATATGCATTGAGGATTTATAGTCTACGAGCTGTGTGCATTCCCTGTAAGGATGATCTCGCACTCCTTTATGTCATTAAAAGATATCATATAAAGCTGAGACATCAGATACATCATACGTGAAGTTTTTATAACCAAAAAGTACAATTCTCTTTAAACAGACGCTTCACAGTCTTCAAAAATATCATAATCACATAACCTAATTATGACTTTTGGTCGAGTACAAATTTGAAGACACGATTTTCTACCAAACAAATACAAGGAAGAGTATTTTCCATCATGTCTTCCAAAGCATATGCTTGAATTTATAAGGGCATCTAACATTCATGAGGACATTCGTACTTCTTCCTAGCTTGACTGAAATATCTGGGGATGATGCTGCATTATCATAAATTTTACAAACACGCTACGTATTCTTTCCTCTAATCAAAACCATTTTCAGAATTTTGGACATTTTAGGAGCCTTGTCAGAGATGAAGACATCGCATGATTAGACTTTGGCTACCGGGATTCAGGGAAGTTTGCAGACTCTAACATCCAATATATTAAGAGCCCATTCCCGATTACGTTCAACTAGCATACTATTCGACGGCAAAACTTTGCGGAACACCTCGATCCCCACGGATGCCGTAATACTCGACTCGGACATTGCATTAGGTTTTGACTAAATGCGTATCTCCACCAGTTGCTCGGTCTTCATGCTCTAGGTTGTCTCCCCCAATGCTTTGTATCAGTAGCCAAATCAAAAGGTAGTGACGCTCAGGCTTATTTACTGGTAGTTCATGGCCGCCAAGTTACAGTACCGTCATCAGCGATTTTGTTAGGCAATCGGCGTGCCAGGCCTTAGCTCTCCGCGCCCTGGTAGCACTTGCACTGATGGTTCACCACTACGTATTCAACAGGCCAGAAAGCCTGCTTATTTCGCAGCCAACTTTTGTTGAAGGCCGTTTCACCATCTGCTACCCATGTACGCCTCAGGTAGCCAGTAACTAGCCTAACAGGTAACCCATTTTCGGGGACTTGGCAAATTCCATACTTTGCGGTAGGTTGGGCGAACAACTTTAAATCGAATGCAATTAAACTTGCAGCTCTGATTCTGGACCTCGTAGTTCAGGCGAGTAGAGCGTCGGTTATAGTCTAACCTTGCCCTTACTGTCGTTGGTTGGAGTCCCGTCGAGTTTTCACGGCTTGGTTTGCTGAAAAATGTTAAGTAATTTGGTCGGATGTGTCTTCTGTAACAGATGGCGCTAGTGTACTGACGCAGAGCACTGTTGAGACTGGTTGCATGGAACTATATGTGCTGTAGACTTTCTGTTTTATCGATAAGATTTTTGCCACAACGAAAGGAAAAGGACTGCATATTTTTAGAACCTGCAAACGCACAGGACGATGCCTTTGCCGGCCTCATAGCTCAGTTATCGTTTGTGACGTCACAGTGGCTTGTCTGCGACAACCTGCTTGAGAGCCGCCGCTCATGGACTATATGAGCTATGCACTATATAATGGCAACATGGACGGACGAGTGTGTCTCCTAACAGATCGGTGTACGCGTATCTGCTACTGTATATCCTCGGTCTAATACCGGCAAGACTGTGAGCTCGTAGCTCAATGGTTAGGAAATTCGCCCTGACCGGAGAGATCGCGAGTTCAAAACTCGAGTGTGGCAGCAATTTCAGCGGCAACACTGCAGTCCGGTATCACTAGCTGATGATGGCAAATAAGCCAGAAAGGGCCCTCCTAGTGTACCATTTCTTTGTTGGTAATGTCCTTCTGCCTATATACTAGTCGCCTCGCCGTGGAGGCTCGAGGGAGAGCTCTAATGGCATCATGGAAGACGAGTCTGTCCTCTAACAGATCGGTATACGCATATCTGCTACTGTATACCCCCGATCTAATACCGGCAAAACTGTGAGCTTGTAGCTCAATGGTTAGGACGTTCGCCTTGACCGGAGAGATCGTGAGTTCAAAACTCGAGTGTGGCAGCAATTTCAGTGGTAATACTGGAGTTGGGTATCACTGGTCGATGACCGCAAATAAGCCAGAAAATGCTTTCCTAATGTCTCATGTCTTTATCGGTAATGTCTTTCTGACTGTACATTATAATAGACCTGACTCGAAAATTAAACTCCTCGTCCAACTGAATTATTGCCTTTTACACCAATTCAGTATATTGAGGCTCTACGAACAACCGTACACGATAATCTCAAGCAGCTGACACACGCTCCCAGCGTGCAGTTTGTCGATGTGCCGCCGGATTTCCTGTACACTTTTGATGAGGACAGCAATGATGAGGAGTAAGTTCTTCTTTGAGTTTCCAGAATCTGTTTCCCGTTTGATTACGAATTCTAAACTTAAGAGCGCTTAACAACAGCTGAAAAACTGCCTGTGACTGAAGTTCGCGAGAGTATCAGCGGCTACTTAGTCTCACCCAACCAAAATCACGGACGTTTTCCGATTACTAGGTAATTCTGTCCAGAAAGCCATTGTTATTAAAGCCATGGCGAGTCTTAACAACAAGTGAACTACTAGTTGAATGTACCCGTCAAGCCTGGACGAATTCGCGTCTCTTTGTTTAGGCTCGAGGCGTCTAAGTGTGAATGACTGACTGACGACAGCTAAGAAGCTAGAGGTGGCCATTCCGGTGTCTGGTGTCCGGACTGACTGCGCAGTCCGAGTTTTTGCCGTCAGACGCGACTTTCAGCACTTCAAGCGGTTCAGATTGCTTATAGCGGGGAGAGTTGTCGACCTCTTGGAACCTGCTATCCACATTAGGGTCGATCAGACCTATTCGTGTGTTCTTGGCCCCTTAAGCTAGCCTTACCAATGTCGGACAATACCGATTCTGTCTCGGGTGACAGAGTGACTCCACAAAAAAGGTCAGGTGAAGTAAGCTCTTGTTCCAGCAACCGTCTCTCCTTCTAAATGTATTTATTTTTTTGCGATGACTAGGAATCTGGGTTTATCTCTCAATTTACTTGCAATATGCAAGTAAAAAATTGTTTTCTCACTTTATCAAAAAAAAACTCATATTTTCCTTCGGTTCCCCTTGCAACTGAATCCCCCCACCTTTTTTAAATTTTCATAGCGAAAAAGCGGATACACGAAGAGATCGATGAATATCTCTTGCAACGGTACTCACCCCTTCCGGTTGACTTGTAAAAAGTTCTGGATACCCTGCCACCGCCGCCGTCACCCATCCCCTCATCCCTTTTTTAGAACCGACGCTTTTACATTTGTAAAATAACTGTCATCATGCAACGGTCTTTGTACTTATCTCCTTCTCATCCCAAGTTATCCTTCTGGTCGTATTACATACACACACACACACTTCCCTCTTCCCGATTGGGTTTCAAGCGTTTCATCTCTAAGTTGGTCTTCATTTGTGGTCGGCAGGACGTGTTGTTGAGGCGTGGTATCTACACTTGCCCCGCCGTATCGCCATCGCTATCGCATCGCTCACCGCTTTTGGAATACCAGATGCAGAGTCTCAGAGTGCAGCTGCAGTACTGTTTCTCCAAATAGCATGTCATTGTGAACTGGAAAATTGCCATCCCAAGAAGCCTGATTCGGTAGAAGGAGTTCTTTGAGAAACAGTGGTTTATTGTGTAAATTTTCGACATTGGCACACCATCCGTCTGACGACGACCTGGTGTGCCAGTGTCTAAAATTTACACAATTACTCACTTTCTTTCCAAAGAACTCCTTCTACCGACCATGTCAGTAATTCACAAGAAGCAGAAAAAGATGCGATCGTTATAGCAAGACAATTATTTGGCTTGCGTTCCACATTCTTACTCGAGCCCGACAGTCGCAGGTAAGGGATGAGTGAGATGCAAGAAGGGCGGTTTTATAAGGACGCAGTTGCCATGTTACGGCATGCCTGTTATAACCAGCAGGGCCTGTACCTATCGCCTACAAAAACCGTACTTCATGCGACGATTGTAAGTCTGCACCCCGATTTCTAATTTTTTGGCGTGATAATGACCGAGCAACTGGGTTTGCTGTCTCCGGAACGGTTTATCACTCACAGACTCCCCATATGGCTAATTATTCCGCTCAGGACCGAATATGTAGGTGGACGGTCCTTGCACTTGTCAATTGACGGGCTGGGGTAACTTAACTCAAACAGCTCGCAGCGCACGTGGGTATAGGAACGTCGGCCTTCTCAGGTGTGGCTAGTTACCTTCGAACGAGTCGTGGCCCGAATGCTATCGTCATTGTGCCTCACCGCTGCTGTAGCGGTCTGAGTAGTGATTGTGCTTGGCGCACTACAATCATCAGGTCGAATCCCAGGTGGAAAGTAAAAAGCGTAAGGGTCACCAGTAAGAGGGAGGGATTTATTGTATACCGAACTCTCAGGCGGCAGTGACTACTGACGAAGCCAGGGCTGGCGGTGACTACGTGCAGTCGTGTCCGAGAGTGTGTGCGATTTGATCATGGCAGCTGCTTTAACATGACTGTGAAGCAAGTTCATGTGGTTTACTGTTGGCGTGTTTGGTTTTCCCAAGGAGGTATCGCCTATAGAGGTTTTTGCTGTTTCGGTCGACGGATGGCGTATTCAAGTAGTCCTTAGGCAGGCATTCTTATTTGGCCGCACTTGTGTGTGTGAATAAGTTGAGTTCAAATCTGGGGGCCGTCGTGCTTCGGCGGAACGTGTGTTAGTCGGCGGGATTATCTTAGCCGTCAGAATGCAGAAGGCCAGGAAACACTTGTGCAACGTTTGTGGGTAGTTAGAAAGGGAGCACTGGAGTGGCTGCGAGGTTAAGTCTCGGGGACGGGAAGCACTAGGACAGATCCCTCTGACCTTGAAGAACAAAGGGGACAAAATTTTTGGATGTCCGTCACAATGCTACATGTTTAGTTAGCCGAATCCGATGTTCAAGTTTCTCTGAGTTGTTTTTCGGTAACTGCACCAGATATTTCCTGCCCTGGTTTTTCGGCTCTCTTACTTGGCGCCTGATAGTCCTGGTCCTGGACTGCTTGCAAGAAGTATAAAAAGGATGCTGACGACTTTTAAGATGGTTTTCGTGTGGGAGGAAGTGCTTAACAAAATGTGAGCCAGATGAATAGGTCTTTTTTCTCGTTTGTGTATGCGCTGGTTGGCGAACTTTCGCGACCAGGCATCTGCTCTAAGCATTAGTTGAAACTATCATAAGTAAGCAAGCTTAACTTCTAGCACTACAAGGTGTCATAACACACTGATACAGCGTCCCTGCAGAACTGGCTTTTTTGTTTGATTGGCTGGCTGCTAATGAAGCTCAGTGCTGGCGTTGTGCATGTCTCTGTCCCGAAAACTGTTATTCGTGTCACAACAAGCTTTGTAAAGGATTAGGACATTAAAAAGAACCGGCTGCTTGTTTTGTGAATAGTAACTACTGCGTCCGAGAAGTTGGCGTCGGAGCATTCCTTGACTCTTTTCGATGACAGCAGAGATATCGTACACAGTTGTTTCTCTGACAGAGCCTTTGACGATAGATTTTCAAACGATTTGCCAAACGCAGGTAATAAAACATTTGACAGTACTGGTGCAAAACCTGTCACGATCAACTGTGTTGAACGTTCAACTCGTCATGCTGGCAGTTTTGCAAAATAATGTCTACGTCCGATCCACTGTCGAGCCATACACTTCTAGATGCGCCTGAACAAAATTGTGTTTTTAGTGGATAACTACAGGCAGATTGGGTAACAGGTTTCATTTCTATGGACTATTTCCTTCAGCGGAGAGACTTTACACAGTCAATCCCTTTTCTGGGTGTTGATAGTACCTGTATGATTCTGACATATTTCGTGGTTCTTTAGCGAATACTGGGTATAGGCAACTTTGGAGCGAATTGAACGAGCGATGAATCTCTATTTGGCTGTCTTAATCTCGTCAGGAGCTCCATGTTGGATTTAGCTAGACAATGGATCTTTTGCGCGATGCATTAGGTGTCTAGTGCCCTCCGATAGGCTTGCAATGCCAATTTTATTTGCACTGTCAGATTGGTGCCCGTACCTTATATTCATGTTATCTCAGTAATAATTTCTGAACTGATTGTCATGCATGTCTTCTGGATTTCATATAGGAGAAACTGCATAGAAATGGATGGGGAAACCCTCTTTGTGCGCGAGGTGTTTGAATCAGCACGACGTTGGGCATTTATTGCCCTTCGTTTGCTTTTAACGTACGCCCAAATCCAAATCCTCCACAGGTGCCTTGAAAACCTTGTGTTGTCGCAGAGCTTGTATTAAGGGCCGCCGATGAAAATAAGTCGGACGCAACGCAGCCACAAACAAATTTGAACGGTTGCTCGACTCCCAAATCCGAAAAAAGAAAAACAAACCAAACCTACTATACAACTGAAAGTAACCATTTAATAATAATTAAATGCATATGATGATTCACAAAGCGTCCCAACCCGATGTAGACCATTTTTGAGCATGTTTTATAGCCGTTGCTAGTCAGCGTGATTGTAATTCTATGTTTATCCGGAAAATGCAATTTCCATTGTACACTTTCTGGTATTAAATTGCACCAATCCATGACTGGGAGACATTTCCATTGATGGTTGACCCCCACATTATCGTTATTCCGCAAATAGCACCCTGCATATACACAAAACCCTTTGCGTGTAGATAATCTCCCACATCAGGAAAATAACGTACATATTTTCTGTGATTTAGGAAAAGAGGGAAATATTTTTGAAATAGTATTCAGTAGCCCTTATGTGTTGCTGGATCTTGCATTTGTGTATCATAAATTTTCAAGGATTTTTTTAAAATTGGAAAGAAAACTGAAAGAAGAACTACTGGTCAAAGTTCCTGAATGTTTAAAACCTAAAGGGCTAAACAGATACCTATTGAACTTGTCGATCCGTACGCTCGGAAAAGAAAGGGCAGAACGAACCACCTAAGATCGAAATTTTGGAGAGTACACTACTGATCCAAGAACGCGATGGATGTCGTCAGCCGGTCTCACTGCACGCAGTCCATAAAGGGCCACCAGGGGGCCAGTTGCAAAGACCAAAGCGTTCATCACTGTGGCTTAGAGTGTCAGGACTCGGCTTTTTTGTCCGGTATGTCTGCGGCCATAAGATTCCTTCTGAGATGCAATCATTCCGAATTCGCATTGAAGAACCTTGCTATACTTGACATGACTAGGTTTAATTACTCTCTCGCCTAGGAACAATACACCAAGGCCGCTCCAGACGCCGTGGCGATCCCCACGGTGACCTCACTTCAGAGGAGTATGCACTGATATTTGAACTCGTACGCACAGATATCTGATAACGCACAAGCGTGCATCTTTACAGGCAACAAGTCAGGAGGTAGTGCGCATGAGCAAGACAGCAATTTATTCAACTGTCAGGCACGTATACTCACAATTATGATTCGTAAACTAGGTACTAGAATATGCCCTGTTATATAAACATAACGACGAATCCACGGGCTTGCACATCAAAGCCAACCAGCCCTTGGTTCCTTATGTTTTTTTATCAACCAGGTACAGTTTCGGAATCCATCGTGTGTTCCCGTCTTCATCCTATGCTGATTTCGGGTAGGAATTATAGATGTAAGGTGAATAATGCTCTTGACCCCCCCCCCTACCAAGTCATATTATGCATCACCCGAAATTCGCATCTTTTGAAGCGACGGCAAGTTAAGGTATCCACGTTTGCTGGGTGTATATAGTATTTCTCATATAAATTAGAAAAGCTCGGTAAAAGTCGTTGTTTTGTGGAAAAGGTTTTGTATTTGAGAGTTATAGTGTGAGATGAGACTTTAGCGAACTAGCGAAGTCTACTGAATACGATCTCAAAATGAAACCGCCGGTTCCGCATGACTCCCTCCGTTCATCTCAGGCAACGCATTTTATAGTAGGCATCTTTAAGCCAGCCCCTCGCTCCTAAGGTGAAGATTGCAACGTTGGGAGAGCGCAAACCCTGATTTGAGCCATTCATGTGCCTGAATGCCATATTTTCTATGATAGCGTTCTGAGTTCAAGTCAAGTCAAGTCAAATTTATTAAAAGAAATATAGGCAAACGACTTTGAACTCCCTCTTGGTACATAGGATTTAAGAAATGCATCGGCAAAGCCGAACATTCTAAAGAAGTCGTTGACACAATTTCAAACGACTACTCGCTTGTTTCAAGTAATAAACTTACACGCAGTTTACACGAGCCAGCAGTGTAGCTGAGGAAAAATAGCAGACAGTAAAAAAAACTCCTAAGGCTGGCTCATAATTCAAAATGGATTGTCATTTTTGGTTTTTAGGAGCAAAACTGTCGCTCGTGGGGAAGTATGTGAATGATAGGGGCATGATGCTTCTGTGAATGTTGACGGTAGCCATGGCGTCCATGACGAGTAATATCTACATCCGAAGGGCCATATGAGGAGGATACCTCGGAGTCACGAGAACGTCCCGAAGACCGCAGATGCGACCATGAAACGCCTTTGCTGTGCCAAGAGCCGAGGAACCCACCACGTCGTCAGCAGTCGGTTGATACGAGAAAGGGTGTGACAGGGCCGCATAGCCTAGGACCAAAGGTGCGGTAGATGCGTCCTCAGACACGATCGGCGCTGATCGCATAGTGAGTAGAGACGTCATAGCTAGATAATGTCAGAAACTCATTTGGTTAAGTACTAATAATAATACTACTTACAAATTACTATTAGTATATATTTATAGCATTCATAGCATTTCAGGATTTGGATGTAGAGCGCTTCAATTTTTAGAATCGGAATACTACAGTGATTGGATTTGGAGAACTTAATCGTGACGATACTCATTATATCGGTCTAGGTTTGCCTTAAAACATCCACGGAAAGGGACATGACAATATCCGCAGGAAGGGCATTTCATGCTTGG
This sequence comes from Ligula intestinalis, assembly GCA_036362985.1. NCBI lineage: Eukaryota > Metazoa > Platyhelminthes > Cestoda > Diphyllobothriidea > Diphyllobothriidae > Ligula > Ligula intestinalis. The sequence continues at coordinate 13,319,092 of JAYGXS010000006.1, read as the reverse complement.
ATTACCCTTAGTAAACGTTTTTGAGAACGTGTTTTTTGAGTAAATCTTTCGAGACATCCAATCGAGCAACTGGTTTGCCCCAAGTTGCGGTTCTTGTGAGGGACAACCATTGAAGAGTTGGGTACCCTCTATTACGGGATTGTTAAACTATTCGTGTAGGGAGGGTATTCACAAAGCAGACTCCTTCACTTTCGGGTTCGCTGCGTCGTTCGTTGTACAGCAGTGTTTAGATAGTTATTTTTTGGTTACTGAGGTAAATTTCATGCTGAGAGTGCTGGATGTGTTAGCGTCGACTGAGTCAGGCCCACTTCAGCCCCTCAACGATTTACGTTAATTGCAACTCTGTAGCCAGCATGTTGGTGACTGAGTGCGTGCAGAAGAAATTTTCTGAATTTAAGACACTAGGGTGAGGGATTTAAGAAAGGTTTTGGCAAAGAAAGATAGGTCGGAACATAGATTTCCGGTATAGCTTGCATTTAACACCAACCCAGGGTGACCATTCAAATAATAAGATTATGTGACCAATCAAAACCTGCATCGTGTTGAAACGATCTTCCTAGGCACTGGAAACAAAGTGTGGGCAAACCGACACACATTCGAATGATATGGGCATTCCGGGAGAGACAGTGAAGCAGGCGCCAGAGCGCTTAGTGCTAGACATGCAGGAGTGGACCTTGACGTTTTTCGATCGATTTGGCGAGCTGTGATTGATCAAGAACCAGACTGGCATTGGTACGCGCTCGGAAGAACAAAGAAAAGCAGCATCAAAAGAGGCACCCTAATTAGGGTCACTACACACGCTTAAATAGGGTTTCAGCTAGTGAGGATCTCCCAAGTGCAGTAGCAGTACAGTGTAGCACGAAGAACTCCGCTCAAATGACTTGAATTATGTACAGAAAATCAGAAACACAATAATTGAGGCCAGGTGGGCCAAGGTCCTCGGAATTGTAAAACTAATAAGAGCGCCGACCGTCCTTCGAAACAATCCGCAGCGATATGTACACAAGCCATTATTTGGTATGTCCGGCTTAAACTCTCTTAGAGATAAATTCTGCATGTCAGAATGAAAGTAAAAACAACTAGAGTTAGAAATCGAATTTCAGAGCCTCTTTAGACGGACTGTCGACCTACCGAGCCTAGGAAAGCTGATTAATTTCAGTTAACTCTGATAAACTGCTGCCAAAATATGTATGAAAGGCTCCAAGAAATAAAGGACCCTTAACAAAGGCCCATCTTCGCAGAAATAAAAGCATTCTGCTGATCAGACCAGACTAGGGGTCTGGCATAGTACTGATGGATAAAAATGACTACTTCACGAAACTGGAAGCTATCTAAGCGTATCGTACAAAATGATCGAATTCCGAGAAGGACAAAGATCGGACAGAGGCCGTGGAGAATAAGCTAAATAAAATTATCAAAGATCTCTACAAAGGGGATTTTTTGTCTGAAAAAAAAGAGCTTGAAAGACTGAGACCTGTAGGCACGACGATACCCAGAATGTATGACCTACCAAAAATTCACAAACAGGGGCTACGCCTGCGTCCAATTTTGGGTATGGGAAACTCTTCTTCTCATACCAGTGCCAAATGGTTGGTAGAAAATCTTAAGCCCTTTGCAACTTATCTATATCCTCAAAGCTTCAAAGACACCTTTGAGTTTTTCAACGCCATAGGGCTTAGCAACGTGGGTGGGTGGAAGATGCTCTCCTTTGAGGTTTCCTCACTGTTTACCAACGTACCCATGGTAGAAACCATAAACTACCTCTGCGAAATAATCCGGAACACGAACTACCAGGTAGGTATGCCCGTGAAAGCCCTTATCGAACCGCTTACGCGGTGCACTCAAAATGTGCAGTTTCTTTGCAATGGCTTTTTCCACGGACAGATGGACGGTGTGGCGATGGGCTCACCACTTGGCTTGTTTCCCGCAAAGGTTTTTATGGGCAATGTTCAGAAAACGAGTCCAAGAGGCACCATCATTGACCTAGAACTTTACGGTTGATACGTGGATGAAGTTTTCTGTCTGACGGACCATAAAACTGACGCTAACGCCCGAGTTCAGAAGTCGAACAGTGCACATTCATCGCTCAAACTTCTGCAAAGGCTGACGCAGATACTGGAATCACGTTCCTTGATGCCCTTCTACAACGGCAAAAGAATGAATCTATCCAGCGAAGGGTATTCCGAAAGAAAGCCTAGATGCAGAAAAACATAAACATTCACAAGTTGGTTCTCAGAAAATTTAAAGCGACATTTATTCCAGGGATTGGCGGCTAGAATGCGATAGGCCTATTCGCCGGAAACTGTCGAAGCAGAACTCCAGCAGCTGCAGAAGACGCTTTTTGAACATGGATACCAAAACACTTTATCCTCAGGAATATTGACAAACACACTAGAAATCCTGCTACCTTAACAGCAGAAAAGAAAGACGTGTTTATAAGACTGCTTTTCGAAAGCGATGCAACAATCGAGCTGAAAAGACGACGCCTAAAGACAGCACTCACAAGCGATTTCCACGCGTATTCTTCCAGGACTCTTCCCTCCTTCGCTTGGGTTATCAAGACTGACTCTTGTTGAAGGCCACATCGATGTACTCCTGTGAAGTTAGATAAATCGGCCGAACGACGAAGCGGCTGGAAAAGAAGATACGTGAACATATACCAGCTTGGCCAAGAGAAGGTTAAAGTAGACCGATGTCGAGTTTTATTCTCACGCACCTTGTCAACACGAATTGCCGTGCATCAACAGGCATGTCGAGTTGGACTGTTCGTAAAAAAATCTCAAACAAAAAATGGGCGAGACGCGAAGCGATCCGAACAGAGGAAGACACACTGCAGCAGCGTACGCCACTGCATTATTGATTTTCCTGCGATTTTAAAATGTTAACTGTTAGCTGTCTTTTGCATTCACTTTTGTCAACTTCTGAAGACAAAGTGGGGTTTCCAGCTTAAAAAATTCACGAAATAAAATTGTATTTCCCAAAAAGCGTATTCAACTTCAAACAATATTAGTCTTGTTGCTCGTTATGTGTTGTCGTTTATAGCACTACTGTTGTTCTTGGTGCTAGTGCTACTAGTACTATTAACCGCTGTCATTAGCAAAACCATCGTTCCTTCATCCCAGCTTTTAGCATCAACACAAGCTCCTCAATCGAAAGCTTTGAGCATTTCCTGAAGCTCCTCGGCTGAAAATTAAGCTGTGTTCTCGTCATCGTTCCTCGTTCTCTCTTTTCCTTCTGCTTCTGCTTCTTCTTCTTCTTTTGCACAACCTGCTCAACACTGCTCACCTCCAGCCTGTTTTCATTTTTAGCACTATCAAGTAACACACTTACCGGACTCACCACCAGCTAAGTGTATATTGTGTGTGTGTGTGTGTGTGAAGTGGCTGATGAGTGCCAGTGGAAGTCAGGAGGTGCCGGCCCCCCCTAATCCCCTATTTATATGAATCCTGGTGTGCGGCAAGGGGGGCAGGTCGTGCTGAGGCGCGCGCAGACGGGTTTGCTGGCACCGTCAGCCAGTACGCTTATTGCATCTCGAGCGACCGATCAGCTAGACGGTGGCTTGTTTCTGGCGGTGGGGGAGGGGAGAGTGAGATCAACTGTCAGTGTGTGTGTCGCTCCCGCGTAAGTGCTGTTGGTACGAGTATTGAGTGTTGGTCGCGCCAGCCGCCTGCACTCTCTCCTATCTTCGGTCTTATTGACTTTAAGTTCAGCGATGATACCCATGTACGCATTAAGGAAATCAAATTAGGCGAACGAACGTTTTCGATTAATTCAGCATCAGGCAATATAGTAAAATAGGGGAGGGTAGAGTTAACGAAAGTTTTAGGCAAACCAACCAGTAGTAACAAGGGGGAAGAGGGGGGAGAGATGTGTAAAGGGACCAAGGGGATCATATTCTAGTCTTAATTGGGGACCACAGAAATGGGGGTGGGGGGGAGGAGGGGAAGGGGAAGGAGTCCGACAATTGAATAGTGTCGTCCCGTTGTCCTCGTCTCCAGTTTTGTTGGGAGGTGTGAGGACGCAAGGTGTCGACGTCTCGTGACGGCGTCGGTGGCCTGAGGATGCTTGATGCTGCAGTCACATCACTGTTTCGCAGCGTGGAATGAGACGTGAAGGCGGATGTTGAAACCGCCGTTGGTCACGGGTGCCTTAAGGCCGTTACAAATGCTTTCTGTGCACATAAAATTGGGTTTGTGAGGCGTATGACGACTGCTTCTGCCGTCACAAGTATCCGCTGACGCAGGAACTTAGAGTGTTTAGCTGGCACTTTATAGACGATTTTAAACGCTTGGTTGACGTCTACCTGAGTCTACTTTCAATATAATTTAGCTGTAGTTACCGCGTCTGCCTTGAGCTTGCTGAAGCTCGTGGTGAACATAGATGAGGACGACGGTCAAAATATCAATGAAGTCTAGTGGCCTAAGAATAAAACTGCAAGGCTCCTTCTAAATGTGGCATACGGAGTACTTCTTCGCAGTGGGATCTGAACTCGTGTGCTGGCTCATTTAAGTGCGCGTTCCTGACGTCTTTTCTCGCCTCCAGTCTTCATGACTTGGCAATACCATCCAGAACAAGAGTAAGGGAGGAGTAGAGAGTGTGGTAAATACTACGCAGGTCTACTTTCAGCTAAACAGTTCTGCGACATGATGCCCGTTTATCAAGTTGCGGCTCATTCGACGAGACCCGGCTACACAGTCAAGTTTGATGAGGCCAAAATTTTAGCAAGAGGTGACAATCATGTGAGCCGATAATTACTTGAGGCATGGTTCACTAGCCCCCAGTCCATATACAAGTGAAACGACTTGCAAAATACATATTCGCTGCGGAGGCTCAATTTGACCAAAGCAATTCGTCTCTTGGGGACCGCACAGGCCACCACCTCGCCTTAAGCCAACACCGGGAACCAGATGGACGCGCAATCATCACGTCCAATTCTACTAGGCACGATGTAAGTTCAGAAATTCAGGGTCCGCATGCGGGTTATCAAGCAGTCAACACAAAAGAGAGCAATTACCGTTAATTGTCGTTATACGTGTGCAGTAGTGACTCTGTCCTATAAATACTGCAACTTCCTTTGCATGTGTTACCTGCCTCTGCAACAGCTTTCTGCCCATGTCTCTGAGGAAGAATCCGCGATGGATGTCGAAAGGTCAGGTGAATAAAAGTGTTCACTCAGCGACCAAATCTTCGTCTCAAATCCAACTTACAAGCAAGTCAAAATGTAGTGATCCTTTGCAGCCACTTGAAACCCAAGACCAGCCGCCGACGCATGGCGCCTTTAGCCTGCCTGTGCGCCCACTGCCTCCTGGGGCTGGGCGCGAACTGTCCTTGAACGACGCGTACATACGCCTCAGCCTGACCGCGCGCCCAAGCTAGTCTAGACATCAGCTCTGTCATTGGCCGCTTTAACAAAGCATGCACCGACACTGCGGCGATTTCTGATGCCTACGCCACTCCGGAATCGACGCCCTGGCAGCAGGACTGCGGTCTTCCGAGAGTCAACACTCTTTCCATCTATTGGTAAAGGAGACATATGGTCGAACACTGGAAAAAAATTTATTTTTGCCTGAGCTTTCGAGCTCTTACAAGAGCCCATCGTCAGAGGTGGAGAAACAGCAACAAATGTGGAGCTACTTGGGGCGGGTGTACAATAACTAAAATTTTGAACGTGTAGAAAATCAATAATTGTGTGTGCTGCCGGCTTGCCACTGAGGGCTGTGCTAGCCAGTGCTAGTAGGCAAGACCGACAAGTTGTGTGGAAATATTTACAGAAATAGAATCGTCAACAAACAAGTAATAGTTATGGTGGGAGGGATGAGAAATTAAAAAGTCATAGGAGAAGGGAAGAGAAGCGAGGGATAATGTAGGCTTGGGCGCCAAATGGTCACGTCAGCATCGAAAGTGGGATTATTATGGAAGATTTTGGGCATATTGATTACGGCGGGCGTCTGGACGTGATCGTTTGCAGTAGCGTAAGGCCCTGTACGCTGGCGCCAATTCGACACATCTGTTGACCGAATTCTCATCCGTGGACCAGGCTTCGATAAATTCTCTGCTCGTCTTGTTTCCCGCGTGGGCGAGTACCTTGACGGCAGCGAAGTTGAACTCATGGCCTGTTTCGTAGGTGTGAGTTGCAACTTGTGATGATTCGTCGCCTAGTCGCACGGCCTGCTTGTGTTCACGTATACGCGATCCGAGCATGCGTTTCGTTTTGTTCCAGTGTTCGACCATATGTCTCCTTTACCAATAGAAATTCCTGGAATACGAGTATTTTCTCGCACTCTTTCCAGCTATTCTCCAATCCTTCTGCAGAATACACTATTCCTAACAATTTGGCCATCCCAAAACTTCTCCCATCTCCTAAGGAACCGGGCCTGGAAGATTGTAGGTGTTAGGGTTAAACCTTCGTCAGACCTCCCTATAACCATTCCTGCACTACGATGCTGTGGGACAGACGGGGGATCTCGTCAGAATCGGACTTCCAACTGTTAAAAAACATTGAATTTCACTGAATGCTTAAAACGTATGGGCACATGGAGGTAACTGTACAGTTGAGGAAATCTGACTAGCTATAAAAGATGCGTAGCCGACATAAATTGCAGTTTATTTGAATTAGTACGAGTCTCATTGTTCGAAGAGGAATGAGGTTCCAGAAGATTGTTGTCCTGATTAACAATGCCTTTTTCTCAAAGGTATTCAGTTGCATGTTCAAAATGAGAAAATTCTGACTAAAGCCATATCCATGCGAGCATTTATGAACTCAAGTTAGGCGAATGAACGTTTTTGATTAATACATAATCAGGCAAATACAATAATATAAGGGAGGGTTGAGTTAACGAAAATTTAAGCAACCAATCAGTAGTCATTAGGGGGAAAGGGGGAGAAATGTTTAGGTAGCAGAGGGGTGGGATTCTAGTTTTAATTGGGGACCAGAAGAAGGGGGAAATTCTGATCCCAATTAAGACTAAAATCTGACCTCTCTGATCCCTTGACACATCGCCCTTTCCCCCCTAATGACTACTGATTTGGTGCTTAAACTTTCGTTAACTTTACCCTGACTTATATTATTGTATTTGCCTGACGATGAATTAATCACAAAAGTTCGTTCGCCTAACTCGACTTCGTAAACCCATATCGATGTAAGCATTTCGATTAAAATTAGCTATTTTTACTTCTCGGACAGGGCCGCTTAAACCGACGTCTGTTAACTTAAAATCAGGGTAGGGCTTCCTTGTGGGGCCGCCCGGGGAACGTGTGAAGCGCGTCCCTCAGGCTCACGGGACCTGATTTTAGGGGAGAGGATGAGCGGAACATATCAGGGAACAAATTGGATTGCAATATTTCTGTAAAATAAAAACGTTATGAGGAAAAGTTGGGTCGCGTACTCAAAGCCTGGGAGAAGACACTGAAATAGGCTTTTATATCATTGCTAACCCCCGCCCGACCGACGGCAAATGCGGGTATTTAGGGAGGGTGTGCGCTAACTTAGGGCGAGGTCATTGAGGTACATTTTATATTGGAACCACCAACACCAACTAGGAAAAAGGTTAACGAAGAACAAAGTGAAAAGGTTGTGGATATTACCCTACTTAAATTTTGTAAGTAAGCAGTTATTCCCGTGGTAATTTAAAAGGCTAATTTCGCTTAATATACTGGTTACGGTATGCGGTGACATTCGGAGGTTTGGTCTGCAGTTCAATGTCATCATCAAATCCTTGCTGGATCGATGGATGGCGTGTAGAAAACTGGACAATTATGGGTAATTCAACCTACTTAAAACAGTTACGTAGGTCGCAATAATACATAAGGACCTTTCGAAGACCCCACAAGGAAACCCTACCAAAATCAGAACAGTGAAATTTATTAAATTCTAACGCAGAGTTGACCAAATTGTGAAAAAAGACCCAAGTGTGACTAAATTCATGGCTCATGGTGAGCCTTGTAGCCCAGTGGTAGACCCCTGGCTGCACAAAAGCATTTTCTGCCACGAGTTTTGCACAGTTGGGTCAACCGAATCATTCAAAGCTGCTAAACCCCCCAAATAATCTAGAGCGAAGGTTTATCTAAACTTGGGAGAGTTTTTGGGAATAAACTTCAAACTTAATTTTTGGGCATTTTGCAAATATAACTGTTAAGTAGATATATAAAATGTGTAGTTTTATACTCTGACAGGAGGAAAAAGCAGACACTTTTTATAAAAACAAAATCGAGGACAAAAATTAATCCATACTGGAACAAATTTACTAGCGCATCAGGGATAATCTTGACTTAGGACACCTTCAACAAGAAAGGATCGCATTTTACATTTGTTCAGAGTACTGGGAATTAAATTCACCATTTCTCATATAAAATTAAATTGGAGGCTTTCTGCGGTACAATGTATTCGGGTTGTCGTCAAGGACTTGATTAACCGAAGCAACAACGCAAAAATTGAAATAGATTAAGCTGGAAACTCAATATTTGTGGTCTGCATAGCAAACAAGATGTGCCCCGCAAAGAAAACTGTGCCTACGACCCTCCAGTCAATGAAGGTGGGCAGAGAAATTCACTCTCCATCGTCAGGCCTGAAGTAAGCACCTCCCGCTGAGCGTCTCCCTGACAAACAGCTCAGTTGCAGTTTTAAATTTACTCTTGACCCTATGAAAAATTGCACCTTGTTGTGCAAAATGTACATTGTATCTCAGAAATTCGCAACCAGTCCAAGCATTTTGCTTAACAGTGGAATTTCATGAAGTGGGAAAGTAAAAAGATAGGTAAACTTTATATGTATACTAGAAATACGTTGAGGTAACAGTGTACTGCCGAGAAAAATAGCAAGTTTAGGGCATAAACTGAGGAGTAAGCTCAATTTAGCTAATAAAGCACGGGGATTTCTTTCATCTGATTGGGATTTTACTAGGAGTTCTATTTATAGGGCAGATGAAGGTGGTAATTAGCTGAATCTTTAGAAACAATTTTCTTCGTATGCTTGATTTACTACTAAAACAGGGTACGAAAATGGACATGCACTCAGAAGGATGTAGACTAAAAGAATGCAAATGAGCGGTAACAGTTAATCCGTGGTTACTTATTACTGATGACCGGCTTGTGTAAAGCGGTTTTCAGACGACTTAATAAACTCGGATACAAACTTGTCGTTCTTTATTTTTAATTCTGACCTTAACCCTACAGGTAACGCTGTTCTTAAACTTTACCTTAAGCCGTACCCTAAAACCATACCTCCGTAAATGAAATGAGCATGAACATATTCAAGCGTTACCAATGCCTCCGCAGCCTGAATATTTATAGACTGCAGCGATCTTCATTTCCTGCACCAGGCACTGCCGGGGTCCTTGAAATGGGAATAAACAGTGGGTTTGATGGCTCCGCGTATTTTAATTACTATAAAGTATATGATGCTCTTAAGTTATCATGGTCCTCTAAAAGCCGTGGCTTAGAAGGCTGCCAACTGACGTGATAATCCGGACCGCCCAGTGTGCATTGTTATGTATTGGTCGACTGGTGGGTCGAAAATCAGAATGTCACAGCCTTTATGGCACTCCAACTCTGCGAAATCCGAGCTAGGTGTGCCCGCATGGTTAGGGGCAGCTCCAGTCGCGTCAACCGCATACGTCTATCGAGGTGTAGTTAAGGCTAAGAAGGGTAAACCCTAATGCTGCGGTCTTTCAGGCCCGGTTCCTTAGGATAGGATAGAAAATAGAGAAAAAGATGACTCGATCGCTGGGACAACCCTTTTATTCTCCTGACGTTCAGAGACACTAGCGGAAAACGGTAACAGACATAGGTAAAACATGCACAGGAGTTTGCAGTATTTATAGGATACGGTCATTACTGCAACCATACAGCGACAATTAACGTTAGCTGTCTATTTGCAAGTGGATAGGCATGCGGGCTCTGATCTGTTCAACTTTCATCATGCGCGGTGGACTCAGGCGTGATTGCTTGTCCATCTGGCCCTCCGCTGTTGGCGTTGGATGACGTGGTGGCCTGTCTGTTCCCCAAGTGTCCCAGCGATCGAGTCGTCTTCTTCTCAATTACTTCCTGTGACTCGCATGTTCGCTTGTATTAGGCAAGAGAAGTCTTGGAAAGGCCAGAATAGTAGGACGAATATAGTTTTTACAGAATGAATTAGAGAAGAGACAGATGGAAGTTGACTACCAGACGGCCGCGCAACCGCAAGTCAGCGGACGGCGTCTGAAGTGAGGTCTGTTCGGCAGTCGTCCCGTGAGTTCCTATGTGATTCGACCTGTGATTGGCTGTTACAGACACCGAAACAGCGAGCCTTCAGAAAGTACATTTCAACTTGAACTAGTCACGACAAACATTCACAAGTGCACTTCGTGTTGAGCTAGTCAGTGCACGCGCCTTCCGTCTCCGGTAGCATTGCTTTTATCTTGATACCGGGCCCAGATGGATGTAGAGAGAGAGAGAGAGTTTGTGCAGCGTAAGTCCCTTCGTACTATCGTCTACTTCACGCGCAAGTCGCTATTCGCGTGCAACCCTGCAGGGATTCACATGGAGGACGTTATCGGATAATGTATTCTCTGAAGCTTAATAAAAAGGTAAAGCCAATTGATCTTTTGTATTTGAAGGAAATCGCACGGTCTACAACGAGGTTAGAAATAATAGCAACAGTATTTTATGAAGTGCTCCTCATTAATCCCTACTCCCTGCAGGTTTACCTACGAAAACGGTGCTTATAGGGTTTTATGGGTGGGAAACTAGGATAGGCAGTGGAATATACTAAATTAATTGCTATATGAATTTTAATTTTATTATACTTAGAAATGTTGTTGATTTATATCTGTCGAGATTCCTTATCTGTATTGTCGCTTAACGTATTGCGGAGAGACCCGATTATCAAAATGTGCGTTTCTTAAAATTCCTGGAAAATAGAAATGGTGGTTAGGACGTCTTCTATGTTGACTCACCTGAGGCCCAACTCACCGTTCCAAAATTGAATTTGTATAGTCCGCGACACGAAGCGCCAAGAACATCATCAATTTATATGCGGAACAACTTACTCCTAGCGGCCGCGGAAAACAAATTCGGCTACATTCTTTTCACTTTACACTTATTTACAAAAATTTCTTCCCTCCCTGCCTATCCTATTTCCTCACCCTGAAAACCTTATGATCACCGTTTCCGAACAAAATGCTGGGAACAGAGGTGTGTGAGGTGCACTTTATAAATTGTTTTTGCCGAAAAAAAGCTACACAATGCCGGGGAGACTGGTATCCGAAGGTGATTGAAAGCTGACAGAGCTGCTCATGTCAAGGTAAACAAATAAGTACTGAGGCATTGAAACGTATTGGCTAGTAAAGCAAGCAAGACTTTTACGAATTTCTCTGTGGTTTATAACAATGTGAGTAAGCTTAATATCCCCTGCAATTTTGAGGAAATTTGTTTACCATATATTGGCTTTTGTGAGATACTGTGCCGTATTCGGTCTATCGTCAATAAGACCCGCCAAGGGAAAATCGAGTATCTTTTGACGTTCCGTTTGGGGACGAAGTGTTGAAGCGGAATGTTGACTATCTCCAACCCTATTTGAGCAGCGATATTATCAACGGTTTTGAGGTTTGTTCCGTGTGCATATACTCATCATATGATGAATTGACTGGCTGTGCTAACTGCGTACCTTTATGGATATTGCCGCTTCACAACCAGTACTCTTGGGTAAACGTTTCTTCCACCCTTGGCAGTGCGTTCGCACTTGCTACAGTTTTAATGAATGCATTGATGCCCATGACTGTGCAGAGTATTCCTTAGTGTGCAAGATAAGTAAACGCTTCTGCATAAGGGCCTACGCACTGCGATATCCTACGGAAAGTATTAGAGATGTCCATTGGACTGAAGGATATTCTACTAAGGATTAAGCCGTCGTGAACTATCTCTGAGTTATGACTGCTCATGACTTGAGGATTCAAACGTTTGAGTTCAAGTCTGAAATCGAACAGAGCGCAGCAGTTATGTGGTAGCCCTTTGCCATAATTGCATTTATTCACAATTTTAGCCTACTTTTATTTGTAGACAAGTTTCTAGACTAATTCTGTTTTTACGCATTTCTGTAAACTGCATTTATCGCCTTTTGTTTAAGTTGGTGTATCAATGTTACCTGCAACGCTTAAATGCGTTTAAAATACGATTATCAGTAGCAGACATCTTGCTCTTATTGTTGTTCTTCACTGGACGGTGTGGACAGGGTATTCGGCGTGGCTTATCTTGACGTGTTTTTTAGCGTGGGATCGCAGCATAAATCGCCTTTCTTTTCAGCTAAAATTATGCACAGGACAAAGGGCGCTGGCAATATCGTCCAACAATACGAATGTGTGGATGCCAAGACTGGACTGGACTGGCGTTGCGTCAGTAACCCAGCTCTTGTTATGCCGCCATCAAATGCATGACTTTGGTGATGGTTTTGAAGGTCAATTCAAAATGATAGTTGAGGGAAAGTATTTTATCTGCCTCGACGATGGAAGTAGCTAGCAGATAAGTACACTTGTGTTCTGGTTTTATTTTACGTCTTTAAAACTGCATTCTCCGTTTCGACCTATTCTATAAGTGCAAATCTGTTTTTTCTTTTTCTTCTTCTTATTCTTTCTCTTTTACTTCTTCATCTTTTTTTCTTCTTCTTTTCTTTTTCTTCACTACGACCATTGGTATAGCTTCCGGGGTCGAGTCCTTTTTTCCAGGGGATTACGCAGAACTTCACAAGCAATAGGGAAGTCAACGGGGTGTCTGTCCTTTAGGATAAACCATTTGGCTTATTATAATACTTCAGTTGGTTGTATACCCGTGGATATATCAGTAAAGGTGGAACAGAGGAAGAAGCTGAAAAAGGTAAAAGCTCGGCTACCGGAACAGGCACATTTTTCCACTCATGGGCATAATTATTCTGTCAGGTTGGAATGCATTCTTGATGTTATTACTGTTCGTTATGGTCTGAAGGTTTATGTAATTGTCTGGATTGAACTCCACATGCTCTTGTAACATAACTGGGTTCAACGTACGTCTATTACGCCAGCTGACAACGTATAAATAAACTAGTGTATGTAAAAATATTAGTCAAAAAACGTATGCAGTTTTTTCTTTTTTCCTCGCCTTACAACCCAACCGTTTAACCGTTGGCTTTTAGGGATCACCTGGTAATTTCAGGTAGCTAACTCTTATAGCTTCCCGTGGTAAGGGCTTCTCATTTTATACGATGTCTCTGATAAATTGTCGAACGCACAGTCAGAAACAGAAGTTAACACCTTTGGTGGACTGATACTAAATGCAATATTGATGAAAATCAGCTCACATATTCATTCTGTGTCCATACATGGTGCAGGAATCCCTTTATGCTCCGCATCTGAGCCCTTAATGCCTCTTATTTCATTACCAGTACTTGTTGGTTGGTTGGAAAAAACTGTGTGACTTGGCTCCCGAATGCGCTCAGTCGAGGAAGCGTTCAGCCGCGTGCGTCCTTCTTTAATAATTAATCAGCTCAGTTAAAGTCGCATGGCTGAATTGAGAGAACAAATCCTTACAGCCATGGGCCAGCAAGGCATGTCCCATGCAACCAGTACCATCAGAATTATAAATTCATTTCACATTTGTTGTCTAGTCGAAGTTGAAAGTGTGACCTGTCCTGTCGATAAAGGTTTGACTTGGGGATTAGTGTTGTTTCTCACCACGGATGCGTACTCGGCTGTCCGCGCCCGGAGTAATTTTTTTACGTCTGTGAGTTGGCTACTTTGCTCCTATTCGTAATAGATCTGATAAAGGTCGTCAAAGGCTTGTGTTTTTCGGTGTCAATATGGGGTGCCAGACGTTTCCACTTGGTTTGACCGCAACCCCAACATCTAAATCACCAAAGTATCCAAAGTTCCTGGTTCGGCGCCTGCTAGCAACGGCAGGAGAAGTCACTATCACCTTGATGAAGCCGACGTCATGTGCACAGAATAAGCTCAAACCAGCTCCGCGTGACCCACAGTCACTTAGGGGCATGCACTCGTCCGCGCTTTGTTTGTTTTTCATCCCTCCCCTCTCCTAGACTGGCTCCACGAAACTCTGCCCCGTAACCAGTCTTCTCCTCTCGACTCCTCCCTACCTCCCTATTTCCACGACTCACTTGTTTGAGAAAGCGAACACGTTTAACTGGGCCGATGAAAATTTCTCGAAAGCCTACGTACGCTTGCCAAGTACTCTTCGGAATTCTCTGATGTGAATTTTACGCAGCCTTAAAGGTACTTGTGGACTGATTTGGCAGTGAATATTTTCACGAAGAGTTTAGTTCACATTTTCGTATGAAGGTCGCTTGATGGCCGACAGTGCTCTGACGCTGCTTTCGATGATCGTCGGCATTATAAAGCCTGTTCCTTGCACCTTTGTACTTAAAAGGGGAAACGGGTTTAGCCGATGGATGTCGTGTCCTAGTTAATTCCCTTTGGCCAGGTAAATGAGACGCAGTAAAAATGGACACACTACCTTCCCTAGCATAAACCGCGTTGGCGTATTCCACACCGTTAAAGACTACTTTCCGTCCTCCAGGTCAGATCCCACAAAAAACTTCGCCAGGTTAAGAAACATCACGTCTCACCTCATTAATTGTTTTCTTTCGGCCATAGTGGCCACCAGGCTTCGTGACTGCAGCTTCGATTAAACCTGAATAAGGGCCGAGGGACAGGGGTGGATCGTTCTAAAGAGCCGAGGCTTGAAGAGATACGCTGGAACGAGTTGGACTGCAGCGGGTATAAGTTTTGACATAGACACCCTTTCCGCTTAGAGCATCACCAAAAAATAAAAGACTACAACTATGCCGAATTGTGCAGTAATCCACGAACATGACGTCAAATTTTTTATGGAGGCACATTGAAAAGTGGCATAAGCCCGTTCTATTTTCTACTAAAAAAGCTGGTCATTATCTGTCAATACTAACAGAAGTGTTTGCATGACATTTTTAATGATAGAACTTCGTTAAAGAGCACTTAAAGGTAATTGGAAGATTGGTTCCCCGCAAGCAATTCGAACTAAGTGCAACAAATATTCCCATTATTGATATTATAAGTCAGTTTATGGCAAAAAATATTGTTTTCAGAAACTCTTCATCAGACCAAACGTTTGAAAGGGAAAGTAACGCTGTACAAAACA
>JAYGXS010000006.1:13267140-13278957 GCA_036362985.1 Ligula intestinalis | reverse complement strand
ATCAGCAATACAAGAAGTTAATGCATCTCACCTTAATTCCTCGTGAAAATAGAAAATGGTGCCTTATGTCTGCATTCTGGTGGAGGGTCACATTGGCAATCATGACTGGGTTGCCATGAATGTATGCTGGAAAGAATAAAAAAACCTGCAACCTTAGAACTGAAAAATCAAAAAAACGGTCCTAGTGTGATTTGATCAAAGCCCAGATCAATATACAGTTTAACTCGAGAGCAGATCATATCTATGACCCGAGTAGTATGTGGTCACAAGAACTCGCAACTTGCCTTGAATTATAAATTACCTTAGAAGAAGAGGAGCTCACTTGGGAGGATCTTTTTTAAGTTAGTTGACATCAAGCTAATAGAAAAAACAAATTGGGAATCCAATCCAAAAGTATAATTTATTGAATGCCAGTAGAAGTGAGCATGCGAGTTCCATGAAGCAGTTCAGAAGAAGAAAAGGCGACCAGTAGAAAAAGATTTTTATTGTCCTGTTGTTTCGGATTTTTTCGAGAATCCTTTATCATAGGTAGGATAGTCTGATCGCTTCTTTTTCTGAACTGCTTTCTAAAATTCGCATATTCACTTCTTTTGAAAATCTATTTGGGCCCAATGCGCTACGATCGGCTCGACAGTGGGAAACATTGACCTTTATCTGCACCTGGCTCAGACTATCCTACCATTAGCGATGATTAAGGATTTTCAACAGAATCTAAAACGTCAGCTAAATAAAATTCCTGCTCCATTGACGGCTTCTTCTTGTGAATATATTGAAGGTCACAACATAAATCCAAAATGTTTTTGTTCACCATGGTTGTATACCGGTACACTGAATCGCCTTGTAGACGAACGGGTGATGCAGTTGTCAGGGATAAGGCTAGACAGCAAAAACAAAAGGTTCGTTACCTTACGTTTTGATAGTCATTACGGAACCTGCCAGGAGAGACAACATCATGTACGCACAATTTATGCTCAACAGGTCGCTGTATTTGCAAGATGCAAAAGATGTGCTACAGCATAGTGCTCAGAAGTTACGGTTACCCTTTCATCGCAGATGACTTCGCATTATGTGATAATGGCTTGATGACCACTGTTAGGACGGCACAAAACATGAGTCAACACTCTTCCCGTCCTGAGGTCACGATGACAAAGAACCCCCCAGACGCGAAGGAGAGCAGACACAAAAACTCACGCACACGCGTAACAGCGCCATTAGGTTGTGTAACCCTGAGGTAACCAATAGCACATGGCGACTGCTCAAATAGGCTATCCATGCATGGACTAAAAAGAAGATTTCATGTGGTCGAAAGCCACTTGTCCCTAAATATGATGCCGAGGGACGGAAGACGAACCGGCTGCCCACAAAGAGAAGTCGCTACACACACGGATTACTGGCTGCACACGGGAGCAACGTGACGGGCACGCGCACAACTTTGAGGCACACGCGGGGACTGTTGCAGTAAACTGGTTCTCTGCTATCCTCGCTCTCCTTTTTAACACATATAGCTGGAAGTGGGAACGTAAGAAGTGGACACGTAATATCATTACAACCACCATGCAAGTAATTAACAGCTGCAATTCCATCCCCAGTGTCGGATGCCACCGTGAAGATTACTTGACTACATGGTTCACCTGCACTGGTGTGGGAATCAGGGTTCGCATGTGCACTTGCCATGTTGCGAATTACAATGATAAGGCTGATTCTCGGCACCTCGAAGGGGAGGAGTGGGGTCATTATACTTGCTAACTAGTTGGACGCCAGTAAAGTGCACGAGGTAGGAAGCTCATAACTTAAGCAGTTAAACAGGAGGTTTGTATTGTCAAAAAGGAACGAATGGCCGAATCCCGTCGAATGGGCCACTAACCTTCTTTATTATCGTGACGCTATTGCTGCTGGCTGTCCGCTGACGAAAACGACCTGGTCGATTCACCCAGATGGACTATAGAGAGTCATGAACCTGCAGCAATCAACGGCTCGGGTGCTGGTCATAGGGCTTTTATTGCACCAATGGCAGCCATATTCGATTAAGGGAAAGGAAAGTTTTTGTCTTTTTGTTTACGGTTACAATCTCCTTTGCATTAAGTACTCGTATTTGGGGCCACCCAGAGGATGGCCTTGAGAATAAATCTGATCAAAATAGTGTTTCCCGCGGCGAACTTGCGCAACTTCTTCACGAACTCCCCCTCCTAGGATATAGAGGTAACTACCGACTCTATCCATGTGCATCTACTCTGTCACTTGGTCCTGTGTAGCAAGTTATATTGGCCAAACACCGGGCACCTGGAAAAAAGTATGCAAACACAAAGCGACCTGGTTAGGTGAAGGCGATACTAGACCGATCTGGAGTTCTTTTCTCGCACACCCTGTCGCAACGAACTCCCGGCTTGATAGTAATAAATTCTTTCAGGTTGTCTACCTGGCATCTGCCAAATTCTCTTAGGTCCTACGCCAACGAGATCTAGCAATAGCCGAGGCAGGGCTATACAGCTAACAAATCCATTACTGCGCTGTCAGAAGACGCTACCACATGCCCTTTCATTTCCGTGGCCTACGTCAACGCCAGGTGGCAATTGAATATCGTCCCCGCCCTCTAGTGTCTTATATTCGCTTCGTGCAAATGATCATAGTTATCACTCCATGTACCTGACCCCTGACCAATGCTCACAACTAAACCCAATTTGCTCATCACACTCCTTCACCCCCAACACACGGATCTCTACACGCTGAGCTCGCTATGCGTGCGGCGTTTAAACCGATCAGTTGTAATAAAAGTATAATTATTAACCCTGTCCGTCTGCACGATTTTCATTATTTTTGCAATTGTTCCGGCCAGATAATGAACTGTTGAACACATATTTTTGCCGAATTATCATTTCTGATTTAACATGGAAATAGTTCAAGACGAAGTTATTCTTTGGAATAAAGCATAACTTTAGTTAGGAAATTCTCGAGTCTGGTGCCCCAGCTCGTCCCCAGACTAACGTGCAATGTGCAATAAACATATAACATTTCAAACGTGCGGAAAATCAATCATGCATTAACTGGCAAATAAAATTGGATGGCATTTATAAACACTTGAAAGAATGGTGGAAGAGAGGAAGACGGCATGACACAGACTGATTGAGGCCGTATCTTCCAATTAGGGCTCACCCCGTAAAACTATTGATTTTTCGCACGTTTGAAATATTAAATGTTCATTGCACATTGCCTGTTAGTCTGAAGACGAGCCGGTGCACTAGACTCAACAATATACTAATTGAAGTGACGTGTTGTCCCAAAAAAACTTCTGCAAATTAAAATTTCTTGGGATGCGTGTTTTTCAATTTACATAAATATTTGCAAAACTTAAATCTGAAATGCCAGTCAATGAAAACTTTTGATTCAGTAGACTTGCATACCTTTTCGCATCTAACATCTGGACTCGCATTATCGTTTGTAATGGGGACGCTGTTTATATTGGCAAATTTCACTTAGCTTAGCAAGGAATACCTGGAGGTCACAGCGACTGACAAGCACACAGTGTGCAAAAAACGTTTTCAGTTAAAACCACCGTATAATTTTTTACGCAAACTTCCATGAACAGTCTATTAACTTGTAATCATGTACAGAGACGTGTAAGTACAACTTTAAATATAAAAAAGTGAAACACAATGTGGATAGAATAAAAAAAGGTTTCTAATTCAAAACACAATCAAATCTTGATTTTCATGAGTTAGTTTACTGTGTACGCTAGTCCGGGTCATACATCTTGCCCCAGTTGAAAACAACTTTTTTGCTTTTCAAGCCTCAATAAACTTGTTGAAGTGTAGATAAGCTTATTTGTAAGGATTGTTTCACACATTTAGTTGAACAGGCATAAAATCCTTTCTTAAAGTGTTTCGAAATAGGAAACTGAAGTAGAGCTTTCTCGCGCTCCAGACAGCTTTCAGCTCCCACGTCATTTGTGACGAACAGGAAACTGTCTTGAAGCGATTACTCCAAAATGTCATGTAGTTATCTTTGCTCTCAGCTGACTTTTAAAAGGTCAGTCGTTACGCTGTTAGCCCATTACTAGCTGAATGAACCTCCCCGAAAAAAGTCAGAAATTCCTTGTCTAAACGCCTACTAGACGAGGCTAGAAGCAAGCTAAAACGCTTTTTGAATTTTTATTTCGAAATACGACTGCATAACATAACTACATATATACATATAAAACGCTAGGTTTTTAATGAGTGACGAATTATGTTTGTTTCTAGTAGACGCAGTCATAAGTGAGTATAAGCAAGTAAAAGGAAGAGATTCCAAAACATTACCTGGAAACTCGTCGTGGTATCCTTTGACGGTAATGTAAAGTTTGGCGAGAGTCGGGTTTAGGGGTTCCACTATTATAAACTCCAGGCCTTCATCCAGCGCTCCAAACAGATAGAAGTACCGACTAGCTGTGATAATACAAACGCACATCAGTTTCAATCCGGAAAAGGTGTTTATTGGCGAATACAAATGATAATTTTTCAGATTTTAAATGCTATTACTCGGATAGGGCCGCAGTCAATATAATAGGTGGCTCATGCCGGAGTTACCTAAGATGCTCTCTTTGAATGTTAGTTTTTCGAAAATTCCGCAATTAAAAACAGCTAGTTTAGCGGTGGGCTCAAAAACAAAAACAAGCTGCGGTTTGTCACAAAAATCGCTTAAGCTTTTAAAGCTCAGGCAGCGTTCACTACTCTTTCTGCCTTATCGGAATTTACTTGGCCAATTAAAGAAAACATGCGAGTTCCAGGTGGTCTTTCCAAAGAAGACGAACAAGAAGGGATCTTGGGCCTAAGGAGGCTATTAGCTCAACTTTCTCAGTTTTCACTCAAAGAGAGTACTAGCGGCTCAAGATGTGCAGTATTTATAGAGTGGAGTTGCCTGGTCACCACATGAATACATTAATTAGTAGTAGTTGTGTTCACAGCGCGGAGCCGCAGTTGATACGATTATTGCTTATGCGTCCTGCAGTCATTAAGCGCAGTAATTTATATCGCCATTCTTGGTTCATAGCGGAGGATTACTTGGCAATTTGGAGCAATGACACCGCAACTGCTGACCATCCGCGTCCTATCCTCGTGGGTGCTAAGCTGTGCAGGCAAAATCACTACTCCGGAGCTTACTCTGGACACAAATGACCGAGCATGCAGCGGCGGTGAGGAAAAAAAGACGCGAACGCCAAGATTGCAGCTCAATCCAGGGGATCAGACCATATTCTCAATTTCAATGAGGCCGAAATCCACCCAAGAGGAGACAGTCGCGTGAGCCGCGAGCTGTTCGAGTCGTAGTTCTCAGGCCCACAGTCAATCAATTACCACAACGGTAAGCCACACCGAGACATTGTCTGAGCAGAAGAATCAGTCACATTGGATGGGCCGGGCCGAGCAACAACTCCGAAGACGGGGAAAGTAATTGTCGCGCAATTATTAAGCTCAAATCCGATACGACCCGAAGCGGTGGTAACGGCATGTGGGTGGCCGCTTTGACCTATAAGAGTCACGTAATCTGTGCATGTCTCATACTATTCTACGATTACCTATGATTAAGCATTCTCGACAGAATTTCAAACCTCAGGAAAGTAAAAAAGATTGCATTTTCTTCTGATCACGAAAACTGCTAGTTGCCTCGTCTCGCCACACAACTAGTCTTTGGAGTTGTATACAGACCGGAGGCACTCATGAGACATGACGTCCAACTGCCCGCCGTGTCACGAGCAGAAACGTCTGGAGTCATATGCTGATAAAGTACCGAAGTCGATGAAAATAGGTTACCACTTGGAACGCGTAGCATGCAGCGGCTCTTACTAGCGGGTCGCTGCTCGTTCGACTGGATCTGGCCACATGAACGAGTTTGAGCCGGCCAAACTTCTCGCACAGGTCACAATCACGTGAGTCACACGCTATTCGAGCCATTATTCTCCGGTCAGCATTCAGTTAACGTGTTTAATAACCTTTGGCCTCTAAACTGCCTGAATAATAATTACTCCCACGCTAGCAGGGTGCTAGTAACAAGCAGTAATGGTGACAGCGAATCAAATTGGCGTCGGGAATCAACAAATGTAGAGAAAGTAATGCCAAGAAACGACGTCGATACAGATCACCAGGCAATAAGTGCACCGATAACGTCCCACCCCGAACGATGAACACAAGAACTTGTGTCTAACATTCCTCGGCATCACGCTATTGTCAAGACACGTATGCAGAAACGGGATCTGCAAATAGGTTGAGGCCTCACGAAGGGTAAACGTTGCTCATCGTCGGGCCGATCGGAGTGCATTGCGCTCAAATAAGTTGCCAATACAAGCGAGCATGCTAGTCCTAGGAAGTAACTGAGAAGAAGACGACTAGATCGCTGGGACACCCAATAAATTGCCAATTGAAGCGAAATTACAAGTCCCAGCAATCGAGTGGTCTTTTTCACGGACACGAGTGCTCCTACTTATACCAGGCATGTGGCGGACACGGAACTGCGTTCTATAGGTGCCACACACCTTAGGCCTCTGTGATTGTGATGAGAGCTTCGAGGAAAAATTACAAACTTCAGGCCAAGTTAAGTTTTGGTTAAGCAATCCTTTTTCCTTTTTGTTCGTCTGGAGAATGAATTTTATCGGTGGCGGCCCTCAGACAGACAGACCCTTCTAAGAATTTAATATTGTCTCGACTGGTACAACCAGTG
The DNA here is from genome assembly GCA_036362985.1 of Ligula intestinalis. NCBI lineage: Eukaryota > Metazoa > Platyhelminthes > Cestoda > Diphyllobothriidea > Diphyllobothriidae > Ligula > Ligula intestinalis. The sequence goes on along the minus strand of JAYGXS010000006.1, from coordinate 13,272,273 downwards.
TACCAGCCTTCAGTTAAGAACCACCTCCTTGTTCCTTAATGCAGCTTCCAACACGTATTAAAGCAGTGTTTCTAGTCAAGAAACCAAATTTGAAATTAAAAGTATCGTCAATGCGTATAGAAAATCATATAAAGACAATAACTATATTGATATATTCGCCTTTTTAATAGAACGATCGTACACACATATTAAGAAATCTCGTCAAGAACGAAATGTTGTTCTTAGTTTATGTTAGCATGAGTAAAGTCACTTTCATTGGTTCGGTTATATTGTAAAAAAGGCAGACCTACACAATATTTATTACATTTTTTTATCGAAACAATCACGTCCTTTCAACTGCTGTGGTTGAACTTCGATTTAGGATTCAAGAGTTTTGAATGAAAAAATTGAAGCAAAACTGTAAAAGAATATGCAAGTTTAAAAATAACCCTCGCTGTTTCGCCCACAGCGGAGAAATAAGCAAATATCTTTGTGGCAAACGCACACGTTCTTATTGGAAACCACCAGAAGGTCCAAAATCAATGCGGGCTTTCTATTTCATACAGCAACTAAACTTCTTAAAAACGGAACATGCCCTAACTAAGGAGAAAATCAACTACTTCTATAAAAGCGTCCGAGATAATGCTATATGTGTCCGTTTTGTAATCTGCAAATTATATTTAGGGAGAACAGTTACTTAACCCATTTGCAGATTTTGGTAAAGTAGACTATGTGCATTAACTCAACCATCAGGCCAAAGTAGACTTAACTCTCTGCCTTAGTTGCATACGCTTTCAAAAGAGTTCCGTAAAAACAGTCATGGAAGCCATTGAACATTTTCTTTTACCTAAAATAGTGAAATACTTCACTCAAACCTTCATTAATCTCGGCAGATGGTACAGAATTGGAGATACAACTGATGGAATAAAATTAACATGAAACATAGGAAACACTGAAACAAAAAGTTTTGATATGCAGTCGGGACTTTTTGTTCACAATCCACTAAGGACAAAGACATCGGAACTTGTAATCAACCATTATACTCTCCTGCAGGCAAACAGCTAAATAAATGAGCTATATAACGTATCCTAGGTTGTAGACTTTTCGCATTTTCAGCCGCTTACTGTAGTCCTAGTGTGTTTTTAAGTGTTGCCCTGATTGTGTCTTAATCAACAAAAATAGCGTTATTCCTTAGGCGTGTGACTATTACATGGAAAAAACGACGAAAGCCTTATATACAATCCACGTTACTTACCTCCAATTTTCTCCACACAGAATGACGTGTTTTCGCATGGCTGCCTTCTTGTTCCCCGAACCGCCTCAGGAAACGATGCATTCAACTTTAATTCAATAAAATTTATACGATAAGTAATCGGAAATGCATACAGTAAATGTGAAAATAAAATGTTTGACATTAAGCACAAACCATTAGGTCTCTTCCTGGCAAGATATCGATTATGTTGAAAGGAGCATTTTGATTCACAGTGTAGGTAATGTGGGAAGCCAGACCTGAAGTAAGATGGTATTAGTGCAGTTTGCGAAATTGTTCTTATATTAAAAAGCCACAGGTAAGACTAACCTGTCTGTAAAATCGAAAGCAATACGAGTACGGAGGGTGCTTTGTATACCCACCACCAGTTGAGCTAAAGGAAAAAGGCCGGTGTTTGTGTAAGGCTAGCACAAAGAGTCATGTAGGTTCAGCTTGCACAATCACAGTAGAGAAATGGAAAAAAATATTCCAAAATTTAGGTGCATGTCTAAAAGCCCCGCTCTTTTAAAAGTCTTAATCAACGAAAGCTCGCAAATACTAACAGAATGAGATGAGTGAATTGTTTTAGCAATCAGGGAGTCTTCATCAACAAATGTTAGTATTTTGCATCTAAATCAACAAGGCAATGATCTCATGGCTCAGTTGTTGGAGCGATGAACTTGGAAGCAAAAGGACGCGGATCTTAGACTTAGGTGTGCAAATCCTGGGGTTTAATGCCGCTAGCTTATGACGGTTAATAGGTAAGAAATGGTCATTGTCTCTTTTATCGTTGTTCTAAATGTTCTTTTGTTAAAACACCTTGCAAATAACGGGACTACTAAGTTTCTTAAGTGATCGGTGATCGTCTATCAACGAATGTTTAAACAAGCGTCGCAGGACTTTAAACACGCAACCCACAAAAGTTCATTATAAAATTCAGAACATCTAAGGACGTAATTAATTCCATCACAGCTCTAAAATGCTAACTGCTATATTTTTGCAGACTGCCTTTGGGCACTTGTTACAAAGCTTTCCCTCTCCTTAATGTTCTATCAATCCTGCGTTGTCATTTCGTTTTGCAAACACTTCATATAGCTGGACTGGTTAGTACGTATGCTTCACAGACGGTTTTCAATGAAATTAACGCAAAATGTGTACCAATCTAGAGACATGACTGACGGTCTGTTACGAATTCTATAATTTCAATACAATTTTTCAATGCGCAAATATAGGAGGCGTAAAACATCAACGTCATCATCGTACGCTCCGAGCAGGGTTTGTCTCTTGTAAGGATTTTGAATTTCACTAACAGATGTAGGAGCCCAGAATTACAGATCCTCATGTAACGAAGGCTCCCAAGTAAAACATAAGTAAAAATATCAATATAAAAACATAAAAGAACATCTTACAAGATAGGCAAACACTAAAATTCTCAGTCTTTAAGGCTTTCTAATCTTAGTACTGAGCAGTAGGTTCTGCATTAACAAACTTCTCTCAGTATAAGTAATTCAAGCATGTGACGGAAAAATGGCAAATAATTCAGCGTATTTGTGTTCAGAAGCATAAACCATTATTGAGAAATATAGAATATTCATCGGCCAAAACGTTTTATGTTAATCATGAATAATTCTTCTTATGGGAAACATTGTTCTTCAATTTATTTCTATAACTGTAGACTCAGCTCTTTTAAAATCTATAATCCAGTGCACTGGTTAATGATATGGTATGTTAGCGGAATGCTTAGAGATCACGCCCTTGTAAATTGTAGCATTTTACATTGCCTTACAAAGGGTTAAAGAGTTATGAGTCTACTTACCGGTGAGCACAACATGTAGGCGGCTATGTTTTTCGCAATTGACTTAGGAACCATATGGAACGTGACTTAAATGAATAAAGTACAGGTTAAATGAGGGGGTAAGTGCCAGCCTCAAAGTTCTTTAAAAATTCACACGAGAGTTTGTGACCCCTCAGGGTGTACAGGTCAGTGTATGCGTGCTTCGCTGTCCTGACAAGGTGCAAGTAACGACTGTTACGGTAAGATTAGAACTAGCCCATACATGTGTGATCCGGCTTTGAATACACAGCGAGGGATCTCAGGGCTGCAGCTAGACTTGTAGCAACCGAGGCATTTTTATTATTTCTGTTCTAATATTGACACGTTTTTTTGTTAAAAAAGGACGTGCTGGAATCACTGCACAACGTTAATAGTATATCCTTACCAGGAATCACATTTACGCTCAAAAAATAAGTTCATAGTAGACTCCCAGTTCTTGATATCCTCGAAGAGCGGAATGCTGAAGAAACATTTCAAACATCAGTTAACCGCATAAATGCGCATACCGATGTTATCCTACAGTATGAGAACAATCAGCGTTTTGCTCTTAAGCGGAGTTCTGTTAATAACCTAATAAAACGCACTGTTCTAGCATCGAACTTAACTACGCCTAACTCAATAACTTTTCCAAACTATTTTCAAAATGGTTACCCTAGGGAGTTCGTGCGTCAATGCATAAGAAAAAAGAATTTTGAACAAAAAGAAAATGAACTGGATTGTTCCGATCAGGCAACCAATACAAGAAGTTGGCGAACATTTCCATACTTAAAAATGTTTCTGAGCTCGCTTCTGAACACCGGCGAAAACATCATATCCAAGTGGTGCACCAACCAACGACTACGCTCCGAAAGTAGCTCGTACACTCTAAGCATAGGGTTGGCTATTGGGAGAGAAGAAGAATTCTTTTACAAGATTCCTTGTAGGGACTGCAATGCAGTTTACTGTGGATAGGCAGGGAAGTCAGTCTCTTCACGTCTGCAGGAACACCAACTGGAAGTTAAGAAGCGAAATCACTTGCAAGCAACATTTCGCAGTTTGAAAAAGACTGCTTAGCAATCGCAATTCAACATTTACTAGGGTTGCCATACTGTTTATCCTGCAGTCCAATTTTTATTTTCAGTCACGCTGAGATGCCGACTCTGTGATGAGTTCTTTCTGACCGCTGCGAAAAATTTGATGCTGTAACAAATGGCTACTTAAATAACATGCACTTTTATCAATGATTTTGATTGCCTTTATAAACTCAAATATATTTTGCAGAAAGCATGCACGAAAAAACCCTCTTTTGCACTTTCAAGTTTATTCTTAAAAGAAGGGTTTCCTGCGGTTTAAAAAAAGTTTCTAAACTGCCGAATGATTTTGAAACCTACCGACTACTAGAACTTAATTCAAGTTTTACAAATCAAATGCTGTGTTCATTCTGTTTGAGGAAAAGTACGTTCTTGATTACGGTTTGAGGAAGCCGTTGCATAGCTCTCATAGAATTTCACACTAGACATGGATCATGCTGTATATATGAAGGGTAGCGTTAAAAAATTGATGCATACGATTTATTATGAGTGAACACCGAAAAGTCCTACATAATCTCAAAATTAGAAAGCTTTTAGAACCAAAAGTAACCCTTTCTTTAAGAATAAAATTTAAAGAAGGCGTAATTTCCTATCAAATAAGTACCAAAGAAGATTTTTTCGTGCAATTTTTTTACAAAATATATTTGAATTCATAAAGGCAATCAAAATCAATGATAAAAGTGCATACTATTTAAGTAGCCATTTGTTGCAGAATCAGCTTTTTTGCAGTGGTTAGAAAAAAGCTAATCACAGTTGGAATCCCAGCGTGACTAAAAATAATTGAAATTGGACTGTACGCCAAACAGTATTGCAACCCTACTGAATGTTGGTTTGCGATTGCTTAGCAGTCTTTTAAAAATTGAGAAATGTTACTTGCAGCACTCGCAAAACTGTACGTTTGAATGAATAAAAGATCATGCCTGCTTGCGCATCAGAAGCACCGTACCCATTGACGTCTTTAAATAAAAATATGTGCTTTAGAAGTCAACATATTGGGACGC
>JAYGXS010000006.1:13189827-13261307 GCA_036362985.1 Ligula intestinalis | reverse complement strand
GAAATCACGTGGCCAACATCCTACACCGTCTCATCGACGCACCAGCGAAGCGGAGAACTACTCAAGCGAACAGCAACGATTGATCAGTCCGCCGGTAGACGTGAGGGAGGCCGGAAAGCATATTAACTCGTTAACAACTGCACTGACCATAAAGGAGACAAAGGTCACGCAACCCTGCCAGCAACAAACATCCGGGAAACCAAATGTAGTCGGCAACGAAGGGGAAGGTCAACATCTACGCATCCAGCACGTGTATAATACGAGACAGATGGCAAGACTGACTAACTGAAGATCACCAGCCGCAGCAATTACAATACTTTGACGACGGAGGCAAGAAGTGTTCCGAAACGTCAATTCAATATTATTTTGTCCGCGAACCCACCCCTCTTATTCTTCCTTTTACTTTTTTGGGGGAGAGTGAACGCGATAACACATCTGAATCCCGAATCTCCACGCATAGTGCAGTCTGTAGTGGCACGAGTGAATGAGATCGCTATGTGTGTTGGCGTGTCCATAAATACTGGAAAGAATAAATTATAACAAAGCAGCATCCCTGACAAGGAGAAGGAACCCTTGGAGATTAATGGTCATCAGCTTGAAAGAAGTGATATCTTTAAATACCTCGGGGCGAAACTGCTACCTAATAGATAGAGTAAAGAAGAAATTCGGAAAAAGAAGCAATCACTGGAACAAGAGGTTTATTGTCCTGAAGTTCCGGATTTCTCAGGAATCCTTAATCATAGGTAATAGAAGAAGAGTCTGACATATGCGCAGATAGGGTCCTTCTCTGCCGTGTTTAAATTCGTTGCGTCTCGCCAACTCTGTATTAACCGGAGGTCTGTACGAAACGCATTATGGTAACACATTGTTGTTGAGGCAGCTGTGCAAGAATCGAAACTGCGCATAAGTAGATGACTCTCGAAGAGCAAATGTTTCCCACAAACGAGCCGATCGAAGCACCACGCACCCAAAGAGATCGCCAATAGAGAAGAATATTCAACTTCCAAGTAGCAGTTCAGAAGAAGAAGCGATCACTGGAACAAGAGGTTTTTTGTCCTGACGTTCCGGATTCCCTGAGGAATCCTTAATCATAGGTAATAGAAGAAGAGTCTGAGACTATCTGCACATGTCTCAGACTCTTCTTCTATTGCCTATGATTAAGGATTCCTCAGGGAATCCGAAACGTCAGGACAATAAAACTCTTGTTCCAGTGATCGCTTCTTTTTCTTCCGAACTGCTTTTTCGAACTCGGATATTCTCCTCTATTGTCAAGGGAAACATTGTATCCCGGATCGATTCTGCTTGCCGGGTGTTCTCAATCCCCTAAAAAGTCCTCTAGATCCGACGTGACATGCTTGTCGTCATGAATATCCTTGTGTACTCTGTATCCGTTTGATTAGTCCTCCTCTGTGAATTTGAACGCTGGTCTGTGCGCGTTGAAGATAGACGAGGACTGGAGGCTTTTGACCACCGCTGACTGAGGACCTTTCTTCGAGTGCAGTATATCGGATTATTCATCAATGAGACAGTCCGCACCTTTCGTGACAGCATCGCAGGAATATCTCAGACCATCCAAGAAATACAAGTAAAGTTGTTTAGCAACGTTCTCCGCTGTTCACCTCACGACGTTATCGCTGCTGCACACTATCCAGCACCGCAGCCCACATGGGGACGTCGGAGAGGAAAGCAATTCAAGACTTAGCTTGGCAGCGCATGGACGTTCGGTTTGCGGTCTTCATCGCTGGAGACGCGAATGGGTGGAGCTTTCCAGGTCTGCTGCCACTAACCAGCACGCGTGGAAAGGTACCTTCCGTGACAGCAATGAAGCCGGCTTGATCAGGCATGACAATTGCCGTATCAAGTACAAGTAAGTAAGTCACGAGTGACCGTAGACATGCAAAAAGTTAAAATTAAAATGAGATCCATGCACCACTAAGAATGATCTTGTACGTAGGCTACAGTTGTTGCAGCTTAAATACTAAATCAAATGTAGTTCGATGTAAAGTTTGTAAATAAATAAGTGTTAAAACATAACATACGTCTTGAAAGGCAGCATGCTCTCATATATTTGCATCGAGTAAGCGCAGATAAGCTACAAAGACTTCGAATTAATTAGTCAATTATTTCTTCGATGAAGGCAATGCGCCTATTTTTGGGTGAGGGAATGCATCAGCAGTGATATATGCAGAAGCAGCATTGATATTTACATCCAAATACGAGGCTTGTTAACAGGATGCAAAAAGGGACAATCCTGCAAGTCTTTGTTGAGCAAATTCAAAAATGGCCCCTTCGTCTATCAAATTATAAAAAGGATTACTGAAAGTCTTTTCGCCTGCATTCGATGTTGTTGCCAAGATTTTGCAGCGTTTTTTCATACGAAATGGGTAAAAAACAGCTTTCTCTACATTGCAACCTTAGAAGAAAAAAATATTAGTTTACACATGATTGCGAAATTGACGAAGAATAGCATAATGTGTTCACTTTCTGGTCAAGCGGCAATAATTATTTTTTGGTGAAGTATGCCTAGAGGGCTGTCCGTGGTATCGATTCATTAGCCGGACTCTGATTTTTTCTCGAGCTTAGAATAAAAAGGCACTCTAAATTTCATATAAAATGTGGATATGGCAGATTTCGCACTTAATGAACAAAAAGATATTTCAGAGTTAAAAAAACGTTCGCCAAAATGACAGCGGTTTAGTTCAAAATAACGACTGCGTCCTTGGTCTCCGTGTAGCTCAAAGGTACCTTGTCGTCATTTAATTTAATAAAAATGGCATTACCAATGATACAGGGACGAAAACACCAATTAAAATGCCGACACTAAAATCCCAAACCTGCTTGATTGCCAAAACGATGTATTGAAAAGCATTAGGGCGCCTTACAGAAAGCAGATAGGCACCTGAATTGTTGTAATTGTTTGAAAAATGGTGCAACAATGAATACTAAGATGAATAATGTGTCTTACGTCAGAGACTGGTAGTGTACTTTAAGCTTCAATAAATGCAAGAGGTGCCAGGTTTTCAGAAATTATTCTTATCCGTTCCCCTTCACGAAACAAGATGAAAATTCTGTGTCAAAAAACCAAAAAGAGCTCATAGCATAGCCTTACGTCAGGATGAAACTGAGGCTAATGTTCGGCACATATTTATACATTGCAGTTAATTCTATGCATATAGACCTCAAATTTACTGCTCGAAACAGGAATTAATTTGTAAACATAACAAAAACCTGAACGTGCAAAACTGGTCTATCCAACAGAAAGCACTCAAAGAAAGCATGCACCTACCAATGAGCCGGACCTCTCGCAGCTGTGTCAAGCACCGGTAGAGTACGGGCAAAACTCGTGTCTGGGTCTTTTATTTAGTACCTGGGTTGAATTATTGTGAAGAACAGCATAAATATATGCTGAGAAAATTACTAGAATAATTATCTTTAACTATTTTTTCTTTTTTCTGCTTTCTAAGCTGTAATATATTTCAAAGTTGCCCTCCTAAGGTAATATACTGATTGTTCTGCTGTTGATTTCTTACAACATGCAGATATGTGTTTATTCAGTAAACTTCCAGTATGCAATAGCTGATTCATGGAATATGATTGTTAAATAAAACATGTTAGATGAAAATAAGGAGCAATACCTGTGTTCGTCGTTTACGTAAAAGGTTACTATATTACCTACTCCATAGATGTTTGGACATCAATAAGGATAAACTAAAAAATGGTATATGAAACATTTTGAAGCTAAGTCTTCATTTATTGGATTACCTTTTAAATTGAAGGTTACTTAGTGACTTTACCTTCCGAACATCCTCGCACAAATAAGTAAAATGGATCAAACTGTGTACAATTTAATCGTATTTGAAGAAACTACGACGCCAATGTAACGCTGAAATGCCTGCCCGGAACAACCATTCGGTGCGTTTATCTTGTACATTGTATCATACACATGATAAAAACGATAGAATCAGCAAAGCACTACCATCCATATCTGGAGTATCTTTACCTTTCGCAATACCTTCCTAAAGTACTAGGTTAATAGGAATATCCTAAGAAGATACAAATGCGTACATGCAAGACAATACGGCCCATTTTGCTTACTTAGTTCCACCTAGGCCTAGTAGGGCGCAGCAGTTAAATCCTTAATTGAACCTTTTGTGGTACATTCCCTCTCTCATGCAGATTCATCCTAAATGACAAAGGTATGCTTTGTAGATTGTTTATTTCACAGCGTAATCCCAATATGTTCCAGTCATGTCAGGATACCGGCTTTTGAACAAGCATCTGTTCGATTGCCTCCGAAACGCACAGTCCATACTAAATGGCTACAAAGTCGTAAACACTTTTTTACATAGATTTTAACCACCCTTATATATTCGAATATTCCAAGAATGTTTTTTCCATAACAAGATGCGATCTGATAGCCAAGGGTAGATTAAAATTCAAACATAGTTTGTAGAAAGGATAAACAAAATATTTTTTTACTTGTTTGATAGCCAATTAGGTCCTCTTCAAACTATAAAATGGGGTGTCTTTTGGTTTCAAATAGTCTACAGTTAGGAGTCTTTTTTACGATCCTGAATGTCCATTCACAGCGCAATGTATCTGTCTACTGAATGCCGCTTACATTTTACAATCAACCTAAATTTCCAGTTTTTTGAAAATTTTGTACATTTTTCTTTAATCCATAGGAAGTCAGTTACATTTCCTTACACGAAGTGCGTACGGCGTGTAGTTTTGAGAACTCGAGCTCAATTTTAATGGCAGGTAGTGTTCAAGATTATTTGGCAAGTACGACCATTTTTACCCTGTGTTCAATTGTTAATGAGAAAATGTTGCTTGCATGCTTTTTAGGAATTCTAGTTAGAACCATAATGCTAGTAAAATCGAGGCAAAAATACGTACTACTTAAGTGGCCTTGCTACTGACCACAGCTGACACAGCATTATCGATTTTTTGGCTCATTTAAAAATGTGAACTGCTCCTCATACTAGTTCCTCGCGTCCGAAGACGACCTAGCGTGGTAGCATCAAAAATTTACCAATAAAGTTGATTGCTGTTTTCCGAATAATTTCTTCTATCAAATGTTTTCGGTATTAAGGTGTTTAGCCTTTTTGCGTATTTGCGGTAACGGTTGTTTCCATCTTATGCTTTCAGAACCGAAAGTTTACTATTTAAAGTATTTTATCTGATTAAATCTCCTGAATTCCGCCTGCTTTATTCTTACTTGCGTATAAGGCGATTCGAGCGGGTTTGAAAAACATGGTGTTTATGAAGAAAAAACGTCATTTATAGCTTTCCACTGGCCAATATATTGCTTAATAAACCGTGATATATGTGCAGCTGACTTTATACATCAGATAAAACTCAATCTTCGTCATGCTAAATTGGATATGTATATGCTTAAATAAAAGCTACGAAACTAATCTGAGTTCTCAATAAGTACAAGGCTGGCGCAATTTTGAATATGGTTAAATCATTATCCAATTGGGCAACCGATCTTTTTTTTTCGAAACAGCAGGTATATACGCTCATTCAGAAAGCATGGTGTCCTGGATGAACCCGAACGTTGCATTTTGATTGATTTCACGAATACTTCCTTATTTGATAAATGTATGCGAACTGCAGGGTGTCTAACATTTTATATTTAACCACTGCAAACCAAGTCTGATCCATGGTTTGATTGAATTATAAATATCTTCTGACGTGAAGTTATATGAAATCATTCTGCGATAAAAGTTGCCTATTTTTTACCCGTAAAACAGCAAACGGATTTGTGCAAACTTTGAAAAGACTCAGATAGAATGTAATGCTATTGTGCTCATTGTACACAATATGTTCATCCTCCAAACCAAAAAGGCCTATTTGGGAACATTTGCTATTGATACTCGAACAACTGCTGTCATTTTACATGTCTTTAGGCACAGTGTCCTAAAACACATCTGCTTTTGTTTAGTATCCAAGGTTTAAAATAGTTACATTCAGGTTTACTATCGAACGAACGCACAAGAACTAGAAAATGAAAGCACAATGAATAGGAGCAATCCTTACTGTACATGTTTACTGACCACCAGAAGAATTGGTACGCATAAGGAAAACCAAATTCTGTCAAGTAGTAGTTGTGTAAACTCAGGCCCAAGGCATCCCTAAAACATCCACGAATGCTCTGAAGCCTTCCGTTCTCGTACTGGCAACCATATAAACATTTGATGAGTATGCTCTGAGTAGTAAGCCATTCGAAAATTTGAACAGTTCTAAAAAGCTTTGCCCACCTCACGGTATCTTAGATAATATTCCTAAAAAGTTTTAATCATTGTAAAACGCCCTGATACATTTCACGTTCCTTCTGAGAGCTTCTTTCTTCTACGTATAGTTCACATCTGACCTTCATTTTTAAAAACAGCAACTAGAAAACGGAAACATTTTGTCCTTCTTGGATGGGTCAGCTGATATGCGGAAGCGGAAAGCTTCTCTCCCCTTTTATTGCGTTCGTTTTTATTCGCGTTAATAAATAACCCCTATTGTACGATGCGGAATAATCAAGTATACATAAAAACACTTTTTAATGGACTTTTAAATTTTGCACTTTCTTTTCATTTTTTACATTTTCTGTGGTTAGTCTGCTAAAAAATAAAAATTCTTAAAATTTTAGCGATGATCCCCATGTAAGCATTAAGGAAGTCAAGTTAAGCGAACGAACGTTTTCGATTAATTCATCATCAGGTAATACAGTAATATAAGAGAGAGTAGAGTTAATGAAAGGTTTTGGCAAACCAATCAGTAGTAACAAGGGAAAGAGAGGGGGGAGGGGTATAAAAGGATCAAGGAGGGATCAAGGGGATCATATTTTAGTCTTAATTAGGGACAGAGAAATGGGAGTGGGGGAGAGGGGAAGGCGAAGTAGTCAGACAATTAGTTAATGTCATCCAGTGGCCCTCGTCTCGGGTTTTGTTGGGTTGTGTGAGGACGCAAGGTGTCAACGTCTTGAGACTGTGTCAGTGGCCTTTGGATGCTTGATGCCGCTGTCTCATTACTGTTTCGCGGCGTAGTAAGAGGCGCGAGGGCAGATTTTGAAAAGTCTTTTGGCCATGGGAGCCTTAGGGCCGCTAAAAATGCTTTCTGCGCACATAAAATTGGGTTTGTGTAGTGAATTGCGACTGCTTTTGCCGTCGCAAGTATCCGCTGACGCAGGAACATAGAGTGTTTAGCCGGAACTTTGTAGACGACTCTAAATGCTTGGTTGACGTCTACCCGATGACCGCTGTCTACCAAGTGAGCCAGAATTGCGCTTGATATCGACTTAGTTCCGCTTCTGTTTAGCCACGCAGGGTGATGCTCCGCATGCGTTTGGATAGACGTCTAATCATTCGACCAATGTAACTTGCCCCACAGGAGCATGTAAAGTTGTAGATACACATTGATGTGGTCTGTAACGGTAGTCTATTATTGCCTTCAAGGCGAAGAAGTGGAGTGCTTAAGAACAATAATCTTTACTTTGCTGCTGGATGTGTACGCGCAATTGCAGTGTTCAGATGAAGCTGTAGAAGTTCGCTTGCTGGATCACCTTGAAAAGGCAGTGTAAGAAATATGGTTTTCTTCTCATCCGTCGGTACCTCCAGTCTTGGTGGACGTTCCTCCATAAACTTATCGATGAACTTATCGGAGAACCCATTTTCTTGTAAGGTATGTTTAAGCAGTGCGAGTTTGTCCTCCAGTGTCTCTGGAGAACATATTCTCCTAGCTCTGACTCCTTCCCCTTCCCCTCTCCCCCCACCCCAATTTCTCTGTCCCCAATTAAGACTAGAATCTGATCCCCTTGATCTCCCCTTGATCCTTTTACACCTCTCCCCTCTCTCCCCCTTGTTACCACTGATTTGTTTGCCTAAAACGTTCATTAACTCTACCCTCCCTTATATTACTGTATTGCCTGATGATGAATTAATCAAAAACGTTGGTTCGCTTAACTTGACGTCCTTAATATTTAAAATTTGTAAGAAAAATTGTGTTGTTGAGTTTTCTTGCGGTTATTCTTAGGATGTTTGCTTAAGCCAAGAAAGTACACCTGTGGTCAAACGATTTATTTTTTGCTAACGGCAAAATGTTTTACATATTTAAAAATCAGTATTTTAAGGGTGAGGCGTATGCTTTGCTCATAATAACTACTCTATCCAATTTTATCTTAACAAATACTCACGAGCATATAAATTTAGTTCCTTTTTGATGAAATTTGTTTTCAAACCCCTCATAAAATAAACATGTAACTGAAAAGTTGGTTCGCAACATAGAGTAGCCTGGGTAGAATGGAGGGTAAACTTCCTCCCAAGATCACATTTCGTGGTTTATAAAACAACATTTAAGTTAGTTTTTTGGGGAAACTGATGTAAGCAAAATGACATCGTGTGTATTTGGGTTTTTTCATTAAATAGAACATTGAGTCATGCAACCTTTTTACTTAACGACTATTTACATTTCTACGATTTATCTGATCTACACACTGCTTGATCAGTATGAACTCGTAGGAAGGAGCCGATCACCTAATTGATATATTATCATCATGGAATAATTAAAAGTGCAGTTTCTAATTCGAAAAATAAATAGAAGTTGCAAATATCACGGATACTAGGGGGGTTATTTAGCTTTGTGTTTTGATATTATGAACTCATCTGCACAAATATAACACAATTTTTAGGTCGCATCACCACTTGTGGATCACGCTGCTACGACAAACTTAAGACTACATGTGATAAATAGTATCCGCCAGTTTGATTATTAAATGTCAAGCTTGCGCTGTGGGTTTGAACGAACGGTCAACATTGCTCATGTTTGCACTTACTAATACTCCTAGAGTACTGCAATTTATTTTACAATAGCTTTGTTAGTCCACACCCAATGAAGTTACGTTGTAACACTATATGAATTTATCAGCGACTGAAGTAAAGACTACGAATATTAAAGGAGATTGTTCCAAAGCTCGACCGATTTACTTTTTAATGTAATAACGAGCCAAAAGCAATTGCGTAGACAGACATGCTTTTTATAAGACCGTGTAAATTAGTTGGCAGCATCAAATAAACTTTATTGTGGGCGAAAGCTGATAACGGACGAATATATTTATGGGAGATTAAGATAAAAATCATTGGAAGAACCAAAATGTTTAGACGGAGTCAGAATAGCTCTTTTTCCAAAAAACTTGTCGGCTGCTTCTGCATTTTAACGGCTGCGGACACGCCCAAAACCAAAATAGCCAATAAGTTTGAATTCAAAGAACCTCTCAAAGGGCACTATATCATGACCATTAAAACGAATGGGTAAAGTTAATTTCACGAGCTGTGAAGAAAGACAAAATGCGGCCTATTTGCGCTGAAATTATTCAAGCCGCTCAAACAAACAACAGAGTGAATGTAATATTCCACCACCCCTTTCTATCGTTGTCTCAAATGCTAAGTCCGCAGGGCACTCCTTGCACAGTAAAGCAGCTAAACAATGGAATAAAGACCTAATAAAAGAAGTTATCTGACTGTTTGGAGGCGTTGCCTTGAGCAATATTCCTTTCGTATGATTAAGCTACTAAATATAGATAATATTTGATGAGGGATTCAGACGATAAGATAATGCAACGAATGTTTCAGTTTAAAGAGGCTAGAGTAAGATTGATAATTTAATAGTTGGTAACCTCGCTGAAGTATAAACGGAGCATTTAACGGAACTTAATTTGCATAAGATTAAGTCTGATAGCAAACTTCGCAATCGTGGTCAATGCTCAGTTTTAAGTCATATATAAGCTATGCATACAGCTTATATGAAAGTTACTGAAGTAGCTTTAGAAAGGGGAACGTTTTCTTAAAGTTACTAAATACGAAATTATCTTTAAGGTTTTATATCAAATGTGATATGTATGTTATGCTATATGTACGTTTAATGTGCTCCCAAAAAAAAACAGAATAAGGACAAGAAATGTTGTAGTCTTTATTAATTAAAAGAATAAAATGAGCACGTGAGAGCAGTTGCATGAAAGCCGGGAAATATGAATCATCTGAATTTCCAATGTAACCAACCACCTGTTGGAGTAGTAAATGCATCCGGAAGGACGTTTACTTGTTTGATTTCCGTGAGTTCGTTGAAGATAACTAAAAAAAACATTAAGCACAACAAATTACACACAAACGTTTAATCGGCAATGAAAAAACCATAAACATGACTAAATCCATATCACCTTAACTGCTCAAAGAAGTGTTAGTAGCGTATCAATTGCCGTATTAAGCTTCAGCGCTATTAATATATGGGATTTATTAACCAAAGCCGTCTGTCGAATACTTAAAACTGTAAACCTGTGTTTATCAACTTTTTGCCGGAGCGGAGTGAATCTGCTTTATAAACTTATAGCCGAAGGTCTTCTTGCAGCTGCATACAAAAAAAAACTTTTAAGTATCTAAATAAAGAATAACTACCGTGAATGAGGCACTAGTTTTATCATCATTGATAGAGTGTGCATAATGTGGGTAAGGAATGCGAAAATGCAAAATTGAATTCGTACGGAAAGGTCAATAAGTTCATAGGGCATGGTCATGAAGGATAATTAGTTGAGTAAGCGAGTCAAAACAACGTGGAAAGAAGAACAGAGACAAAACCCACTAAGGTGAAAGAGTTGGAAAGGGACTGTGTATATAAGCGAGCCGGATGTTACTAAGGCTAAGTTAGGTAAACTGCATGCTCCATCTGTTTACATAAGTCAGTTGTTGATCGCCGTATATAGGCTGTGGATAAAGCAGTGGCTATCTCATTCGCGATATAGCCTCAGTAGAAATGGCTGCTTCTCAGTATTCCAGTACATTTGCTCCTATGCATTGTTTATATCATTTTGCAACTTTGTTTTTTCCAAAAAACCTGCTCAACATAACTCTAGTATTAAAATTCGTTTCTATTAAAGCTCCAGGCCTAGTCGATACAATATATCCTAATAGAGCGTTGCATAAATAATTCACTATGCATGCGCAATGCGTAGACATGTTTACTGCATAAAGGATAAGCAATCTGTTCATTAGACTTACGCACACTTTAAATAATTAAATGCAGGTTTGCGGTGCAAAGACATCGGTACAGGTCTTCATCAAATAACATAAACACGGAGGACGATTTGTAGAGCGTACTTACCTGCGAAAATTGAAGCGCATTTATGCCCGGCTTTTGAAGTGGTGGCGTTCCAGCTAGTAACTTTGTTTTGCTCTGCAAGAAAGCAGGAGAAAATCTTGCATAAATGAATTATGCCCATGATGAACAGATGACTACAGTCCTATTTCAAATACCATGTTCAAGTTTATTGTGAATATTTTTAAGCAGAAATACGAATTTGTCTCAATGATTACTAAATACTATAAGTTACCAATCACGGTAGTAAAGGGCGCCTTGCAGTTGGATAAGAACACTAGCATTGTCCTTTGATTTCACATTCTTTGAATAATTTTGTTGTAAGGAAGCATTATTCTATTGATTTACATGTATTATTGTAGGTTTTATACAGTTATTTTTCCACGTAGCAAAGGTCCTGCAGAAACTATTAGTTATTAAAGGGGTATGCACAAAAAAAGCCTTAAGGAGAACTGTAGAATTGACACCGTTGCTGCCGTGTTGTATTATGGTGAGGTCAAATGTCTTTACTTTACAGCGGTAAAACTGAGGTTATATTGGCAAAATTATCCTGTTGTTGCCGTTGAAAGATACGAATGCGCATAAACAATCAGGGCAACCTCCTTAAAAATAAACACAATTTAACAGACCTACACATATCAGTATGCTTTTCATCTGCGATTAATGTTTATTCCTCAACTCAGATATGAATTCGTTAAATAATCTGGCCTTAAAGTAATACATTTACGATCTTTGTTCTATAAAGCATTCATCCTTAAAAAAATATTAGAAGCTTTAACTGAACTCAGCAGGCAACTGTAAAAACAATTGAAACTAGTTGGTTACTACGCAGTGAAGAAAATATATTTCCTGTTCATAACAAATATCGGGTTATGAACCATGGATTCTACCAATGAACGTGTAATGATAAGCAAAATAATTAACAATTTTACATCGAACACCTGACACAAAAGTTCTCATGTAACTAATCTACATTTTAGGTCAGGAGCTTCCTAGTCCAAAAACAGGATGCGACTGCTGAAGATGTGAGCTATAAAAATATATGCAAAAAGGATGTTAGCATGCGTTTGGAAAGATCCATAACAAACATGCAATATCTGTCGTTTGTTAGTCAGTATTGATTGCTTAAAAAAGACGTAAACAGCAAGATTTATTGAACTCAATAAATTTCGCAATGACTTTTTAACTTCATCCTGTCGTTGCATTAGCCAGATGACGGGTAGAAGCAACGATGGGAGGCAGTTAAAAAGCTGTCGTGGAATTTTTTGAAGTCAGTAAATCTTGCTATCCTCATTTGTTTTATATTTGCGCCGGGGAACGAATGCTTCAACTTCGTGATTGCGTGGATTATGCATAAACTTATTGCTAGGCCCAGGAATCAAAATGCTTGGCTTTGGGTCGGAAGGAAAAGTACTTTGCAAACGTTTTTTGACGCGTCAGAAAAATCTAGATGAGACCAATAGAATTCTCGGATGGTTTTACAGTAGCGTCCGCCACAGGAATAATCCGGCTCACTATACCCTAAACTTTTGGCAACTGTAAATGACTCTTCAACATAACATTGGTCTATATTGGTGAATGGGCGCTCATAGAACAGGCAAGCTGATCGTACCATACTGATTTGAGTCTGATCTTTAGCCCTAATGGCGGCCACACAGCGCCCCTAGCTCAATTACTGGGGAATTAACTTTCTAAATAACAGATTCAGGGTTCCAGCATTGGATTTTGCAACCTCTGAGGTTGGGTTTGGCCGGTTGATAACAGTGTCTATCCAGGATATCTTATTTTTGCCAGTTATAATCTCTTGACTTTTTACCCATATTTTTGGATTCGTAATATAGGGCCGAGACGCTAGCAGATATGAACCAATAAATGCGGCTGTGACGTTTTAATATCTGTGATTTTGCTGAATAAAATGCTCGAGAGTTTACTAATAGGTGCCTTCCATGACTTCGTATGGTCTTCCAATAAAACTGTTCAGAAATTTCCCTGATCGCTATGCTAAAATGAATTTAACTCTATGCTGAATCATTTTGCCATCATAAAGCTGACGCAATTAAATTTGAAGGCCATAAAGATCTAAATTATGCATCACAAGCAAATGTTTGAAAGGCCACAATTACTCTTACGTCATTCTCCAGGCAAAACGTTGTAAATATTGGGAAAATAATAAGTTGTGATGGGTTATAGGCAGTATAAATGCGAATTATTTAACACAAGCATGTAGTCATTGTAATAACATCACGTTATTTATCTAGACACTGAATAATATGCATCAATAAATGATTGATAGGCTGGCAGCTAAATGCCAGATGTCCTGTTTGGAAACACAGAACGCTACGTTTCGTACAAGGGAGATATAATTGGATGGAAGCAGCTTTTCTAATTTATTAAAGGGCTTTTCGTATTTATGCCAGAGTGTGACGTTTGCTATCCAAAATAACGTTTGACCTGTACCAGAAATAACCGTCAAAAATGGAAATAAATAGCATCGCTTGCAATAAAGACAGTGAATTCCTATATATACATATGCATACACTGACAAGTATTCAGAATGGTTGTCAGTACAGAAATTCCGCAGCTGTCTACTCGTTATGTGTCTATTGCAAGCACTTGCCTTAATGTGGCAGTCAGGTAGATTCACCAACGGAAAAATACTTTTAAGTGGTATGTTAACTGCAAACTGAAAATGCGCAATTATGTTGCGAGTATTACCCTCCCGCTCCATCGTCAAATTATGCAACTGACTGACCACATCGCTTAGTCATTTACATATACGATAAATATATATATTTTTGTCTGCCACCACAGGAAATCGTAAGATGCAAAAGCCAATCTTGCCGCAATAGTGGATGGCTTTTCTCATTAATAACAGATGTCAGTGAAGCCTGTGGTTTAAAATAAAAAACCTCAACATATTGAATGATACGTTAGGGTGGACGTTTAGACAAAAACGTATCAGAATTTAAAGCAAATACCATTTTAATGTGTCTCGCCATATGAATAGTTTCAAGTTCAACGATAGACTAGATTGATAACACCACCTAGTCGACCTTTTTTATTGGAAAATGTGAATACGTCCGGGTCCAGGAAGTCAACATGGTCAGCTACAGCTGCTGCTTTTCATCAGTTTTGGCAAAATGTCGAACTTAATCTTGCCATCTTCAAGGTTTGAATGTTTAAATAATAATGTTCCTCTGACATCTGTCATTGTTTGACATAAAACATAATTAGAACCCAGTCATGCCTTTTGAACGAAGCTGGGCAAAATATCTTAACTTCTCTTGCAAATCTGTTTACAGAACGCCGTCTTTCTAAAGCGAGTTAGAACTGTTGACGTCTCGCACTTTGGTCAAAGTTAGACCTACTATTGGCCCTTTCAAGTACTTAATAATATTTGGGGACGCTGGTTCCCCAGTGTCTAAAGTCAAAAAGTCGACACTGTCTTTATTAGCCTCAAATAATTTAAAGCAGGGAAGCAATAATGGCTGGCAACCGAAATAGGTTCGGCCTGCTCATTTAGATCTATGAATTTAAGGAAAAAACGCTTATTCCAGAACTGCTTGGTCGTGTAATGTGGACGCGATGTGAACTCAAAAATGATGAAAAACAAAGCGCCTCAAGGACAATTAAGGCCCACTTGTTTCAGTCGGTAAAAAAATGCTGTTAAATGGTCGCGTTTCTTCTGCTATGAAGTGTTATAGTGTAAATTTGTTTCCACCCGACTTGGAAATGTGGTATCTGTTACATAAACACAAAAAATATGCAAAAAACACGCTTTCGTAGGCAATCAATTAGCCTGTTAGTTTGTTTTTAACGTGGCCTACAGCATACACTGCAAGTTCCCGCATTTGTGGTTAAATATGAATTAAATCAACACCACTGTTAGCAAAAAGGGCGTTATTTTCATTGATAAGTCATTGTATAATTGGCCCTATTAATTGTGCAAAATTGATCACACACTCTGTTAAAACTGGCCGAAGTCGACCAACTAATAATTGTCATGCGTTCCTACGGAAACGTCAGACAGTTTCCTGTGGAAAGTGACAAACGAGATGACTGTTTGCGGAGTCACCATTCCAACCTCCAGCAAAAATAAGCAAATCACTGCGAAAAAGTATTTTAACTTATGCTTGCAGCTTCGAGTTAAACGTCTCAATAATAGAATGCTCAGCGATGATACCCATGTAATCAATCAGGAAGTCAATTTAGGCGAACGAACGTTTTCGATTAATTCTTCATCAGGTCGTACAGTAATATGAGGGAGGGTAGAGTTAACTAAAGTTTTAAGCAAAACAATCAGTGATAAAGAGGAAAAGGGGAAAAGGTGTTAAGGGATCAAAGGGATCAGATTCTAGTCTTCACACCTACGAGTGGGTCTCAAAAAGCCACTTGAATGTCTTGTTTGAAGATGCCTTCTCTAGCATTTTGGCCTTATAGCCGAACCAGAAGGCAGTGGTGGCAAGCGAACTTATTGAATAATGCTTCAGGATCGCCGTATCACATTGCCGTCGCCCACCTGTGCGACATTTTATAGGCTGCAAATAGAAGTAAATATGCGAGTTCCAGGATGCAATTCAGAAGAAGAAGATGCGATCACTGAAAAAGTTTATTTTCCTGACGTCGAGAATCCTTAATCATAGATAATGGTAAGATAACCTGAGACATGCACAGATAGGTGTGACACATGTACAGCTGGCATGGTATTTATAGTTCGTAGCGATGATTCACATGCGTACTAAATATAATAGCTCCTGTAACCACCGCTTGGAGTTTTAATTAATGCGGTGATGGCTTGACACTTCACGTTCCACTAACTAATTGCCGCGATTGTCTTGTCCATATCGGAGGCGGGCTTGATAATTGATCAAAAATTATGCTCGCTGTTGCCAGAGTTTTTGCTGGGTTCGGCCCTTTTGCACGTGATTGATTTTCTCGCTCAAGCAATGTCTCAGTACGCAGTATAGGAACGCCAAAACGTTGCACTTGTTGATGGACTGGGGGCCTGAGACCATGACTCGAACAGTTCGCCGTTCACGCGGTCGCCATCCTTTGGCCTCGTTATACTTGAAAATATGGCACGATCCCGTTGAGTGAGCTGCAACCTGGGAATTGCCCAGTCGCTGCTGGAGTAATCTCCTGGTTTCTCCGACGTTTTTGCTTTGTCCAAAACTGCACCAGATCCAGTAAACGACTCCAGCCGTTTCCTGCCGTGGCAGAAGGCCTTTCGGTCTCATGACTTGGCGTCTGAGGTTGCTTCTGGCTTAGGCGCATGTCTCAGACTTTCCTACCATGACATCTGATCAAGGATTCTCGACAGAATCCGAAATGACAGGAAAATAAAACCCTTGTTCCAGTGATTGCATCTTCTTCCTCTGAATTTTATGGAACTTGGCTTGCCAAATGGACACTGGTAGCACTATCCCTGCTATAGAAGTATTTATCTCTCCGGTATTAAACTCTTAAGTAACGATTAAAATAATTGCTTATATAATTCAAACACTGCCGTTCATAGGAGAAAATGCAATATTCACAATTCACACTGACAAAAAATCGGAAAATTAACAGTTTTAGACAAGTAACATGTGCACTTGAAATCACTTATAAGGACCTGAAGAACAAAGCTCAAACTTAAATTAAATGTCTTTGGATAACTTATCCCAAATTGGGAATACGTACCAGTAATGACGAGTATTTTGTCAAGGCAACTATTATTCAGTTGCCTTAGGTAAGAACAACAATCCTTTGTTGAGCTTCACCATGGATACTCAAAATCAAATTCAAGTCACTGAAATTCATCAGCCAATATTTATAGTGTTGCATATGACTCAATTCTGCGAACGTTGCTGTAGAAACAAGGGAGTCTTGTCATTATAAAATACGTATTTGAGGTCCTTTTCTGTCAAAACCAAATGACAGTTACAAAAGCTGAAAATATTTCCTGACGCTTTAAGCGAAATCTATTCATAATTACTTCAGAATATTTGGCACATGCGGTTTTACTTATCATTACTTCCTATATGCAAATAAACAAAAACAGAGGATGTTCTTACGCCCTGTCTATGGGAAGTGGACAGCGCAGTCTCATATGTGCGTAAATCATTGGCAGAGGAGCGTCTGCGTGAAACGTCCGATGGCCCGAAAGGTCCTTCACAGACTGACACCGTTAGAAGATTTGCTTGTGACAACGGAGATGTAAGACGATTTGGCGGCTCAAGGGAATCAAAGAAATAATTTATCTCCGGAGTAGGCTGACTGCTAACTGTTACATTCTCCTCAGATGGAGCCGGCTCGACGATTGTTTTGGAAAAGGTATTGAGCAACTTTTAACAGAAGGAAGTTAAATAATATTCTAGTTAATTCAAGTTAAATTGTTCCAAATTTTAAGTTATTTATTGTCTTAAACGAATGTACACAAATATTTCAAAAAGAATATAGAGTATTAAGTAAAATATTAAACCTAACGCTTTTATAATTTGTCACTTCATTCAATTTTGACCGTTTAGAGGCAATCCTAATTAGACATTAACGCCAACCTCTTTCGGTTATCTTGCAGTTGCTGCCGAACCGTACGTGCTGCTACATACGTCGTCTACTAGGCATCCAGCTTTTTCCAGACCCGTTTTCTTAATGTTTCTAATGGAAGACACGCAACGGGTTTCAAATCGTCATACGAATATAAGTATTTACCCAGAGATCACGTGTTCTTCTTCCTCCTCTCCTTCAAAAACTTTATTTCCAAAATGCTAATATATTTCGCTGCTCTAAGAGCAATTTTTAATCTTGCTAAAATTTAAACGAAATGCTTAATACAACAACCATGTAGCTATGAACAACAATTGATATCGTTTATTAGCATGATATTTTAGTTTTATCTTCATCAAGGTAAGAAAATTCAATTAAAAAGTCGAAGGACTTATTCAATTTCCAACGCTGAATAACGAAATAAGTTAAAGTCTACTATAAGTATCTCGCGCAAATAAAATGCCTATTATTTCCATAAGCAAAACTCGACAAACACGAGTGGATTGGACGATTGTTTATCGGAATTAAGAAGAAACTTAGGAATGTATTATTTCAAGTTAACCGTTACCTCAATTTGGGTTAAAAAATATGCTTGCCCCAAAAGTAAAAGGCCACAGGCGAACATTGACATGTTCTTAACTTTTTACTCCTTTTTGAGATCAATACTTGTGACAACTTCTGCCATTAATAGTTGACATCTCTGTTTAATTGGATCGTAAAACTCAACGATTCTTGACCAAGCTACATAAAATCTGAAAAGAAAAAGATTTGAATGTGTACATCAGATAAGTGGTTAAATGCAGGTAACGGGATAAGGAAAAACTATCCTCCCACAAATAATCCATAATCCTCTCGATGCTGCTGTCCACGCAAACGAAACTGCCAATTCAATCCGCTAGAAGAAAAGGTCTCAGTAGCCATCAAACACTAAAACAGCCGAACAATACAGTGATAGTATTCTTTTTCCTTTTTTAAAATGTTATTTACAAAAGTTGCATGCATGTTTAGGTAAAACCACAAATCCTGGGCATTGAATTGATAAATTAAAGCTCATTTTGTTTCTATCAGTACTGAAACCCTATGCAGTCTTGGTTTACCAATAAGTTCTAAAAACTGATTTAATTTAAAATTGAAAGTACAAAGCTTGATCTTCGTCTGCTAGGTCATAATTGCGCTAAATAGCCTTGGGGTTTCTTAAATGGAATTGAAGTGCTGAAAGTTTGAATGCACATTTTGAACCGAAAGCAAAACATATGAGTTTAATTCACTTGACCCAATTGTGTAAAATGTGGTGGCAAGCGAAGCCATAATTACAACCAACTCTTCCTGTAGGAACTCGATAACTCAGTTGGCTAGAGCGTTGGCTGATAACAAGCTTCCCTTTCTGGCGTGGGTCTGAATCCCACCAAGGCCGCTCAGAGTCTCGCTAGTGGGTCATTTAAGCTATTCAAATCTGACAAACCTCTCCCAATATCATTTTAAATAAGTGGAAATCAATTAACTTTGTAAAAGTACGTGGAAAAATTCCAAATGCATCATTAAATTTTGTAAAACAAACGTTATTTCGTTTGTTTCCTGAAACGTAGTACAACCAATCGGGAGGTTAATAATGAAAATATATACAGCTGCTCTTTTTTAGTGATATAGGATTTCATTTAGTTACTTAGACGTCCGAGATTTTACTCATTTCTCACAAACGAGAAATTAAATATGTCCTTTCACCGCACATTATAAGTCCACACTCTCCACAAAAATACCCCTCACCTATTTTTCTGTACTCCTATTTCGTACACAGTTAAGCATAGAGGTTAGCATCGCTGATGCTACAAACCATTCTGGCACATGCGTGTTTTGCATGAATCAAGTGCAGTTTTCACTAAAAAAGACAGGATTGGTTTCACTGTATGCTCTTTGATGTGCAGTTACTTGAATCTTAACCGCCATTTTATCTGATCTTCATTTGCCTGTGGGTTTTCAATATGCATTGGTTGGATTATTGTGTCTACTTAACACCTGCTTTTACACCTCTTTATTCTTTCGAACTACAAAAATAAACAGAGTAGCGCAAGACCTTGGTACCATTTTGAAAGAATTCCAAATTGGAGTTGACTCAAGTGTTAAAAAATTCTAGGCATTTGGCGGGATTTGAACCCGCGCATCAAAGAAAGCCTTTGCCGGAGGCTAATGTTCTACCGCTAAGCTACAAACGCCCGCTTCACGCCATGATATCAATCACACTTGGATCGATATTACCTGCTCAACTTTTCGCTCATATGGAATCCACCAATACGGGAGCAAGTTGACTGCCCAAGCCAGATTTCCTAAGAAATCATATAGAATCCACCAGAATGACTACTAGGCTGACTTAATTATTAAGTTGGTTTGGCAGATTTGCTTAATTTGAGTTGATCCAAGTGTGAAAAACTCTAGGCGTTTGGCGGGATTTGAACCTGCGCATCAGAGAAAGCCTTTGCTGGAGGCTAATGTTCTACCGCTAAGCTACAAACGCTCGCTTCACGCCCTGATTTTAATCACACTTGGATCGATATTACCTGCTCAATTTTTCACTTATATGGAATCCACCAATACGGGAGCAAGTTGACTGCCCAAGCAGGATTTCCTAAGCAATCATCTAGAATCCACCAGAATGACTAATAGGCTGACTTAATTATTAATTTGGTTTGGCAGATTTGCTTAATTTGTAGGCAAAGGCTTTCTCTGATGCGCGGGTTCGAATCCCGCCAAACGTCTAGAGTTTTTTCCACACTTCGGTCAACTCAAATTAAGCAAACCTGCCATACCAACCTAAAAATTCCAAATTTGTCTAAAGTTTGCAATATATTCTGGCGCGATTCGACATGAAGATGGTAATAATAGCGCCTGGGCATTGTAGATCTTCCGGTGTTATGTGGTTTGCCTGCCTAATTCTATCCACACTGAATGTAAGACTTCTTTGCTGAACGTTTTTGAGTAAGATTTTCAAAATAAAGCGTAACTCTCTTGTGCTGCTAAACAGCTGTTATTTAGACCACTTGGGTGAAGTAAATTGACTTCAAGTCAAGCTTAAATATGCAGGCTAATAAGTCCAAAATTTTGAAGTGTTCGCAAGCTGTCGGGTACACAGCTGCCTTTACAATTTAGTGATTAGCTTACTTAAACCTCCTGTATTGTGAACCCGTTTACAGCGTTAATTTGAAAGAACATCAATGCAGAATTCATAACGGGTATGTACACGGGCGTGCAATTAATTTCTATTGAGCATGCATGTGCACAGCATTTTACGCGTATTTGTTACAATGGAAAAGCTAACATGGCTGACCAAAGTTTTGCTTTCCAATGATTTTTACCCAACAGTGTTTTACGCTGAACATTAAACGTTCCCCCACCACTAACGGAACTCCCATTTACTACTCTGGCCTGCGGTTGGACTCATTTCTCCGGCCCTGAGAGCAGCTATAAGAGCTTGTAGTCTAGGCAGATAATATTGCCGGCAACGTCAAGGGTGAACAGAATGGACATTTCTGGCTTATTAGCCATTGTCAGCCAGTCATACCCACACCGAAGTTGTCCACCGGCAGAGCTCCAAACTCACGACATTTTCAATCAGAGTCAAAAACCCTAACCATTTGGCCACGAACTCGTTCTCATTATGCAAGCGGTTTTTTTATGAGAGTCTAACGCCGTAACCAGTGATCCACGCGATCGCTCCACCGCCGAGTTAGGTCGGAAAGTGTTGATGCTCGTTGATGAAATTTCCCCGACCGCTAACAAAATGCACTTCTACCGCTCTACCTTGAAAGCAGCTTTAGCAGTATAGGTAGATAATTTTACCAACAAAAACAAAGGAGCCTGGAGTATAAATATTTTCCCAACTAAACGAACGAGACGATGAACTCGTGGCTCGATCATTAGACTTTGATCGAATAGACGCGAGGGCGAGTTTCGAGTGGTGCACCATTTGTATCCGCGCACGAATGGCTGACGACGGCTAATAATACCAAAATGTTTTTGTTTTTGCCAACAATACTACATGTTTGATCCTTCATTTCCGTCTCTGAATTGTGTTTTCAGCCATTTTATCTGTTTAAAAGCAACTTCCTCCTTCTATTTTAGGAGAAGTAAAGAGAAAACTATAATTTCTGCAGGTACTTTAAAAGGTGCCTGTTAGCTAACATTAGAAGGCAGAGTAAGAATTGGCCTTGGTTTTAGCATATTCGGTGACATTTTTGTAGGAAGCTTGCATTATGCATGCAAACCTGCCATGCTAGGGAGAAAAGGAATAAGGTGTACGCACAGGCAGTATGACGTTACCACTTCCACGTCGTTGGATGCGTCGATTCTCCGATGAGGGCAAAGGTATGCCTAAGCCACTTTCCGGCAATCCATGCGTTCTTTCGAAGGTATCTACAGTCCATAGATATACGCCAATAAAAATGAATGTGGACTGCAAGTACATAAACTTTCTGGAAAAGTTAATCGAATTGGCATGTGGATCTTACCTACTTCGGTTTTGCACGTTTTCTGTTCACTTTAAGGAAGAATAAAATAATTATTTTAAATATGTCAATGTTAAAAGACCATCGGTTTGCAATAAGAATACGTTTTATTTATTTGAATCTCGCGAGTCTGGGAAAGTTTGAATTCTATTTGGGACAATGCATTGCGGTAAACAATTCAAGTGCAAGATGACCACATATTGTTTACCATGTCTCCACAAATTTGCTAAATAAATATTTAACTTTCGAAGAAATTATGGAATGAGTGCTCAAAATACAGTCGAAAAAATCAAATATAAGTGCACATTAAATCAGAGTAGACACCGTGTGGTGCTGAGTACAAGTTGAGTTTTTACAAATAAAACTGTATTTATGTGTAAGTGATGGTTGAGCTCATCCACAATGTTGACTGTTAAAATAGTACGTAGAGAACTGGAGTAGATTACCATAAACTCGCCGTCCATACATCCGGTGAATTACTAGCGTTGTGCAATGCGCGAAGTTGCCTGTAAGTAGATCACTTGATTTCATATTTAGATCTGAGGACTGGAATGTACTAGTTCATTTGGATCAAGTTGTGCCCCGTCAAAACGAATTATACACACAACAAAAAACACAAAAAAGCACTTGTTCATTTTAAAGTCAAATCCAAGAGGTTTTGTTTCGGAAACTTAGTACTCTTCCATTAATTGTCAATAGGATGTTAAAACACAGTTGCATGGTTTCAGATTGGGTGATTTTGGACTAGGTTTCTGCTGCTTCTACATATTCACCGCCCACATTTAGCTATTGCGTTCAGCAAGTACACTGGCTTCAAAAATATTTTTCAGATGATGACGGAAACCAA
This sequence comes from Ligula intestinalis, assembly GCA_036362985.1. Classification (NCBI taxonomy): domain Eukaryota; kingdom Metazoa; phylum Platyhelminthes; class Cestoda; order Diphyllobothriidea; family Diphyllobothriidae; genus Ligula; species Ligula intestinalis. The sequence continues at coordinate 13,238,300 of JAYGXS010000006.1, read as the reverse complement.
ATCATTCAGGTTAGGCTTTTTCAGTTTTGGCAGTTATCTCCGGAACAAATCCTTTGCTCAATCGGTTGTTGTCAAGAATTCGCAAAGCCTGCAGGTTGTTATAGGAGTCACTTTGCGAGTAAAATGTGCTACTGAAACTAAATACTTACTCTTCAGTCGGGAAGAGCGATCCACAGCACAAAAATTATATATTGAAAAATAAAGTAGGTAGGGAAATGTAAAAAAGCAAAGAGCTAACATAGTAAAATATTAACCTGTCTGTTCGTTGGAAAGTAAAATGTAAAATTATTTGGATATTCCTGAAAATATTTACAAATCTGGATGTTATTTATGCTGCAATACAGCCATATGTTCGATAACGCACAATCAGGACTTGTCAACCTATATATTCCTTTGTCCTACAGTGCTATTTTATTTTTTTTACTGCCATTTGAATATAATCATAACAATATTTAGCCTAAAGCATTAACACGTTTGCAGGAAATTGGTTTAAGTAAGAATCAATGGGCATATTTTGATTTATAAGATTTTCCGGCAGGATATTGAATAGACATGCACTCGGGCAACTTCTTTTTTACCTAGCAATATTTGAATATATAATTTTTTTAAATATATTAGTGTCTTCTGCTATGAGTCTGCTATTCTTGACTGACTATTTGAGTAATTGCTCCATTCACTAATGCCTGAAAGTATTAACTAATGGCACCGTTAACGTGCGTTAATTAAGCTGCCTAAAGTTATCGGACTTTTTCAGTGACTCTTGTAAACACTTCTTCGTTTAGCCGCGATATATGCTAGATGGTACATTGATTAGTTATTTCGGCTGTAACAAGACACTGTGACAGCAGAATATTAACAAAATAAAATAAATTGGGTTTTCGTGAAAAGGCCACTCACAATTCACTAACATGCACGCATATTTTTTGGTCTTGTACTTTGTCGTCATCACGATCATTTGAATCCTTTTCTGGCGCAAAGTTCAGATTTGCTTCCTCTGGAAATAGTCCTCCAAGACAATCAAGAAGTTCATATAGAGTGGACATCAGATACTTAAACTAAAAGATTAAAAAGTTGCATAATAGTTGTTAGCAAACGCTCTGTAAAGGGAAAAACAGTCCGTTTAACGAGGTTGAAGGTATATTTGCGTGCACTAGTCATTCAATTGCGTGATCAGCCAACGCTTTAAACGAATAAACTGCTTCGGTGAAATTATTATAATATCTTCTAAAAATGCACTTTCTCCATTCAATCCGGGCTATCTGTAATATGAATCATATTTATGCTTCTGATAAATATTGTATAAAGTTTGCACTTACCTATCAATTATTAAGACTTTGTTTATTTAAATATGTCTAGTATAGATAACATATTCTAATGTACAACGTTGCTTACATTATATAACGACATGGTTCAATTGTTGAGGCTGTTTCCGGTTAGGAATGTATCAAAGGCGTGACAAAAAACGTAATTTAATTGGTAGTATGAATAAACGAATAGGCATTTTGTTTTGGGGGATGACAAAGATTACGCAACATCCGTTTTGCTATTCAAAGTGCAGTTTTCTGAGCTTCATTAAAGAGAAAGATTTTGTAAGTACTTAGCAGCTTAGAATTTGTTTTATATATCTAAGACAGGCATCATTCTAGTTGCGAAGAAGCAATTTCATTTCGCAACACAATTTATCTTTACCCCTGTTTAGGTTTTTCTACACTTCTCATAATGATTATACTTGAAGTGTAATTGAATTGCGTTTTTATATACAATAACTACAGTCGCAAACTTTAGGCGATAGGAAGAAATGTATTTTTTTAAAGTTACTTCATTTAGATCCATGTCGTCACTCTATCGTAAACTTAACAACTCTTATTACATAAAATGCAAGAGCCAAATTCGGTTGGACATCTAATGAAAAGGCTACACATAATTAATTTCTAAAAATTTAATTACTAATTAACAATCTATTTGAAAAAAGGTTTTTTAAGGCGAGACACATAAGATTCGAACGGATAAACTTTTAAAACATTGTTTAATCAGATGGTTTCATAAAACTCCGTTGATGAAACACATAGAAGCTTCATCGAAAACGAAATACTTACCTCACTAAAATGCCAGTGCTTGGCTAGCGTGTGAGTAAGAAGGTTCGGTATTAGTTCCAATGCAAGCGTCTGTGGTTGCATAGCATGCATGCATCCATGAGTAATGGCCCTGAGCAAGCCTGAAATTTGCAGGAACGAAGGCTAGACGCTGAAAATAACATGCCATCTGCAGAATTCATATCTTCGTGACGATATTGCTTTGGGTGACCTTGAACATACTCTTTAACTTTACAATTCCGGATAGTGTGTAGTTGTGTTTGTTGATGAACGCCCATTAATGCAATTAATTTTGCATTTTTCTTCTGGTTTTGTGCACTTATTCTCTATTTTTGATTGTTTTTACAATTTATTCATTTTAATGGTGAAAAAGGTGCAAAATCAATCGAGTTCTTTAAGCAAAACTGGTTTCCAAATTAAACGTCGGCGTAGTTTCTTTCATGTTTTGAATTGCAAAAAACATTTCAATTTCTAGAAAGCATTTCAGACAGCAACAGCACAATAATTACGTGACATTACCTATGTGTGCGTTATCTGCCCCCAAACAAATTCCGTTGGGAGCTTTGAAGTATGGCAAGAGAAAAAAAGCCCTCTTACCGATGATAAAAACTTTGAATTTTTTAAAGAATATTTTAATCACACCACAGGGACATATATTGCTGTTCTCAGCATGGTTTTAGTACTGTTTTCTATGTTATATAAATACTTCATCATAAGTGCAACGCCGAAAAATTATAAAATTGATTTTTACAACAATTATCTTTGGAATATTCCCTATTGCGGGAGTTTGAACAAAGGCTCTTCGCTATTATGACTTTGTTTGATATGTAGGAAATAAGGTGCTTGGTCAAAACGAACGGGATGCTTAATCTGCTTACACATTTTACGGAGAAGTTGTGTAGTCCAAATTGACTTACATTAGGTTCGATAATTTAACATACGTTTGGACAGATATTGTGAATTTCTCATGAAGAAATAGGTCAGTGGGTCAAAAAAGTCCCTCGTTGGAAAGATCAAGTTCAATTCAAAGGTACACGTTTGCATATGTAGAAATGGGAAATTGATTTGGAAAGGCAACAAGAGACCAAAATGCCCATGTCTAGCTTGTTAGCCTTCAGCAAACAGGCATACATAATTCCACGCATACGTCATTCGAGGTTCAAATTCAAAACTTTTGGTTTTTAATCTGAATACTTTATCAGTGGACCATGACACATTCCTTGTCGGTTGAGATAACCAATATGATTATTATATAGAGGTCGCCGATTTGTGAATAGAAAAATGTATCTTTCGTATTTTTTCCGGCTCACAGTGAGCCTCGTTGCACAAAAGTAAAGGTTTGGCCGCCAAAAAGACTTCCTTGATATGTGTGTTCGACTACCACCGAAGCCGCGCGTTTTTCGCAATCGGATCAGCTGAAATTATTCAGATCTGTCAAACCCCTAGTAATTATGGTTTCACTCACAGTCCATCCAGTGGATCTTGGATGATTATTTAGGAAATCCCGCCCGGCTGTAAGCTTACTGTATCCAAACTTGTGGATTCTATACGAGCAAATCGACCCAAGTGTGTGTAAATTCACGCCAACATGTGAGCCTCGTAGCTTCATGGCATAGCGTTGGCTGCGCAAAAGCCTTTCCTAGTGTGTCTGTTTGACTCCCATTGAAACCATAATGTTTTTAACAATTGGGTGAGCTCATGAAAGCTTTATCCATAAATATATACATTTGCTACACAATCATACGATTACCGTATGAACACGCAGTCGTCTGTAATTTACTTAGTGTAGCTTCTTGCTACCGACACTACATATGCGCATTTAAAGAGTTTGGTTCCACTTCTCTCGCTGGAAACAGAGCAATTCCACATCCGCAAAGAAGGTCTCAATGCGTTATAAGGCAGTGCCATAGTGACGAGTAAAGTAGGTGTAATATTACGATATTATTATGGAGTACAGTTGGAAGAACAGTGGTTCACATGGATCCAGCATTATCCATCAGTAAATGGGTTAGACTTTTATCGTTGTAAGGGAGTTGACAACACATGTGCCTTGCACTTATTGTGGATAAACTTCAGTCATTACCATTTTTTGCATTTTTTTCTCTTTCATTCCCAAAGTAAATTTGGTCACAGTTGTGGTTATTGGGGTCCCTCAATATGGACGTTTCGATGCTGGAAAAAATGCTGTAAGTTGCTGTCGCAACAAATATATTGTTCACCTGCAGTTTCAGCTAACAACTCTTAACCTTATCGAGGCATAGAAATTAGAAGTAGGCGGTTTACAAGAAGTTTTTGGGGTACAGAGGATCCAGCCATAATTACTAGATGGTAACATATTTTCTTTTGTTGCGTACACGTGCGCCGCATTTTGACGTAATTACGTGGATGGCCAAGCAATTTGTGTACGCAAAATGAGTTTTAACTTCGCAAACATCTTTTCCGTTTAGATTGATGGGAAGTAATTCCAAGATAATGTCTCAATGCGCCGCATCATTTTGTTTCAGAAAAATTCTAGAGGGTAAGTACTGCATCCAAGTGATCACGCTGGGTCCTTTGCTTTTCCATTTTAATTCTATTTGTGAGAGCGGTCTTCGTGCGATCAGTATAATTTGTCCAGTAATGTCGAAATGGTAAACTACAGGCCGAATATATGCTTTTGGTCTGTGCTTGGAAAAATATGGTGTTTTCATGCGCTATGTTGGAAAATTGGAACTAATGTCACACCTACCTTGGCCTTTATATAGTTCCTAGCAAAATGTGTTTTGAGACGGACGGTTTGGACTTTATCTATGATTTTAGTCCAGTTTCATTTACGTTTAAAGCCATACCTCTAATCACGATATCCAGCGTACCTGAAAAAAGGACAAACCATGACTTTTAGAGAATAAACATTTGTAATTTGGGTGTTTTTAATGCATTCTGCTGATAAAATATATGTATGGTAGGAAATAGAGAATTCAATTCCGAAACGCCAAACAACCAAACTGTACGTACTCGACTTTGGGTTTTGAATATTGAACAGGAAACTTCTTATTGCTCTTTTGACATGCCATAGGTTCAGCCCGAAGAGTAACATGGAGCTCTCATCTTGTGCCCGATGATCGTGAATGTTGTACCTGACATCATCACATTAATGCCAACTATGCAGTGACCTTGCGTTTCGCTGGCTAAAAAACCGGCATCCGTTAAAATAGCTACTTAAGTAGCATGCATTTTGTAGATGATTTTCAGTTTGCCCATACATTAAAATACGTTTTGTAAAAGACCTTAACCACAATACACTTATTGTATCCACAAAGTATACAAGTAAGTTTTCTGCTTATAATATTTTTAAAGAAAGGGTATCGTAGATTTCCAAGAAATTTCGAGAAATGCTACATTGGAGAACATCATATTGTATTATTCTATTTATTAGCGCTGTTTGTGTAGTATGCAACGTTTTCTGTATCGCCCTTGAATGTTTTTTGATTGCTATATGGCCTCCTTTACTTGACGTATAGCAGTTTTGAATTCTTACTGCTTGGAAAATATAAGACTTTTAGTTGTGAGCTGGAATGTGATGAAAAAATGTAGGTGTTTTACCAATCTCGTCAAGGAACAATTAATTTCCGCTTTGCCAAGGATCTCGCAACGCAAACCCTCAAGACCGTCACACAGTGACTTAGTCGATATGATGAAGTGGATTCGACAAAGCAAAGGAAGACCGGAATGGCCATTTCTGGTTTATTAGCCGTCGTTAGCCAGTCATATCCAATCTTGAAGGTTGGCACCCCCAAGATTTGAACCCGGGACCTTCGGTCATTGTGTTAGAGGCACTGCCTCTAGTCTACGGGTTCCCTGCTCTGTCGATTGTGATCGGGAATCTGATGAATGAATGTAGGTGTTTAACCAATCTTGCTTTGTCGGATCCACTTCATCATATCAACTTAGTCACTGTGTGATGATCTTGAGGGTTTGCGTTGCGAGCTCCTTGGCACAGCGGAAATTAATTGTTACTCGTCGAAACACCTACATTCATTATAAGGCTTGTAGTTGTGAAGCCCTAGATGGAGAACAAAAAAGCATTGTGTTCAGAAAGTCGTTTTCGGTATGGAAAGTGTACCCTGAATATAAATGCCCTATTTTTGCTTATAAAACGCGAAGATAATACTGACTACAAACACGTAAGACTAAGAATAATTGTTGGTTTTGCTTTCTATAAAATGAATTTGAATATATACAAGGGATAAGGAAATAAATGGAATAATTCAAACAACATATCGAATCCTTTCTTTTGTTTCGCAAGCAGCTGAAAATAAGTTTTTCAAAATTGTGGTATGTTGACAAGTCACAAAGGTAATAGTATTAGGCTGCATAGTAACGTATACTTTATAGGTTCATATGGGTTAGAACGAAACCCTTCTTACGCCTAAGAAATTAAGCAACGATGTAAACGTATTCTTAAAACGCAGAACCTATATAAACTAAGGAATTAAGGACAATGATATTAGCTGGGCAGACGAAAGTCATTAACTTTAGGAATTAAGTGTTCCAATCTAATGAGCTGATAGGTTAATACAACAAACTATGTTGAACTTTAGATTATGACAGTAAATGGGTATTCTGTTTTCAAACAAGGCACCTGGACGTTATAAAAATGAGACAGTTTGGAGCAAAATGGAACTATCAAACATTTTTCTAGCTAAGTGCACAATATTTTAGACATATTTTCTGGAAGAACCGATAAAATCGAAGGATCCAGTTCAAGTAAGAAGTTCAAAAACGGAAGGTGCGATCACCGTTTTTCTTCTGATACTCAGCTAAATTTAAATATGCCATTCAAAATAACTTTGATTTTAACCAAGTGACAATGCTGGGAGTGTTTTTCTAAAAACTGGTTTACTTTTGTGCTAAACGTTTGGAAGCTGTCATTAATAGAATTTAATAATGCGAACGGCTTATGAATATCAAGTTTCTATCATAGTCGCAAGATGTTTAAAAAGAATTTGACTTTTGTGATTACTGAGGCTGAAATCTTAGCTCTTGATTTTCAAAAGATAGATTCTATAATGTTCTGTTAAATTTTTCATGTGTGCCTTTTTCAGTGTTTATCCGGACTAACGCATTCAAACCGAAGTGTCGATTTTTCATTTCAAAAGCTTTTATGTTTACTAAAGCCAGGGTGCATCTACTTCCTAAGTTTGACAACACATTTATAAAGTGCTAACAGGCAGTCATTTATAAACGCACATAGTATGAATTACCAGACGGAGAACCCAAACGCAAAAAAAAACCTAGACATGTGCTGCCCTTATTTCCGTTGCAGAATTACGCAGTTGTAAGCGAATCGGCTTAGCAGTCAGGCTATATGCGTTCCTCATGGGATTTCGAATAAATATTTAAAGTGAATTTTTACATCTTCTAGCTGGTACCTGCGCTGGAAGGAGCAATATTTTGGTAAGAATTGTACTCTTCTATGTGCCTGATTGCAGTCTATGCAAATAGGCGTATTTTTGTTGAAAATAAAAGAGTTCAGCTCAAATATTCAAATCTATCTTCTGTTTGAGCTAAAAGCGCTCTATACCAAATGATTTATCAAGCGTATTGCATCTGAGAAAATTAAGTAGGCCGAATGTAACATAAGAACATCCGTAGGAGGGCAATAAGTAAACGGGATGGGGGGAGCAGCGTGTCTCGCAGCAAAAATATTAACAAATCATATGCTTAGATAAGTCGTTGCCCTGGCATTATGACCAATCATGCGAAATATGCTTTACTCGGGCCATCGAACTAAGCAAATCATTGAATAAAACCTATATAAAATAATGATCCGTGACAAATTTTTGCTTTCCGCCTTTAAGTTTCCTCTAAAATTAATTTGTGAATTTGTTGCATATCTGTATGCTCAATGTCTATGGACATAAGTCGAAGGCTTTCAGCGACTGCGAGCTAACTGCTTATATTGACAAATTAGCTGGTACCCTCGCCGTCAGTACGTTAAATAATTTCATACGCTTCCATCTTGTGTATATTACGCACTTATCTCGCCGTACCTGAGTGAATTCAGATCACATATTTACATCAAATTTTCGTTTATGTCTATACACCCTGAATATACTGATATACAGCCAGTGGAATTAATAATTTCGAAGGAGATTAAAAAGCGAAAATTTCAAAAATATTGTAACGGAAAGGATACAGGGAATGCTGGAGTCCCACTTATTAGCTGAAGGCCTAGCAGTTATGTCAAGCAGTGGCGAGAAAAATTGTCTGAGCTTTTAGACTATACCTGTAGGGCCATTATGGTAAAAATCAAGTTAGACTTATAATATTACTTATCTTCTTGATCTATTATTTTTCTCATTTTTTGTTATTTGCCATTTGTTTTCGTGACAGATTGCCATTTTATGCAGTTGCGTCATGCCTTAGCCTACACAGGTAAGAAAACAAATACGTGTGAGAATCCGATGCACCTGTACCTTATGTAAACATTTATTTCGCATATTGTCAACAAAGCGACTGAGTATTGTCTCATTCAACTTTGACATGTTATGGAAACACTATTATCCGTGATGTCCTGAATTACATATTAGGCAACTATTGAAACTGTTGAAGTTTTAAAATATAGTCCAGAACAGCCGTCTTTAACGTTCAAATATTAAATATTCCGTAACGCCTAAGCATACAGTCCTATATAATTTCGAAACAAAAACATTATTTGTAGCAAAAATCGGCGTTTACGTAAAAGAGTAAAGGAGAACCTCCCTACGTCGATGCAAAAAATCCTTGCGCGGATCTCAGCGGAAATGTTCCGGTGATTAATAAAGTTCCAACCAAATACCCAAAGTCTCTGGGCCAGCTTCTGCTATCAACATCGGAAGTAGCCAATATCAGGTTGCGAAAGCCGGTCGTGTGTGCAGTAAATAACCTCTAGCCAGCTCTGCGTCTGGCATGGCCAACCGCGGATAACTGCTTTCTTCCGCGATCTCGATTTCTCTTCCTCCATCCCCCTTTACCCTGGAATGGTTCCACCAAGCCCTACTCACCGCGTTACCAACCAGTGCTTATCGACCTCTCTCATCGATTCCCACAACTGACCGCATGCTTAATGTTTTTCACCCCATGTGAATTTATGCACGACTGATGTACGTTCACCAACTGCTCCACTGCAACTGTAAAAATGTTATAAAAAAGCAAACCCAGGCGTAATATTCACGCCCAAAAGTGTATTCTTCCCCTAAAATGTAAGTCAAAGTTGCAGTAGAGGACTGGTCTTTTTTCAAGTGCTAAACTCTGCACTTATTTTATCTCCTGCATTCACCGCCTGTTCATCGTTCCATACGAAACAGTGTATCAAATCAGATGCAAAAGCCAATCCACTTACTGCGTTTTGCGAACTTAAAAACGCATATGTTAGGTCGTTAATAAACAGAAGGATGGTAAGTAAAAATTATCTGACCATGCTGCGTCCGTCCTTAGTTCCTAAATTGAAGGATAAAAGGACCCGTTACAGTTGCTGAATAATATGGGGCACAAAAACAGTGAGTAAAAATAAATTTAAGATAAAGCCAGTATCTGTACCGGCTTTGCACTCACTGTATGTTTCTGCATTGGTTTCTTGTCATCAAAACTGGTTACTTAGGAAATCCTCGTCTGATCGTGAACCCAATGGAAAAATAACATACACAATTTAAGCAGTATCATACAGCAACTGCGCAGTAAGCAGATGATCAGACCCAAGGGATTTTCTGGCTGGAATATGAGTCAAAGTTTGGTCATTACATTTTGATTTATTGATTGAAATTGAGACTCAGAACAACTTTTTTCTAAAGAAAACTCTATGTTTCATCTTGTGTATTGATGGGTTTCAAGTATTATTGTAACAAAATTAGATGTGACGACGTATCTGAGGAACATATTTTGCTTATTATTATGGCAGAACAAAACCTGTTACTTTTATGCTTTGTGATATCCAAGATCACTATTACACGCAAGACAAGTTAAAAAAGCTCACCCGGAAAAAAATGAGCTAAATTTTGAAACCAATCAGGTGAATGCAAAATGTAGGGAATTGCATTCTTTTCCCGAAGCAGGAAATGACTTCAACCTTTAAAATTATTCCATGAATATTTTTGCAGTTATCGCGCAAACAAGCGGTATTAAACTAACTTGACTATGCTGTGTATTAGCACTGGCGAGATAAATATAGATAAGGATGGTTATTAAATTTAAACGCGACAAGGTACTTTCTGTAAATATAATCTTAAAATTGTTTAATTTAGAAACGCACCGAACGAAAAATGAACAGTTTTCACGAAGTGAAAATATATATTCGACTAAACTTTTGTGAAGTTGAAGGCCCAAAATAGGTCCTACCATAAAAAATATAACAGAAAAAACTCTTTTATATTCAGCAGGAATCGAATAACTTAGATTCAAAAACATTCTAAATGATCAAACATACAAATTTCGACACTGCCTTTAACTTCGAAAAAGGTAATTTAGAATAGATAGATGTTAGTTGAGTATCTGATTAAAGTCTGTTTTTCACAGGCGCCTTATTAAGAACAGTTTCTCAACTGATCTCAAGCATATTTCCCTTTGCTTTTGTTGTGAACGTTTAATGATGTTAGCAATGGTTTGGTCGGTCTACTTATATAAAGTAAATGGCCGTCTTCATGAAATAAGTATCAAAAAATCAATTCTTCATTGAAAGCTTTTAAGAAATATGCTGGTTTAAATGTTTAAAATAAAAGATGGAACAAAAAACTGACGGTAATTTTTATTTTGCTAATAGTTTTTGCGGTCAGATTAATTGGGCTACAACACGGGCATCTTCTTTGAACGCGGAGGCGGATGTTGAAATGGAAACATCCTTCTCAATCTTCTTCGTTCGAAGCACAGATAATGGTGAGAAATTGAAACACTGGGCAAAAATTTTTCCGCCTACAATTCACTGTGTTAGTGAAGCTCGATTTACTTAGTTATCGATCCTCGGGAACAAACAATCAACATACACAAACATATGTTCTGGGCGATTAGCCAGTTTTGGAATTCGCGAGCCCTGTGGAGCGAATAGCGGTATACATGCCTAGACGTTGTCCAGAAAGACTATTATATAAGTACAATATGTAAAACATTAATATGACAAGAGAACACAAATTTGGCTACATGATGCGTTCTATACAGGCAAGCCCTGTGAATAGCTTTCTTTAAATGCTTGTTTTTTTTGTAAAACTAAGATCAGCCTGTGAAAAATCGCAACTGGATTGATGGAAGGCACACAATTCATTTTCGTATAATTTTGACGCCCAGTTTTTCGGCAATCCTATTTCCCAAAGGTAAGAACGAAGAAGAGGGAGCGGGTTCATGGACAAAATTATATTTGAACTGACGTTTCGAAAATCTTCTCGCTTCCATCATCAGGGTGTTTTGGTAGCTGAGTCTGGTGATCTTGATTTAGCCAGCCTTACCGTCCACCTCAAATTATATCGGTGTTGGGCCTGTGAATATTGACCTGCCCGTTCGTTGCCGACCTCATTTGGTCTCCTGGGTGTAGGCTGGTTGTGGGCTTGCGTGACCTTCGTCCCCTCTGCGGTCGGTGTAATTGTAGGCGAGTCAATATGCTTGCTGGCCTCACCCACATCCCCCGGCGGACTGATCACTCGTTGCTGTTTACTTGAGTTGTGCTTTGCCTCGTGCTTGCAACGGTGAGACAGTGTTTGATGTCGGCCGCGTGACCTCTGACCACCAGCCCTATTTCCCGTTGGCATTGGCTCTCGGTCCTGCGTACTCGTTTGTCCTAGTGGCTCTGGCCGACTTGATTTGAGGCTTGTGCGAAGCGCTTGGTAGGTAAATTGATTCACCTACAACTACGCTGACCGCAGAGGAGACAAAGGTCGCGCAAGCCCACCAGCAGTCAACATCCGGGAGACCAAATGTGATCGGCAACGAACGGGCAGGCCAAAGTTTACACATGCAATACCGATATAATTTGAGGCAGACGGCAATGCTGTTTAACTCAAGACTACCAGACGCCGCTACCACAACACTCTGATGATGGAGGCGAGGAGGTTTTCTAAACGTCAGTGCAAATATAATTTGGTCCATGAACCTGCCCCGTTTCTTCTACCTTAACTTTGGGAGATGATTAACGCGATAACATATATGGACCCCGAAACTTTTGGCACATAAATATGTTATTGTGCATATGCAATTTTTGTGCTTACTTATATGCATGGACACATTATTTTTTCCTAAGTGTTAAGTCTGTTCTCCTTGCACGAATTATGAATTTTTCGACAGTTCCCTTTTCTTAAGTGAATCATCTGTTTTCATCTGCAGTTTAGAACTGCTGTTTCTGGAAATGCTCGTGCAGTGACTTCAGATTTGCTAGTTTTTGGGTTAATAAAGTCGCACGTAATGTGTTAGATCACGTTAGCGTGCAAGCTTTGACACCATTTATTAACAACTTTTAACAAATTTGATTCTCCACAGGCAAAAAAGTTTTCAAAAATCAAATTTGTCCACAAGCAAAACAATTGAAAAAGCGAGAACCGCTATGGAATGCGTGTAGTCGTGAGTCAAAGGTAGAAGAAGAGTGACGCTACTGATGAATTATTTTAAAGATGATAAAGTCTACGTAAAGAACAACAATCTGCTTAGTGATAGATTCAGCTAAGATATGCAAAAATATTTAGTTTGCGGAAAAATATAAAAATAAATTAGGCGAAAACAAACAAAGACACCTCCGTTGCTTAATATACCAATAGTTATAGAGACGCTAAAATTGCCAGTTGAGTTTGTTTTAACCATGGACAGACAGCATAAAAATATTAAAAACATCAAATGGTACACCAAAGAAAAACAATTTAAAGTAATTACCACGAGAATAAGTGCCAACCGCTTTTCAAAACATTATAGCATGGGCAGTTTTAAATCTGAAGAGCGAAAGGGCGTTTCAAACAGTAACATTCTTCAACAAGTAACAGCAAGCTCTTTCAATTAATTTATCCATTATAGTTTCCTTTTCAGAAGCTCCGCGTGCCAAAGAGAGGATAAACATTCCAAGGCTTCCTATCATCTAGCCTGATGGGTAAATGACGATTCAAACAATGGTTGCACCCATCCTGCTGAACGTTCATTATAGCCACAGTTGAATTCTCAGTTTAATGGACCATCAAAAAATAAGAGCTTTTATCAGAAGATGACATATTTAAGAAAATAAAAATGTTATTCTTGGAGCCTAGTTTTAAAATAGCACATAAGATGGTTGCCGATCGAGGTAAGTGCCACTCCTGGGCAGCGCACGTAATAATTAAACTTACTATAGGGACTGGAGCTCTAAAGCCGAATGTGAAGCTTCATAATAAAGAAGTTAGAAAACAGAGAAATAAGCTCACAAATATCCCAATGCACAGTTAACTGCCCAAAATTCAAAACATGCAACAGGAACCTAGTGAACAGGTTTTAACTTAAGTCCATTGAACGCACACCGAAAAACATTCCTTAAAGTATTTTATGTAATTAGATAAGCAGAGGTCCTTTGCAGCCATTTGAAACCCAAGACCAGCCGCTGACGCATGACTCATCTAGCCTGCCTGTTTGTCCACTGCCTCTTAGGGCTAGGCGCTAACTGTCCTTGACCGACGCGCATATACCCCTCAGCGCGACCGCGCGCTCACGCTAGCCAGGTTACGTCATTTCAAGGTCGCACCAAAACATAGTCTAGACATCAGCCGTGCAATTGGCCGCCGGACAAAGCATATGCCGGTGACGCCTGGTAGCCTTATCACTCCGGAACCAATCTGAATATGTAACGGATGCACTAGTCCGCAAGTTAACATTCCTTCCATCAATTTATCCTATCCTTTTGCAGAATACACTATTCCTAACAATCCGGCTTTCTCACCGTCTTCTCTCCTCACTTAAAGGAACCATGACCCTGGAAGGTAGTAGCCGTTAGAGTTAAACGTTCTAAGCCTTAACACCTGTTTTAGGATGCAACGAATGCTTACAGTTATTGTTGCCTCTTTACAACAGAAATTCAAAAAGCATTTTATAACCCTTCCCAATTTGGCATCATAAATAATGGTAGCAACCATACCAGTTACAGTTTTACATGTATTGAGCTTAACTTCCCTACATTTTTGAGGTCTGCGATATTATCACGCCCGTCTATGCCTCAACACCAAGGACTGGTTATTATGCACCCCAGAAAAAACGAAATACGTAGTAAGAAAATTTGCTTCATCCTTTTTGCACTGCCTGATATGATACATTTTCCAACAATTTTTTAAAAAATAATTGTGTATCGCTCTTCCTTCTCTGTTGCTTTAAAGTTTTTATGTACGATCCATTATGCTTTAAGGCCTTTTATCTGCGAAACTCAAAGTCAAGTAAAGTAATCTGTTTTCACTGCACATTTCTGATGTCATGCTTGGAGCAAGTTCTTTCTGTCTCCTTACTATCGTTCCTTATACTGGAAGAGGAATGACAAAACGTGTCTTGTGCTCGAACTTATATTTCGCATTTCTCTGGATAAATAATAATTTCCGTAGCATAGACAAAATCAAGTTAAAGAAAAGCAAGACAATAAAAATACGTCTAAGTTGGTTTCCGTCCTTGCAGTCGACGGTATTTTTTGTCAATCGTTGTAGAAGACATAACTCACAATTACGAGTTTAAAAAAATGATAAAAAACTATCAAGAGCATTTGTGTCTAGTAGTCTTAACGAGGAAACGCCACCAGTTTTTCAGATTTTCTTCTTTTTTTGCAGTAAAAACGAAAATTAATTGCTTTCACAATCATCTCCGTCCCACGTGTTTTTTTTCATGCCGAGCATTTTCACCAACATGCATGCCACTGACTCTCTGCACTCTAACATTATGCATATGGTTAGTTTACAACCGAAAAGGGTAACTCACAACAGAGTGCGATTACGGGTTCACCCTCGGAAAGGAAGAAATCGAATTCAACAAGGTAATGAGGTAATAATTGCATGGGCGTCCGACATTTTTTCGTTGCTTGTTTCTTTTTCCCTGCTGCAGAGTCCATCTCCCTTGCCTTGCCTGCAGCATCTGCGACCGCTTCCAAGGCGAATGGCATTATGGTCTCTACGATGACGTCATCTGGAAGATGTGGCAAGAGATTTGCAATGCAGAGAACGGCGACGGATTGCAACTTGGAAGAGATGAAAAGAACGACAGTCACTATAGTATTATTGAGCAGCCAGCTTGCATATTTTCCTCGCCCAAACGGGCTTTAAGATACGTAAAAGAACGCTGCGTACATGGCTCGCCCGCCACGCCTTAATAATTACTTATTGGTTGAGATAATTTCGTACGGTTTTGCACAATACATATCTACACTGAGCGTGAACTTATATGGTTTGGCGTTAAAATGAACGTAATAAATTACTTGAAAAATCTGCGCAAAAAAGTCAAATTACGTGCTTAAACAAAATTATTATACTTTTCTGGCATTTTTCTGCGCACGTCAGACAAAATATACACAAGGTACAAGCAGGGTACTAGTATTGATCTACCATGAAGAGTCTAGTTTTTTGTTATTTTCTCAGGCATTCGTGGGCTTTCGTTCGCCGATTTGCTGAGCATTATCACGAAACGCTTGAATGCTTCTAGAGTGTCTTTTTTCTGCCCTGAACTGTCACCCATATGCCTGAAAAATTAGCATACTGTGCCTCGTGTACAACCTATTTACCATTCAGGCGTTTTATATAAAAGCAGATAGAAACCTTCGGTTTTTGCTTCCTGGTTCATTTATCGACCTCTTCCTTTAAGAAAGGCTTTGTGACGAGCATAAAACGCATAGAAATGGAAAAAAGGGGAGGATTTGCCGCGCCATGACTAAATCCGAACCCAGAAGAATGTTATATGGAGTATAGAGATACCACACGCAAAACTATTGACATGCAGGGTATGCATGCTAGTCAAGGGTAATCGAAGCTGCGCTGGGCGGGGGGTTGTTGTGGGAACGGCTGTCGAATTGAAACTCAGACATTCATCAACCTTGACGTCATAACGCGCCTTTGAGAAAGTTTAGTCCAATTTGAAACTGAACCCAGCGATATAAAAAGTCTGTGCAAGTGACGGCTCATTTTCAAATAGTGTCGCAAACAGTAGATAACGATCAAGCTCGTATGGCCGAAGTATCACATAGGTAAACAGCCAGCATCAACGTTTTGTCAAAAGTGCTTGCTTGACCATCTGCCTTTAAGCGATCTTGTTGGACACTTGCTAGCAAACCGTACACTCGTCCGCGTTCTGCATCACAAAATGTCCTTCATTCAATCAAAATCAATTGAATTAGTTCATTTATTCTCACTCATCTTGCTTAAATGTGCATCACGGCGGTCTCATATCACCCTGCTCTCTCAACAGGAACGGCTATAACTTAAATCATACCCCAAAAGCAATGAAATGGCAGAATGATAAAAGTAAACAGCAATCGTTACTAAGATTAAAAATCGACAACCTAAAATATGAACAATACACAAACGAGGAGATTCGCGGATTAAATGACGTCATGTGCTTTTACAAACACTTATACAACTGCCAATGGACATTGCCTTTTAATAAGACAAGATGAAGTTTCTTAGTATCCGTACGACCTAAGGGATCAAACCTTGATGGGTTAACAGAGCATGTGCTTTTTTCGGTCTGGGATACAGGCGCGCATGATGAGTTGGATGAGGGGAGGGGGGAGCAGTTATCGAAGGAAGCCAGTTCAGACTGCAGTGATAGCCTGTCAAACGTGATTAGCAGTGCAACGAGCCGGGCAGCAGTTGGTCGTCTGAAGAAGAGAGAGGGCTGGATTTGATGAAAAAGGAAGTTAGATTACGCTTTTATCGATCCATACCGCGGCAACGCGGGTTTGCTCCTTTGATCCAGTCGCATTTCAGGACCTACTACCCAGCCATCCGACCTGCGAAATGGCTTAAAGCTAACTTCGTGGCTGTTACTTGTAACTACAGAACATTCCCAGTTTCTCATCACTGGCTTCTAGCGAAGCAAAACCTGCATATCTATCTGACTTATGGTAGGCCAGTGATGGTTTTTTTGAGACCGGACAAATGAAACCACTTTGTGATGAACAAAACAAGGCGGATTATATTATTAAGATGGAACCGACAATAATAGCTCACAGCAAAGGCTCTTCTGAAACCCATGGGAAAGAAGAAACACAACTACAGAAAGACCATGTTGGGAATAAGGTCAACTCGTTACTTGAGAAATAAATAATTGATGAGAACACACCTGCCTGTCTTAGGCCTGTATGGGCTACGAGAACTGCAGTAGCCAGGAGTGTCATTATACTCACTTTTATTAATGAAGAATTCACCGCAGCATTAGCCTGCATGATGACAAGTCCAACAAATTGACCAAATCAGACCCAACGATACTGCTAAAACTGATAAAGAGGACTTATCCTACCTAAATGAGCTGCAAAATGAAAATGTAGGGACGCGCAATTTCCATTCCTAAACGTGTTACTATGTGAATCGATTGACATTATTTGTGAACATTGGGCTGAAATCTGTCCCTCACCAGGCCAATTATGGAAACAAATACCCATAGACATGAAAAATGTACAGGTCTTCTCAAACGGACAGCTGTATCTTTTAGCAGTCCATTAGGGCAAGTCTTATTGCACATCATTTTGTCCAATGTCGAAAGAAAATTAGTCAAAACTTAAATTCTATAGACGATCTGTGCATGAGTTTTTTGGCATATCCTAAAGATGACAAACTACTAACTATGTCTATGAACGAGGTACGTGCAAAGGTATAATTTGCGATTAAGTAAGAGAAGAATGGCAAACAAACTTTCTTAGATGGTCGAATACGCAGGTGGGCAGATGCTTCCATTCGGAAATCCATCTAGCAGAAAACCACACAGAATGGATAGTGCACTTATATTCTCAGTTTCATTCCTATTCAACGAAAACGCAACTGATTTTTGCCTGATTCTTAGAGCCGCTATAATATCTTGTACAACTACGATTGAGGAAGAAATCCGTTTTGTGTTGGGTTTTTTTATATGGACTTTTGGTGAGATTATTCGGTGTGTATGTCCACGCCAAGCAAAAAATTCTTCCCAAAATATCCATGTTCAGAAAGTCGATGGGTCTTTTTCTCCGCTTTCTAACGTGACATTGTGTCCAGTTTGACCAAGCAGCTACTTGAATGTACGACGGAACGAAATCGCACTAAGTCTACATTATGTTTCTTAAGCTCGACAGAACCTTATCCATTTGGACCAACTAAATACCTGTTGCCTATGCAGGCCAGTTCACACTTGTTTTATGACTTTAAATGCAGCTACGGATGCGAATACATTGTGTACACGCAACGGCAGTTGCCAAGTTTTTCAGGCAAACTGATGCTGAAAAAACTGCTTATGGGGAAATTAAGATAGCCAAGAGTTCGAATACTGGCTATACGGTGGACCCGATGAGTGCATTTTCGGTCGTACTACGAGCGACGACTGAACACATCCTGCGTTCACAGAGGCCAATGCAACACCGAGAAGAAAACCAGACCTCTGTTTTTAGCTGGATCAAGACCTCGCATTTTTCGAAAATGTATCGATAAAGGATGCGACACCAATTCGGTCAGCTGCACTTTTAATCACGCTTGACAGATGGTCACTGTAGCCTGAACTGGTTTCTTTCGATAACTGCTCACCCCTCCAGCTCTTCTCGCTTATATAGCATATCTAAATATCAAACCAACAACAAATACTTTACTTACGTATCAAGTATCAGCCCTCCAGGTAATTGTGTAGTTGAACATTTTGTCGTGTTTCGTTAATCGGCAAAGTCCGCACGCAATTGAATAAGTGTTTATAAAATGATATAAGGACACTTAATTCCGCGAAACTTGTTGTTTTTTGTCCTTTTCAAGCTTCCTCTAGGCAAACGATCCTTCAAATACTTTATTACTTGAAAGTGATGCAAGACAACCATAATATCGGGCAAAATGTATGCATCAGTTGTAGTGACTTTGTAGAATTTCAGGTTTTGTCTTCCTCTTACACCAGGATGAGACTTCAAGTGTTCTAGTGAACCTTGCCTTGATGCATTCCTTACTGGTGAGATTGAAACTAATGTGAACGCCAACCTTTTGGGTTAAGGAACGTCACGAAAGCACCTGCACCCATTACGGTTTCTAGGTTTTTTTGACTCAGTAACACGACTGGGGCAAAGTAGACGGTAAGAAGTCAGGACTATGTTTATTTCACTTTGAGCTACAGATAATAAAATTGCGACTACGACTAAAGTTTTAACCCTAACATTGCACGCAACATCTCAGTCGTTGGTTTTTTTTCGAATACATTTTATAATTGGATTTTACTTTGCATCAAGAAAGCTTAACTCTCTTATTAATGAAGTAAACTTACTAGTCATTCTGATGGATGTAAGATGATTTCTTCGGAAATCCTTCCTGTAAAGTCAGTTTACCCTATCCGTAATGCTGGATTCGATATGAGACGTAGGTACCGCGGGTAAATTGACCCAAGCTTGATTATATTCACGCCTCGTGGAGCTCAATGGTAGAGCCTTGGCTGCTCAGAAACCTTCCCTGCAGTGTGAGTTCGACACCCACCGAGCCCGCAAATTTTTTCACAAAAACGTTAAATAAATTGTTTAAAAATCAAAAACTTAGCGAAAAATATCCCACTGAAAATGGATTTTAAATTAGTTTAATATTTACACGAAATGCTTTTGTTGATGCCACGCATGCATTACTATAGAGTTCAGGTGGAGTGTGGCACGATACTTACTGTTCAAACTTGTCAATTCTTTTAGCCACGCCGGACTTATTGTAGTTTTTGTCGCAAGTTTTATACCAAGAGGACTTGAAAAAAACCGTATTAGGGGGATGTAGAAAATATATGTTTTACTTTAAAGACAGTTTTCCATGAGCAACGATTTCTGTATGTTGAGACGAACATCACGTTCTGTGGCAGTTGCATCCCCCACATCACGCAAACATTTAACCTGTGATTAAGTCTCTCATGTACCACCAGTTTTTGCTTCGCCAGTGGTTTTTTGAGGTTTTCCAAGCACGCAGGCTTTTTGGATGTATGTGTGACTGATTTTGCAAGAAATATCAGCTTTCATAAAACAAAATGCAGGTCAAACTTGACTGTTGTTTATAAATCTGCGTCGGATACTATGAAAAGAGCTACTTTTAGTGTTGCATTATTTTACTGTTACCGATAAATAGCAAATAAAAATAATTCACAGTTAACCTTACATTTTTTTGGCAAAACAAGATTGTGTTTAAACGGATTTGCCGATCTTTGTAATACAAAGACCAGAAAATATACTGCTTTTGACCGCTGATAACATTTTTAAGTCATGCATATATATCAACTCTTAAAGGTTTATTCACGTTTTTCATGTAAAAAGAAAAAATATAGGGCGTTTTTAGCGATCGATTTATTTTATGCGCGCTTGGCCCATATAAGTCGAAATTCATCTTAAAAAACCATAAATACATGGTGATTTGGAAAATTGATTTATCGAAATGATACAAATATGCACTTGCGTGGTACTAAAGTACACTTGTAGCACCCGTATTTGCCTAGCTTCTTTATTTTTATTATTTTCAAGGCTAAAGTTTCGTCTTATTATTATAAATCTACATACACTTTGATCTTAATTTTAAATGCCTTTAAGAGTAAATGTGGATTTGTCTTTGAAACTATGACGGAATTTATGTATATCTAGTAACTCTGAATTAGATGGGCTGACACAAATGCTACTTGACTCCTTTTATTCTTTATAAATCTTCGGCTAGTTGATCTTTTTCCGCTAAAAATATGCATAGACTTGCATCTGAATACCTTCACAACTTCGCTTGAATTTACACCAGTCATTTAACGCCATCGTAACGGTAGACAATTACATAGGTCATGTGAAGAATTTCCCGATCTCGAAATATTATATTCAGTGAAGGATATCGCCTGTAAGCAATTGGTACCTAGCGCTTTCTCCCTTTCATTCAGCAGCTTATTTGATGAAGCTAAATAGAACTTGTGACATATTCAAAAAAACAAAGCCTCCGCGAATCTAGCTCACATAGGCCTGCATTTCCTTTACATTTAAACTCTGCAATAAATCTGTGTTTGAATAAAAATAGTTAATAAATAAGTAGCTCTCATGCTTTTGGATTCTAGATGAATGCTTAGGAAATCCTGCCTGGGCGTTTAGCTTGCTGTAATTGTAATGGTAAATTCTATACGATTATTAGGTTGGGCGGATAAATTGACTTGAATACAATTAAATTCACTGCGCACGGTACGCCTCGAAACTCAATGTTTGAGCGTTAGCCACGCAAAAACCTTCCTTGCTGTGTGGTTTCGATTTCCACCGTGGCCGTGAGCTCTTCACAATTGCGGCAACTGCATTATTGAAAGATGCGAATCCCGCCTAATAGTTAAAGCATCTCTAAACACATTTTGCAAAGAGAAGGGACGCAGATGAGAGGAAAAACTATGCTGCTAGTTGTTGTTTAACCAAAGACACTTACTGTCATTTTGGCATTTTGAAGCAGTCATCAAGCTGTATTTCGATCCCCCAGGTGAAGATGATTGGTAAATAATTGCAGGTATCCTAACATGAGTATATTCCTTAGAATTCATTTTTAAATTCACATTGTGTGTGAAGTCTCCCACGCTTTATTGTGCAATTGAAATATAGCAACGGTGTTTCGAAAATGAAAGAAAAAGAGTCTATCAAATTCGCATTTTTCAACTTGCCCAATGTTTTCGGGCATGAAAACAAT
Source organism: Ligula intestinalis (assembly GCA_036362985.1). NCBI lineage: Eukaryota > Metazoa > Platyhelminthes > Cestoda > Diphyllobothriidea > Diphyllobothriidae > Ligula > Ligula intestinalis. The sequence continues at coordinate 13,216,411 of JAYGXS010000006.1, read as the reverse complement.
CTGAAAACAAAGACCTGACAGTCGGATAATGCAAGGTTAAGCACCCAATAACGAATAAAGGCAGGCTTACCTGTGGTCGAAAAACGCTATTTCGAAACGCATTCATAGCACATGTGAGACACTTTTCGTAGAGTTCGTCAGAACATGCGTACTCCGTAAGTTTCGGCAGGGATTCCATGGCAGACAGCTATCAACCATAAAAACGGATTCAGTTTAAAAAGGTGCATACTTGTCATCCACGGATCCATCCTCATACCAAAATATGCTTAGATTAGGCTCTGTTTGTTTTTTTTTGCATAATGCTCTATTCAGCGCAAAATAACAACGCTATTAACTGGGAGCTGAATAGTAGGAAAGAAGTAAACTAAGCAGTAGCGTTGTGATAATGTATTGATATGTAGGACAGGGTTTGTACAAACCTCGATAAATACTCTTTTGATTGTCGGTTGAAGTAAACTGTGAGACTCTTGGATCATTTTTACTTTCCAGTGTCAAATAAAGTTGAGTTAGGATTATGGAAGTTTATCCTCGAAACAAACGCAAGTTTATTGAAACATGAAGTGCCTCACGGACTTTTACGCTTTGACTGGCTCCGTGTTGCTTTTTTTGATACTACTAAATCTTTTTTTATCCCAGGTGTTATCTGTCCGCGGCAGCCAAAGCAAAAAGTGGCAACCATTATGTGGATGTCTTGACTTTAAGCAGAATCTCAAAATATTGATTTGCCCAACATTACTTTTTTGTTTCATGTTGCTGTGTATCTGGAACGTGGGAAAATGTCGGTCGTTGGTGAAACAGTCTTTTGCTTATATCCATGTTCAACCTCGTGCATTTTTCACATTTAGATAACTGTGAAGTGCTGCCAAGAAAAGCGTGTAATAAAAGACCACCTTTACTTGATTTTTGAGCGGACCCATGGATAAAGAGAAGTAGTAGCGTATCCGTAAGTCTCCTTACTATCACGTCACCTAGCACATCAAACTTAAGGAAAACCAAGGAGGATAAAAATACCTTATGCACCATTTTATGAAGAAATTGCTATTATCAACATTATGAATAGCATGTTCAGTCGGGTGTTTATTATTTGTATGAAACCATTGGCATAAATAAGGACGTAAATAAACGAAGCAGGAGTTTGGTTGGTAAAGGCAAAGGTTCGCTGGTCGCCTTTTAAGGGTAAATAAACACAACTCCTGGTGGAATGGAAAATAAAAATATCCAAAAGCTACTTATTTCAGTACAACTGTGGTAGCCCCTTTAATAAAATGCATATCTAAAGCAGTGTGGACGGATGTGTTCAAAGAGTTTATTGCAGTGTGGCTTAACACAAGGAACACAAAAATTAATTCAGCCTTTAATTTGTGCGGTTCCCATACTCAGTGTCTCGACATTTAAGTCATTATTCCCTGAGCGCTCAACTCTGCTACCAGTTTGCAGAAGTATAGTTGAAATAGATCAAAAACTCTGTAACATGCAAAGGTTAACAATGCAAAATTAACCAGCTGAGTGAACATGGGATTACGCAGTGTTCAAGAGCTCAAGTAAAGGGTTAATTGCTCACCTACATACGCTCACGATTGACCGGCAAATTTGTGACATGTACTTGTGTGCTAGTACACTTTAGCTAAGTTAGTGGTTGTGTTACTTCACTCCTCAATAATATTTCACGGATTTTGTCCGTACATTCTCTTCCACACATTCTAGTTTAGACTTAAACTAAGATTGTCCGCGTGTATTAAGCGTAGACATTTCCGCACGATTCTACAGTCTTCTCAGGCTGGTGAAAAAATGAGTGATCTGGCAGACAGTACCAGCCATCTTCAGACCAATATGATTATGGCTATAACTTACGCAGGTACTTTATCAAATACTATCTCATAGAGAATGAACTGTTCAAAAGCATTTGACAAATGGAGATTACAAATTTTTTTATTTATTGCACTGGTAAGGAGTTCAAACAAAGGTGTTTCCGGTTGTTCTATGCTTAGATACATATATGCAACGTACTAAGGCCACCTCTGAATCTGACGGGATTCACAACGTGATTCCTATCATCTGAATGAGAATGTCATTGTTTGAAGTTTTCTATGCTCAAACATTGCAAGATACTTAAGATTAAAGCATGACCGCTTAGCCAGACATTTCTGTAATTATCTTAGATGGCTTGCGAAGAAAACAGCCGTTAAAAACATTTTTTGAATCAGGCTTTCAACTTGTCTGGTCCGTTTGACTGCAAATTTGTTTACGCCATCAATCAATCCAGAGGTTTTCCATACGTTCTTTTAGACATAATTTTCGTAAATTGTTGCGCGAACGCTGCACCAAAGTAAATGGCAAACGCCTTGTGACCTGCGGAGGCATGCAACTTGAGTGTTTATCATTTTGATTATACTCGCTCATAGGAAATTAACTAGGCGTGCATTCCACATTAATCGAGATGAGGAAATACACAATTTACGACTTATTGAGTTCTTTAGTTAAATGGCTTCGTAAATTATACTTTGTAAAAGATCAGCAACATTTTGTTCCATAATCATTTGCGTTTATGACCAAAACTATGCCAGAAATGTAGGCCTTAAAATGCGGTTTAAAAGCAACAGTTGTGGACTTTTGGGTAAGGTCCTACATAGGTGCCATAGGACTATCACGAAACGCCGATGTAATGTAACCTCGCTATTTTTATATGCTGATAAAGCAATCATCGAGCAGTGCTTCAACATGAAGTTCGAAGCTATGTTTTGCTAAAGATAACCGTCCAGCTGTATGCAAACAAACTAAACCCCAACTTGAGATAATATTATATATACGTAAATATATATAGTACACGGCAGAATTCACGCAAAATGTCGACATAAGTGGGATATTGGTACTTTTCTGTTAATCGGCATTGGCTCAAGTTGTAACACTGATTATCGTGTAGTCTATTCTGGAATCATTTTATTCGCAATATGATGGCAGCTTTTCCATGAACTTCTTTGTGACCACTAGCAAAATCTATGCACTGTAAAAATTAAATCCTTAAACAGTATGCGCTTTTGTCATTGATTTTGACTGCCTTTATAAATTAAAATTTTATTTCATGGAAAACAAGCACGAGTTTGGTAGCAAAGTATGCGTTTTTTAAATGTTATACTTAAATAAAGGTGATCTTTCGGTTTGATGAAAATGTCTTATTATGAGCTTGTTACGATTGTGAGGTTTAATTCATTATGCATAGTATCCGTCACTTAACTAATACCACCTATACTGTATAAAGCATGCTCCACATATATTGTAACATTTTATGAGAACTATGGGACTTCTTTCTCAAATCTTTGAATTGGATAGTGGCAGTCAGTAGGATTTTAGAATTATTCGGCAATTTAGAAACTTTTTTTAAAACCAAAAGGTACGCTTTCTTTAGGTATATAATTTAAAGAAGGCGTTAGTTTCTACCAAACGAGTACAAAGAATAGATTTTTGTGTGTTTTCCAAAACATATAGTTGGTTTAATTAAGGCAGTCAAAGCAATTATGAATACACATACTATTTAAGTAGTTAATGTTTACAATATATACGTTTTGTTAGTGGTCCGAAGAACGCCTTAATCCTATCATGACTGAAATTAATTCAGAGTAGACTACACGATAACCAATATCACAACCTGAGTCAATGCCAATTAGCGAAAGATTATTAATCTTTGCCATATGTCAGCATGTTGCACGAATTCTTGCGCATGAATTCCAATTCTAGCACATAAATCAGCACAGTGTCTTAAAAGTAGAATATGAGTTATTGAAGATTGTAATCTCATTGCACCTTAACCAAATTACGGGCTTCTAACTTAAGCGAATAAGGAGATTTTTGAGCCTCCAGCATAGCTTAGTTACAAACAAGAAAATGAGAAAGTAAACGTACTTTGACCGGATTGCGAACAATTACGAATAATATTTTTCTACTTTTTCAACACATTGTGCATTTGTATTTGCAAGAGTGGAAACTGTGGTCCTGAATCTGAACGGTCCCAAGGGAGAGCAATTAACAGTCTGATGGTTATTCAGCGAGTCAATAATAAAAACATCAATAATAAAACTGATTAATCAGAATTCCAGTGAAACCTACACTTTAAAGGATCTCAAAATTTTTATATTTCCCAACATTACTTTCTTTATTTTTTTGCCTCTTTTTGTGTATACTGCTGTATAATAATAGTCCACTTTAAATTTGTTGATAAAAATTTTATTTCCGAAAGTAGCTTTTATTTAAGGTTTGCGTTTAAGCCTATGGAACATATTTCACCAAGTTTATTCCAGTCTTTTAGAAAAGTCAAGCTCATATGTATTTAGCTATGTTCATGCACTGAAACCAAACTGTGCACTTGAAAAAGTGGTAATTAACTCTGTTTTTCTCTCTAAAGTTTGCGAGCCAGCCCTTTTTATACACAAAGTATGCATGTTTCACCACTGACAAAGTGCAACACAACATAAATAATCCCAGGTATGTTATTGGCGCTCTACGCTGACATCGTCTCCGTTCAACGAGCAGCGTGATGTCCAAGCGATCTGACAATTTGTCTTACGCTTTTGTGCCTCCAATGCTGATAAGTGAGGTTGGCAGACAAACTCAAACTATCACTGTTACGACAGAATTGAAAAAAATTCACATAAGCTTTGAAAAACTAATGGACTCTGAAAAGAACAATGAAAATCTTACTTCGGCACTTTTAGACTAAAATAAAATGTGCTTTACTCAGCCCAAAGTAAGTTTTTAACCCACAATAGCGGGAAATTCAGATGCGTTAATAAATGACTCGGTAAAGGAAAGTCTTTATCTACTGAATTTCAGTCACACATAGTACAACGGCGTAAATATATCACGTCATCCCTCAAACAAAACCAAAGGTTCTAAAGCTGCTGCAACCAGTTCTTATTTATTTATTTATATTACCTATGTCCATATGGCAGAACAATCTATAAATATTCTTGAGAAAAAACAAACTCTAGTCACAGCACGAACTACATATTTTTCAGATTCACACCCATATCACGCCAAGGTACAGTAGACGCCGTTGATCTGGCAATATTTCGACATATGTGAAAGCCGAATACTTTTTTCGCTAATCGGAATTGGCTTCAGATGTGAAACTGATTATAATGTAGTTTATTCTAAAGTCATTTCAGTCAGAAAAGGATGGCAAATTTTTTAAAAGATTCGTTCCGACTTCTAGCAAAAAGTATCGATTGTAAAAACTGATAACTTAAGTTTTTTGCCTTGTTATCATTGATTTTGACTGCCTTCATAAATTTAAATATATTTTATGGAAAACACAGATCAAGTTATTCCTTGTACAGGTTTGAAAGCAAATTACACCTTTTTTTATTTTAAACTTGAAGAAAGGGTAGCTTTCGGTTTTAAAAAAGTTCCCCAATTGCCGAATAATTTTCTAATCTAGTGACTGCTTTACTCGAATTCAAAATTTAGAAACTGTGCACTGTGCACATCTTGTTTAAGGAAAAGTACGTTTTCGCCTACAGTTTGAAGAAAAGGTCACATAGTTGTCATAAAATATGGAAATAAATGGAACATATTTCACGCAGTTAAACTAGCGTTAATAAACTGACATATATGATTTTTTTATGAAAATACGCCTCACATTTGAAGAAAAGCTTATAATTAGCAACTATTTAAACCCCAAAAGCTACCCTTTCTTCATGTATTGAATTTAAAGAAGGCGTTATTTGCTAACAAACCTATACAAGGAATAACTTGATCTATGTTTTCCATAAAATATATTTAAATTTATAAAGGCAGTCAAAATTATTTATAGAAAGGCATACTACATAAGTAGTCATTTTTTTTCAATATATACGTTTTGGTAGGAGTCCGACCGAATCTTTTTAAAAAACCGGCATCTTATCCTGACTGAAATGACTTCAGTATAGACTACACAATAATCAATACCACAACAGAAGTCAATTCGGATGAGCGAAAGAGTATTAGTCTTTCGCATATGTCGAAATATTGCATGATCCACGGCGTCTACTGTACACCTAGACGATCTGTTAGATGGCACTTTCGGGCTCAAGTTGTTGAAAGAGAAGAATATTTGCTAAATGATATGCTATTCACCACCCTACTCAACCTGCTGTAGGCATTGTTGGACCTCATTGGGAAAGACCCTCCTTCGTTCTACGAATAAAAGTAAAATATAACTTTATTTCCAAAATGCACTGGACTTTTGCAACAAATTCGCATGGCTTGGAATAAGACATGATCATGCCCATGTACATGACATTGATATCATAAGTTATATTAGAGTGAGTAAATTCCTTAAAGTAAATGAATACCTGCTTCAGGAGGCCGCATTCTCAGTAGTAGCTAACTATCTCAAGGACGAATCCTTTTACTGATGAATACCAAAATAATATCATATGTGGTACAAAGGGTTAATAGATTATGAAGTGTACGCAATTTTAATAAGCCTTAAAAACAACTTTTTAAATGAAAATATACAAGCAGATGTATTTTACCTGTGCTTCAATGTATCGAGAGTCCAAGCAAGTAGACACGAGTGGCAAAATAAGCTCGTTTACATCAGCTGTTGTTAAAAACCGCAAAAATGACCGCGAAAATCTTAGCAGTGCAGCCTTGACCTAAAAAAATAAAAAATAAGAGATGCCATTTGCCTGTCCTAAAACGATTCTTTCCACGGTTTTGAATGATGAACACTGACCTGTATGCTATTGCACCTTCTAATCGTCTTCAGTATAATATTATGAATGGTATTTCGAGACCAAACATCCACAGGCCTTGTCAGCAACTTTGACATCACATAGACAATATATTGAGAATGATGGGGAAGAAATGTCCATGGAATGCGGGGACCGCCGGACCCATTATCCGAAATGACGGGTGGGGTTGGCTGATAACGCCTGTTAGAGGGCAGTTGGTCCAAATCCTCCAGTATTCCGGTCAAAAGGATGAGAGTATCCACGATCCAATCGGACTTCATAAAATTCAAAAAGGTAGCCCAGATAAGCATTAAAAATGTTGTTCTGTGTTCCTTTGCACTATTGGTTGCTGCACTATCGTTAAGTATTTGCGAGTGGTGCTTTCAATAAGACATAAGAAACGCGTTTATTTAATACTAAACTCTGTAGCAATTTGCCGTTGATGCTGCGATAAATATTTATATAACTTTCCATTATTGAGTCAACGTAAGTCTTACCGGGAAAATAAAGATACGACCATTTGTAAAGCAGGAAATAGCGATGTTAGCATGGAGATAATAATTCTGCAAAACAACTCTGATCACTAATATAAAATGTGTGCGTAAGTCTTTCTCCATGCAGCATTTGTTCTTATGTGTTAATTAACTGGGGGCAATCATGTGGTCGATGCGGATCAGGTTTCTTCTTGTCACAAGTTTCTCATGCTCTCGATGGTCGTGACGATAAATCACGGGACGGTTGGTTTCTGTTTCATGTCATGCGGTTTGACGGAGCAATCAGTGAAACTTTGTACCCCTTATGTTTCTTTGTTGTGTGGTTTATCACATCGGCAGTCAAGGTTGAAGTTTTGTACCGTATGTGCCGTATATGGTTAGAGGAAACATCAAACTGGCCATGGGCTCATGACTTTCGGCTGTGGCTAGTTACTCCTGCATAATCATATTGCACGCAGTTGCGTTGCATTCTCCGATTTAAAAATAATGTCATGTTGCTTGCCAGAGCATTGTTTAGTGCATCAGATGGCCCATTTCTAAGCGATAATGAGCTCAGCAAAACGATGGTTACCTCAGTGCTCTAATAAAAGTTTATTACTGTGGTATTCCAAAGTACATATCCTCAAAAAACTGAGAGAGCATTGGCGATCCCTGGAGCTATTACAGAGAAGCGCAAACTGTATGTTAAGGTCATGTATGCGTAGGTGTTTAGATATTAACGAGCGTTCACAGATTGCGGCCACTTTACTGGTAAACAAAATGTTATTAGTTAATATACTTAATTGTATTACTGGTTCGCATAGTATTTTCCTTAAACTTTTGTTCTGCACCTTCTCCTCTATAATTCCAGTTAGCCTTTCAGCGCAAAAATAAGGTTTTTTTGCTTCAGATGGTTAAAATTTTAGCGGTGTTTCTGTTTATTATAACATATTCCAGCGTTATATAAGTCTAGTGAAATGAAGTGTTTGAAAGCATTCCCCAGTGGCTTCTCTCATACATTGTCCCACGGCAATTGCTTTAAAATAACCAATTATAATTTTATTTCGTTTGTCCATTTTCTTCAAAAACTACCTGGACCTATATGTCACAAGGTCAATTTTAACGCCGTTTGTATTCATTACGAATAAGAGTCTTATCATATCAGTGGCTTTAAGGTAATGGATGGTCTGAGAGCATACAAATAACGGCTAATTACTGTTATCGATCAATATGAAAAAAAAACTCATGATGAGAAGCCTTAAAAGTAAGCTTACAAATGCGTGCAGTCGCAAATGTAACGTTTTAGCTCGAAATGAAAAGAATTAAGCTTGTTTTGCTGTTGTATACTGAGATGCATCAGAAGAACTCAGACCTATTGGCATTCAGGTCAAAGCTCGCTATGTTGTTCGGCCCTCAATCTGTCACAATTCACAACGTTTTGCATATCTTTTCACCCGTATAGTTAAAAATTACAAATATTACAAGCAAGGGCAAACACCTGCACTTCAGAAAACTTATAAATACCCTGTTAGATTTTTAAAGAGATAAACCGTAGTCTATCTTAAACACAACACAAGAAAGTAATTTTTAGACCAAAATCTGTGTAGTTCAAGCAATCAGACAACCTACTTGTATTTTCCGAAGCATTTCACCTGGATTCTTCCAAAATGGCCGGTATAACTAGCCTGCAGTAATGCTCTGTGCTATACAGCTCTATGTTTTCCAACCCAAAACAGACACACAAACCATGAACTGAGGAGAAGACGACTCGATCGTTGGGACAATACTTTTATTCGCCTGACGTTTCGAGATCCTTCCATGACTATGTCTCTGACGACGAATCCGTGACGGATCTCGAAACGTCAAGCGAATAAATGTATTGTCCCAGCGATCGAGTAGTCTTCTTCTCAATTAATACCTGGGGCTCGCATGGTCTCTTGTACGGAAACAATGAACTTACTGCATGTGAGAAAATGACAAGCCGCATGCCATTAAATATCAGTTGACACGTCTGCGAATCGCAACAAAGCGTTGTACGATCTTCGATTGTATGACATGATGAGTGCCAATTTTTGTTGCTATTGCACAGGATATATTCATCGAAGAACAGTAAGCTCTAACTTTATAACATAAACATGGCATGAATTACTAAACAGTAGTCAATGCAAAATGCATTATTTGATTCTCTCCACAAAAAGCAATTAGTAATTTTTTTCTAAAAAGAACATTTATTCGTATGCTTCTTGCTCGGCTGATTTAAGATGTCTGATTTTATTCGTTCGCATAATGTTCTCTAATCCGTCTCGAAAGCCTTTGAAAACATGATATCATTTTAGGCAGTCAGATGCTTATAAAGAAGCTACTCCACCCACTTTTGTATCAAACAACAGAATATAAATTAATTTAACAGCTACTGTGAGTCAGCTATTAGCAAAATTAAATAATTACTTATAACTTTAAACCCAACATCTTGGTGGGTAGAGCAAGCGTGCTCCAAATTAATTGGGTTTACTTAAACATTCACAAAAATACTGAATTTTATAAAATAATTCAACAAAAATTGTAGATACTTTTGCGATTATGAAAGAACGTACTTTTTTATTTTCTGTATGTATATTGTGGATTATGTACCTGAATATTTTGGGTCCATATATGAAATCGCGTTTACGTCTCTCAAAGTGGAGGGAAAAGAAGGGTGTGGGTTCATGGATCAAATTAAACTGTATTTATAATGGCATTACAAAACAGCAAAAAATAATTATTCATAAAAAGTCAGTAGCATTTTGACTAGAGTGAGCTCTGTGGACGTCATAAAGGACACTTTATTAAAACTACCGCCTTGAAACACCAACACCCCTTCGAAATAGCATAGGATGATGCTTAATGGTAAGCAGTGTTGTTATAACAGTAAGTGATTACCGGTTAAAATTGATAAACATTTCTGCGTGCGCTGCAAACAAATTTCCTAAATTTATAAATGTTTGAATATTTCTCCCATAGCAGCGAGACCGCATTTACGTAAACTTATAAATAATAATGAGCAACATTAGGCATATGAAGTTCTTAAAACAATTATAAAAAGTGCTAAGTGTTTGTAAAGAAAAATAAATTTTCTCGCTGATCCCCAGCTTTAGAGACGTCAAAAATGGCTATAAATTAAAACAATAAAGTTGAATGGTTTGGTAAGTATAACACTTAAAGCAACCATTTCCTTTATGCAAAAAGAACTTGTCTTCAGTTAGAAATGTTTTGTGAATCTGGTAATTATTGCTAACCTCTATATTGAATATGGTTCGATAAATCGTCTCCCCATTTCGCTCCTTTTTAGTGGCTACACTGATAAGTTGTTAATTTTCCATTTTGTTCGAGATTTATATCAAAACCTGTAAAATAAGGTGTATCTAAACAGCATTTACCGAAACCAAGATTTTTGGATATTATTTCTTATTAAGATAGCGATGTTGGTCAAATATAGAAATGCTTTAAAACAGCAAACCACATTTTTGAGCTAACAACATGTCTCCTAGGTACCACGCATATTTTAGTTTCTAAGATTAATAAAAAAAATTCCATAATAGGTTACCTTTTTAAAAAGTGCTTTTATCGGATATTTAGCTGACGAAATTCTGTGCATATGAACTTTTTCAAGGTGATAGCACAGTGAAATTGGAGACTATTGACAATTTTCCTAATAAACCTGAAGGAAAACGATTAATTTTGACTGAGGATGAAGGAAAATACCTCTTTCTTTATAGCGGATTATTTTTTGCTTAAAAGATTTAAAACAAGATCCGTGATAAAAGTCCGAATGCAAAAAACAGGTAAAGTATAAGATCATTTTTTGAAATACTTATAATTCTTCTGTCTATTATAATTCTTATTAACACTTAAGCAGAACCTATTGTTTTCATAAACTTATATTTCTACATGACTTAAGGCTTTTTTTTGGCTGTCTGCGCAGTTGCATGTAGGAACTTTGTTTGTGCGTTCGACTAGCTGTGCAGGAAAAGAAAATGTTCTACCAACAACTTATTTTATATTGCATTTTTTTCAAAAAACTTAACACAATAGATCAATATAATTTTTAAAAATTCTATTGTTGCTTGTTTCTGAAAAAAAATGCGATTCCTTATACTTCGCTCCAGTTCCATTTGATCAACTTGACACAAACCTTTCCAGCACTGGAGTGAATTATTATTCCACCTCTTTTACTAATTATGGAATTCTTCCACAGAACAATGAAGATAAGAAGTAAGTTTTGTCCTGTCTTTCCTTATAGCATACGGAATTCCGTTTATATAAATATACTCATGATTTAGCAAAAGTGAGAGCCTATTTCCACAATAACTTTAAATGAGGGTAGTTTTCCAAGTCAAAGCCCTTTTAGTTATCATATTCACTCAGTTGATCAAAATAACCTGTCCAACTAAATGTTAGACTTTCAAGTTACATTTTGCCTTGAATTTGTTTGCAGCACTCGCAGAGCTGTATTTAAAATCGCGTGGGATAAAATGCATGTAAACGTTTATTATTAAAACATAATTGCTGATGTCGGTGTATTTAATCAGTTTATGTATTATTCGCGGAGCACATGACGAAAATTTATTGCGTAGAATCGAACAGGTTTTAATAAATATTGCTTGCTTATTTTGCGCAAATGCAAGATATTTGAAAACGCTTTCAAATTACTTGATACACTGACGAATCAGGCTTCTTGGCTTTATCAAGTAATGCAAACTAATATATATTTTAGTATGATCTTTTCAGTACAATCCAGGATTTAATAAGCAATTTATTAAAAATAAAGAGGCAACCTGGCCGCTCGCACTATTAAAAGAATTATATAACTGTATAACATTATCCTGTAAAAAAATATTGTCGCTACAGTAATTTAAGCAGCTTTTTAATGATAATTAAAAATTATTAGGATTTAATGCGTGGAAATATTCTTAGGTATGAAGCTCATTGCAAAAGTGTAAAAGTCTTATTGAAAAAACCAAAAGCATACCCCGTCGCTTTCTTGAAAAATTGTTTCATAGTTCGTGATCAAAAATTTCTTTTCTTCGGCAGTAGTAGTTAAGAAGTTTTGTAATATCCTGTTGCAGCGCAGCTTCCCATTTTCTTCCGTTCCCACCTAAAACAAAACCTCCTTTTAAATTATATTTTGAAAGTCTTCGCTCTTAATTAGTCGAACAAATTAGATTTCAAAATATATAAAAATAATTCCTGGGAAAACCTTCGCCCTGGATCCCTTCAGGCTGTGTGAAAGGGGAATATCGCACACGTAACTTCAACAAAACGCATTTTTTATATATTGCCAGCAAATAAACAGATTTTGTTTAATTTCTAACGGGCGTTTTTGTTAATTTAACGGAACTATTTGATATTTTACTGCACTTAACCTGGCATTCACTGTCCTGTCCTGAAGGTGACATAGAGAAATACGTTAACTGAGTAAACTTCCCGGAGACCTAACAAAATATAACTGGCGGCTGTTGCAAATTTCGCCACATGTATGATTGGTTATCGTAAATCTGCAACTCCCAATCGCTTACTCTTGAGTAATCTGCTGACGATTGGTGCATCGGAATCCAAAACTATGCAGAGATGATTCCGAAATGCTTCCTATTATGTAGGGTTATCTATTATATACAGCCGCATTAAGAAAGACTGTTATTTAATGTGTGTTACAATAACTTATTGAAACCCATATTATAAGGCCGTTAAATTATAGATTCCCAAGGATTGCATGTACGCTGGAGTTAAATATATGACAGCTTATTAAAATCAGCTATGAAATTAAGGTTTGGGGAAGTTAAATTGTGGCAAAGGGCTTTAGATTTAAGAAACTAATGGGCATGCTTACATTTATAATGGATTTTTTAATAAAACCTTAAATGTTTATGGTATAGTATGCTAAAGGAGTTATAAGGTGAACATATGAAACAATTGACTTTCAGAATATAAAGGTAGATTCAATAACATTTAGAGTCAATTCTATCAGAATTCGCGTTGATAAACTTTTTGCGACAGCAAAAAGCGTTTGTTGGGTACTTTTTTGGCTTATGGAACTGTCATGCAAGGTATCACTAGACTAAGCATACGGAGTATGCGTAAAGTAAGAAATGATTGTATTTGCTATTGATAAGCTTTTGTCCAGAGACAATCGGCTGCTTTATCAGCTTGATTGCAAATATTAATTTGGAAAAGTATTATAGCTTATATTTTTCATAAAATAGACTAAAATTCTGGTTTTTATGTACACAACGCACGCAAGTTGCACACTGCGCTAACTGCTAAACAAAATATATGTTGAGTCGTGATACCACACCAGGCAAGGGAAACCAATTTAAACATCCCCCATTTGTGCGCCAAATGGACGCATCTAGTCTGTAAAGTACAAGCCCTTCAGTTACTTTAATAATGAGCATTTTCAGGTCGCAGTACGTACAACAGACGCACTTTGTAATGATATTCACGGATTTTAACAAGAAGATCCCTGTAACCCAAGAGCAGCCCAAGCCGTTTCCTTCGATATCTTACAACAGTAAAGTAAAAATGGTAGTAAAAAATAACATAAATTGTTTATGAGGGTATATTACCTTGTGTAAAATATACTGTTGATTAATTGAACGGAAAAACTGAAAATGAGAAAAAATATGTTACTAAAATAAAACTAAATTTAAAATGTTGATAAAGTCTCTCCATGCAAACAAACGAGTGCATAAAGCAGGAAAAGCACGATTACATTCTAAAATATTTGTTTAAATACGCTTCATTATTATACTCAACGTAAATTATGGCTCTTACTGAATGGCTGAATTTTCCAATTCGTACTATACTATTGCTGTGGTGGCTGCATGCATGTAGTCTTTGCGATAGTTTGCGGTTATCTGATAAGCAATTGGCGAGCATACGTATACTTTCAATAAATTCTCATCAGGCCATTACATTTATATGGGAGGAGGATAAAGTGTAAATGGTAAAATTGTGTTCATAGTTACAAGCAAATTAGTTCAGGGTATAGGAGAGGGAGATTGGGGTAGTAATAAGCGGCTAAATAAGCGGCAATTAGGGAGAGGGGAAAGGGGAAGAGAGAAAGCGTAGGAAATGCCGGTAGCTAGGTGGCCGTTGGCCACGCTAAGCTTGGGGCCAGCAGCAGGTACCTTTGCTGACACAGAATTGGCTTCGTCAACCGGATAACAGTTGTTTCTGCTGCTGCTGCTTGCAGTCGCTGACCCAAAAACTAAGGATAGTTTGGTGCAACCCTGAAGATCACCCTTAAAGCTTCGTTGAGGTCCACCGGATGTCTGGAATCCACCATGTGCGCTAGCATAGAGCTGTTGATAGTCCTGGTGGCATAGATTTTATCTTTTATTAGCCAGTGTGGAAGGTGTTTCTTCATTCTTTTGGATAGGCGCCGCCTCAGGCAACCAATAAAACCTGCTCCGCAGGAGCAAGTAAAGAAGTAGATGCACATAGACGTGGTCTAAGCCAGTAGTCTGTCCTTGCATTCCCCACGTAACACCGGGTTAGTTGAGAATAATACCCGAAATCTCGCTGCCGGAAAGGTTCTTGATGCGGCCTCGTCAACGCGTGATTTAAGGAGGTCACCTGCCGCGTCTTTTCTAAAGGGAGCATTAAGAAATAAGGTTTGCTTTTCCACATTAAGTGTAATGGGTTTTTGTTTCTTTGACAGCCATATTCTTCGTAATTAATCTCTCGGGATATCCATTTTCAGTTAGTAAGTCCTGGATTTTCTCGAGTTTATCTTCAATAGTGTCTTCGGAGAAAATGTTTCTAGCTCTTTACGCTAGGCAGCAAACTATAATTGCCTTCTGTTGGAGGGGTACGAAACTGTTAAAGTTCGTGTATTTTCCAGACCAGATTTTCTTTCAATACACGCTTATTCGGGCGCTACCGTCAGTTCAACGAGTTAGGAGGACGTCCAGGAGAGGGATTGAACCTGCTGTTTTCATCTCCAATGTGAACTGTATGGACAGATGGGCTTGATTGACTACGCTTTGCAGAGCGCCTCTATCGGTTTCAGTTGTGGCGATCACTAAGACATCATCCACGTAGCGACCATAGTGCTTTAACTTGTGGATCTAATCGCTAAGTTGATATTGTCCCAGCTTTCCCATGAATATGTCAGTAAGGAGAAGTCCCAGAAGCGAGCCCATGGCAAAACCATCTATTTGCCTGTATATTTGGCTGTCAAAAAGAAACTGCACATTCGGTGTGCACGTCATTAGTAGTTCCTTTAGTGCATTTGTCTGCATTCCTAGTTCTAGTTGATTGGTCAATAGAATTCGAAAATGTATTCGATTGTCTCGGTAACCAGGGCGTTTGTAAACAGTGAGGAGACATCTAGGGTGAATATCCTTGTGCCGTTTAAGTTCACAACTTTGTCATTGATACATTCAAACGTGTCTCGATAGCTTTGTGGTTCCAGTTGATGCTGCAAAGGCTTGAGCTTCGCCGCCAACCATTTCGCTATCGCATGATACGGTGAATTGCACATGTCCAGAATCGGACGAAATGGCAGGCCATCCTTATGGATCTTTGGTTGACCATACAAACGGGGGATGTGCGTGCCTTATGTTCAGAGGCTTTCAAAGTCCCGGTAGCTTATGACACCTCCCGTGTGGAGTCTTCGTAAGCAGTGAGTCATTTGGGCCTCTACTTACCCTGTGCGATCTTTTTCTTTATCTACTTTCTTGGATTTAGTCTGATCTGATAGGATCGTTTGCATCTTCGTTGTGTAGTTCGAGATTTTCATTGAAACGACACCGGTTCCTTTATCAGGTCAGGTGACCAGGATGTTTGTGTTCTCTCGCAGTTCTTTTAACTTTTCTAGGTGCGCTATTGTCAATAATCCTCGGTTTTTATGTCCCTTGATCAGATTCTGGTCATTGCAATTCAGAAGTGTGGATTTAAAGTGTTGGACACTTTCTGCAGAGCTGGGCTTTAAATCATAAGTTTGGTTGTACAGATTCTCAAACTGGGTTTCTAGTTCTAACTGATTGACCTTTTGAGTAGATATGCAGAACTTCGGATCCACAGATAATGCTTCAAGTAACGTTTTATCAAGCGTCATCCAGATGTTGTTGTGTACGCATATAACTGGATCTTTGGGTAGCTTTGCTTGTGGCTTCATTTCTTGCATTCTTTGTAGGAGTAACGCTCTCTTTGTGTCTGCGTGTAGCTGACGAATTCTTGTCTTTCTTCGTCTGTCAGGCTGTCTAGAACGACAGAGCATTTGCATACGTGACGCTCTAGTTCTCCAGACTTTATGCGAGTGCAGTTAGGCAAGCAGATCTCTACTTGCTAGCGACAATCGGGACGCCAAAAGTGTACAATATTTTGTTTGCTCGCGTGTGAACATGCCGTTTAGTGACTAAATTTCCAGATGCAATCGTAAGCATACTATCTTATGACAATTGACTGAGAATTTTTGCCATAACATTATTCTCAATTATTTCGGGTGTTCGATTACGACAGGGTTTAGTTCGTACTTGAAATGTCGGTTAAAACTTTACGAGTTTCCGTGTTTTTAGTTGAGCGTTTACTATTAGAGTTTGTGCTCTACGTGGTCACCGAAAACTTCAAAATAAGATATTTAAATGATTCACGTAAACAGTGAGTAGTTTTAAGATTCTTTCATTTTAAGCTGTGATTGACTCACGATTTTAGACTTGCCCAACGATGTCAAATGGTGGTCAACAAAAACGACACCGACAACAAAAACACACAACCAAATGCGACTTCGATTAATTTAGTGGCTTTCTCCACCAAGTTATTTTTTGGAGGAGCGCTCTAATGGGATATATTGACGTCGAATATCTGCGTGCTCAATAATGTTCGAAGATTAATATCATGATTTATTTTTATTTGTATATTCAAGCACTTTTCGCTTCATTATTTTGCTTTAAGGCTCGTTCTCTGATCACTTAAGCATTGTAGAGAGCTAGATTATATGCTTTAATTTAGTAGAAGCTGGAAATCGTCCTACTATTCCGTTCCCAGCATTCATATAGTCCTATATGTCTACAATGTTTGGACATCGTTCGTGCACAGTATATCAGGGAATAATCACCGCATTTCGCGGGATTTTATATTCATGCTTGGTTAGAGTCCTATTAGGGTGTGGGAAAATAAACGACAGCTGCAGATGCTTATCACTGAATTTTAATGGCGCACAACGTACCCAAACGACCTGACTTCATCGATAGGGAATCGGCTCACACCATTAGGATTCTTTCTATCGAGTAATTCTTTCACTGTTGTTTCTTACCGTTTGATGACGTGATGACTGCTGACAGTGAACTGGCCTATGCTCGAGATAATTACCCTCTTTTCTTTCTGTTTCTTACCTCTGAAGCACTACGCATTTAGAAGTTTTAAAGCTCAAGATAGTAAACCAAGTTATCCAATGTTACTTGTCTACCTATGCAAATACTTGGAACGCGAATGCTTTCATTCATTCCTACCCGAATTGCATCACAATTGTTTAAACTGAATCCGTGCTCGTTTTCCCGAAAAAAACGTTATTTGTTCTATTTATACTTATCTGATTTTCCTGAGGGCAAACCAGTATGTTCCATTCTCTGAAAAGATAACGTTAAAAGTGTTTTGGCTTAAAATAATTTTCCATTATAGAACAACATGCTTAAACAAGACGTTTTGCTCTGCGTCATTCAATAGAGTAGGTAAGTCATTGAATCTCGAAGACCATTGAATATTGCAAAATTCTGTGATTACTCCCCTTTACTGATCTGAAATCAATCCTTTGAGTAAACAGCACTTGAACCCGAGCAGGCAGAAGACTATCATCTTCACAAATATCGAAGGATAGAGTTTGTCCTTTGGTTGTTGTTTGCCGTCAAAGTATAGGGCTTGAAATTAAAGATATGTTAGGATTATATTTATGCAAAAGTAGATCGTGTGTATCCTGTGCATCATCTCGCGCATACAAAAGTAAATATAAAAACGAATGTTAATCCTTTCGTTTTCAGCAGAGGATGTATCCCTTTATTTCAGGGAAGTCAAATAATTAGTTGGCGCTGCCCATTTTCATGTTGACTTGAGCTTCGAAACCTAAAACTCACAGATATTGGACGCCAGAATAATTAATTAAGCGCTTTTTCAAGTGAAAACGTTTTATAGTATGTTTCTTTAATTAATTATAGGTGCATTCGTGTGTGTCTTTTGTTACGAATGTTCATTTTTCTCGGCAATGAATTGACATATTCGGGTGATTTTGAAAACATGACCCAAACAGACAGCTGCAAATGGAAGAATGTTTAAAAAATCAGCAGTTCGGTAAATTTATAAAGTATTGTCTGATTTTCCAGTTTGTAGCTAACAAGTAGAACACTATCGATATTGAGGGACAGACAAATAAAAAATAATGCAATTCATGCAGTGTTTAGCGGAATTCCAAGAACATTCTGTGTCATTTCACATGCAATCTCTCGAAATAATTGAAAGTGAATGTCAAAGAAGGATATTTCTCTCCATATACACAATACGGTATGAACTCGATTACAGTACAACCGTAATCTTCCTTTGTAGCAAACAGCAAGAATCTCCGTGCGTGGCCTTTAATCAATTTTTATTCCTGCCAACAAGCCAGAGCTGATTCCTATGGAAAAGAATTTTGCATATATCAAGAGAAATTCGCCCAAGGAAAAAGATAATATTGCCATGCAAGCAAGGAACTTTTATTTGTGCTTAAAACACACCTTGAACAAACTACTGTATTCGTGTAATGGGCCGAATTATGCAAGAGGTTGATACTCTTTCGCTTATCAGCATCAAGTAAATTTGTAATACTTATCGCGTATTATCTTCTGAAGCCAATTCAGTCACGATAAGGTGGACTTCTTTCTGACCGCTAGAAAAAACGCATGTACTGTAAAGGGTGGCCACTGTAGTAGTAATTATACTCATTGATTTTGACTTCCTTTATAAATTGAAATATATTTTAATGAAAAAGATGAAAGAAAAAATATTCTTGTAAGCGTTTGGTAGAAAACTGCCCCTTTTCAAAAATTTAAACTTAAAAAAAGTTATCTTTCGGTTTATAAAAGATTCTAATTATGAGCTTATTTTACGACTGTGAGGTGTTGATTCATAATACATAATACATACATCATGTTCCACATCTGTTGCAGTATTATATGATAATAAAGTGACTTCATTCTCCATCAATAGATGAAAATGTACATTTCCTTGAACAGAATGTACACAGCGCACAGTTTTTAAAACTTAAATTGAAATTTAGTATTTAGCGGGTTAAAAAATTACTCAAAAAATCAGAAATATTTAGAAAGCGAAAGATACCATGTCTTTGTGTTTAAAATTTAAAAAAGGCGTAGTTTGTTAACAAAGGAGTACAATACATTTTTTATCGATTAGAAATGTTAAAACTTACTCAATGCTGATAAGCAAAAGTATCAATCTATCGCATATTTCCGTATGTAACATGAATACTAGGCCATCGTGAAGATGCCTGGTCAATGTCTATATCAGGCAGATTTAGTCCTCGTTCAAATGCTAATGTATATTATAAATCTTTTCAAAATTTTTTCATGTATGCTTAATCAATATTAATTAACTGCAGGTGGCGCTGCACTTCCTTAAACACATTTATATTTAACATAGGATCAGCGACCTGTGAGATAGCCGTTATTTCAGTTTCGAGTTTTTAGGGAAGTTAAACTATTTCCATGTGATCAAATAGTAATTTTTTAAACAACGCATGTTTTTTTTACTTATTATACTGAACTTGATCTAGTTAAACTTAGGGCGCGCAAAATGCACTGATTTCGCGCAGCACAAATGCTCTTGTTTGAACCACGACAGTACCTGAGTGCTAATACCTACTGTATAATACATGGAAGATGGAAGTTGGTTCTTCACTTTTCAATTGTTGGCAATTGTCCAGAGGTTAACCACAAAATTTTAATTCACATTTTCAATGGACGTGCTTTTCATAAAACAGAGAGAAAAGAGAAAATTTGGTTTTAGTTGTGTAGGGAATTTACTTTCACTTTTACTGATCTCCACTTCTTCCTTGTCTGTCACATCTGTAAAGTTATAATCTACTTCCTGGAGTGCACTCTCATATCTTTATAAGGTGTTAAGGTGCTAGGATAAAACTACGGGCGTCCATTTGAGTGCGTATAAACTGAAAACAATTTTAAATTAACTCGCTACAACTTGGCATTATTTATCAGCCTATGAGCGTGCGTTTATGCTTACCACCTGACTTTGGTGTTAAAGAAGTTTGATTCAACGTTGGCCAAAATATAAATTCATATTTTTGATGGTTATCCTGCAGAAGTGTGTTAATCAGACATATGCAGTAGCGCACATATTCACATGTTTGATAATTAGATCCTAATGCATGCAAAGTGCTGTATGTTACCCAAGCTAAAATGCCAAGTCTCTAACCCGCAAGAAAACGTTAAATAGAGCAGTTAATCTAATTCAGCAATGAGGATTCAGTCTCCTCGTAAAGTAGCTTCTATTCGAAGTAAACCAACACATTTAAGTGTCTACGGGTGCACAGCAAGATATCATATGAATAATTGTCCGAAGTGCATCAGCCACCAAGAGAGAACTACATCATATTAAAAAGCTGCCATCACACAGTCTGTATCATAACCATTGTATTCATTTATCATATTTAAAAAGCAGATAAAAGGCTAAAGAATGAAAACGAGTTTTGTCGGCATTCTGCCGCCGCTTTGTAAAGCTGCTAGGGGTCGGATTCATCAATTCCACCGCTCGCACCTTCCTCCCCACAATTTTTGAAAATTTTGTTTTTCTTTCATTTTCAGTCGTCTCATCTACAAAGGAAAAAGACATAACAAATTCGGGTGTGGTTTAAAGCGGTAGAGATCGCAGGAAATTGCCTGTTTATGAGAAAAGATGGTTTTTGCCCAAAATGCTGAAATTTTTGTTAATTAAAACGGCAAAAGTTCTGCTGCAGAATTACATGCTGGCCATTGAACCAACGGAGTTTATGGCTGCTTGACAGCTAATTCTTCTTTAATAAGTTGTCTGGGGATATGTGGATGTTTCGCAAAATCTCTCAAATAGAAAGAAGTGCGTGTTTAATTTAAATAAATAAAAAATACCAAGCTTAAGCAACTTTAATTTTGAAACTGAACCCGTCCCTAAAGAAAATGAAATCGTGCTTTAAGTTGTGTCCTTTTTAGATAACCATTTTGATCCGAAAAATAAAGTGGTCATCTTCTATTTGGTATAAAGGGAGCCTTTTATTTTGCCAAAAACAGGGCACTTTAACATTGCAGTAATCAAGGAAGAGGACTTGTATTGTCTATGATGTTTCGAGGAGTTGGTGGACTGTTAGTTGTCAAAGGCTTAAATTAAAAATTCTGTCGGATATTAAAACAACCGGCCGAACTATTTGGTATTCTTCTTTTTGATTTTAATTCTTTCGCTTTCGTGGTCTTTTAACATACGCTTGTGAGGCTTAACGGCCATTGCTGTTAAGCATACTCATTTTTAAGAAATATGATTGTTATTCTGTCTGATTCTCCGATGGTTCTTTGGTGGCGCCGTGTTCGCTTGCATTCCTTTGTTTCGGTGCAACCATCTTCATCTTACGTCTTACGCTAGTTCCTAAGCCATGGGAAGTTTAAAGTGCCTCTTGATAGGGTTGACCTCTGAGTATAATGCTCCGGACGTGGGTCATTCTGCTTTTATGGTGCCTCTTCCTAAGACGGTCCCTCCTTTGTCGTCAAAATAATGGTCAGATCCTCCAATATGGATTCCAAATTTGAACTTTGGGTCTGTCTTGCGAATACTAGGCTATATAACTGTAAATGTTAAGGGAGCCGTAAAAATTAGAAAATAAATTCTGATTACCTTAACTCTAATGTTTTTACAGAAATTTGAAAGACGCCAAGAAATTCAGTGGTTCTCTGCTGGTCTTGAAGTTAACTCTACTTGTAATTTAATGCAATGCGCTTTATGAATGGAAGATATAATTTCCGTCGGTATATCTCAAATTACATGCAACGGTCATCGACACGGATCGGCCGATTAAAATTTAACTTTCTTAATGCCTTCACTCCTTCTACGTTGCAATCTATCATCTTAACAAAAGCTCCGTTAATGTAAGCGTCTTCAGTGGCGTCAACTAAAAACAAAAAGCATACGCTAAGATTCCTGATTGTCGTTATATATCAGTGGATTTCCTATATGACTTTCCAATTATATCACATTGTGTTCTTTGTTTAAGCAAAGGTAACCAGAGGTATGCGAAATATTAGAGAGCTAATGCAATTCGATTTATACGGTGGTTTGCGTGAAACATATTTGGCGCCGTCAAGCAATACAACGTGCTCTTTTCACCAAAAATTTCATGATCACAATGTCTTATTTCCTTATATATCTATGTACATTTCATTTTGTAAACATACTTAACTTGCTTTTGACTTCTTTGGCAACTGTGCCAGTTACACAATTATAAAAATGTTAAACTAACGCATAATTCATGCATAAAGTGGCCTACTTAGTATATATAAGTATATTACTTTGAAGGTTTGCATGACTTTTCTGTAGAACTTTTGCAAAAACATTTGCCAGTCTTCCATAAAGTCAGCCTAGCCTCTTTAAAGAGTTTAGAGTGCCAATGAATGTAAGCTTTCGCGTTCCAGGTATGTGTATCAATAAGGAACAAGGGTTGCCGAAGAAAGGATTGATTTACTTATAATCCTGCCCTTTCGAACTCTTACAGGTGCTCATCGTCAGATATAAGAAATGAAAACAAAAAAAGATTTTTCATCAACCAACTGTCAAGAGTCTTCAGGACGTAAGGACAAAGGAAAACACCGTGAAAAAAGGAGGGGAAAGAGGCCTGTGGTAAGAGTACTTGTCTGACTCTACAGAATACAGTCTAACACTATATATACGGTTAACGTAACAGAGAAGACAAACAATGTATAGTATGTAAGATATTAAGGAAAAAGCTTACA
This sequence comes from Ligula intestinalis, assembly GCA_036362985.1. NCBI lineage: Eukaryota > Metazoa > Platyhelminthes > Cestoda > Diphyllobothriidea > Diphyllobothriidae > Ligula > Ligula intestinalis. Next base: position 13,193,212 of record JAYGXS010000006.1, on the reverse strand, counting down.
AACGTAATAGTCAGAAACACGAGGATAAACTTGTACCGATGTTGTCAGTTCATTCAAAGTCCAGAGAGGTAAGAGTTCAAGGAGACGAGAATGTTTAAGGTCACAAATAGTCGAGGACCAGCACAGTACGCCCCGCCTACACCAAAGGCGGCATAAAGAAACGATGCCAAAGGAAAATATAAACGTTTTAAAAATGGTGAGATACAAGCCGGTCAGGAAAGTGAACGTGGCGTCCACTGCGGGTAATGTATGCAGGAGGCGCTGGACAAAAGTGGCTTGTAACTAGAATGCTGGACGGGATGGAGGGAGGAGTTACTGTCAATGGCAGTGGAGATGTGGGAAGAAGGAACAAATGGGATGGATGAATTGAGGGTTGGGGAGCATGGAAAGTAGAAGCAGAGGGCTCGTCCGGCGGAATGTCCGGTATAGCGGTTTTGAGGCGGTCCACGCTTACGACCTCCTCTTTATTTTCCGCGAAGGATGCGGAAGGTCTTATCCCCGCGAAAGATAACCTGGAACAGGCCGTCATAAGGAGTTTCCAGTGGTCTGCGAATCCGCTCGCATCGTAAAAAGACGTGAGAGCATTTCGCCAAGTATTTTTTGAGGTAAGAATGGGAGACAGCAGGCCTTGGTGGAACCCGGGATAGCGTCCGCAGAAACTGCCGGAGGCGATGCAGGAGGTTTGCATGATCCTCGACCGCACCTGGAAGGGATGGCGAAATCATCTCGCCGGGAAGTCGGACAGGGGCGCCGAACACCAGTTCAGCGGCGGAACAGTCAAGGTTCGGCTTGAGGGTGGAACGGATGTCCAACAGGACCAGCGGAAGATGGTCTGTCCAGTTTTCCGGATCGACTGCAGCGCGGAGGGGGCTTTCAAGGTCCGATGGTAGCGTTCCACCATTCCGTTGGCAGCCGGATGATAGGCTGTCGTGCGAGTTCGCAAACAGCCTAAAAAGGAGAGAAGAGTCTGGAATAGAAGCAACTCAAATTGGGCACCTCGATCAGTCGTGATGGTAGAGGGAGCAACAAAAATGGCAACCCAACGACTAACGAAGGCCCTGACTACTGCTTAAGCTGACATATCGGGTATTGGGATCGCTTCGGGCCACCGAGTGTATCGATCCACACAAGTCAGAAGGTAGGAGCAGCCATTGGATAGAGGCAGGGGACCTACAAGGTTGAGATGAACATGGCGGAACCTCGCATCGGGGCTGGGGAAGATGCCGATGGGTGCCTTATTGTGCCGGTGGACTTTACTTCGTTGACAAGCAAGACAAGCTCGAGCCATAGTCTTCAAATCCTTAAGCATCTTCGGCCACACAAAGTGGCGGGAAACCAGCTTGTCGGTGGCTCGACTCCATGGGTGAGAAAGGTCATGCAGGAAAGAGAAAACATTGTGTCGATGGGATGGCGGCACAAAGGGGCGATGAGAGGAGGTAGAAACGTCACAAAGAATGGTGCCGTTGCCAGTCGTCAGCGGAAACTCCTGGAGTTGGAGTCCGGAAACATCTTCGTCATGGGGTGAGCCAACACAGCGTTGTTCGGCAGCCATCTCAGCGAGGTCGATCCCAGGGGTAAGTTGCAAATGAGCAATAGAGGGCCTGGACAATACGTCAGCCACCTCACTGCGTGACCCACCGATGTGGCGGATATCTGAGGTGAACTGAGAAATATAGTCCAATTGGCGAATCTCCCGGGGATTCAACTTGCCTGACTGCGACTTCAGGGGAAAAGATAATGGCTTGTGGTCAGAGAAAACTGAGAATTCTCTGCCCTCGAGCGCGTGCCGGAAGTGTTTCACGGCGAGGTAGACGGCAAGAAGCTCCCGTCCAGATGTGCTGTTGCACGATTCGGCAGGTTTTAACTTCCTAGAGAAGAAAGCTAAAGGCTGAGCCTGACCTGAAAGATGCTGCTGGAGAACCACTCCAACTGCAACATTGGAAGCATAAAACGTGAGTGAAATGGGAGCATCGGGAACTGGGTGCATCAAGAGGACGGCGTCGGCTAGGGCGACCTTAGTCTTGTCGCAAGCTGCAAGGGCATCTGCAGATAGCTCGAATGAACCTTTGGGACCCAAAAGGAGGTTCGTGAAGGGCAAAATAGTGTCAGCACAGTTTGGAAAAAACCAACGGTAAAATTTCACCATGCCCAAAAATCGCTGCAGCTGACGCGTTGAAGGAGGAGGTGGAAAATCTCGAATAGCCGCAACCTTAGAAGGGAGCGGATGGATGCCGTTGGTATCAACGAGGTGTCCAAATAACTCGAGAGAGGGAACGTCAAAGACACACTTGGACGGGTTAAGGACAATGCCAAATTGTTGAAGGCGGTCAAACACCGTTGCAAGATGCTCCATGTGGTCTTCAGTGGTAGAGCTGGCAACCAAAAGATTATCAATATCGGCATTAACGAAGAGAAGGCCACGTAGTACCCTATCAACAAACCTCTGGAAGGTTTGGGAGGCATTGCGAAGTCCAAACGGCATTCGCAAGAACTCAAAGAGACCAAAAGGGGTAGTGACGCCTGTCCTGGAGACATCTTCTTTGGCTATCGGAATTTGATGAAACGCGTGGACCAGGTCAATTTTTGAGAACATACTTTTGCCGTATAGTGCACCGGCAAAGTCCTGAAGATGCGAGTCTGGATAGCGATCGGGGATGGTAACGTTGTTCAAGGCCCGGTAGTCACCACAGGGACGCCAGTCACCAGAATCAGCCTTAGGTACCATGTGAATGGGTGAAGCCCATGGACTGTCAGATTGGCGGACAATGCCCATCTGAAGCATGTGCTCGAACTCGGCCTTAGTAGCAGTAAATCGTGCAGGCGCGAGGCGACGAGGGCGAGAGAAAACAGGAGGACCTGTGGTTCGGATATGATGAACAACATCATGCGGCGGTGTAGAAGAACTAAAGGTTGGACAGATTAAACCAGGATATTTCGCAAGAAGTTGGCGAAATGGACAGCCAGGATCAAGGTCCAAGACGGCGAGTTTGCAGGAATCTTCAGATGAAGGAATACCTGGAGAGGTCAACTTCGTAGTCTCGTCAAGTATACGGGAACGACGGCAGTCGACGATAAGACCGAAAGCCCCGAGAAAATCTGCTACAAGGATAGCGGTAGGAACATCTGCAACCACAAATATCCAAGGAAAGAGACGCCTAAGACCAATGTCAAGGGAAAGTGAACGGAGACCAAAAGTAGTAATGGGGGAAGAGTAAACAGCCTGGAGCACAAAACCAGGATTAGGGCAACGACAGTCGGCTGGCGAAGGCGGGATAGCGGATAGTTGAGCACCTGTGTCAATTAAGAAACGTCTGCTACTTTTGCTATCGCAAACGTAAAAAGTACGACCCGAAGTGTTGCCAGAGAGCTCGGTCGCGTTTACTCT
>JAYGXS010000006.1:13129170-13189817 GCA_036362985.1 Ligula intestinalis | reverse complement strand
AAAGTACGACCCGAAGTGTTGCCAGAGAGCTCGGTCGCGTTTACTCTCTGACCAAGGAGTTTTCCGAAAAAGACTTAAAAGAGCAAGGTGGGATACAGTCCTTTGCTCTAGTGCCCCAATTTGCATGATACCAACAAAGGTTATCTGTTTTCGAGCGTTAGCGAGAGCTATGGCGGTCACGACTGGTCGAACGAGTCCGGTCGTGGCTGCTGGAACGCCGAGATTGACGAGGAGAGTTGCGCAGTTGCATCGTGGCGATAGTCGCTACTAGTTGAGCTACCTGTGCTTTGAGGTCAGATAAATCCGAGCTAGGGGCAGCCACAGGCTCTGATACTTGAGCAATAGAAACGGAAGAGAAACGTTCAACATCCATCATCTTATCAGCCATCGTGGCGAGTTTCATAACATCGCAATGGTCTGACCCAGCAGCCAGAATAGTTTGAATGGAGGAAGGCAGGCGCTCTAAAAACATTTCTTTGAAAACCTTTTGATCAATTGCCATATCGCCCTGAAGAGAAAGCATCCGATTTACAAATACCGAAGGGCTTACGATCGCCTAAAGCCTCTTCTTTTACCAAAGCATGGTAACGCTGCCGGTCAGAAACAGAGGTTAGCCGTAAAAGCTCAGACTTCAATTTCGTGTAGGGGTTTTCCAAAGGAGGATTACTCAAAAGTGTTTGAACCTGAGCTAAGATAGAAGGAGGAAAAGCCTCTATCAGAAGGTTAACAATAAAATCGTGGAAAGTCGGAAAAGGTCACCAGTGTGGTAAGAGTACTTGTTTGACTCTGCAGAATACAGTCTAACACTATATATACGGTTAACGTAATACAGAAGACAAAAAATGTATAGTATGTAAGATATTAAGGAAAAAGCTTACAAACGTAATAGTCAGAAACACGAGGATAAACTTGTACCGGTGCTGTCAGTTCATTCATAGTCCAGGGAGGTAAGAGTTCAAGGAGACGAGAATGTTTAAGGTCACAAATAGTCGAGGACCACCACAAGCCATTAAATAGATACGCGTTTATTATTCAGGAGATCAGCAACGAAATTGCGGGTTATTAAACAAGATATCGACCAATTAACTGTAGCGGACGTCTGGGTGCAACTGTATATGACTGCGCAAGGCCTGCGGCAACTCGATATATCGCTTGGCTGACTTACCATCCGTAGACTAGGCTTCAATCAGTTCCCGGCTCGCCTTGTTGCCGGCGTGGGCTAGCACCTTGACAGCCGCTATGAAATCATGGCCTGTTTCATAGGTATGAGCTGCACTTTGTGATAATTAGCCGTTGCGTCGTACTGCCAGCTTATTTTCTTGCATACGCAATCGAGGCATGCGCTCAGTTTGGCCTGTTTATTTACAAAAACAGCTCAGGCATGGCATGCGATACACACTCCACAATATTGCTCCATTGGCTTCAGTTGATTTTTGATTCAATGCCCTGCTGCGCAGTGTAGCTTTGGGTCTGCGTGCAATTCCAACACCCAGTCCCGCAGTGATGAGCTCAGTCACTTCTGAAATGCCCTTGATTTGTAGCAGAGCCTGTCACATCTTCGGTGATTCGTCGGTATAGGTCCTCCAGGGCCGAATGCGTATAAATGCTTTTAGCTAACCATTCCGAATGAATTGGCCTCGCGTATCTTTTCCTCTGGGCTACTGCAGCGAGTTTAAAATTGTTTAACGAGCGCTTTTGCACATCTTTGTTTGTTAACAATCACATGGCTGCCGTAAAAACTCAAACGTTGTACTGTGTTTTTGCCTTTCTGTAGACCATCGTCTCATTGTCACCGTTTGGCGTTCTCTTGATGAGGAAAACGCAGCGGCTGCTTCTGTTTTTCTCCCCTCGTAAATTTTGCGGTCGATTGTATATCTGAGGAAGCGTCGTAATATGGACAAGAAATGTTCTGTTGTCCAACATTGGCGCACGTGGCGTCCCTATAATAATTATAGCAGTAAATTAGGTACCATAAGCAAAAAGGCATTGGTTGGTTGACGAATTACTAGTTTCTAACATAAAAATAGATAATTTTCACAAAAAAACTCGAACCTCAGGGAAAGGCTCCATGAAAAATAACTGATCCAATGTTAAATATAAATGTGTACAAGGCATAGGAGCGCAAAAGAATGTCAAATCAATGCAGAATAAGTCAAAATATGGAATGCTTACATGTTACATAGTTTCCATTAACATTTGAAACCTAATTAAGTCTGTCAGACATGGATGTGGTCGAACTATCTTACGTTGTTTGCATATTGTAGATGTTGAGTAAAACTTCCAGTTTTTAATGCAAGAAAATATCTTTCCATGCATTATATTAATTGACAATATCAAAAATATTTTCTGTGGTAATCAGATCGGGCTGTTGACAGGAATAAAATTAGATAAGAGGCCACAAACGCATAACCTGGCTGATTAGTAAAAAATGATATTACGGTTGTGCTTGTTATCAAAATTATACCATCTTGTGGATATTGAGGGAAATTGCCTTCTCTCGAATTCCTTTGTGATAATTTTGAGAACTTGAATGCGACGAATTGCAGATGGTTATGGATATTCCGCTAACCACCTTCGGAATTTCAGTGTTTTGCTTCGCTGGTCCTCAAATATTAATTGTGTTGAACTAAAAAAAAAAGAATCTTAAAATATTTTACATAGAAACACTCCGCCTGTGTCTCTCTGTGTGGGTCGTGATTTTAGAATCACCTAAACACGTGAATTCATTGCCCAGATTAATGAATGTTCATAAAAAGTGGAAAATGGAAATGTTTAAGATGGATTAAAAAACTTCTTGTATGAAGCAACCTCTTCAAAAGCGCTTAAATTAGATATTTTGCCATCGAATATACATATGTAATTTACCTTTTTGAAAAATGTGGTTAAAATCAAAATGGGATATTTTGATCAGTTTTTCGACTTCCCTGAAAATAAGGCACACACTTCCTGCTGGAAATAAAAAAAATTACTTTTCTTTGTAGAACCTAACAGAACTTAGGGTGCATTTATATTTCTAGGCGCGTTGTTCGGTTGCAAATGCACAACAGAATAGCTAAACATATCCGTCGATATTTTTAAACATGCCTTTATTTTTATGCGTTCCGATTCAAGTTCTATTATTCGTTCATTCTTTTCCATATTTTGAAAAGCTTTGGACGGGGTTCATTTACGGCGTTACGGAGACACCTTTAGATATTTTGCTACATTTTTATACAGTCAAATATGGAGAATTATTTCGGTATAGGAAACCACTTTCGGTCGCCTAACATTATTACTTATATTTATGTCCCAAAGCGTAACAGATTTGTAAGGCAACATTAGTAAACTGACGTTGGTCTCGTTTTTCCGACAATAATGACTTCTCTCATATGTACACTTTTTTACTTTCATTTTTTATGAACACTTATTATAAAGAAAGTTCCTACTCTTCATTGATGTTTATGCATGGTACAATATGCACAAATAAGAAGCTTTCTTCCGCAGCCTTTAATAGCATAGGAAATTCTTTGGATATCAACAAACGCTGAATTTTGCCCAGTTCTGCTCTCATTTTACCCAGCATACTTATATGAACGGAATTCATTTATAGCGTGCATCATTATGCGCCTCAAGTCAACCCGATGTACGAAATAAACAACCTCAATGTTGTTTTACATCCACCAATAACATTTTGATCTTCACAGTTCAGTGGATACACAATCTACTCTATGTGAGACGAGACGCTGTTGACCAAGTTATGGAAGTTTTGCAGCGTCTTCTTCTTGAGAATAAAAAAACTTCCATCAAGGTATTGACGCCAAAAGACAGGTTTATTTTATGCTGAAAGTGGTTGGCCTTTCATTTATCTGGTGGACCCCAAATTGAATGCTTAGGAAATCTTGTCGGTACAGTCAACTATAGTTTGCTTGATTTCATAAGCTACAGTAGGCTAAACGGTTAATTTGACCCAAGTTTGCTTCTACTCCCGGCTCAAAGTGGGCCCTTATTGGCTGAGGTGGCTGGGGCATTGGTTGTACGATAGCCTCTCCTCACTGGCGTGGGTTCGAATCTCACCGAGGCCACCGAGTCTTTCACAACTGAATGAAATCTGCCAAACGCCTCAGAATCCTTGAAAACTTGCAGAACGTCAGGTAGACATACGATAACTTGACTACTGATTTGCAACTGTTAAGACCTCATCATTAACCTTAATTAAAAAATATGAATGTGACAGGCAATAAAAATGTAGTTTATACTACTACGATACAACCCAACCAACTTTATTCAACCGATTAAGGAATTTTCATTGCTATCAAACCATCCACACTTTGACCGAAGGATGTCAGTTTAACAAAAACTAGTACTAGATAGTTGCCAAGCAAGACATAAATCGTAACTCAGCTTCTACTTGTTCCACTTTCGCAGCAAACGCAATAATGCTGCCTTATGCAAGATAACAACATAAATTCCGCTGAGGACCGCTGAATCAGGCCGCTAGTAAACGGAATTGAAACGCCTGACACTTAACTGTCACACGAGTTCTGATACTAAATTTAACTGTCTCGAACTTTCAATACTCAGTCGACTAATATTAAATGCCAAATTATAAGGCATGAGCCGCTTTCGATTCAAAATTATTCCGAGTTTTTGACCTCTATGGGCCCTGTTTACACACTCCAAGCAAGATTAGCGTTTTTTAATGGCTAAATAGGCCTATTTACCTCAGGGATTGGATGCATTGCACACAAATCAGGCAACGAATTTTAATAATCTGGCTTGTTTCAGCCAGCAATGTAGACGACAAAAAACAATTGTATTGGTCAGCTTCACAAGATTTTTCCAGTCTTATCATCAAAGCGGCATTAAAAAGCCTTGCTTTGCTGGCTGTAGGCCATACAAAAAACTACTTTCTTTATACTTTTATATTATTAGCCTTCGAAGGTTCCGTTACGTTCTGTTTCAACGGAAAAACCAAATGCGTTACAAAATCTTCGGAGGTACACATCTGTGAGTTTTTGGATATATATTAGCCACTTAACATGACTGCTTCCAAAATATGTGTTCCGGTGTAAAACGCGTCCTCCTTTCAAACGTCAATGACGTCTGCAAACAGTTTACTACATTTTACCCCCGGTTAAAAAAATTGCATACATGTAAAGCCCTGCTTAGTATGGCGTGCAGAATGTTTTACAGTAGTTAACTAGGCAACTGTTTTAACCATTCTTGTTATTAATTAACATGATTTAATACATTTAAAGGACCAAATTAGATCGAAAAATTGTAAAAATATACTGAATAAGACGAACAAAAGTATATTTTCTTACACCTGATTATTCAAATATGTAGTGTCAAAGTACTTTTGTCAGTGATTAAACTTATTATTATGGCTGAGATGGTTTAACCGCATACCATAACATTTATTTCTTATTTTATGCTAGATATTTGATTTTTTAATTGACTACGTACACCATTTAATGCAAAGAAACTGACTAGCGTCATAATTTTAAAATGCGTGAGCCCGTTTACTTTATTATTCTACCGAAGATATAACACTTGCATCCTCACAACATGCGCTCTTTACGACCATATGAACGGTGTATATATACCCAGAATTTTGTCATAGACGGTGATAAAAATGAAGCCTGCAATTTTTATAGATTGAGTTAAATAAAAAATCGATCCCTTTTTATTGATGACATATGTTTATATTAGCTTAAAGAATTTATATTCCGTGCGGTAACCCCCACAAAAGACGAGGAAGCAAAAACGTTTTTTTCGGACCACAATGCATTGCTCCTTTCGTTGCGAAAACTTCTTTTCTTCAGCATCAGTGTACTGAAGTGGTTTTTATTCTGCATAACGCGAGATGTTCCCTATCTCACCTGTCTATGTTGTAGGTACACCTTACGCATGAGGTCTGACAGCAGAACGCTCGGAGATTCAGAGTCCATGCGTTAGGCATGCCTATAACACAAAAGTGGCGGTGACACACACAAACTAAGCAGTAACGAATAACTCACTCCACTGATGATGGAACGAGAAAGTTTTCAAAACGTCAGCATCAATACACTGTTGTCTACGAAAGCGCTTGTTTTCCTTCTTCATCATCTATAAAAGATGGCGTATGGTATAATTTATCTAGAACTCGTAAATTCAACCGCATTAATACCTATATATGTTTAGTTCGGAAGCCTATTCAATCGGTGTTCGCATATTTCTGAGTGAATATATACCCAATCAGCAGTGACAGCAAATGGCAGGTGGCAAGGAGCTGATGAAATGCGGTTCGATGAAGTGCTTATGACCCATCTGATAGACACCAGTGGTGGACCAACTGTGCCATCTGTGAGTGCGTTTGTTTGTGTTGTCCGACCACCTGGTGTTTAGGGTTATGCTTGGCTGATGAAAGCTAATAAGCCCGAAACAGTTCTGTATCAAGTTATTTCCGAATGCTGTCATACCCCCTACTGCTATTATGATTCGGCCGAAATAAGCATGGCAGGCGGTCACCCGCTGGGGACCTTTGACCACCACATGAACTTGGTTTAGTTCGGAAGCCATTTCGATCGGTGTTCGCACATTTCTGAGTGAATATATAGATATATATACTATGAACGACAGTCACGGATCGATATAGGAGCGCGATGGTCGTGTTGTGCCTGAAGAGTCACTCACGAGCCCTGCTAGCATCCACTCAACGGCAAACATATTGTAGCCGCCATCAGCCAGCCATTTAAAATCCGCCCAAGTCTGGAACCCATGAACTTCTTAGTTAGAAGTCCAACACTCAGACTACTGGGCCACGTGCTCGTTAGACCACATTTGACGATTCTAAAAACTTCTCAATTTCTCTCCTCCGATTTATTATTTCATCAAAAAGCCGATGAAATATCGGGCCTGGGTATTAGTAGGACAAAATTGAGTACAAGTTCGACATATTCAACTGCTTCCCTGAATTATTATAAGTTAATTTTAATTTTAGGTGACTAAACTACGCAAATATTTTCATGCTTATTAAAAATACAGATGGCGACAGTCAGGGCAGTGGGACCGTCTGACCACAATGACTGATTATAAAAACAATACTAAGCATCTTAATAATTGAGTTGCAAATCCAAGTTATCCAGACCTATTCTTTTGTATGACTGCCACTGATGACGGTTAACAAGCCAGAGCTGTCTTCTCTGTCTCATTTGACATACGTTTTTGTGATAATTTTACCACTCTGGTTGCAGTTAGGCTTGAATTACATAGACCACTTCAAAATTATTTTCAAATATCTGATACGAGTGCCATTTAGTTCACAGTCACTTGCAGATAACAGAATACACATGCCATTTTCCTTCCGGTAAATTGCGCTTATACGCCTACTTGAGCTATCAGAATTTATTTAGAAAAAAATAACTATAGGTATTTTCGTCCTCTGAATAGACTTAAAATTCTGCAAAGTCTTTTTTTCCTTTTTTATATTCTAAGTATACAAAACGCGTGTTTTATTATATAGAGTAACTATGTCAGCTATTTTCTGCCATATCGAAATGTCTTACTTTCGTAATCATTTTCAACTTCAAACCTTGATAAAATGATTTCCATCTGGCATACCTTTGTCATACCTAGATTCACATACAGTATGCATGACGTATTGAATATATAAGTGGCAACGTTTCTTAATAATTACTTTGTAAATTGTTGTTAATATATTCCATAGAGAAATCACGAAAAAGTCGTTACTTAGGCTTAATTTATTTCCTATTTCTCAAAATTTGCCTCAAGCATTTTGCGACAAAAAACCTATGTAGGTTTTTGTCAGTAAAATTTTTCACTTAAAATAGAACGTAGGTTATTTCTTGTTCAAAAACCAGTTGGCCATTCAATCGTTGTCTACAGTTACTGGAGTTATACATCAGAATTCCGCTTGCATAACCGATGATCGTCAAATAACTTTAAATCATGAAAACAAGAAAGAAGAAAGCATCACAAATATGAATTGTCTGCGTCAAATATTTTCCTAACTCTTCATGAGAACAACTTCCAGTGCATGCAAACGGTGCAGTTGATAGTACGAACCAGCCCAACGAGACGAAATGAACTATTGACGAAAGAAGCTTGTGACAGTTTGAAAGTCAAACTTGGGGATAAAACGTTAAGTCCGTTTGACAAAAGTATGCAGCGAGATAATAATGTTGAGACTTGTGAATCCTCAGCTGATGGAAGCATGCAAGGGTATATTATATATTTATCGCCTCTCTTATCTATTAGAATTAAACACATTTGAGCTTGCAAATAACAAAAGCAAACATTTACGAATAAAATGATAACTGGTCCTTTGTTGGGTATCAGAAACAATTTGTCCAAATGATCTTAAGAAAGATTGTATGCTGTTTATGCATGCGTTTAATATTGCTATGTCTGAAAAATTTAAGGGAGTTCCGGAACATACTCTCAAAATTTCCTGGCATATAAGTTTATTAAATCTGTTTGCAGATTATGAGGACATCTTACTGTTGCCGTATTTATGTTTTATATTCTCATAAGTCTAGCATACTTGAAGTGAATTAAGTAAGCGCGTTGATTTTTTTTACTTTCCTTCAAAAATTTTCACTGCTGAAAAATTAATTCAAAACAAATCGTAATCATAATATTTTCATGTAGAGTCGCAGAGTACAACGACTAATGACACCTTTATAATTACATGCCTTTGAGATTCCATTCTGCTGCCTTACAAACTAGGTTTTAGCGGTCGAAACCAGCAAAAGCCGCTCCGCTTAATGTTTACTCCTGCGTGTGTTTTTCCACGATTATTTATATTGGGCTGGGCGTAAAAAGCTTCCTTAAGTAGTACCGGCAGTTATCCTTTCTCAGCCAAAGCAAAAGAAAATCAGTGTTTTCATAACGTAGAAACGATACCTAATTAAGTTTGGCAAACGTTTTAAAATTTAATTCACTTTCTTCTGAAATGTAATAAGCCTTCTTCTTATGTTTTATGTGTCAAATTTAATCATCCAGCAGCAAAGTGACGCCGGCAGCGGACTGCCCTTTAACAGAGTAAGATGGGATTAGGAAAGTCTCTGCGAAGTGCACTTCTATGGCACTTCAGTGCACGCTCTTACTATCTACAATTGAATGCGCTGGGAAATTATCCATGTTCTCTTAAAGCCTGGATATTAAAGACCGTTTTGTGACAAAAAACGGTGAGTCAGACCACCATGCCTCTGTCTTAGAAAGGGCTGCATAACTGTTCTACTTCGTTAGGTCCTAAGGCGCTCCAAATTTATGTGACAACGTGGACCACTTTGTGCAGACCAGGCATAAGTGAAACCTGCGGCTGTACAATTTACCTCTTGCTTATGAAAAGGGCAGATTATTTCGTAATACTAGTCTAATTTAAACGTCAAACACCATCAAGGAAACTTAACGTCCACGAAACGCCTCGACAAATGGATGCCATGGATCAGTAAAACAACCTTTCTAGTACGTTACCTCGTTAAAAGTGCTTCCATTAGGTAATTCAACTTCAATCTGTACGTAAACTGTGCTAAACTTTTCGGCAGTGATAGATTAAAGAATGCCAAGCGGCTGAAAGAGCGTTCGTCCAACTGCCAATATCCTGAAGTTACAGAAACATATAAAGACTTTATGCAGCCTTATTTATATTATAAACATAAAAATGTAACATTTTACAAATCCAAAATGCATTGCGTAATTTTGATTGGCATTCTACGAACTAGCGGGCCTGTGGTACTTTGCTGCTTAAAGTGCTTCAAATAATCTCCTGTTTAATTAGAGATGTCGAGGACGCTGGTACAGGTTTCCTAAAAGTTATCAGATAACGTGTACTCGAATGAAACAAAACCCCAGTCAACCGGGGTGTAGCAGCCACCAGTCTAAAGAAGTGTACACGCACAAAAACCGTATGCAAGTACAACAAACTAACTTTATTCCATCATTTGACGTTTCAAAGTTACTTATGACTTTCACATTAAAAAACACTCCAAAGAGGATGCTGAGTAGCAATCCAAAAATTATTTTTTATCCAAAGCGCCGTATTTTTATTAAATTGGTATCATTGACTTATACCCAGCATGGTAAATAAAACATACGTACGAAAAGTAAGGTGATAAAAATCGACTTCTACAAATGGCGCAAAGCAAAAATATTATTCGTGTCCCCTTTTATTTTAAAAATAAGGTTTAACGAGGGTTTAGCTTAAAGATATCTCATGGCTCAAAACCTTTCAATAAAAAAGTAAGTTAAATAAAAAAAACTCCACACATTTTTGAAAATAAAATGGAGAAGCTTCACGCGTACTAGTGACGTAAAATTATAGGAAACAGCGTGGAAAAAATTAAACGGTCTTAACCACGCAGTAAAAGAATTCTGAAAAATATGAGATTTTGTTACATGTCTAAGGAGTTTGATCTTTGAATTGTTACCCATGGCAAAAAATTGAATATTTTAAGAAAGAAACTTGGTTTGGTTTCAGATACTTTTACCGCCATAAATATTGTAGAGAAACGGAACTTAGTGAAACATCTATCTCTTTCGAATAACAGTCTTCGAAAAGAGATCAGCAGAACATGCAAAAACTTTGGCAGAAAGGAGCGAGCTGTTGGGTAGAAGCCTGTTGCTTTTAATACTACGCCATAGGAATTCAAAAATGTTGGTTTCCACCTGGAATATATTTACACGCAAATCTTAACATCGCACATGTTCACAGTAAGCTATTTTTACTTACATCAAAGTTCTTTTTTCGCATTCCTGCTCAAAGTTTACGATGAGTTTCGGACCATCAGTGGAATGGCGGTAACGCCTCCATATTTTCAGTGTGTATAGTCGATTGCCAACAAAATTAGATTTCCCCCAGTCTATTTATCAGAAGTTTCAAAAAGTAAACGTTTGCATTTGCAGAAAGAGTAATTGTATTCTTCCTCACGTAAATGACTGTTTTGTGCACCCAAACATAAAACCGCAGCATTAAAAAATTTACGTCTGGAACAAACTTAAGCAAACAGGTGCCTTTGTTAAAAAAACTTCTTCAAACACTTTGCCTCGTTATAAAGGGCTTTAGATTTGTATGTTTTAACCGCGTGACGGCGACCTTTACCTTTTTTCGATTGCATCATGGCAAATTATGAGACTTGTTGTTGGCATCTTTCACTTCACGGAAGCACAGTTGGAATTTGTCTGCCGCATAATTAAGTAATCTTTCTTTCGTCTTTATATACGTGACCTTTTAGCTGTACTGGTTTGCTTAAAAGAGCAGTCCAAAGATTAAAAATGCATAAGAGAGTGAACTGATAAAGGCTGCAACACTTAGAAACCTGCTTATTGTATGCTTTTTAATTTTTAACATTACGCAATAGCGACCACAGGGTCATCCGAAAGGAATCTCACCACTTAATTTAAATTAACCAACATTTCGGTGAGGACCTATCCATATTAACACGAAGGGTTCACTTACAATCAGACTTAAGATTGGAAGAAAAATCACTGTTATTTGTGCATGTCTTGAGATGCGCACATGCAGATTTGTACATCTGAATTCTTAAAGTCGGCAAATTGTCAAGTTTTCTAAAAATAACCTGCCGGCTTGCTACATGCCTCACCCGAAGTCAAAGAGCGAAAATTCAATCTTCAAATGCGACAATATTTGCATGGTAGAAAGAAACACTTCAGATAACTGAGTTTTAGAGAAAAACACGCGCATATGGGTATAATTAGTCAAGGATACCTACAAGCATACGAATCCGGTGGAGTACAAGTTTACAGGGACCTCCGATTGGATTTGTAAGTAGCTTGATTGAGTAGATTATCTCTGCCTTTATTCAGAAATGAAAGAAGGAAATTTTTGGGAATAAGGTAAGCGAATAAATTAAATCGCCAACAAACAATCCTCGCAATTCCTGATATAACCTCGCGTAGGGCAGGTCCCACAGATCAAGTTAATATTTTACTCATGTTCCAAAACATATCAATAAAGTGGGTGGTAAGTTAATTGACCGTTCCGCACAACTTTAAAGCGTGGCTACGTCCTTCAATTTGCTATGTTAATGGGTGGAAAACATTTTTTGAATTTCGTATAACGTCCAGTGCCTCATCTTTGTGAGCGCTTTGCAATCAGCTCATGATGCTCAAGTCCCGACCCGTCTGCTCTCAAAAAGTGAACAGAACACGAAGTCTACGTAAGCATATAATTTGTTCAGGTGTCATTTGTTTGCAAAAAATATTCCTGATGATGATAAGACGTAAGCAGATCATGTTTCGAAACATATTCGTCCGCTGTGCCTTAGAGCTCAATCTAGGATCTTCACATACAGTCCCATAGTTGCTTGTACGATATGATAAAATGAAACTGACAAACAAAGGGGATGTTGAAATGACAAGTTCTGGCTTTTTAGCCGTCATCAGCCCGTCATGCCCAATCTAATGGTTGGCGACCCGCGAGATCGGAATCCAGGACCTTTAGTCATTGAGTGCAACACACTTATATTGCACTACGGTTCTGTGATAGGGCGCTTACAAAGCTTCTTTCGAGCTTACTATGCGACTGCCTGCAAGGGCTCTAGATTGAGCCAGAAGACACAAGGGGCCGAGCAGGTTCAGTAACCAGCTCCGTGAGTGATCTACTATCATCATTTTCCCAATCGCAGCCAACAAAAACAACAGATCCATGGTAAAATGGCACAGCGTTACATTTAATAACCAAATCTCGTCAATTGGAAGCTCGAGTATCAGTGCTCTGGGATTGGGCAGGCCTGTCTATTGACGGCTAAGAGGCCAGAAGTGAACATTCCGGTCTCCATTATGGACCTCTCTTCCACTGCATCAGATAATAATGTATATTCGAATGCCTTTATGCAAAACTTTACAAAATGCATCACCTGTTTGTTAAAACTGATTCAGGCGTTAAAGTTGCGGTTGGAAGGCAGGATGCATCTTTCTTGCGTTCCGAACTAGATTATATGTACTGACTGATACTGACTGACCTAAACCTAGATGTGTCAGAACACTCTTCGAAAGTGTTCGAATGCTTTGTAGTGATGAGAGTGAAAAGCATTAGGAGATGAAGCACTTACAGGCCCTTTTCAAAAGCAACGGTCATCCAAAGTTCTTTATCTGCAAGTGTCTCAGGAAGACTCGCGTTCATTGGTCTAGCGAAGGAAAGCCAAAATTCTTGCTCGCAATGCCCTACGCGAAAAAAAGTTTCATAGGCGGCAGCACAAATCACAAAATTATGGTGGATCAGAGTGGCACCTAGACGAGACTCCACAATCAGACGGCAAGACCTGAAGCCCAAAAACTCACTGCCAGTAACCGAACACTCAGTTGTGGTCTACAGCATATCATGCAAAAATTGTACTCCGAGGTATGCTGGTGAAATGGGCAAACGCCTGGGCACACAGTTACATGAACCTCAACTCGCAGTCAACCGCAAGGACAAGCTGTATTTGGTCTATGGCTACGTGCAACAGCTAAACCATGACTTTGCTATTGAGAAGGCGAGTGTGATAAGCAAGGCCAATCAGAAGATGGTCAGAATTATGAAAATTGCCTACGAGGCGCTTCGCAAAAGGCCCGGATAAATTCGGACAGGGCCAGTAGGGAAAACGAACATGCAGAGCTGGAAGCCTACGCTCATGGAAAATAGAGGTGGTAGTTGAAGCTCACGTGACCAATATCAAGCACTGTCTGGTCGACGCACCCGCGAAGCGGAGAACAACTCAAGTGAACAGCAACGAGTAATTAGTCCACCGGTTGTGGTGGGGGAGGCCAGCAAGCATATTGACTCGCTTTCAACTACGGTGACCCTAAAACGGACAAAGGTCACGCAAGCCTGCAAGCAGCAAACATCCAGGAGATCAAATGCAGTCAGCAACGAACAGATAGGTCAAAGTTCAGGCGTCCAACACGGGTTAAATATGAGGCAAACGGCAAGACCGACTGGATTAGGACCATCAAACGGAACAACTACAATACACTGACGATGGAAGCGAGAAGGGTTTCAAAACGTAAGTTCAAATGTAATTTCTTCTATGACACAACCCTCTCTACTTATTCCCTTTAAGGAGATCATTACGATGTAGCTTAGTGACTTACATAGGTCCGATGAAACGAAGAATCGCCTCGGGCACGCCCAAATCCTTCAGTTCCTAAAGTTCTGCCTCGAGACGTTCTTCACCTTCAACGGAACTATCTACGAGTAGGTGAAGGGTACACCTATGGGCTCGCCCATTTCCGGAATCATAGCAGAGGCGGTCCTGCAACGGTTGGAATCGCTGGTTTTCCGACCCCACAGACCGAAATTCTGGGCTCGGTATATGCACGACATCGTCGTTATTGAGCGGGATCAGGTGCTGACATTCAAGGAACGTCTAAACGCCATCTTCCCGGACATTCAATTTACGATGGAGGAAGAAAAAACAACCAACTAGCCTTCCTGGATGTCCTCGTTTGCCGCAAAGACAATGGTTGCCTAAAAACTAAAGTGTTTAGGAAAGCAACCAGCACTATGCAAGTCCTGAACTACAATAGCAACCACCCAATTGGTCACAAACGCAGCTGCGTACGGGCGATTTACCGGCGTGTTGAGACGCATTGCAGCGAAGCGGAAGACAAAGTTGCTGAATTACAACATCTTCGACGGTTACTGAGAGTGAATGGATACCCGCGCAACTTTGTCAACCAATGCATACGCAAACGAGAGAAGAAGCCACATCAACCTGACCCAAAAGTTTGGCGAGCTCTTCCGTACGTGAAGAATGTATCGGAAGCGGTCAACCCTCTTCTCATCCCGCTTGGAATTGGAGTTGCGCACAGGCCAGAAGTAACCATCAGGCGCCGGGTCGTGAGACCGAAAGACCCACTACCACATCAGGAAGCGGCTGGAGTCGTTAACCTAATCTGGTGCAGTTGTGGACAAAGCAACTACGTCGGAGAAACCGAAAAATTACTCCGGACGCGAATGGCCAAGCATGCTGCGGTGGTGAGAAAGAAAGACGCCAACTCCTAGGTTGCAACTCACTCGACGGGACCCGGCCATATTTTTAAGTTCGACGAGGCTGAAATCCTCGCAATGGGGGACAACCGCGTGAGCCGCGAGCTGCTCGAGTCATGGTTCTTAGGCCCCCAGTCCATCAACAAACGTAACAAATTGGCGTTCTCATACGGTCTACTGAGACTTTTCCTGCGCAACAGAATCAGTTACATGGGAGGGACTGGGTGCAGCATCAACTTCGACGACAGCGAGCATATTTGCCCTGCAATTATCAAGCCCGCATCTGCTGCTGACGAACAAACTGTGGCAATTAGTGAGTAGATCCCGAAGTGTCAAGCCAGCACCGCACCAATTAAGACCCAAGCGGTGGCTAGAGAAGTAAGCAATTATCACACACACACGCGGATGACCACTATGACCTATAAATACCGTGCAGCCTGTGCATGTCTCCACCCTATCTGCGCATGACCATGCCTATGTTTTCTTCACCTATGATTAAGGATTCCCGAGGGAATCCGAAACGTCAGGAAAATAAAGTCCTTATTCCAGTGATTTCATCTTCTTCTTCTGTACGTATGTTTGTTAAAGGCCGATCTGTTGTGATGGAAAAGGTGCAGGAAGCTCGCATTCCCGGGGTAACTTAAAAAAATGCAAGAATGTAGAAAATTTTAATTGTTTCTCAAGTGCCTTTGAATTTAACGTAAAGAACTCCATATAATACACGCTGTTGAGCAAAGTAACATACATCATTTTAATGACTTCCAGTGATGTCAAATTGATGTATTATATTCCGCTGCTTCAAACGTAAAGTGAACGTGTGAGATGACCCTTACGGTGTTCCGATCAGTCCTCCTCTATGGATGTGAATGCTGGGCTGTGCGCGCTTAAGCTTAGCGAAGACTGGAGGTCTTTGACCACCGATTACTGAGGATCATCCAGCGAGTTAACTATAGTGACTTCATCTCCACTGAGACCGTCCACACTCGCCGATATCATATCACGAGGATATCTCAGGCCATTCAAGAAAGGCGACTGATGTGGTTTGGAAACATGCTCCGTCATCCACCCCACGATCTTAGCTTTGTTGCCCTCGATCCGGCGCCGCAGCCCACCTGGAAGCGTCGAAGAGGAGGGCAATTGGAGACTTGGCTCGACACTGCCGCCAAGCCATGGATACACATCTTGGACCTTGTATCTTCGGTCTCCGTCACTCTAGAAGAGACGGCTTCGAGCTCTCTAGATCCACTGCCGCCAATCGTCACGCATGGAGAGGTACCGCCTGTGACAGAATTGAGGCCGGCTAGATCAGGCACGATCAAAGCCGAAACAAGTAGAAGTAAGTAAATGTTCAAGCACTGTTTTGATATAGGGCTTAGAGATTTTCTATGTCCTGCCTTAAAGTTTTAAGTTTCAGTATTTTTTAACATTTGATTTTTTACGTTTTTAAGTGCTTAACCCGTTTTTGACGTGCATACAAATAGCGGCATGTTCTTCTTCTGCCTTTATGAATGTACGAATCATTCATAAATTATCATACTTTTATAACAATGTTGTGCATTCAAAGTATTAAAATGTTACATAATTTGTATAGAATGATTCTGTTAAAATTTGACATTTAAGTCAGAATGACTCATGCTGCACATTCCTATTCCCTACGCCAAAAAGTCGTACATACGTCCTTTTGAAGCATTTAATTGTTTTCATGGCTAAAGAGTGTATTCAAGACGAGATTGCTGTTCAGGTTTCATAAAAGAGATAGCTAAAGAAATTCCCATGTGTCCAATACAACTGCAAAGGTAGAGCAAATAAATTATTTCAATAGACAAAGCAAGTTTTACAAAACAATTTTGAATAAGGAGACAAGGAACAGAACATTTCGTTACTTCATTTTCAATTTTCATGTCGAGACATCATATAAAACACCAGCAGAATAGATAAGAGATACAGTATGCATTATTTACACTGATGTGTCCAGATGTAAGATCGTGTAAAGTGCTGATCAGCGCTTATGTTTAGGGCTGGAACTTCACTTTTTCAAGGCTAAACGTATCTGCTTTTGAGTAATTTCAATCTCTGAATTTTACTTTGATTGCACTATGATAATATTCTGGAATCCTCCTATATCCAAGCTTTCTAGTACAGAACTGCAAATTGAGATAAATTACTGTTCAAGTAATAAATAGTATGCACAAAACCTTAACAATTATATAATGCTATGATAATGTCAAATTAATCCTGAACGCGTTTAATATATGCATAGCAAAGCACTTTTCATTCTCCAGGTCAACGCCTGTTTCTATGAGTACTGGATAATTAAATTTGATCGAACAATGTACAGTTTGTTACCTAACTCCAAAGCTATTAACAAGTAACTCCCTGTTACTCAAACGCAACCCAAGTTGCGGCCCCTACAACTGCGGTCTTGCAGCAATCTGTATACTTCATAAAATCGGTGACTGGCTCTGTGTTTGTGTCTCCGTTATCATTGGTCGCCGGAGTCAGGTTGACACGCCTTGTGCGCCTTCGACGCGCGCATGTTAGTACCACGATCACTTCGTTGACGCGCGTTCTCGGTCGCGTGTGCGTGTCGGTCTCTACGTCGCTCCCTCATTCTACCGTGCGCGTGAGGATTCAAGTGACGCCCAACGTGAAATGCGGATGTGAATACGCCACGGGGGGGGTGGGGGTGGGCGGGGGCGGGGATGGGGAAGGGGTCGTCGCGGCCACTTGAAAGGCCACCCCCCGCCAATGTAGCAAGGGCTATAACCGTGTTTGCACAGCCGCTTCAAATTCACCACCGGAAACCAAGACTCCAAACGCCACTGCCACCGTCTCAAGAGGTCGACACCTTGCGTCCTCACACCTCCAAACAAAACTTGAGATGATGACCACGGGACGACATTAATTGTCGGACTCATTCCCCTCTCACCCCCTCCCCCCACCCCCATTTCGCTGGTCCCCAATATTGACTGGAATCTGATGCCCATGATCCCTTTACACCTCTCTCTCCCTCTTACCCCTTTGATACTACTGCATGGGTTGAGCGTAAACCTCTTGACCTACTATCACTTGGACCTCCCACTTTACTTACGCGTAAGTTGTCACAGCCGGTTGAAAGAACGCCAACCCCCCCCCCCTCCCGCCACAGCGATGCGGCTAGCTCTTAAGTTAGGTTGAATGACCTACCTCGTAAATGCCTTCGCTTTCAATCAAACCCTTACAAACTATCATTATGGACAACAGTGATGACGTCAGGCATGTTCTGTACACAAACAACTCAACAAACGATGATGGACTGGTGACTGAAGGTAAAGTTGTAAACTTACTTCTTTTCTACCTTATTCTGTTCAAAATAATAACCTATTTGTAGGTTCTACCTCATTAGGTAGAAAAGGAATAAGAGTAGCCACGAGAACATAAGTTCAAACGAAGGAACAGAAGAGATTTGCCAACGTTAATAGACGTTCGCAAAAAACACAAGAAGAAAGACGGCTTCGCCTGGAGACTAATGCCATACGTCAGCAATATTCACGCTCCCGAGAAACCGAAGATCAAATGCTGCAAAGAAGACGCAAAGGCGCGATTCGCCATCAAATCAACTTCTCCCAAGAAACCGAGGTCCAAACCCTGCGAAGGAGAGAGCTAGGTAGGTTAAGAGATTCGCAACGTCGCCAAAACGAATTACCCAGACGTAGAAGTGCACGTCTGACTATGCAAGCATGACAGAGAGCGGATCAACGCCCAAACAATGCTGGAAATTCCAGTTTGCAACCAATTCCCATACGGTTTGGCGACTCTGGCCCGTCGGTTGCTTCCATAAATGCTCAAGTGTGGGACAAAGCCTAACTCAATTACAACCCAAGTCTTGGTTATGCGGAAGATGTAAATGTTTCCAATGGGAAGATGGTAGAAGGTTGCGGACATTGTCAGTCGAAAAAATGGACTGATGATACGATTGGCATGTGCTGTTCCAACGGCAAAGTTCTACTGAATAACTCCCCCCACCACCAGAAATACTTCAAACATTGCTTGCTGGTAATACTGACGACTCGAAGAATTTTCTTTCTTATGTTAGAAAATACAACGGTGCGTTTCAAATGACCTCCTTTGGTGCCAACGTTTCTAGTGAGGTTGGATTTATGCCTACCTTTAAGGCGGAAGGCCAGGGTTGCCACCGGCTTGGATCCTTACTACCTCCTGATGGCGAGCCGAAATTTCTACAAATATATTTCATTAACCTACAGGCTCAAAGCCGATCCCGAGTTTACCCAGGCTTAAAGCATCATATAATACTGTCCATTCAAGACATGCTACACCAGCGCAACAGCTACGTTAACAGTTTCAAGTCCGCCCCGGAGATGCACGCTTCCATTGACTTCAATATTGTCATAGATGCCGATAAACGTCCTCGTGGAAAACACCAACGAAGATTTAATGCTCCCGTATGCAACGAAGTGGCCGTTATTATGTCAGAAACACAGCACGGCAACAGGGATATTGTCTTGAGAAGGAGGGAAGATAGGTTGTAAAGGATATACGAGGCACACCGTTCATACGACGCCTTACAATACCCTCTCATGCATGTTAATGGTGAAGATGGTTATCGCTTCGGTATACCTCAAATTGACACCCGTAAAACAGTTGTAAAGCCTTCTACTCATATCACTTTATGATTCGGGAACGAACTTTTAACCTACTTTGTCGATTCAAAACGTTGTTCCTGCAATTTGCTGTTGATATGTTTGCCAAAATGAAAACATAACGCCTTTGCTATTTCCGCGCATACCAGAAAGGACTTCGCGTGGACAACTACATCCACCTTAGAGACAGTATCCTTTCTGATGGTGGTAATGGCACTGGTCGTGGTCAACTTTTCATCTTGCCATCAAGGAACACTGGGTCTCCTCGCTACATGCATGAGAAAACCCACGATGCGTTGGTTTACGTTAGGCCTTATGTTCGCCCTTCCTAAGGGTCAACAACATGTAAGGAAGCCCGAGGCAAAGCCGGGCTTCCGCGCTAGTAACGTGATAGATGCTCTTCACAATGGTGCATTTCTGATTTATAAAGAAATATAAAGTTTTATATAGATATACCGGCTTTCTAGTAAGACAGAAGATACCGAAGAATTGGAAATCGAGCGAAATCTATAAAACTGAAATTAAGCATGTAGACAATGTCTGTTCGTGCAAAACCACCAAGTGAATAAAGCAGCAAAAGTAAAATTATCTTAAACAATAATGCTAATGTAAATCTCCGAAAAAATATGCATCCATATTACGTGAAATGTAATGTTTAGTTTTTTTACCGATCAGTCCAAATTTCGAGTGTGTATTGTAACACGTCTTAAGATAATTGTTACTTTTTTTCATTCGGTTATGCATTGGTTGAGTTATGTTGGACTTAGGTAACCACTTTTTCGCCTGACTTGGCATAGTAGGGGATCAGAGGAGTAATATATTTCGTAAGCTTACGAGCGGAAATGCCGGCCAGTGACTGATAAATTGAAATGGAATTGTCAGGTGCAATTGTAAACGTACCATATTTCCTACACTTACGGTAATTGCCTTCCACCACACTCCTTTGTAATTATTTTGGATTCCGATTATGATGAAATTCACATCTTTCTTTAAATTCGAATTCAGAGTTAACAATTTTCACCAGCATCAGTCGATTGACTTTAAATAACACATACTTTGTGCTTACGTAAATCTTCAAAATAAGATATATTTTAACAGCATTCATTTAAATGACGAGCTTTTGATTTAATTTCCTTATGCAGCTGTCTATTTGTGTCATGGTTTCAGAACCAAACGAACATGTCAACGCATTCTCGAATAAAATTAATGTTCATGAAAAAAGTCCCAATCGAATATGCCTACGACTGATCACACAATTTTCTGTTAAACGTTACCTATTGCAAAAGAATTTCAGTTATATATTTTGGCACAGAATGTCTGCGTACTTTAGTCTTCTGTAAATTAAGTCGAGATCAGAATGGGAATTTGTGGCCAGTTTTTTGATTTCCCTGAAAATGAGGGATAAATCTTTTGTTATAAAGGAAAGAACTTACTTTTATACTTAAACCGGAAGGGTTTTCAGTTTTATTTGGTTACGTTGAGGCTCAGTTCTACAATAACAAAAGCAGAGCAATAATATCAATATAGATTTTGAGTAAACTGTTTTGCAATGCCCGGCGAAATCTCACTCCAATGTGTGATACGTTAACTGTCTTCGATCTCATATAAAATGTACAACCCATTTGATTACTTCATACAAAACGGGTGCTCAGGGGTACTCCTTGTCTGTAACCCTTTAAATAAACAGTATGCATTTAAGGTGAGGTACAGCTAATAACAGCCTTATAAGTTTATTTCTTAGTTAACACGCACAAAACGTGGCTGATTTACAAAACTGATTTTTTTAAACTTGTTTTGATCTTCTTTTCCTAAAAATAATTTTCTATCTCATGATTGCACTTACCTTAATTTCATGAAATCAAAGCAAGATATCTGCTCTCTGCGCATGTATAATTAAAACCTTTCCACTTTTAATGAATATTTTTTATAGTATAACACTCACCAACAATTTTTTACCACGCCGTTAAATAGCGTATAAAAATCCTTGGGTGTAGACATACGTTGGATTTGGCCCTACTTGGCCCGGTTTAACCCCCGGTATACCGATCTGGACAGAACTCTCTGGTACTTAACAGCAGTTTGCATTTCAAGTCAACTCAAAGAACTGAAGAAATAACCTCAAATTTAGGTTAAATTATCCACTCATATTTCGATTTTCACATCTCGTCCAATGTGCAATTTACGGTAATATCTACGTCCTCCATGAGGAACATTCTGTTATTTAAAACTATAGTTATACACATTGACCGGAATAATATTCACCTGTATTCAAAAGGTAACCACGTTAAAATACCACCAATACTCAACGTTCCCCCTTATAGTTTTAAGTATTTACAAACTCATCTGTAGCTTCGACTAACTCTAACTTCGATTGCAACAATAAAAAACTTGTTATTGACTTAAGGAGGCAGAAGAACTGTTTAATGCGTATTTTTTATCAACGCACGCGTACGTTTCTAAAATCTGTCAACTTCTATACAATTCCTGCCCAAGGACTGTCTTCACCATGAACGCGTGCTTCACTTATGGAAAAGCATTATTCTTGTGTCTATAGAGCCGGGGTTTGGTTAATAAGGTAATATTTACTAGCAGACATAGTTATTTTGTCAATGCAAGCTAGAACCTCAAACATTTTAATATTTTAAATCACTCAAATCATGACTAACTATTAAGTTGCATATGGTAATGTGTGAATAAAATTGAATTTAATCGAATACCTTGTTAACAGTCCATTTTTGTTCAGAACTGCATAAGATCCTTCGGGAAATAATATTATCGAAAGCGATTGGTTAAACATAACCATTTCGTCCAAAATCGAGAGTTTCTCGAAGTTAAGAATTCTTACTTTTCTTAGGAGGGGTTGGCGCATTTGAATCCTTCAGTTGACTCAACTAGGAAAAATGTGCGGCTTCCGTTGGAGTCGAACCCGAACAGCAAGGAAAGCGTTAACCCAGCCAAAGCTCAAATCTGCAGAACTCTCCCAACAGTTAAATGAGCCTAGTAGTCATTCTGGTGAACTGTAGCTGGTTACTTAGCATGTCCTTTGTAGGCAGTCAGCTTATTTTATCTGAAATTGTTGATGCCATATGAGCAGTAGGTTTGGCGTGTAAATAAATCGAAGTGTGATTAAAGCAATGGCTCACGGTGAGCCTCGTAGCTCAATGGTAGAGCGTCGGCTGCGCAGAAGCCTTTCCTGCTGCGTGATGTTATCCGTATTCGACCGCCCTGGCTCCTAAACGGATCGCGCGGTATATGCGTTGGACCAACACAGGAGAAAGATCAGGGTAGTGCAGGCGTCCGGTGCAATTCACTCCTACAACGATTACTGAACATTAGGAGAAAGCCTAGTTGCTGGCATAGAGGTGGCTTTGTTTGCGGCAGCTTTCGACGCAAGTCTACTGTAACTTAAAACTAATTTACACACAAATCATTGCAATTGTTTCAGCTTGTTAAAACATGCACTGGCCATCTTTGGAATCCACGCTCAAACTGTCGTAAGTCGACCGTCAGAATGATCGCTCTCCGATCTTGATAGACATCAATTGTTTGCAGTTCTCTATATATATCGTCGACCCATTGTACTCCCTTAAAATGCACTTTCTACGTTCGACCAAAAAGGTCAAGTTCACAGGCTGATCCGAAAAACGGCTTTCACGTAGAAGTGAATGCTCTTCTTGACAAAGGACCTATAATTAGTTTAGTTCTTGGAAAATTCAAAGCACTTTATATATTTACTTTAACTTAAAAACAGCTTGTCCGTAGTCGCTTGCTGGTGAAGTTTAAATTCATGCATCCTCTTCGGTAGACGCTGCGCAATTGTGTTTTTGCTGGGCAAATAATTACATCTTCTAGTCTACAAGGAACAAAAATATGCTCTGTTTACTCGTAAATCCTTTCAGCTTGCTTGGTTTATTTCTGGGCAAGCTTTCACTCGAAGTAATGCGCCACTTATTTACCTTACTGTCATAGAGAGTACTTGCAAACGATTAAAACGACAGTCCGTTCGCTACTGATTCACCCTGTCTTTAGAGTCCATTGCTGATAAAACTGTCTGAATATTCGGATTATATAATGGAACAGAGAAACCTGATATCCTATTGCGGGTGGTAATCGATAATGTTTTACTACTTAAGTTGTCGGTATGGTGAGAAAAATACATGCAGTATGGTTTATAACAGGTTTTTATTGCAAAAAACGCCAAAATTTACAAAAAAGCCTTCCTTAAATAAAACTCAATTGCACATCTTACAGAATAAGGCGCAAAAGCAAACAATTTAGCCTCGAATATGACATAAAACGGTTATTCAAAATCTTCGGCTTTCGGCCAAATGACTCCACTTCTTTATATAAAACAGACCTCCCATTAACTCTTCCTTCGTATATTGCCTTCTGAATCTCAAAACAATTTAAAAAACCAAAGGTGACAAGCAGACTTCTATACTAGATTGCACACAAAAATGACGATCACATTTGCATGGATATAAAAGTTTTATACGACGGACTTTTATAACAATGCTCCTGAACTAATTAACAAAGTATATCATGCTGTGTTTGTTAACATTTCACTCAAATTTAGTGTGGTGGAGCTAAATAGATGCATTATTTTTTACTATGGTAAATTCAGCGCAGATTAAGGTGTTTGATTATTCAGTTTGCAGAATGCAGTAGAGTGTATATCTGATGAAATATAAAGATAAAAATATTGCATTGGGCTTCAAAAACACATATTTTTAGTAGTTTATTTTGTTCATTGAGTTGAATTGAGGCCAAAAATGTTGTTTACTAGCAACGAGTTCTAAACAAAGCAATGTACTGAGGTTTAGCTAGGGTCTTATTTAAAAATTGTTGATATCCGTGGAATTGTTCACTCTGCGGACCAAATCTTCTTATTTGAACATGTACTCTAAAAGAATATCAATAAAGAGCAGAAAAGGTTAATTTTATTTGTTCAGGAAACGGAGCATTTTGCTTTGCCTTGGAGAAATTGAGGTAAGTGCAAGCATGAAATAACGCACAATTATCGGCAAAAGAAGGTAAGACGTAGTTAAAAATATAAACATATACAAAATATCAGATAATAAGTACATTTAATATAAAAAATATACGTTTTGCCTATCTATTACGTATTGTGCCATAAAAATAGACAACATGTTTATCTGACTGCAAGTTGTTTACTACGTCAAAACCTTGTAGCCATCATAAAGCATAAATTTAAACTGTCGTGAAATGTCACAAGCTATCTCTGTAACTTCATAAATGAACACCGTCCAAACATTACAAAAATATAGAAAATAATTGATAAATGAAAGACATCAAAAGGAAAAGACAGAAAATTATGAGTTTCAGAAATATTGACATATATATTGTCACTCTGTTTTGCGCTTGCAATTAAAGAGCAGGCCCCTTAAATTTAAAAATACTGTAACCTGTTAATATATACATTGAAAATGAATATTTTTAATTTCACTAGAAGAATCATCCCTAATTTTCAAAGACGTCAAAAAACTGGTCAACATTTCCCATTCTGATTTCGACCTACTCTCCAAAAATCGTAAAGTGCACAAATATTCGACGTCAAGGTAGTTATTTAACTCAGTTTTGCAAAAAATAACCTATCAGACGATATTTTAATTAATTTTGGGCGTATTTATTTGCGATTTTTATTGTGGATGTCAATTTTTCTTTGTAATGTGTTAAAATTTTTGAGTGCTCCTAGAACCATTAAGTGAACAGACTGCTGCATAAGAAGGAATGTTTGAAAACCCATTTTAGTTAAATGCTTTTTTTAAGTACCATTGTGTGGAAGTTTTTGGAAAACAAGTAAAATAAAACTAGCATTTGTGGAAATAGGAATCAAACCATTTTAACTCGTTAACCTATAAGCTGAATTTTAAAATCAATCTAAAGCTCGTCCTACTGGAACTCTCGAAATAATTACAAAGGCCTGGATCGAAAAGTCATTACTCTCAATTTGATAACAAGTACAGCCCTAATCTTATTTTTGAGTAAACAGCAAGCCTTTCCGTGTGTGGACTCCAATCTACTTTGATTCCCGCCAGCAGTCCAAATCCAATTCCCATTAAAAATAATCGTGCAATTTATAAAATAAATTCGCACACGTTAAAGAAGAAAAAAAATGCTTTTTGTACTGAATAATCAAAAACCACTATAGATACCTTGTTAATTTCTATGTCTGACAGCTTACCTGCTGGGTTAAATAATAAGCAAAAATTTAAAAAGTACTTATATTCTGTATTTGTACTTACTCTGTGTCAATTTGCGTTTTTGTGCGCTGTGGTGCCATAAACGCATTTAGATAAGTGACCTGTAAGAGAACCTTCATCACAACTTCGATTTTTTAGAAAATTAATTAATTTTTGTTAGTAAATAGTAATTTGTCAATCAAAATATGTTCTTTTTAACCTTAGCTACTTTACTGTGAAACTTGAGGGGCACCGCATGCGCTGATTTCACGCACCATAAATTTTCTTGTCTATACCGCAACGTTTAATGATTTTTAATGTCTACTGTAAAATAAGTATGTTTAATCGAAAAAGAAAAGCACGCCCATTTAACCAAGAACAATTTTCTCCTTAGTATAATTTCATGTTTATCAAGTATTATTGTTGTCCTAGATAGACAAAAACTTTGCTTATGGGTTAGCGCACGTTTCATTATTTGATGACATTTGAACTGCATAATCACAGTTTATGATCTACTCAGAGGTCTGATTGCTTTTCATGGCTACCTAGGTAACGTCTGTATAGACCCAAACGTTTCGCTTTTGTACAAAAATAAGTTATCTTAGTCGTTTAAAGCGCAGTACTCCATATTGTTTCAATGTAAACCTGGTTTACCAGCCCTCTAGCCCGGATATGCAGCACTCTTAATTTTAGCCCACAACTATTAAATTTCCCCGTTGTCAGAAAATCATAGGAACGTACTGTGCTTGAGAAAACATTTTCATGTGCGAAGTAAAACACCTTTTAAAAAGGTAAAAAAACTGTCTTCATCCGAGACTGAATATTTGTGTTTCTCTCCATGCGTTGGATCAGCGTGTTCACATGATGTCTTTAAATGTAGTTTTAAAACAGAACACACGCGTGAACGCAGAAGCAGATCAGCTGAACAAAGAATTTAGATAACACCAGCCAATAACTGTGAGCAGTGTGAATCAGTGACACCTACGTACAGTCAATAACATGTTTCTGGCTTGTGTTTATGGTATGCCAAAATACCTTTCAATTAAATATTACTTGTGTGTTAATCTTTATCTTAAAAGCAGGTCCTGCCTAAAATAAAGCAAAATGGATGAAGTGCAATTCTAAAAAAGTACTCCTATTTCCTCAATTCAATCAGCCTTTCAGTTACTTGGCCGTCGGGGTCGGAGGATTCAATCCTACGTAATCATGCTCATTTGTTTTTCATATACACTCCACTAATTTTGGTGTTTAATGCCTTGTCTAAGCGACCTAAATGCATGCACGCCGAAGCCTCATGCAAAGTTGGAAACCTGACGAGACTCCACTAATGCTGCCAAAATTTCTAACTCGCTTTATTCAGCGAAAGCAATGAGGTTATTTATTAAACTCTACCGTGATCTGCGGTCTCTAGTTGAATCTCAAAAACTTTTTTTAGAAAGAAAAAAAGATTGTTTTCATCAAACTTAAGTAAAATTTTTGGCGCCCTTATTTTGACGACACGTTTGTAATCTTCGAAAGAAAAAAACATGCTTTAAATAGCTCGTAACTTGTTTACCTGAAAGCGATTTGGCAAAAGATTAACGAAGAGAAACTGGGAAGGCAATACACACTTTATTACTCTTCGGTTTCTGCAAAAACCATCCAGCGGCTCAAAAATGAAGCTGTGGTAAAAAAGGTCTTCAAACAGATTCAAACTCATTGCAGCTTACCAAAGAAAACGTATGCAAAGTCGATATTACTGCGACCAAATTATGCGGATGGCCTTTTGAAAGCGTTTATAAGCCGACGCCTAGTCGTTCGGTCACGAAAAAAGACAAACAGAAACACGTGCGGATGCCGCATACTCTCATTTCCATGCAAGCTGTTTCATAAACAACCTAGCGCATTGCACCTGGCGTAGATTAAATCCGAAGCTTCGGTGTGTCTTTGTAGCTGTATTCTAGAGCGTTTGTTGTATTTAGTATCTATAATCAACATAAACAACTCCAAGACCCTAATATTTGCAATGCTCAGCATATGGATTTTCTAACTTGATCAACTTTACCGCATAACTTCTTAAATAAGCATGTTGAATTTCTGCTTGAGTTTGGAGAATGGGCTTAAAATATTATGGTGAATTTTTGATGCCCTGGTCCTATATGATCCTTGAATCGGTTAAATTTGCTTTAGCCTAAATTTCTTTATTATAATGAGTTTGATTATTTTTCTTCGTTTGCGAAAAAGTTCGTTTTTGGTTAAACGTTTATATATTTATGAATTTTCACTTATGTTACTCTAAAACGCCTATGCTTTTGCTATTTACTTCCTAAAGTATGCACTCAATATGAACGCGTACAGAATAAAGTCATAATTCTGATTATTTTGGCTGTCATTTTTCCGAAGAATTCAGGATTTAAACACAAACCGTCTTTGAGGGGAGGATACGGGAAATGCAAAACGCTGCTGCAAAGCTATTGTTGTCAATTTTACACTGACAGGAAGCCACCATCCACGTCTGAATAATGAAGAGCAGTAATTTGATCAACTTACCTCAGCGAATGTTTGCAGTATGTACGAGTTGTTGGTTAATAAATACCATCTTATATAAAAATCTGGATTAAACAGAACAGCAAAACACATATGTGAATAAGATCTGAACAGGTAACGTAGGAGCAACCTCCTTTTGGTTCGAGAACTTAAGCGAGTACTTTAGAAGGCAGCTGAAATTTCCGAAAGCTGGGTCGCCACGCAATTGTCAAAGCGTATACTACAGGTAATCGGGTAGAACCGGAAATAATCTACCACACCACGTTCGCTGACCTCGGGCTGATCGACCTTTTGTGTTGCTTCGGCAGAAGGTGGCGGATGTTTGAGGCAAGCAGTCTGGCTGCATCTGTTATGACTCACTGTCCACCCGATATGGGGGGGAGATGATCAATTGCGTTTCCGTCGGCGTTGGTTGTCATTGGCGGGTGACTTGTGATCCAAACAAAACGTCGGCATTTCAGTAAATGTGCTTTAGAGAATTCGTCTTATTTCTCAAATTATCAACCCAGATCTCTCTTAGTTTTACCAATCTGAGAATCGTGTCGTTGATTTTTAATTTGTTTCCCACGGTGACTTTTGTTCAACTAAAGCAAAAGGACGATAACTGAAGACTGGATCAAAGAAAGAAATGCATTTATTCGGCAAATTGATGTTATGCCTGTTTGCACGCGTCACTGATAGCACGGACATTGCTCATGACTTTAAGCTAGGTTACTCTAAAGAGGTTTTAAAAAGCGCTAGCATGCAGTTACGTAGTTAAAAACATGTTCTTAGATATAAAATTAATAACAGTACTCTTTTCAAGAACTGGAATCTGGAGACTCCTGCCGGGATCGCCTGATGATCTGTGCTGACTGCAATCGGCCACCACGCATGTAAACTATTCGGTCGAAATAAGGGGTTGACTTGCGAATGCATATTGGGCGTCGCCAGTATAAGTTGGCGTGCCCAGATGTTGGAACCCATAGGTGGATAGTGATAACAAATTTAATAACTTTTAAAACTACAACTTGTGGTCTATAAAGGGGTTAATATAAGCCAGTTAGTTGCCTGTGGTATAATTTCTCCTTCAGTTTAACTAATACTTCAGGATGAGTTTCAGGCAGCTAAACGTTGTAAACATACTAAATCTGCAATAAGTTCTCCCATTACACAAACTAAACATTAGAAAAACACAAGCAATTGAGAAAAAAGAACTTTTGAAATTCTTCTGACGAAAGTAGCAAGATAAAAACATTTACAAGTCAAAAAATAAGCACCAAATGAGAACAAATAAAATCTTCAGAAAATCGAGCTTTGCTCAATGCTAAATATCTTTTTACGCAAAAGAAATAAGCGGATTTTTAGACTTTAGTCAATTATACCGTTTTAAGGTTTATGTTTTAGTGTAGATCATACTAAACTCAAAATTATAGTTATAAAATTTCCCAAATCGAGTCGACCCATATCACATAATTTCCCTCTTTAAGTCAAGTGCATCAATAATTTTTATAGTGCCAATATTGATGCCAGTAATTCTTAAGCAATGCCTAACTACCAGCACTAACGTTTTTTACTTAGAATGGCAAAATTGAACCGGTGCACTAATAATCCTCCTTTATCGAACCACATAATGCCTCTTTAAGTTAATATGTACTCAAGGAAAAATAGCGCAGTTCGGCAACGACTAATCATCAGTTACAACCTAATGCACGACCGGTGTTACAAGGAGTTAAATTGATTTCATTAAATCAGGAGAAAGAAAAAAGATGGAGCGCACAAAAAGCTTAAAATAATTCAATTTTGTTTAGTTAAATAACAAGATGCTTCACCCGCAAATATTAAATGAGAAATAAAACCAATAGATAACACATGGTCAGTTCCCTGAGGCTACCTTTTACTCAGGATTCACTTGACTGACCACCAAGGAAACGCGCGAGTACAAAAACTCAAAGTCACCACAAGGTGGGAGACTTTTCCGTGTAGAATGAGCAATAGATTGGTAAATTTTAAATACGTATACAAGAAAGAAGACCTCCTACAACGAAACAGTAAGCAAGTTATGGATTTGGGAAGAAGAAGATGACTCGATCACTGAAACAATATGCTTATTCATCTGATGTCTCAAAATACGTCACGGATTCATCTTTCGAGACATACGCACGGAAAAGTAGCAGAAACAGTTTTGAGTGCACAGAGTTCCGCCGTAAAATTTAAAAGAACAGAAAAAATCGATAAATGCCTTGAGTGGGTTCTGATTCGTCGTGTCAGCCATGACCATCCGGCCTTGCGGTGTTGGCATAAGATGATGTGGTGGCCCATCTGTTCCCCGAACGGCGATTGGCTTTGGCTAAATTTATTCTCAGTCCTGAATATGGATTAGGCAAATCGTTGCACTTGTTGGTGGATTGGGGCCCGTTAACCATGACTCAATTAATACTCGGCCCACTCGATTGTAAACTTTTGAGAGAATTTCGGCCTCATCAAATTTGAATGTGTTGCAAGGTCTCCTCGAATAAGCCGTAACTTGAGAATTGGCATCATTTCGCTGCACTGCTGTCACGTGTTCGGCAATTCGCGTCTTCAGAAGCCTGCCAGTTACTCCGATAAAGATGCTTTG
The DNA here is from genome assembly GCA_036362985.1 of Ligula intestinalis. Lineage (NCBI taxonomy): Eukaryota > Metazoa > Platyhelminthes > Cestoda > Diphyllobothriidea > Diphyllobothriidae > Ligula > Ligula intestinalis. The sequence goes on along the minus strand of JAYGXS010000006.1, from coordinate 13,158,875 downwards.
TCCGCAATCGTACCAGATACTGTAGAAGACTCCAGATGTTTCTTGCCATGGGAGTGGGTCTTTCGGTTTCCTAAGCTGATGCCTCATGGTTGCTTCGGGCCTTTATGCGACTCCAACTTCAAGTGGTGCGAGAAGTCGGCCGACAGCCTCCGAGACGTTTTTGACGAACGGGATCGCTCGCCGAATTCTGGGCTTTGTGCGGCCTTGTTGGCCATCTCGTTTGCGTAGGTACCGGTTGACAAAATTGCGCGGACAGCCATTCTCTCTGAACAGCCATCAAAGCTATTTTACCTCGGCAACGTTGTCTTCTTTTTCGCTGCAGGTCTTCTCAACACGCCCGCAGAGTGTCCTTACGCAACTGCGTTTGTGGCCGATTGGGTGGTTGCTGTTGTAATTCAGTATTTGCATCATGTTTGGCCAAAGCAAATCACCGTTCGGGGAACAGACGGGCCTCCATATCATCTTATATGAACACCGCAAGGCCAGGTGGTCATGGCTGACACAAAAAATCAGAACACACTCAAGGCATTTATCGATTTTTTCTGCACGTTTAAAATTTTACGCCGGAACACTGTGCACACACAAACTGTTTCTGCTACTGTTCTGTGAGTATGTGTCTGAAGATGAATTCGAAACGGATTTAGAAACGTTAGATGAATAAACGTATTGTCCCAGCGATCGAGTCGTCTTCAACTTCTTAATTAGTTCCTGTGACTCGCATGCTCGCGTATAGTAACCCACACAAAATTGATGATAAAACTCGTGAAATGTCATGTTTAAGAAGCGAAAATTTATTTTGCCCGAAATCAGCGCATGTGGTTAACTATGTACCATAAGTAAACAACGACCTTAGTTGGTTGCGAAATTATCATTTACTATCATAAACATTATGAATCTACACTTACAACTCGAAATCGAGATAGTGAGCGTTTTACAGGTCACTGTTGTAATGTTAAATCTAAATGTGGTTAAGGCAAAGAGCGCAAATACGGCAGATTTATGCCATTTTTGTTCCTTTTAGAATGTCTATTAACATTTAAAACACCATTTTAGATGTCAGACATAGACATGGACCAGCCCTCTATACTCCTTATTCAGTGTTATTATTCTGTAAAAAACTGTTTTGCTTGCACGAAAAGAGTTAACTTTACATTTTACAAATTTCTTAAGATAATTGTAAAATTATTTTCTATCGGAATCAGATCCAGGCTTCTAACAGGAATAAAAATAGTTTGGAGGATACATACATAGAGGCTGGCTGAATAGTAATAAATTAGATTACGGCGGTACGTGTTATTAAATTCAAACTATCTTGTGCATCTTCAGAGATATTTTTTTTGTCAAGTTATTTAGTAATAACATCGGGAGATTTAATGCGAAGAGCTTCAGATTGTTCTTAAAATCCTGTTTGAAACGTTAGGAATTTTAGAGATTTTATTCATTTGTCCCTAAATCCTGATTTTGTTTTACCTGTTAACCACGATTTTTAAAATGACTTATTTCTTAAAAACGTTTACCTAAAAAATTCTTTTTCAACTTCTTTTTTTGCAGTTGTCTGCTTTGATTATGATTTGAGAATCATCCAGAGATGTCAACTTTTTGCTAAGGAATAATGAGCAATTTCAACAAAAGTCAAAAAGGAATACGCCTCTTATTAATGAAAAGAACATTCTATCCCAAGTTATCCTTGGAAAAAGCCCGTTTATTAGATAATTCAAAGTTGAATACCTGTGTACATTGATGTTTTCGATGATTAAGTTGAGACCAGAATGGAACATTTTGATCAGTTTCTTTTATTTCATAAAAACTAGCAATTAGTCCTCCGGTGATAATGAAGGAACGCTTTTTATGATTGCAAAAGCTAAACAGTGACAAGAAAAACCTTTCTATTTTACTGAAACAGATAATCATCTGTGTTGAAATGTTGGCATCACAAGTATTAAAGTTTGAGATTAAATACGTTCTTTGGGTAATAGAATTTCATTTCGTGCATTTTTGAGTCTGGAACCCCAGCTCTTCATCAGACGTTGAGAAAAGTGAATGCAAAAACAACAAACAGTCGACATTTCAAATCGTAAGAAAAATCAATACTGTCGTGGCGAAGGCTGCTGCCGTGTGTCTCCCTCTGTTCAGGTCGGTTCGCGTCTCGCCCATTTCTGTTTGAGATTTTTGTACAAACAGTCGAACTCGACACGCCTGTTGATGAATGATGTTTCCGAGTGCATCACTTTGAGGAATTCACGTCCTTTCTTGGAGGGACAGGTAGTGACAATACGAGTTATGTCCCATGCAAACTTGTGCTTGGTGTAAAGACTATGCATGGCGACTTCGGAATGGTGGTCTAGCCTGTTTACCGCCACTTAGTGTTCATGAATGCGCACAGACGCGGGTCTTCCGGTCTGGCTACAATAAACGGCACTACATGATCCACACGGGATTTTATAGACAGCTCCTTTCCTGTCTAAATAGTTTACTCTAGCCTTAGGGTGTAACAATTGGGTGCGTTATATCACTGTTGGTTTATGGGCCACCCGGATGTGATGCTTTCTCAAATGTCTGTCAACAAGTTTAGAAAAGTTTTTGATGTAAATAAGGCTACGCCAGGTATATGACGTCTGACTGCTATGGCCTGAATCGTTTTTTGCAGAGGTCATCCTAAACCATGAGAGCAGTAATCCTATCTCTCATAAAAGGAGTACGGTGAATAGTCTGTTGAATTGATCCAAAACGTATTAATCAGACAACCAAGGCTACTAGGAAGAACTGAATTACCTATTTGAGTAAGTTTCGCAAAATGGTTATCCACGAGAATTTATTCGTCACTGTGTGCGAAAACAATTTTCAAAGAAAAGCAATTCTGACCATAGCAGTCAGACGTCATATACCTGGCGTAGCCTTACTTACATCAAAAACGTATCTAAACTTGTTGACAGACATTTGAGAAAGCATCACATCCGGGTGGCCCATAAACCAACAGCGACATTACGCACCCAATTGCTACATCCTAAGGCAAGAGTGAACTATTTAGACAGGAAAGGAGTTGTCTATAAAATCCCGTGTGGATCATGTAGTGCCGTTTATTGTCGCCAGACCGTAAGACCCGCCTCTGTGCGCATTCATGAACACTAAGTGGCGGTAAACAGGCTAGACCTCCATTCCGAAGTCGCCATGCATAGCCTTTACACCAAGCATAAGTTCGCATGGGACAAAACTCGTATTTTCGCTACCTGTTTTCTTCCAAGAAAGGACGTGAATTCCTCAAAGCGATGCACTTGGAAACATCATTCATCAACAGGCATGTCGAGTTCGACTGTTTGTACAAAAATCCCAAACAGAAATGGGCGAGACGCGAACCGACCTGAACAGAGGGAGACACACGGCAGCAGCCTTCGCCACTAGAGTATTGATTTTTCTTACGATTTGAAATGTCGACTGTTTGTTGTTTTTGCATTCACTTTTCTCAACGTCTGATGAAGAGCTGGGGTTCCAGACTTTAAAATGCACGAAATGAAATTCTATACCCCAAAAACTAATTAAACCTCAAAGATAATCAACTGTTTGTTTCGTTTAAAGTTTTTATATTCATTGATCTGCTTCTGTATATTGAAATGATTGGACGGCTTCTTTTACGGTTTAACGGAAAAAAACATGTGACATTTCGCTAAAGTTCATGCATGTGCTTGTATAAGGCCATTATTTTCGGTGAAATAAAACAGCTTACGTTCCCTTAGTTTATTGCTTATGTTTATAGCACAAAACTTAGTGGATTTGCAAGACAAAAATGTGTAAGCTGGCTCTGCTCCACCTTTACCGATAATAATACATTATCTCATACTTGCACTTCCCCCAATATCTGGATGGCAAAATAAAATATCCTATCCTCTCTAAAGATATGATTAAAAAGTTTCTGGTATTTATTAATGCTCTTTTCTAGTACAACACGCATAAATAAAAGGTTTTTGTCTGCAGCGATCCCTTGGATATAAAAAGCGTCGATCTTAGCCCAAATTTACCCTTATTTGTTCCCAGTATACCGATCTGAACGGAACTCTTCTTTCGTAAACAGCATTGTACGCTTCAAATTAAATCAATGAAAAAACAACCGCAAATGTATGTTACGTGTCCTACTCAAATTTTATTTTCGCATTTCATCAGATATACATTCTACTGTTGTGCTACATATATGTGCATAGTTCGTACGCAATATAATATGTGCGGCTTTACTTAAAGTGATTTCTTTTATTTGGAACAGGTGCAGTCAGTAGCATGCCTTGGTACTGGCAAAACTTGTATAAGTATATCAGCAACAAATCTCACAGCATAACAAACTAAAGGAATAAAAAAGCTATAGCAATTTCAATTTGCACGGAAATGTAGTGCCAACCGGCGTCATCATCGTTTTTATACGGATTAATCAAGGGGATTTCTTCGCAAGCGAATCGAAAGAAAAATTTGAAATACACTTATATGCAAAGAGTATCAGTATATTGCACTCAAACTTACTAGTTATATTGATTAGACCGTTAGTGGTCAACAGCTAATTCGCTGTTATGCCTCAGGTTTCAAATAGGCTTTAAAACAGTTTTTCGCTTCGAATAAATTTCGCTGTCTACGTCCATGACAATTCATAGAGAAGGTAAATAACCTTTCAATCTTGCACACTCATGTGTTTCCTTCCTTAGAAAAACGTTTCCCTAGTGATTCTATAATTATTTGCTATATGTCGATAACGTTATTACAATTTATGAGAAAAAAGATATTCCAAAAGAACATCTATTTATTTCACGCAATGATTGTTACTTTTTAGATGTGGTATTAATTATTTTTTATTTTACTGCCTACAGTGTCCTGAATGCTAACACCTTTGGCAACAATTTATAAGAGGCATTTTCTGTCAGCTATGAGTACAATTACGTACAAAAATATAGACATGGATATCTACTTATTTATTTGATGAGAATATTCCTTTTATAACTCATACGCCCATATTTACAAGTTACCTTTTGCCTCCGCTAGATCTGACTAATGGCAAATCTAAACAATTTTTTTACTGACCAACAAGTAATATACATACTAGACTCGAGCAAAATGCCCTGTTTGACCGGGCCTCGTTCAGCATTTCCCCCTACTTTTATGCCAATATATATTAGTTAGAAATACAATGGAAATTCAGATGACTGAGATTTTATGTAACTCCCAGTTCGCACTATCAATTAAAATTTGAGCCAATGAATCATCTTTCATAAAAATGGTCTTAGCCCAATTAATACAGAGCATTTTCGTATCTTTAGTCGTTCAAAGGAATGTTGACCGAATGATAAATAAAATCTGCATTTTCAGAACAGATGCATTTATCTATTATTATCATTACTGTTATCGTAATTTTATTTACCTTAGTTTTCAAAAAATTGATAGGGGGAGGGATTACCAAACACCACTGTTTCCAGTCGACAACTGTCTGTGCAGGGCGATGAACGCCGGCACCAGATTAATAAATCGATTGACGGCGTTCTCATCCGAGGTCCGCGCCAGAAACAACAAAGGTCAAGAAGTGATAAAGGTAAAACCCATTTGTTAAAATCTTAATCCAATAGAAGTATGATTTTTTGTTCACTATGACTTATGCTTATGCATAATTTAGAAACGTAACGGACAGAATATTAAGAAGTATATCAAAGTTATTCACACAACATACGAAAAGATTTAAATTTATTGTTCTAATTTTGAGGTATTTTACGTCTGAGGAATTTGAGTGTTTTTAGAAAAATATTATGTTTTTTAAGAAACAATTTTAACTTCTTGCAGTTCTTTTCAGTACCGGGAAATATAATTTATTCCGTGCATTTTTGAGACTGCTTTCCCAACTCATGGTCGTGCATGGACAGACATATCAAATCGGATACATTCTACAAAAATGTAAATCAGAAATGAGTGAAACGTGAACCAATCCGAACATAGCGGTGCAAGCGCCACGCCATTATCGATTTTCGCACGCACTTATAATGTTAAAACGTTCATCTGCGTCTGACGATGGTTTGAGGCAAAAGTCTCGAACATTTACACAATAACTTCTTTTTCCGACAAACATATTCGAAGTGAACTAAAATCTTTGTGATGCTTATTCTCCATCATATGCGTATACACTTTGACCACAACTTTTTGATTCAGTCTAAACGATAGCGAAGGGGTACCAAATGTAACAGACAATGCGAGAACTGTTGCAACGATCACCAATGCATCAGAAATCGAATAACAAAGCAGAGGGGTGTAAAAGGTAAAAAGGGACGATCAAATGCCAGAAATCAGAACAAATAAGAGGGTTTCAACAACGGTTGTAAACCTGTCATTGAGGGCCCTCACACTAGAAGAAGGATATGGGCTTTAAAAATAAAAAATGCAATCCTTCTTATCTCAATCGCCTGGATATCCTTGTGAGCATAGAGTCCATCATATCACTAGTAAATCATACAGATAACGAACAGTTTGCAATCCGAATCAATTTTGTGAAAGCCCCAAAAGAGGGAAACTAGTATTCAGCACTATCAGACTATGAAAGGAGCGCCTTAAAGACCTGCAACTCCGACAAAACGGCAAACTAAGGAGACGCAATTGCTATTTTGAACAAGGCTGACTATTATAAGACGCTGTCGTTGTCAGAAGATGTGTCAACCTACAAGTCTCTTCCAAAAAGCCCTGCAAAAGTTCAAACTTCATCTTTTGAAAAAGTATTAAAGCGACTGATTGAATTAAAACAAAAGTCAGGAGACCGGACAAAAGCCGCGAACGAAGCTGTTGTCACAAAGGCTAAGATTCATGAACAATAGTAGCGAATATTCGAGCCCCAGGAAGCAATTCAGAAGACGAAGATGCGATCACTGGAACGATAGTTTTTGTTATTTGCCTGACGTTTCGGGTTCCGTCGGGAATCCTTAGTCATAGGTAATCGTAAACAGATCTGAGACATGCGCAGATAAGGGGTGATACATGCAGAGATTGCACGGTATTTATAGTTCACACCGGTCACCCGCATGCGTACTATAATTGTCAGTTCTTGTAGTCACCGCTTGAGGTCTTAATTGGTCCGTTGATTGCTCATTAATTGCAACAGCGTTCTTGTCCGCGTCGGATGCAGGTTTGGTATTGCTCGACAATTACGCCCGCTGTCGTTAGATTTGCACCCAGTCCTTCCCACGTGACTGATTCTCTTGCTCAGAAAATTTTTCAGTACACCGTATGGGAATGCGAAATCGTTGCGCTTGTTGATGGACTGGGGGCCTGAAAACCATGACTCGAGCAGCTCGCGGCTCACGCGGTTGTCCCCTCTTGCGAGGATTTCGGCCTCGGCAAACTTGAAAATATGGTCGGGTCCCGTTGAGTGAGCTGCAACCTGGGAGTTGGCGTCTTTCTTCCTCACCGCCGCTGTATACTCGGCCATTCGCGTCCGGAGTAATCTCCCAGTTTCTCCGACGTAGTTGTTTTTTCCACCACTACACCAGATTCGGTAAACGACTCCAGCCGTTTCCTGCCGTGGCGCCGAGTCATGAGGCCGAAAGACCCACTGCCACGGCAGGAAACGGCTGGATAGCATCGTTTATCGGAGCGCCAAATTAAAAAATTTCCGAAGAGTTATTCCATCACCTTTGCTTGTTCACAAGAATCTGTGAAAATTCCATTGAGAACTTCATATAATTAATACATAAATTAGAAGAAATCGTGATGTCAGCTAATGAAATAATGATCTTCGTTATCTTCGCTAGCTTGTTGACATCCATACCACTCGATTAAACAAGGCAGTGCATAGAAAAACTGCATGATGGTTTTCCCTGTAACCACCATAAGTGAGCTTTTGGGTTAACGCTTACCTGCCAATTTTTCATTTTACAACAACTTGTATCAACAATTGAAAGCAGCTTCTATGAGGTCACCTATATTGGGCGTTGTTGCTGAGATGTAAATGCAAATATTCTCAACTATAGCCTTTTTGCTAGTCAACCCTTAATTGGTGCTGTGTTGTGTAGATGATACGTTTGAGAAGAAGGCAACTCGATCGCTGGGACAATACTTTCATTGGCCTGCCGTTTCGATAGCCGTCGTGGATTCATCATCGGAGACATTAGCATAAAACGGTAGCAGAAGCGGGTTATGCATGCACAGGAAATTGCAGGATTTTTAGGATACAGTCATTACCGCAAATATACAGCGCCAATCAACGTAAAATGCCTAATTAAGCCTGGACGGTTTGCAAGACGAAATGTGGGCTGTGACCTGTTGAACTTTCATCACGCACGACGGACACGGGCGTGATGATTCCTCCGCCATCTGGCCCTCCGGTGTTGGCGTAGGCTGACGCGGTGGCCTGTCCGTTCTCCAAGTGGCCACTTATTTTGACCAAATTGAGTCTCAGCACAAAATATGCATTGGGCACATCGTTGCACGCTGATAAAGTGCCCTTACGCAACTGCGTTTGTGGCTGATTGGGTGATTGCTGTTGTAGTTCAATACTTGCTTCGTGTTTGCCACTTTCCTAAATACTTTAGTCTTTAGACCACCACAATCTTTGCGACAGGCGAGGTCATCAAGAAAGGCCAGCTGTTTGTTGTCTTTTTCCCCCATCGTAAACTGGATGTCCGGCATGACGCTATTGAGATGTTCCTTGAAAGTGAGCACCTGATCCCGCACGATGACGACGGTGTCATCCACATACCGCTACCAGAATTTCCGTCTGCGGTGTTTGAAGACAAGCGACTCCAGCCGTTGCAGAACCGCCTCTGCTATGAGTCCCGAAATCGGTGAACCCATTGGTGTCCCCTTCACCTGCTCGTAGATTGTTCCGACAAACTTTAAGTACGTCCTGAGACAGAACTTGTCCGAGCTATCGAGTTGTTTTCTTCTCAATTACTTCCAGGGGCTCGTATGTTCGCCTATATTGACGATACTTTTGTTATTGTGAGAATGGATAAACAGGAAATCTTACACCGTGTACATAATGCCACGCTTCCTGGGATTAAAGTTACGTTCGCAAAGAAGGCCGACACAAAAATCCCGTTGTTTGATGTCCTCATGCAACCACAGACCGATGGAACATTATGCAAAACCCACGATTTCACTCAAGGCCCGCGGAGGAGTAAGCACGGTAGTCTGACGATGGAAGAGAGTGTCTTTTTGAAGCGTTCATTGAAATATAATTTGGTCCAGGAACCCGCCCTTTCTTTCTCTTCATCTTCTTTGGGGGCCGATGAACGCGATCTATTTATATAAAATGAGAAGTTACGGCAATTTCTGGAAAGGATAGTTAACTCATCTGACGATTTACACTCGTACTTAAGCACATCGTCGAGATAATTTATTTGGGAAACAAAATCTTTATTGTGCATTTTTGACATTGGCCCACCAGATTGTCGTCAGATGCATAGTGTAAAAAACAGTGAAAATTTCGAACATAGCAGAAACATCAATAATACTTAGTCATTTTTGGTCAATAGCCGTGTTTATTGATTGGATTTTAGTTCGGTTAAGTGTACGCAGCATCTAATTTAATGTGTCTATTAATGCACGAGTCATCTAAATTAATGGTCTTTCAAAAGTCCCGGTCGTTCCTAGATGGACAAGAGCTGACATTGCAAGTAAGCGATCGAGTCTTTTTCTTCTCAATTAAATTTTTGCCAATTTGAAGTTTTGCTCAGTTTCTAGTGTGTGAAAGGCCACCTGGTACAAGTGATATTGCCTCTTAACCCCAATTTAGTGTTCATGTAAGCGTGTATAGACTGATTGTTCTGTCTGCTTACAGTAAACTGCATTGCTGTCGTTACAGGGCATCTTGAAAACGGCTTTGTTTCTGTGGTGACCAAGGTGATTTCGCAGTGCAGTCATTGATTTGTGCATTTATTGGATTTTGTGCTACCTCAGAAAATTTTCAAAGAATTCAGACTCACTTTTAATATATATAGAAGTGTTCTCCAAATTCTTGGACTTTGTGCCTAATCGGAACGATCTAGTTATTTTTGTTCTATTTTAACTCATGTTGACGCACGATATCCCTGGGGTAATCATGCTTTCGAAAGAGTCTGGATATGTAAATGAGTTAGGCTTGGTAAAGTTCGGGGCTTAAACAGTCTTTTTTTGCTCGATTGATTAGGGGTTCAACAGTAATCCGCTTGCGATCGATAGAGTGGTTGCTCTTGTAATGGAAGATAACACCCACATATGCTTTTTGCGGTAAACTGATATTTGACATGTTCTGTCAGTCTTCCACTGTACGAGGACTTCAAGAAATGGGAGCTTACTATACACTTATTTTTTGAGCGTTAATGTGATTTTTGGCAACATTGACTTAATAACGTTGTGCAGTGTTTATAGCTGGTCCTTTTTTAACAATAAAAGGTTGTTGTCGACATAGCGTTCTCACAACTTGAGGTTAACTAGGGGTAGAGCCATAGTCTCTTATCCTTGCATCGTGATTTCTGTCAAGAAGCCCGAAATGGCTGCCGCTACTAGAGCAGCTTTTATTTGCTGGTGGTATTGTTGTGCGAACGAAAAATAGCCTCTATACATAGATCTAAGAGTTCAAATACGGCAATTACAGAAACTTCTACGTAGAAGGAATTAAGTAGTTCTTCTATGTATTGACTTGCTTACTCCAATGGTATCGACAGGAAGAAAGTGACGATATCAAATGACACCAGTATTTCGTCTTCTGCTATTTGAAGCCCTGGTATTTTGTTCAGAAACTCACAACCTTTCATCAATGAGTGGAGCCTTCGAAATAATCACTTCAAAATTTAAAAATTAGATGTGCCCATTACGGATAATATCGGTCGTAGAGGTACGTCGGACCTTTGTACACTAGGCAGTCCGTAGATCTTAAATAGGCTTGGTTTGGTTTGTCTCGAAGACTTAGCAACATCTTCTGATATTCGCGTACGGTACTTGATAGAAAAGATTTACTATTTACTCTTACGCATGTTTGCCATTGACTTTAGTTTTCGATATTCGTTTTGTTTGGCAGTGAGACGTCATGTTACCTTGTGTCTTTAAAGTTTATTTAAATGATACCTGATTTATAAAAAAAACGTTAACGTCATCACAACTGTAACTTATTCTTCCAAAAACTTGCTAATTTTGAAGGCTTTAATAAATACATGATGCAGAACATAGCCTTTTGGGCAAGCAAGCAAAAACATTCAACACTTAAAATACACAGTACAGGTCACCGAAACTCAAAGGTATCCGAAGTAACTTAAATCAGGTTTACTTAACTTATAAACTTTGAATATACTAGGGTAAAACTAAGTTCCCAGTTTTCGATATTTCACACCATTCATTAATTTTTGTATCAATGAAACCTGCAAAAATATGTCATACGTTTTAATGTATATTTGCATTTAGCAGGTGCCATTCAAAATAAGCCAATGCAACTGTTATTTGTAATATGTCATCGCAAATTGACCGCCAACTGTACTGAATGTCAAAAAATGCTACACTAAGGCCTAATTTCCAACTGGTCTGTGCAAAATAATACGCTTAAATCCAAGCATTTGGAAAGGCATATTCCTTCACCTGAGTTTCCACTGCTATCTGTAAATGTTCAAAATTCAACTAGTCAATTTATTTGCCCTGTTGAACAAATATGAGTGAACTTGAACAGTAATCTATGTCAGCATGGCAAATTAGCTAGCTAGATAAGAACTCACTATTTTATTGTGTTGATGGGAAGCTGTTAGGAATTTGTATTTCTACTTAGTTCTCTCTTAAAATTGAAAAATTGACGTCAGACCGATGTTAGCCTAGTATTTTATTTCTAAAACGTGAAATTTGTGATGTTATATTCCAATTTTTCGGAATTCTTATGGTTGACTGACCTCAACTTGGTGCTTTTTTATTGAAAACGTTTGGCATTGTTTAAAATTTATCGGTCACAGACACTTTTTTTCAGTTATGACCAGCATTTTCAGTATAGAACATTAATGAATGATGCTGATAAACCTATGCTCAGGTATTCTAAAAATGTTTAACCCGAGAGGAAAATACTTCACAAACATTAGAATGACGTGCAAGAAAAGACTGTGCTTATTGCTGGTCCAGTGCAAGCCGTGCTAAATATTCAAAAGATTCACCAGTTCCTTAATTGAATATTTTTCATTAATGGCGCCAAAATATCAAAAACGAGGAACTTTTTGTTGCATAAGTAGACTAAGGGGTTATAGGAAAAGTATGTCTGTGCATATAAATGAACAAGTATCAATTGAAAAAAAAATTTTTTAATGTGTATTAAACCACTCTTTCAAGGCTTGAACTTCACATTTCATAACTTTTTGTTTCGAAATCTAATCTTGTTAAAGGTCAAAGCTATATTTTTGCTTATTTGTGTGATAAAATAGATTGTTGAGTCGCAGGTAATTATGTTATAAATTCGCGTTTATCCTGAAGTGCGCAGTTGTCTTATCTTTTGAAATTTAAAGTTAGCAACAAGCTTTTTTTTCCTTGTAAAAAATTAAAGCCGAATGTTTTCCTTTTTGACCTCTTGAATACCCAATTCAAGCAATGGAAAAAAACTCATGACATTTTGGTAAAAGTGTGAACAGCAAAATATCAAAATGGGATTTTTAGGGCGGCCCCTTTTAATATCGTCGTGAATATCGGGATGCGCATCTCATTTTGATGATGGCCTTACAGCACAATGCAAAGACTACTGTAAATCTAAAAATTAGCTTGTTTGGCTGCAGCTATTTTCGCTGGAATAAGAGCAAATATAACAAAATCTGTAAACCGGTAGAACAAGAGCGCTCGCTTGAAACTCGTTTTTTCTATCGGCCAGGAGATATATCATCTACGGTTTTTAGATAAGCATCCCTCACACCATCCTTGCAGCATGCAAAGACCGCACAACCACGCTACACAACGAGCTACGAACAGTTCACTGCTTTCAATACCATCTGCTCAATGCAGAGCTGCCTAAACATTTTCAGTCTGCCACTAGCGCATGTGATGGCAATGCTCAGTTTGCGTGACAAATGCAATGCTGTCTATTTCTATGGCATTACCATTTCTTCTCTGTGCTACATCAAGTCTTATTTCAGCCTACTTGGTTTCGCTTGGATTGACGTATTTGGTTTGGTAGTTATGGCGCTTCTTCTTGTTTACAGTCAAGTGCAGATTTCCTTTGTACCTTCAGACACGCCTAGGATGGGATTTTTTCCCAGTGTTTCAAGCCAGCCTGGGTTGTCGCGCACATACTTAAGCCGTGCCAATAAAAGCGAACACGTAAGGTCTAGGGAGCGGTACGTAAAAGGAAGATGTGATTGCAGGATGATGAATTTCATTCGTCTGAAGTTTGGGATTCTGTTAAGAGTACTCACGCCTAGGTAACCGTAGAATAGTGTGAGACATGCACAGATTGGGATGATATATGCGTAGCTTGCGGTGTATTTCTAGTTCATAGCGGCCACCCGTATGAGCACTATAATTATTAGCTTCTGTAATCTACGCTTTGGGACTTAATTGGTGCCGTGGTGGGTTGTCAGTTCACTTTTGAGTCATTAATTACCACGATTTTGTTGTCCATGTTTAATGCGGACATGATATTTGCGTGGTGATTATGTTAACTTTCGTCAGGGTTGTTGCTATGCCCGACCCTAATCACGTGACCGATTCCCCTTTTTGGAGAATGTCTCAGTACGGGATATGGGAACGGCAATTCCTTCCACTTGTTGATTGACCGTGGGCCTGAGAACCATGACTCGAGCAGCTCGCGGCTCATGCGGTTGTCCCCTTTTGGTGGGATTTTGGCATCGTTAAGTTTTAAAATGTGGCCGAGTCCCCTAAAGTCAGCTGCAGTCGGAGAGTTATCGTCTTTATTCCTCACCGCCACTGTGTGTTTGGCCATTGGTGTTCAGAGTAATCGCCCGGTTTCTCCGACGTATTTGCTTTGTCCACAACTGCACCAGATACGGTAAACGACTCCAGCCGTTTCTTGAAGTGGCAGTGGGACTTTTAGTCTCATAGCCCGATATCTGATCGGTGCTTCTGCCCTGTGTGACGTACGCTATGAGACAGAACTTTGGGAGCTGTAGGTACGGGCGTGTCTGAGTCGATTCTTCCTTTCACCCTATTGGCTTCGTAAAAATGGTTTGACAATAGAGGAGAATATTCGAGTTCCAGGCAGCAGTCCCGAAGAAGAAGATGCGATCACTGGAACAAGGACTTTATTTTCCTGGTGTTTCGGATTCCGTCGGGAATCCTTAGTCATAGGTAATCGTAAACAGGTCTGAGACATGCGCATGTCCCAGATCTGTTTAATATTACCTATGACTAAGGGTTCCCGACGGAATCCGAAACGTCAGGAAAATAAAGTCCTTGTTCCAGTGATCGCATCTTCTTCTTCGGAAAGGTTTAAAAATCTTGACTGCCAGGTCCTGGGAGGATACAAGTGAAAAGAGCCATGACACAAAAGGATACCATGACCTCACTCAGCAGGAAACTTACCCTTTTTAGTTTCTCAATGAAATTTGTTGAGGAAAACATCATGGTGACTGGATTAGCTGTCAAAAATTTTGGACGCCAAAACAGCCCCTTTGCCAGTCCGCACGTTGTAGTGCCTTTAAGTGATACTGTAAGTCGGAGAGTAACGGCCTTTTGTATAACTTAGGGACGCCTTAGAAGTGGGCCAAGGCCGTTTCTTATGCTCTCACTAAACGTGGGTCGGTCGGCATTATTGCACCCGATTTCTCCAATGCTAACAGCGTCGTATTAATTTCGCATATCAGCCTTTTGAAGGGTGTTTGTTTTGTATGGGACATAAAACTGACGTCCCTTTAGTAAGTGTTGGCCTTGTGAAAAAGTTCTGTTCTGCCCAGTACGAGCGTGCAATTTCCCTTGTACGTTGGCATAATTAAAATATCTCGGTCGGTACGGAAGTCTCCTAGTGTGTCATGTTCGACCCCGGGGTGTATTTTGTGCGGTTTATGGGTCATAAGGAGTTATTATAAATACAGTGATCGCCATAACTCATGTAATTTTCCTAAATTTATATAATTTTGATGATTAATCCAATACCAGTGTAAATGTTTTTTTAAGAAAACATAGAAATAATCATGAACAGCATTACACATATTAATTGCTCAAAAAAACTATAGGAATCACTAAGTGTTCATAAAGGAAAGTAAACTTTTCTTGATAATCCCGTGGTTCTAGACGCGTAAAAAAGCTCTAAATAAGAACAATAAATTTAGCTATTGTGTTACGTTGAAAACCTGAAGGAACCACCTTCTTTACAGTGAAACATTTTTTCGTAATTCAAAATATTTGTTCAATTTTGTTCGAATCGGTTAAGTATTCATTTAGTGTGATCGAAAAAAGTGTGTTATCATTTTCTTTCGTTTCATTATGTTCATTGATCAATTCATAAACTGTACATTAGTTCAATGTTTACACCAAAACCTTTAAAATTAGGTAAACATAAAGAGAATTCACCGAAAGAACGTGTTTTTGGACACATGTTCATAGAATGATGACCATGTTGCTCATTTGTAGAAATGCCTCGAAACAGCAAACCACATTGTCGAGAGTGAATCATGTCAGCAGTGGAACTCTGAAACTACTATTCCTAAGATTATTAATAGAGTTTTCATAAAAGGTTACCTCTTAGAAATTGCTTTGACTAGATCTGCGGCTGACGAAATTCTGCGTATATTTACATTTTCCAACGTAATGTCATAATGGACTTTGAGAATTTTGAGAATTTCTTTATGTTTCCTGAAGATAAACGATTCAATTTGACTGGAGATAAAAGAACTTTTATTTATCCTTATGATGGATTACCTTCCGCATGAGTAGATTAATTGCACTTTCAGATATATATACCGGCAAATAAAAAAACCAGGCTATATATTATGCCATTTTACAAAATACTTATTATTCTTTCGTCTGTTCCGTTTCTAAATAAAGTAAAAGGGGAGCCTAAAGAATAAAAAACTATTTTCTTCACGACTTAAATTCAATAAGCACGTATTTGTCTTTATATCGCGAGAAAATGTCAGAGATTTGGTTTTAATTAAAGGACATTTGAGGTTCATTGCTGCATTCAAACACACACTCTGATTTTATTTCATTTTGTGCAAAAAAAATCACAGAATAGCTAAATTTAATTTCTTAAAAACAACTGTTCAATGTTACTGCAAACAATTTCTATCCTTTAACTTGGCTACAGTTCAATCTGTATAATTTTTTATAAAAGTTTTCAGTTCTGGAAGGAATACGTTTTTTACCTATTTTTCTTATTTTGGAGTCCATTGTTAGTATTATCAACATAAACGTGCAGTTCGGTTCTTTTTTGTGTAATAACATAGGAAATTCCTTCTGTATGAGGCTCCTTCCTATTTTCCCAAAACTAATGGTTATTTCTCTTAATAAACCTAACTAAAATGACTATTTAAATAAGTAAAAGGCTTCGCAGAATTCAATGAACCAAATGAATAACAATAGAGCCTTAAAATATATGCCAAAGTGTCCAGCAAAATTTCATAATTATCTTTGCATGGTCTTCGGCGGCTACTGCACATATAAATATATATATTTACTCAGAAATGTGCAAACACCGATCAAATAGGCTTCCGAACTAAACAAAGTTCATGAGGTGGTTGGAGGTCCCCAACGGGTGCCCAACTGCCAGGCCGATTCTGGCCAAGTAATAATGCCAGGAAGGAGGGTATGACAGCATTTGGGAGTAACTTGATGCAGAAATGTTTCGGGCTTATTAACCTTCATCAGTCAAGCATAACCCTGAACACCAGCAGGTCGGACAACACAAACAAACGCACTCACAGACGGCGCAGTTGGTCCACCACTGGTTTCTATCAGATGGGTCACATGCACTTCATCGAACCGCAGTTCATAGCGCCTCGCCACCTGCCATTTGCTGTCACTGCTGATTGGATATATATTCACTCAGGAACGTGCGAACACCGATCGAATAGGTTTCCGAACTAAAAAAGTCCATGTTGTGGTCAGAGGTCCCCAACGGGTGACCGCCTGCCAGGCCGATTCCGGCCAAGTCATAATAGCAGCGTCTAGAGGTAACTTGATACAGAAATGTTTCGGGCTTATTAGCCTTTATCAGCCAAGCATAACCCTGAACACCAGCTGGTCGGACAACACAAACAAACGCACTCAAAGACAGCGCAGTCGTCCACCACTGGTGTCTATCAGATGGGTCATAAGCACTTCATCGATCCGCAGTTAATCAGCGCCTCGCCACCTTCCATTTTATATAACTGCTGATCGGGTGGTGGTCAGAGGTCCCCAACGGGTGACCGCCTGCCAGGCCGATTCCGGCCAAGTCATAATAGCAGTACGGGGGGGTATGACAACGTCTGGGGGTGACTCGATACAGCACTGTTTCGGGCTTATAAGCCTTCATCAGATAAGCATAACCCTGAACACCAGCTGGTCGAACACCACAAACGAACGCACTCACAGACGGCGCAGATGGTCCACCACTGATGTCTATCAGATGGGTCATAAGCACTTCATCGAACCGCAGTTTATCAGTGCCTCGCCACCTGCTATTTGTTTGTTTTGTCCGACCAGCTGGTGTTCACGGTTATGCTTGGCTGATAAAGGCTAATAAGCCCGAAACATTTCTGTATCAAGTTACCCCTAGACGCTGCTATTATGACTTGGCCGGAATCGGCCTGGCAGGCGGTCACCCGTTGGGGACCTCTGACCACCACATGAACTTTGTTTAGTTCGGAAGCCTATTCGATCTTTTTTTGCACATTTCTGAGTGAATATATATATATATATATATATATATTGGCGGGTAAGATTTATCGGCTTTGGTGTCGTTTACGTCTGCATAAAGAATTCACTTTGCAGTCACAACCATACTAACAATTTTGGCATATGCCGTGTTAAATTGGTCTGTAGTACACTTATTTGTTACTTCATCAGTTCCTTAGGCGCCCAGTGTACCAGTATATCAGTGTACCAGTGTACCAGTATGTCTTTTTTGGACAACGGCGAACTTTGGATTGTCTAAGTTCCGCACATTTTCCCATGGTTAATATTAGAAGTCAGTTTTTTTGGCAAACAATTGTTTTCAGCAACTCTGCATCAGACCAAACATTTGCAAGGGAAATTGACGCTGTACATAACAATAAAAGTTTGAATAGGTAGAAAAATTAATAACTATCTAACACAGTGCTAATTGGCCAACGCGGACTATGTCAGTTTGTGCATGTAGGCCATGTCAGCGTGTTGGTGGCAGAAACCATAAACTACCTCTGTGACGTTATTCGGGACACGAACTACCAGATAGGTATGCCCGTGAAAACCCTCAAAAATCTCCTCACGCGATGCACACAAAATGTCCAATTTCTCTGCAATGGTCAGTTTTACAGACAGATTGATGGTGTGGCGATGGGCTCACCACTTGGACCGTTTCTTGCAAATGTCTTTATGGGCAAGATGGAGAAAGCGAGTCTAGGGGACACCATCAATGACCTGGCATTCTACGGTCGATATGTAGATGATAACTTCTGTTTGACTGACTATAACACTGACATTGACGCCTTGGTCGCGAAGTTTAACAGCGCTCACCCATTGCTCAAGTTTTCTGCTGAGACTGAAGTGGACGATGAAATTGCGTTCCTTGACATCCTTCTGCGAAGGCAAGAGGATGGATCTATCCTACGCAGGGTTTTCCGAAAGAAAACCTGGACAGGACAATACACTAACTTCCACAGTTTTGTCCCCCTCAATATAAAACAAAATCTGGTCCAAGGATTAGCAGCTAGAATGCGACAGATCTGTTCTCCTGAAACTGTCGAAGCAGAACTCCAACAGCTGCAGCATACACTAATTGAAAATAGATACCCGGAAAGGTTCATCCGCAGAAATATTGGTGAACGCACCAAAAAGCCTGTCACCTTAACTGCAGAAAAGAAAGACGTGTTCATAAGACTGCCTTTCTTAGGCGATGCAACCAGCGAGCTGGTCAGACGACGCTTGAGGACTGCAATCACAAACGCTTTCCCAGCGGCGAACTTACGGGTGCTCTTCACGAACTCTCCCCTCCTATGATTGGGAGGTAAAGGCAGACTCCCTTTGAAGGCCACATCAATGTGCATTTACTCTTTCACTTGCTCCTGTGGAGCGGGATACATCGGCCGTACAACGAGGCGTCTCGAAAAGAGGGTACGTTAGCACATACCGACCTGGCTAAGTAAAGGTGAAACTAGATCGATCTCGAGTGCTATTCTCGCACATCTAGTCGATACGAACCATCGAGTCGATACTAACGAAGTCTTTCAGGTGGTCTACAGGACAGCATTTTAATTTTTCCAAAGGGCTTTGCCAACGGATGCTCGCTACAGCCGAAGCAGTGGCTATAAGGCTAGCAAATCCAATGCTGTGTTGTCAGAAGACTCTGACACAAGCTCTGTCACTTCCATGGCCTAAACCGACACCAGATGGCGATAGGATTTCCCCCCTCCCAACAAGCGACAATCCCTCAACCAACACGCTGACATGGCCTACATGCGCAAACTGACATAGTCCGCGTTGGCCAATTAGCGCCCGTGTTAGATAGTTATTGATTTTTCTACCTATTCAAACTTTTAATGTTGTGTGCAGCGTTAATTTCCCTTGCAAATATTTGGTCTGATGAAGAGTTGCTGAAAACAATTGTTTGCCAAAAAAACTGACGTCTAACGGCGAACTTGCTGACTTAAAATATATGTCCCTCGTTGCCGATCATGTTCCCGTCGTCTGCTGTGTTGGTGCTTTGGGGAATAACAAATGCCATGTGAAGCATAAGTATCAGGTGGAGACATAACAGAATCTGATACAATGCACTATCAGTACTGATATGAAAATTTTATGCCTTAATTATCACGTCAACTATATTCAAAACAGTAAAGGCTCCTCCTTATGCAATATTTGTATATTTGTTCCCTTATGCAACATACAAGTCCTTCACCTGAACAATTTCCAGAATAGGTAAGTACCACGTGCCACGTGTAGATATGTGTTTCATATTCCTCACTTCAGACAAAGGAGACGCAAGCACTGGAAAAATACGTCTCTTGATCTGCGTCCATATTTAATTCAATATTATGACAAAACTTTGGTTCTGTAACTTATTGCTTATCTGTTAGCAATCCATTACCATGATTCTGCATTTCGAGGATGTACTAAAACCCTAGTTACAATTTGAATGTTTGGTATGGCAATCGCAGTAAAAGTGGTCAAGGAGTTCATTTAAATTCTTTTTCACAGTGCCAAAGAGTGCATCAACAGTTCTGCGACTGCTGCAAGAAAAGTTCCTAAATTTGTAAATTTTAGATTTTTTCTACAATACCAGCGGGAACGTTTTTACGAAAACTTATAAATAATAATGAGCAACATTAGGCATATGAAGTACTTGAAAGAACTATAAGAAGTACTAAGTTTTTGTTGAGAAAAATAAAATTTTCTCGATAATTCCCAGCTTGTGGAGACGTCAAAAATAGCTATAAATTAGAACAATAGATTAAAATGCTTTGTTAAGTATAAAACTTAAAGCAACCACTTTCTTTATACAAAGAAAACTTGCATTTAGTCAAAATATTTTGTGCATATGGTAATTAGTCCTTACCTATTAATTGAATATCGTGGAAGAAAGCCTCTCTTCATTTTGCTAAATTTGCGTGTATTTATTCATACGCTTACTAATTGTCCGTTTGTTCGACGTTAACATCAAACTTTTTAAAATAAGATATAACTAAACAGCATTTGCCGAAAAAAATGAGTTTTTTGATATTATTTCCTATGCAAGTGGCCATGTTGTTCAAATTTGGAAGCGTTTCAAAACAGCAAACCACATTTTCGAGCATACAACATGTCTGCTAGATGCCACGTATATTGTTATTCCTAACATAAATCTAAAAAAAAATCCCATAATAGGTAAATACTTTAAAAAGTGATTTGATTGGATATTAAGCTGACGAATATTTGCGTATTTTAACCTTTTCGAAGATAATCACACAGGGAAATTGTAGACTTTTGACAATTTCTTTTATTTACCTGACGCAAAACGATTAAATTTGACTGGAGATGAAAAAATACCTTTTTCTTTCTAACAGATAATTTTTCGCATCAGGAAATTTATTCTTCTATACATAATAAACGTAGGAATGTAAAAACACAGGCCACATATATGATTATTTTTTGAAATACTTATTATTCTCCTGTCTGTTCCGTTTCGCAATAACGCTTAAGCGGAACATATTGTTCGCAAAAAACTATATTTCTACATGCCTTATATTCAATAAGACATTCTAAAGGCTGTCTGCGCAGTAACATGTAGAAACTTTGTTTACGCGTACGACCACCAGTGCGGTAAAAAAAAGTTCTACCAAGAAATTTTGTTGCTGCATTTTTTGCCAAAAACTTCACAGAATAACTAAATATATTTTTTTAACCTTTAAGCGCTGCTTGTTTCTGAAAATAAATTCGATACCTTAAACATCGCTTTAGTTCGATAAGATTAACTGGGCAGAAAACGTTTCAAGTACCGGAATGGAATGTTATCATTCCACCATTTTTCATTTATAATGGAATTGTTCTTTAGCGCAATGTATATTAGAAGAAAGTTTCGTCCTGTCTTTCCTTATGCCATACGGAATTCCTTTTATGTAAACATAATCATAATTTAGCAAAAATGAGAGCCTATTTGTCTCAATTACTTTAAATAAAAGGGCAGTTTTCCAAACCATAGCCCTTCTGTTTATTAAATCCACTCAGTTGATCAAAATACCCTGTCCAGACATATGCTAAATTATCAAGTTAAATTTCGTTCTGAAATTTATTTGCAGGATTCGCAGAACTGTACTTCTTGCTTGGCGTAGAATCTGTTAAAAGAATGCTTATTTCGCGATGAAATACATGACAATACCATTGTTTAATGCTTTCAGACGACCATTTATTCAGATCAGTACTACACTGAGTGATTTTTTCAATTAAAGAAATATATAAAATGGAAGGCTTGGCGGTCATACCAAAGTAGTAAAATTATTTTTGTAGAAAGTAATGAATACCAAAACTGGGCTCAAGTCATTATATACCCATCTAAGTTATTAGAACGATGAAATGGGTGAGGACGTAGTTTATTAAAAATCGTAAAGAATATCGCGAAACCTAAGTTCTTCAACAGTTTCCATCGAAAAAAGATTACAATGTGTGCAAAATCAAACAAATAAAAATCTTCGGACTTCTGTTGGACACATCTTCAGGAACAACATCAGCCACGAGATGTTCATGCAGTGAGGGTTGCATTATTTGGAGAAAACGATCACACTTCTACCGCACACGAATCAAAATTGACGCCTCGGTCTATCCCCCCTTGCTCTTTACCCCCCCCCCCCCCCCACATTGATGCGACGCTGGCTTGTTGGCCAGCTGCAAGTTCACCTGCGTGTTTGATGCTGGCGTGCCAATTTGACACACTGATAAGAGCGCATGAAAAAAGCTCACTTGCGTGCTTCACGCGTGGCAATAACGGCGCATCGAATAAGCCTCATAAACAAATATTAATTGAGGGAGAACACTGCACTCGTTAACAGCCCACCCGAGTAAACGAACCCATGGCTCACGCGATTGTCAACTCCCGCGAGAATTTTGATTATGCTTATGTCTCTGACGAAGAATCCACGACGGATATTAAAGCGTCAGACTAATATAACTTGCCAATACAAGCAAACATGCGAGTCCCAGGAAGTAATTGAGAATGAGACTACTCGATCGCTGGGAGTACAATACCTTCGACGGGTGCTCAGAGAAAATGGCTATCCGCGCAAATTCATCAACCGATGCTTGCGCAAAGGAGGTGGCTAACACAATCACACGAACCAGAAAATATGGCGAGCGATCTCATACGGCGAAAACATCCCGTCGGCTGTCGGCCGCCTACGCAAACCACTTGGAGTTGCAGTCGTTTACAGGCCGGAAGCAACCATTAGGCGTCGAGGGACATCTAGGGTCGTCTACAGGATCTGGTGCATTTGTGGGAAAAACAGCTTTGAGAAAGTTCCCATTGAAAATTTCAGAAGATAAATTGGCGAACATACGTTTGTTTTCGATAAATTCTCGTCAGGCCTTTACATTTATATGGTATCAATAAACTATGGTGGTTGGTGGACAGACGAAGTGTTCTCGTTGTCACTATGGGGAGGAGGGGGGAGGAAGGGGGGGGAGTTGAGATCAGAGTGTCAATGTCTAGACGGCCCGGCGTCCAGGACCGCCGATAAGGTGTGCGTGACTGGACATGGGACTTGGTCGTCTCTGCGGGGGCCCGTTTCCGAGGCCTGTGGTCCGCTGTGGGTGGCCGTGTTACAAACCAAAGATCCCGCGGTGTTAAAGGCGCTCAATGGGTACCTAAGAATAAACACCAAACTTGTTGAGGCGAATTCACGGGCCAGCTTTATCGAGAGATGCGTCGAGGTAAACGAGTACCCAACTTTCTACTGGAGAGCAATGCGGAGAAGTCGCACGGTTATCACCAGTAATACCTTAAGAAGATTTGCAAAGAATGAACTGGAAAGCGTCCGTGTAAGGATGGAAGAACTGGGACATCACTTATTCCAATGTGCAGCCACACTTGACCACCTAAACGCAGATGAAAGACTGGAATTTGAGCATTATGTGCAGTCCATCGGAGAAAAGCGAGGAGAAGCCAAGACAACTTCTCTTCTTCGTAGTGTACAGGAATGCAGACCACAATTGAAGCTTCCTGAGGATCCAAGTCGGTACGTACACAACTATTCCTCCGTATCTCTTGATAAAACCTCGTTAGAAGCCTTATCATTGGGTCCAAAATTTTGCTGTCCTCGCCAGAAACCAAACCAGCTAGAGCTGGAAACACAGTTTGAAAACTTGCTTAATCAAACACATGACTTTCAGCCAGTGTCAGCGGAGAGTATGCAGCACTTTAAGTCTACACTGGTTAACTGTTCATATCAGTACTTAAACAGTGGCCAAAATCATCGGGGTCTGCCGACGAAAGCCCACATGGAGAAATTAAGACAGCTTCGACAGAACAAGGAGATCCTAATAACGAGGCCAGATAAGTGAACGCGCGTTGTTCTAATGGATAGAACAGACTACACTGCGAAAATGCAATCCATTTTGTCAGACGAACAAAAGTTTAGCAAGACAGCAAAGGATAAAGATCACACGGATGAGGTTGAAACCTAGCTGACTGATTGTCTGAAAAGACTTCAAAAGGACGGCGTCATAAGCGAATATGACTTAGAGCGTCTTCGTTCCGTTGGCACGCACATACCTCGACTATACGGGCTGCCTAAGATTCACAAAGATGGCGTGCCCGTTCGTCCCATCCTAGATATGAGAAACTCGCCATACCATGCGACAACAAAATGGCTAGCAGACAAGCTGAAACCCATACAGAGTCAAATAGCACCTCACAGCCTCCGAGGCACCTTCGAATTCGTGGATGGCGTGAAAGACCTTGACCTGAACGGGATGATGATTTTCTCACTGGATGTCTCGTCCCTATTCACGAACGTGCCGGTCACAGAAACAGTAGACGACATCTGTGAATTCATTACCTTGACTCAGCAGAACATAGGAATGCCGGTTACTGCACTGCAGGAATTTTTGCTAAAATGCACCTTGAATGTACAGTTCCTATTTGACAATAACCTGTACAGACAATTGGACGGAGTAGCTATGGGCTAGCCCCTGGGTCCACTTCTAGCAAATATATTCATGGGCAAGCTAGAAGCTACGCAACTCAGCCACCAGATAAATAATCTAATGTGCTATAAACGGTACGTAGACCACATATTTTCAGTTCCATCAGATCAAACCATCTTATCAATGCTAATGCATACAGTAAATCGGCGCACAAATCAATAAAATTTACCCTAGAAGAAGAACAATCTGGATCGCTTCCATTCCTTGATGTGCTACTGAGTAAAAGAGCAGATGGGAGCATTCAACGTAGGGTATATCGGAAGAAGACGTGGTCCGGGCAATACATCAATGTTGCTAGTTTCGTACCATTGAACTTCAAACGCAATTTAGTACGGTGTTTGACGCAAAGAGCGAAGAGGATTTGCTCGACTGATAGCATTCAAAAGGAGCTTAAGATTGTTGAAAGCATGTTTCGACAAAATGTGTATCCTTGTCGATTTATCGCTAAAACAATGGCTGAAAGGCCGCCAAAGCCCTCAGTATTAACAGTGGAGAAGAAACGAATATTCATAAGAGTCCCATTATAAGGAGACGGACCAAATGAACTACTAAGGAGGCGCCTGAGTCAAGCCGTAGCAACCACCTTCCCAGCAGCCAACGCCCATGTATTGTTCTCGACTACTCCCATCCTATACGGAGAGATTAAGGATAAACTGCCAGCCCAGACCACCTCAATGTGCATATATTCATTTACCTGTTCCTGTGGGGCAGGTTATATTGGTCGCACGAGCCGGTGCTTGTCCAAAAGAGTAAGGGAACACATATCCGCATGGTTAGGGAAGGGCCAACTTAAAGGTGTAAACAGTTCAATCTTAGCGCACCTGGTAGACTCGAACCATCGCGTGGATGCCAAAGAGGCCTTCTGAGTGATTTACAAGGTGCCTTCAAGCTACTCAAAATTCCTCGGAGAGCGTCTTTTGGCGACGGCAGAGGCGGCCGCCATCAGGCTACGCAGACCGCTGCTATGTGCCCAAAAGAATTTCGTCGCGGCACCCCAGTTGCCATGGGCGAAGAACCAGCTTTGCCAGAGAAACTGGCAGACTTCTAAAGACGCAAATTACCGAACATGCGGCAGCAGTGCGGCAAAATGATGCCAATTTTCAAGTTGCAGCTCGTTCGACGAGATATAGCCACACATTCAAATTTGATGAGGCCGAAATTCTCGCAAGAGGTGACAATCGGGTGAGCAAAGAATTACTTGAGTCATGGTTCACAGGTCCCCATCCATAAACATGTGCAACGATTTGCCTAATCCATATTCGGTGCTGACACTTAATTTGGCCAAAGCCAGTCGCCACATGGGAAACGGAAACGCCGCCGTGTCATCCTATGTCAACACCGGAGGGCCAGGTGGCCGAGCAATCATCCCGCCCAAGTCCACCGCTCGTGATGAAAGTTGAACAGGTCAGAGCCCGCATGCCGTCCGAAAAACTATCAACGCACAAGAAGGCAATCAACGTTAATTTTCGCTGTACGCTTGCAGCAATGACTGTATTCTATAGATACTGCCAACTCCTGTGCATGTATTACCTGGTTCTGCTACCGTTTTCCGTTTAAGGCGATTAAATGTATTGTCTCAGTGATTGAGTCATGCTCTTCTCACGAATATAACCGTTGTCCCAGCGATAGGGTCTTCTTCTTCTTCTCAATTTAGGACTGATTTAAATTAAATGTGTTGCCCAAACCCATCAAGTGGGCCGTAGTTTGAGAGTTGACTTCATAAATTTTACGCTACTGCCAAGTTTTTGGCTATTTAGGTCTACAGCAGTCCTGCACTTTTCGAACTCAGTTGCTGTATTCCATCAGTTTCATGTAGCTCATCGTAGTACTAGCCGAATGAAGTCCATGGCTCGCAGTTTTGCTTGCTCGCAGACGGATATTGACAGCGGCATCAACAACCTCGTCCGCGCGGTTCCCCTTGTCAGTAAGTTGTCAGACTGTCATCTCGTTAATCGGTACTACTGTGGCAAACACCGGAGGGGTCTAGATCACGTGTGCATATCGATTTCGATGGCCCACTTGATAGAATCCCATATCTGATCTAAATCGATGCCCACTCAAAGAAGCACGAAATTTGGCCCCTTAATCCGTACACTGTATCCACCACTATCGTCTTCGTACGGCTCATTTGCAGGGAGCAGGGCATACCGGTTATTATTGCTTCGGATACTGGCTTCCAGGTTACCTCTTGGACATTTGAGCTCCACTGCCGCCAATAGAACATCAACATCTTCGCAGCACGCTCAATCTTACTATCAGTTGGAGGGTTTTTTTTCGGTTAATTCAAACGAGATATCTTGAAAGCCCGTTGGGAGGGGAGAAAACGGAGGAGATAATCGAAACATACCTTGCTTTTTGGAGGATCACTCCGAGCCCGTTGTCCTCTAGTGGTGGCTCTCCTGCCGAAGCTTTAATGGCCCGCAAACTATGGACAAAGTTTGCTGCACTGGTTGTTACCGGACAGTTTTATCTACCGCTTCCAGTGAAATGCCTGACGGACGCTCATTTTCGTCGGTAGTGATTTAACATAGTTGGGTGTGGCTGCAGGTATGACATAAAGGGCCAACTGGATTAGAATGTATGTTCAGAAGCTCACTATTTCAATAAAGGCTTTTTGAGATGCTCTTTCTGTTGAAGCTTTTTAGAAATACGCAGTACACATTTACGGACAAGTAACTTACAAGAGGAAGCGCGGAAAATGTCGATATCTAGGTGGCAGTTGGCCATCCTAAGCTTGGGGCTTGCAGCAGGTTCTTTTTCGCACATAAAACTGGCTTGCTCAACTGGATGGTGGTTGCTTCTGCTGTTTTTAGCAGACGCTCACCCAGTGACGTTGAGTTGTTTGGTGGGACATGGTATATCACCCTGAAGGCTTCTTTGGGGTTCATCCGATGTCCGAAATCCACCATGTGCGCTAGAAAACAGCTGTTTGTGGTCCTGGTGATATTGACTTCACCTTTGCTTAGCCATTGCGGGAGGTTTTTCTTTATTCTTTTCGATAGGCACCGACTCGTGCAACCAATATTACCTCTTCGACAGGAGCAAGTAAAGTCATATTGCGCCTGTGGAGCAAGTTATATTGGTCGCACGAGCCGGCGCTTATCCAAAAGAATAACAAAACACCTCCCGAAACGAAGCCTTCAGATAATCTACAGGTTTTCACCACGAGTCGGCGCCTATCCAAAAGAATAAATAAACAACTTCCACAAGGAAGCCTTTAGGGTGATCTACAACGTCCCAGCAAACTACCCTAAGTCACTGGGTCAGCGCCTGCTAGCGACAGCAGAAGCAACCGCTATCCGGTTGAGGAAGCTGATTTTGTGTGCGCAAGAGAACCTGTTGCAAGCTTCAAACTAAGCATGCCCAACTGTCACCTACCTATCGACATTTTCCGTGCCTCCTCTCTCCCTAATTGCCGTTTTACTAGCCGCTTGTCACTGCCCCCAAACCTCTGGACAAATTTGCCTGTAACGTTGAACGCAATTTACCTTCAATTTTACTTTTTACACTTTATCCCCTCTGATATATATTGTGTTTAGCTTCACTAAGCGTATCTCAAACACTATATTAACATGAAAAAAAACAAGCGATTCTCGTGAAACCACCTTGGAATATATATTAGAACTTTAAACTACTTGGCGACGGCCATAGTTTACACTGCAAGGACTATAAAACTATAGTTTTCCTAAGGACTAACATAAGGAATATGTTCAAATGGTATTCTGCTTGAGCTGCTTTTTTAACGTGGACCATTCGCATGAACAGTCTTTATCCACGTTTTAGGCGTAATTTTGTTCAGCAACCTCGACTTTTCACATTTTCTGAGTATTGGCTTCTTTAAAAACGTTACTATTTCTAAACAAGATATTACTTATTCATAAACCACTATGTGCCTTCGTTTAAATAAACAGTTGTTCTTTTACTATTTTTAAACCTTAAGGACGCGGTGTGGACTGATTTTGTGCAACAGGAGGTTTCTTGTTAAATTCATGAGATTTCGTGAGAAAGGTATTTGGTTTTACTTTTTATTCGACAACCTTGTCTTTGCTGAGTATCTCCATACGCTGATATAGCGTCCCTATTCAACTTCTTTTTTACGTGATCATTTGTTCACTGATAAAAATTTGCACTTGCGTTTTATTTGTCGCTTCCCATACACCTTGGTCTTTAGGCCACCACAATATTTGTGGCTGACAAAAATGAAAGGCCAATCGTTTATTTGTTCCTCTTACATCAGGAATCTTATGTGGGGGGAGACGCAATAAGTCGATCTTTGTTTGTTATTTCCTGAGGTAGGCATCAGTCACATGCCAAGTCCCGAATGCCAGTCTGTGATGTAGAAAGTCTAGCGACTTCAGACGTTGTGGGAACGCCTTTGCTATAATTCTTGAAATCCGGAAAAGCCTTGGTGAGCCTTTTACTTGTTTGTAGATAGTTGCATAAAAGCAAAAACGATTAATCGTAAATTATCTTGGACAATTCTAAGCTCTTCACCCCTTTAAGCTCGGTATCAGGATAAACTTCATTTCGCACTATGGATTTCACCGATTGCAGAGCTCATAGGCCAGGCCGTCCTACAATGGTTGGAGTCACTCGCCTACACGACCACGAATCTGAGGGGTCATCCCCTCAAATTAAAGGTGACAGGGGCCAGGCTGGACGCTTGGAAACACTTCTTTTCAAAAAGGGTGGTCGGAGCGTGGAATGCGCTTCCTCAGGACGTTGTTATGTCGGAATCGCTAGAGGGTTTTAAGCAAAAACTGGATCGATATAGCAGTGCACGATGGACCGCAACTGACAATTTGCAATAACAATAATGCTACTTCCAATTTTTCAGTAGTATTAGTTTTTATATCCATTCACATTTGCTATTTATAACGCCCTCCCACACATAGCCTCATGCGAAGGTCTCCGCGGTCTACCCTACTTGGCTATCTGCGTACCGTGATTACCCG
>JAYGXS010000006.1:13039699-13129070 GCA_036362985.1 Ligula intestinalis | reverse complement strand
ATGTACAAATAGGGCACTCAAAGGAATTTTTCCTACATACCCTCAATATACTGATACTGATACTGATACAACCGCGTTAAAGGGGCCACCGCGAAAGGAAAGATGACAAGCGTTTACCCAAGTGACTCTTCTACAGCGACGTCACAAAAAGTGTTCATTTTAAATGGGGACAACGAATACGCTACAATGATGAACAATCTACGGGGCTCATACGATCGTCATGGTAAAAGGTAAAAATTGCTAATATGCCTTAAATGCCATCGGGCCAACATGCTAACAGCTAACCCATTTCAACATACCCACGCTGCAAACGAACATACCGCCCACGGATATACTGTTTGAGTAATAGTTGAACCCAATGTAACGACAACTCGGCAACTCTGCCTGCAGTCTGCATAAACACCTTCATCGTTACCAATCCCGGGGACAAACGTGACCTCCAACTGAAAATGTAGTCCAAAAGTCGAAGTTTATAACCCTTACATCCTCCTGAATCTCTGCCGCGGCCACTGCGAGGACGGCAAGGACGACAGAAACTGCAAGTTCGTCAGTTTTGAGTCATCCATTCGTTTGCGAACTTTCAAGCAGACACTAAAAGTGAGGCATATGTCTGTTCAATAATCACATACTTTTCAAGACACTTTGCTGCAAACAGTACTTTCTTCACCATAATCAATATTCAGCAAAGCAATATTTTTACAACTTTCTCCTATTCGCAATATATAAACTGCCGGAATTACTGGCAAAAACCTTTGCCGTTTGATTAACTTGTTAACCGATGTTTCGGCGCCAATAAATATATTGCCCTGCATGCCTAGATATGAGTGTAAACGACTTTTTCATTCTCGTCAAAAAGACGAGGGAAAAGAGCGATCCTAACTCTGTTCAGATAATACAGTTGACAATAACTTTCGCTATTAGCACACTTTATTAAAAAATCATTCGTATAATTGTAAAAAGCAAACCTTAAATTCCTATTTTCTAACCATTTAGTAATATTTCAATTATCTCAAGATTAATGTCATGGTTATTCAGAGTTGAGGCTTTGACATTATTATGTAAACTCTGACTGAGATGATGAAAACGAAAATTTACTTTCACTTAAAAAGATTTATAATAAGGCTTCAAGGCGGAACATAACAAAAATGGTTTGGACATAATCGGATTTATAGAGCTCAACATCCATACATCAAATCTTCATCCGCAATACAAAGTTTCCAAGTTAACTGCGAGCATTTTGAATTTTTGGACTACTGAGCAGTAACGAGGCTGACTTGCATTCCTATAAATAACCCATTTCAAAGCCATGTTTATGGTATTGTAAATAATCGATTTTTGTTTCATTAATTTCATGCTGCATTGTAACGCATGTATGTGTTGCCACGCTTCCAATGATATAAATATGTTACAAGCATGTAATCGGCTGTCATATCTGTTTTGCTCTAGATATCGTGTGTTCTATAAATACTAAGTTACTATGCTTGACAACTCGATTAATTCTATTTGGCCTTAGCAGTAATCGGCACAATAATTTTCGTGTAAAATGAAACAGCTTTTTGAACACATAACGCGAAAAGTCCTTATTAAAGGGGAGACTATCGGTTACAGTAATATAAGCAGAAATCCGATTCCAGGTGGTAAGTCAGAAAGGGCAATAGCGATTTGATATCTGGTTTTTTGGAAGGTGGTATAATGTGTTTAGGCCAGACTAAACTAGACACACGTTCAGATCTTGCTGACAAGAACCAAAGAGCGCCGTGTGATGAGGCGAATAAATCTTCTAAGTTGCTGCCCAGACCTGTCAAATGTCCCATGAGTTTAAGCTCACAGCCGTCCGGATAATCGCTTACCGTCCAGGCCAAGGTTTAGTGTGCTTGCGTGGGGAAAATTTAGGCAGGACGGGTCGGACCCCATAGAACAGGTTGCGGAAGTAATGGTGCTACGAGTAGCGGTACAGTTGATGGCAGTTAGTGAGGCTGACGATGCAAGAGCTATCGAGCGTGCAAGATGTATTTTTCATGTTGATATTGCAGTAGTTTCTGCTGTCTTATAACATTTCCTTTTGGAATATCGGTAATTTATACAAGGTTTCACATGCACTTTTCGATTAGAAAACACAGCTGAAGGCCGTTGCAGTCTTCCTACGTTGATCCTGTGCAAACTGCGAAGTATCTAGCATACATTGTGACCATTTTTTACACGACCTCTTAAAGTTCTCACTTATGTCCACCAGGAATAGATTGTTGACGATGATGCTACTGCTTTTGCCCCATTTTCAATGGACATTGGAATCAGCAAAAGGGCATCCAACCGCAGTTTCGACACCTTAGTGACGATATTCGTGACGTCTGTGTTCCCTTTACTCTTTAAGACTGTAAGTTTATGAATTATGCGTGAGATTGGGTCCGCTCTCTCGCGTCCCTTCTGGTTTTTACTTTGGCTAGTCGGTAAGTTATGCGCTGTAGAAACCTAGCCACAGCTGCTATATGATTTCTTTCACGACCAGGAACGCGTTGAACTCTTACACGCTCTCATTAGCATGATGGTCATGTAAACATCTTCATAGAGTGAATACCCTGGCTCCTCTTTTTCTTCATATGCTACTCCTTTCTGCCGCGTGTCTAGCCTGCCAATACAGGTTGAGCTGCATTGTGTGTGTCGCGTTTCACTGGGGCGTCAGTATTTGGTTCGTCTTCCCGTGTTTCGGTCATCTGTGTCGCATCAGCCCCCGTCTCGCAATGGCCTGTGTTAAGGACAAACAAAGCGGCTCAACAGGTATTGGCAAACTACGCAAGCGGAAGAAGAGAGCGCGTGTATCTAAATCCAGGAGCCAGAGTATTCGCCCTCCGAAGACTGTGGACCGATTATTATCCGAAGCATCAGATATCAAAAAATCCTCCCAGTGAACGCTCTTTTCCTTCTTATTATTGGTAACTTCCCCAATAGGATACAGAGAATGGGACCGCATACGAAAAAAAATATAAGGTGAGGTTGAGTACGTTCTTCGGGAAATGGAATTCTATTTCGTGAATTTTCGAGACTGGAACCCCAGCTCATCATCAGACGCAGAGAAAAGTAAAAGTGTCAAAACAGCTAGCATCGCGGTTGCGCAGACAAGGAGATGAACAGTCAGTCATGCGGGCAGGGAGGGTAGGATGAGTTTACAGCATGCAATTGTGGCTGACGCTAATGGGGTCAGGTCAGGTCAGGGGTCTCATCTGTGACTCAATGTGCCGGTAGGCTGCTGCAGTGTCTCCCTCTGTTTGGATTCGTTCGCGTCTCGGCCATTTCTGTTGAAGATTTGTGTACGAAGAGTCCAAATCGACATGGCTGTTGATGCATGATGTGTCCGAGTGCATCGCTTAGAGGAATACACGTCCTTTCTTGGAAGGATAGGTAGCGATAGTACGAGTTTTGTCCCACGCGAACTTATGCCTGTTATCTAGGATATGCACAGCGACTTGGTTGTGGCGGTCTAGTCTGTTTACCGCCAATTTGTGTTCATGAAGGCGCACAAGGGCGGGTTTTCCGGTCTGGCCACAATAAACGGCACTACATGATCCACACGGGATTTTATAGACAACTCCTCTCCTGTATAAATAGTTCACCATATCCTTAGGATGTACCCATTGAGTGCGCAATGTAGTTGTTGGTTTATGAGCCACCCGGATGTGATGCTTCCCCAAATGTCTGTCAACAAGTTCAGACAAGTTCAGACAATAGTGAAAAAACTCGCGGCATTTGGCAGGATTCGAACCCGCATAGAAGAGAGGCCTTTTACGCAAGCCAATGATCTACCCACTTGATAAACGAATGTCGCCCTTCACACCGTGAGTTTAATCACACTTGGATCGATATTACCCGCCCACCTTTGCCACCATGTGAGCGGGAGAAAAAAATAGATTCTGCCTAATATACTTGAAGAAAACGTGGTTAACTTTGATGAAGTTGCTATTTCTAGCATACGCAAGCTTAATTATGCATTCCGTCCACTTACAAAATTATTCGCAACAAGAAAAATGCTGATCGTATTAGGCAAGCCTTGAGTCCGTGAAAGAGGTATGCAGATTTATGTTCATTCATTTTAGAGAAGAAATATCTACGTGCCTTCCTCATAAGAAGGTGAAAAGGCATGGTAGAACTAATTATAAAAATAAAATGCGTGTTCTTTGAACATTGAAGTGTAGATTAATGATCTTGTGTAATTGGGAAGTGAAGGTGATTTGTAAACATTTAAATCTGCAGTCTTCATTTAATAGGCCAACTTATTTGTTGCTTACGCTTGCATTTAAGCGTGCATCACTTGTTTACGCATTCATACTGAAAATTTTGTATGATGCAAGTTTTACCTAGTGTAGTTTGCGTATTGTTAAATGTAAGTATGCAATCATTTTCGGAAAATCCACGAATTAACAAAACCGTAATTTAAAATGATAACCTGTACAGTAATTTTATCCTAGAATATAAGCTATCTGCTATTCAAGCTGTCGACAAGAACTGAAATGTCACCCATATTATAAATGCGTCGGCATATAATATAGTAAGTTCAAATAACTTACAGTTAACATATATTGGGAAATAGTTTTGCACTTCGAAATTTGAATGATGTGTCACTCAGGAAGAGAATGTTTTCTTCTCAAGAACTTTGCGCTATTAATATCCCTCTAGAGGTCTTAATTAAGCTTTTCACACAAACGTAAGAACTAAGAACTAACTCGTTAAAGCACGTTAATCATAGTGACCAAATAAACGTTTCCAGGATAGAAATTGGAAGGCAGTTACCTAGTCTTCCTTTTGAACTTAAACATCGTCATAACCTTTAGTCTGTAAAGATAAAGAAACATGAAGTGAAATGCTTCTGCTTTCTCCAGTGCGTATAATTGAAAGTTTTTTTTATTTTCAAGTTTCTTTTTGCGATCGTAAGAGTTCATTTTGAAGTCCACTACTAGACATGCCCTTAACCGTCAACTGGGAAATGTGGGAGCTGCAAGAACACACTACATATGTAAATTCCCACATTATCTTGGAAAAATTGTTCTTGTTATCATAAAATAGAGAATACTTGTAAAATGTAACCATCTAAGCAGAATACAAACTTGAATGTTCTAAAAAGACATTGAGGATAATTGCCTCTATTTTTTCTCAAGAACATTAACTATTTCAGGATCTACTATGCTGAGTCCACGCGCCTAATCTTATGCTCTAAGTTGCATTTTATTTCTGATTTTTTCTCTACAAGTGTTCAAAAGCAGTGAATTCATATGCAAGTGAAGACAAGATGATGATGACAGTGAAACAGATAAAAATAAAGTCAACAAGTAACTTTAGTTAAGATTAAGAAACTGGCTTTATACAGTAAAACGAGTCCTGCAAGCAACTTGCCTAAGTTTGTAAACGTTAAATTATTTTTCCCACACCAGAGAGAACGCATTTACAAAAACCTATAAACAATAATGGACAGCATAAGGCATATTAAGTACTTGAAAGAACTATGAGAAAAACTAAGTGTTTGTTAAGTAAAATAACATTTTCTCGATAATCTCCACTTTCTGAGGCAGTTGAAAAAGCTATAAATTAGAACAATAAATTCAAATATTTTGTTAAGTATAAAACTTAAAGCAACCACTTTCTTTATATAAAAAGAACTTGCCTTAAGTCAACATATTTTGTGCATATGGTAATTAGTGGATAACTTTTTATTGAATATTATGGAATAAAGTCTCTCTTTATTTCGCTCGCTCTCGGTGTCTTCAGTGATAAGTTGTAAAATTGCGCTGCTGTTTGACTTTTGCATAAAAACTTTTAAAGTAAGATATAACTAAATAGCACTTACCGCAAAAACGACCCTTTGGATATTCGTTCTTATGCAGATGGCCATAAAGGTCAAATGTGAAAATGCTTTAAAACAGCAAACTACATTGTTGAGCATACAAAAGGTCTGCTAGATACCACGCATTTCGCTTTTCCTAAGATAAATAAAAAAAACCTTCCTCAAAAGTTTACCACTTTAAAAAGTGTTTTATTGGATATTAAGCTGACAAACATTTGTGTATATTAACTTGTTCAAAGGTAATGTCACAGTGAAATTTGAGACATTTGACAATTTTTTGAATTTACCTGAAAAAAAAATTTGATTTTATTGGAGCTTGAAGAACATACCTTACTCTTTATAGCGGATTATTTTTCCGCTTAAGGGGATTAAGCTCACGATTTATAATAAGCATGCAAACGCAAAAAAACAGGCCACATATATGACCATTCTTTGAAATACTTATTATTCTTCTATCTGTTCCTTTTCTAAATAACGCTTGATCGGAACATATTTATTGCAAAAAACTATATTTCTACATGACTTACATTCAATAAGGCTTTCTATAGGTTGTCATCGCGGTAACATAAAAAAACTTTACTGACGCGCAAAGCCAGGGCTGCAGTAAAAGTAAATGTTCTACCAAAAACTTTTTGTTACTGCACTTTTTGCAAAATTATTTCACAGGATAGCTAAATATAATTTTTAAAGCTTCTATCGTTGCCTGTTTCTGAAAATAAATGCGATTCCTTAAACTTTGCTTCATTTCCATTTTATTAACTTCATAAAAAGTTTTTCCAGTTCTCGAAGGGATTATTCCGCCTTTTTTACTGATGATGGAATTCTTCCACAGCACAATGTATACTAGACGAAAGTTTCGTCCTCTCTTTCCTGATAGCATAGGGAATTTCTTTGACATGTACATACTCATGATTTAGCCAAAATTAGAGGGCAGTTTTCCAAACCAAAACCTTTCTTATTATTAAATGCACTCAGTTGATCAAAACAACGTGTCCAGATATACGCTCAACAACCAAGTAAAATTTCGTCCTGAAAGATGTTTGCAGGATTTGCAGAACTTTATAGTTACAGCAGTGTCCTAGACGTCATTTGCATAAACCGGAAATATGGAACTATGTAAATTTGAGGGTAAGCATCCCAGAAAATGTAATTTGATCGAAACAGGTTCTTTGCGAAACAAGGTAAGTTTATTCAGTAAATTTTCAACGCTGCATTCCCGGGTCATCATCAGGCTTGAGTAGACGTGCAACGAACATTAAAAATGTCAAACGTCCTAAAAGGTGAGAGTTATTTTATGTGATTGCTAATTGGCGGCTACCATTTGCGTCAGTCTGTATGGATCGGCTTTCGTCTTCTCCGTCTTTCAGACGTTTCTAAATTCCATTCAACTCGATATGTTGGTTAATGCATGAAGCAACAAAGTGCATGGTCTCTGCCTTTTTTGAAGTGAAAAATTCCGTCAATGCGTGTTTTTTCTCATGCCAAGATGTGTCCTGTATCACTTTTCATCACTGTGTCCTGAAAACGTGAAAGTACTCAAGAACCTAAAAGCTGATGAAAATACCATCATAAACCGTGCAGACAAAGGAGGCTTAACTGCTGTCTTGAACAAATCAAGCTACCAACAGAAGATGCTGTTACTATAGGAAGATAGCTCAGTATATAAGCCTCCTTTCACGGACCCTAATAAGAAACAGATGTCATTTATTGACAAAGTGCTAACCTGCCTTACAGGGACTCAATTACTGTCATAAGCTATTGCAAAATACCTGAAACAATCCGAGGCAACCATCGTCAAGACCTAACGATTACCCTAAGTTCATCAACTGGAAGTATCCCTGTGACTGATAGTATCATTAATCGGTGCATCAACCTACACAATTTCTAATTGGCTATTCCGTTAACTCCATCAACTTATGAGGGATTGTGAAGCATTCATTCAGGCATCTACAGAGTTTCTATAAAAAAAGGGGAACCACAATCTCCAATGATGAGATAATGGTCTCTTTTGAAGTCGTTTCATTGTTCACCTCCCTAACACTCGATGTAGCAAGGCAATGAACAGAGGAATTCCTAAAAACTTACGAAACGAGGCTTACCGCAGCTGCCTTATTTGAACTTGTAGATCCTCGTCTAAAAATTAGTTTTTTATTGGTATGTCAACACAACAAGCAGTTAAAAGGCGTTCCAATGGAGTCATTCCTATCTAGATACCTGGCTGAAGTAACAATGCAGAAACTGGAATCGATGGCTCTTCCATTGGTTAAACTTAAATTGTAGGTAAAATATGTAGAAGACAAATCTTTCGTCATTGAAAATGTCCAACTGGAAACGCACCGCAATATCCGTTTACCGGAAGGATACGGAGTTATACGTTATTTTTAAGCAAAACGGCAACAACACTATCTCTCACAAAAGGAGTGCCGTCAACATTCTTCTACGCCGAGCGAACAGATGCCATTATGAAGAAGAAACCTACCGATTTGAGCTAAATTATTGATTTGATTTATTTTCCCCCAATGATTACCTTGGAGACCTTTTGCGCCGATGCACGAAACAACAACAATTCAGAGATAAGGAACTGGATAGTTCTACACTTGCGCCAAAAACGAATACATAGCAAATTCTTCCCTATATAAGGAATGTGTCTGAATTTGTTGAAAAGCACTTTCGGAAATACCAAATAAAAATTGCGAATAAGCCGATGGCTGCTTTACGCACTCTGCATTTACACCCTAACGATAGAGTTAGCTATAAAAATAAGAGGGATATCGTTTACAAAATCGCATGCGAAGCTTGTGATACCGTATATTGTGACCAAACAGGACGGTCCGTCGGCTACTACCAACGAAGAGACTTGACCATTTATCCGAAGTGATTATGTACAGCCCCCAATAAGCAGTCAGAAAAAAATGATTCCTAATTTGAAAAGTCGTGCTGGCAAACAGCTGTTTTCGGTCATTCACTTCAGGCCGTTACAGTGAAATGGAAAAATAAGCGACTAAAGCAGGCAAATCGGTACAGTGCTAATATAGTTCTTGAGGTGGGGGGGGGGGGTAATTAGTCATCTCGTGGTTCCCTTGTCTCCTGCGAGCCGGACTCAGCATACCGAGGACGTTGTATTGTCACGCGTGTGGAACGAAGGAGGACAATTCCACTATCTGCGTCATGCGCGCAGCGGGCTCTCTGTGACTGTGAGCAGCATGGTCGCACTGCGTGTTCTCTGCGGCTGTGGGTGGTATGGTTTCGGGCTGCGTAGCTTCTGACGTCGTGAGTTCTGACGTAGTGGCTTCTGGCGGTGCGGGATCCTTGTATGCGGTCGGCCACGGGAGGGAGACGGCATGTACCAGCGTCTTTTGACAGCAGAGAGCGGGTTTTGCTAAACGAATTGCCACTGCCTCAGCTGTGGCCAGCACCCGTTTATTCAGGCCTTTAGAGTAGAGCGTGGGTGCCTGGTATATGACCTGAAAAGCCTCTCTCGCGTCAAGTTGGTGATTTGTATCGATCAGGTGTGCAAAGATTGAGCTTGAGGTCGATCTATTTTCACCTTTACCTAACCAGGCTGGTATGTGTTCGCGTACCCTCTTCTCCAGACGTCTCGTTGTTCGGCCGATATATCCCACCCCACAGGAGCAGGTGAAGAAATAAAAGCACATGGAATTGGCCTGTAGCGGTAGTCTGTCTTTACTCCCTATTCGCAGAAAGGGAGAGTTTGTGAAGAGATCGCGTAAGTTAGCCACCGGGAAAGCACTCGTAACTGCTGTCCTTAGACGTCGTCGTACTAGTTCGCTTACTGCGTCTCCTAGGAAGGGCAGTCTTATGAAAAGGTATTTCTTTTCTGCCGTTGCTACGGCAGGCTTTGCGACACGCTCCTTAATGTTACGAAGGATGAACCTTTCTGGATAACCATTTTCACGGAGTTTGTTCTGTAGCTGCTGCAGTTCTCTTTCAACTACTTCAGGAGAGCAGATGCGTCATGTTCTGGCTGCCAATCCCTGGACTAAGTTTCTTTTAAGATGAAGGGGAACAAAACTGTTGCAATTTATGTATTGCCCCGTCCAGGTTTTCTTTCTGTATACCCGGCGTTGTATTGAACTGTCTTCTTTTTTACTGTGCAGGAGGACATCTAGGAACGCGATTTCGTTGTTCACCTTCGTTTCCACAGTGAACTTTAGTGCTGCGTGGGCCATATTGAACGTATGAACTACGCCATCTATATCGGTAGTCTGCTTCGTCAGGCAAAAAATATCATCGTCGTAGCGACCATAGAACTCAAAGCTGTTGATATTGTCTTTTAGGTTAAATTCCTCGACTTTGCCCATGAAGACATTCGCGAGGAATGGTCCAAGTGGTGAGCCCATGGCCACACCGTCTGTTTGCCTGTACAACTGGCTATTGTAGAGGAACTGCACGTTTTGCGTGCATCGCGTCAATAGTTCCTTTAGCGTATCTACTGGTATCCTATCTGGTGATTTGTCTGATTTATAACGTCGCATAAGTACTCAATGGTTTCCACTACCGGCACGTTAGTAAACAATGAAGATACATCTAATGACAACATTTTCAGTTTTCTTATGTTAGCATCCTTGATCGCTTCGACGAAGTCAAAGGTATCTTTCAGGCTTCTAGGGTATAGACGACTCTGAAGCGATTTTGCAATAGAGTGATAGGGCGAGCTCCTCATGTCCAAGATAGGACGAAGCGGCACGCCTTGTTTATGAATTTTGGGTAGGCCATACATTCGAGGTATGGTGGTACCCACGGGTCTTAGTCCCTCCAACTCTTTGTCCGATAAATATCCTTTCTTGTGAAGTACTTTAAGTAGTTTTGTTAGATGGCCTTCAACGGCCTCTGTCCGGTCTTTGTCTTGATCGGATTTTGAAAACTTTGTGCGGTCCGATAAAATTTGTTCTAGTTAAGCAACATAGTCTTTCTTATCTAGCAGCACAATCCCGGATCCTTTGTCCGGTCTAGTAAGCAAAATATTTTCAGTTCGGCGAAGCTCATTGAGATTATCCAGATGGGCCTTGGTTAGAGGACCTATAGGTCTTGGAGTCTTTCTTAAGTACTGTTGACAGCAGTTGACTAGGGTCGACTTAAGATAGTCAACTTCTCTGGGCTCGGAGGTTTTCAGATCGGAAGTCTGACTGAAGAGACTTTCGAATTAAATTTCTAGTTCTAGCTGTTTTTGCTTGCGTTGTGCCATGCAAAACTTGGGGCCCAGAGAAAGTGCTTCTAGGAGTGTTTTAGCAAGACGTTAACAGGTGCTAGCCACAGGTGAGGCAGTGGCAATTCGTTTATAAAAACCCGCTCTCTGCTGTCAAAAGACGCTGGTACATGCCGTCTCCCTTCCGTGGCCGACCGCATACAAGGATCCCGCACCGCCAGAAGCCACTACGTCAGAAGTCACGACGTCAGAACTTACGCAGCCCAAAACTATACTACCCACAGCCGCAGAGAACACGCAGTGCGACCATGCTGCTCACAGTCACAGAGAGCCCGCTGTGCGTATGACGCAGATAGTGGGATTGTCCCTCCCCCGTTCCACACGCGTGACAACCCAACGTCTTCGGCATGCTGAGTCCGGCTCGCAGGAGACGAGGGAGCCATGAGATGACTAATTACCCCCCTCCCCCCACCTCAATAACTATATTAGCACTGTACCGAACTGCCTGCTTTAGTCGCCTATTTTTCCAGGTCACTGTAACAGCCTGAAGCGAATGACCGAAAACAGCTGTTTGCCAACACGAATTTTCAATCTTAAACGAAATGGGAATTTTCGCCGAACTAAGATTATTAATTTCTTAGCATGTCTCAAATGTTAATTTTTCTGCATATCTCCTAGTTTATGACGATGCCCCAGTGATACAGCATGGAAAATATACTGAACAAACTTGCAGGGCTTCCCAAAAACCATCTTTTCTTCATACTTAACTGTCACATAATACAGAAAATTACGAAGTAAATCGGCTATATTGGTCTATGTATTGTAAAATGTGAAATAAATATAGATAAAATTGCAGTCTTACATTCGTTAAATCTGCACAATACGAGAAAGGAACCTTACTTCTACTAACACAAACGAGTTTACATAATGTTTTTAGAAGTATACAGGTGTCCGTTTTCTAATCCTAGTTTAAATCCTTACCTTAAAATTACATCTAACAAACCATAACTTTAAAATTAACTCTAAGCCTTTATATAACTGTAATCCTTCCTGTTGCATAATTAAAACTCTCACCCGATACTTTATCATAATGAAATCTATCGCAAGGAAAATCTCATAACATACATTTTTATCACTGAGTCTATATGCCTTATCCTTTTTTTAGGTAAACCAATATGACCTAATCTAGCAAGCATATTATTTCTTCATCGAGAAGTTTTGGTCAATTGGTTATCCATATTTCATGAATTTCTGTTTTATGCTTTCGAGCTACTTTGATGAAATTTATTCTGCGCATAAAGATGATGATGTTTTGTTTCCTGTTTATTTTGTTCGTCATCACTGATTGCATACGTTGGGAGAGAGGTCAAGCAGAGGTTAGATTCCGAAGGCTTCTGAAAACGCCACAATGTACTTGCATATATGTGGCGTTCTTTTTCCGAGAAATCGATAGAAAACTTGATAGACCCTACTTATTTTCCTTGAAAGTTTGATTGTCAAACAACTTGCGTAAGTTTTATAATACTTGCCTATTTATAAACCTGACCTGCCATTTTCGATGTGCATGACAATTTTAAATGTCATGTTAATTTTTTGTTTGAAGGCAGTTGAGTCTGTTTATTTTATTCATTAAATAGACTTGAGGCACAAAATGATGTTAATTTAAAGAGCATTCAGTTCAGATCAATATATTGAGAAAACATGTTACTTAGCGGTGTCTTAATTCAATCTTTATTGATATCCAGAGAATCTTCTATGCTAGTAAATGCTGTGGACAAAATTTTCTTGTTTACGCGTGTTGCGTTATAAAAGAGCTTTAAAAAAGACCTTAAACGTTTTAATTATATCTGTTCAGACAACAGAAAATTTTGCTTTGCGTTCACGAAGTTGAGGTAACGACAAGTACGAGATAATGCATTATTTTCGGGAAAAGATGAGTGGATTCCGCTTAAAAAATTCCACTTTGCAAACCCGATGTACGTAATAAACTAATGAGGCCGTGAGTTGTTATACTTCGCCGAGCAGAGGGGCAGTAATCAAACATACATATGAACACACGCGAAATGTCATAACATTTCTCTGTTAAGCCATAGGCAAAATAATTACAAACATTTTCTATATAGGTAGGACAGAATTAAAGTATTAAAACTTTAAACGAAATGCGCAGGTTATTAGTTTTCTCAAAATTATAGCTTACCATGTGCCACTTTGTGGTACTTTAAAATCTTAGAAAGAAGCATAGAAATAAACAGATATATTGAAAGGAAGAAAGCAGGTCGAGCACCAGATCAATTGATTAATTTTTATGAGCTCTCGAACACTTACAGGTGTACATCTTCAGAGCTGTGAAAGCAACCAAAAAAGAGGATAAGTATAGTGACCAAAGGCCAATCAAATATCAGAAATCGTCAGGTTGTTAAGGGATTAGAAACAGTTAACGAAAAGGGGAGGTAGGGGGAGGGAAATTAGCTGTCAGTGGGATCTGAGGGGTCGAAGGGGCAATTATATTAGTGTAGGCTAATGAGCTGTCCAAGGGGCTGGGGATCATGAACAGCAATTAAAAAGCCACTTTGTCATCCGGTAAAAGACCCTGGTAACACTGCCTCCTCTTCCAGCCGGTTCGTTGTGGTTTTTCTGCTCGCTTGCCATTCTTACGTTTGATTTGGCTTCGTCCCGGCTCTTTCCAACGTAGTGGCGCAAGACTTTGTAGGCCGCTGCCAGGTGCAGATGCCTGTTGACCGAGTTGGCACCTGAGTACCATGTCTCGAGTGTCAGCCTTTCGGCTTTTGAGGTTCCTCGGCCTACAATGGTCGCTTCTTGGAGATCAAATTTATGGCCAGTTTCTGCGATTTGTGCCGCCAGTTGTGATTTTGGGTCCAGTCTCTGGGCCGTTCGTTTGTGCTCTTGTAGGCGGGTTTGCAATTTGCGGCCTGCTTCCCCAACATAATTGTAGTCTCTCTCATTGTAAACTATCTTGTAGACGACTGCAGAGGTTTCTTTAAGAGGCAGTCGGTCTTTAGGTTGCATCACCTGGCAGCGTATTGTCGCTTGAGGTCGATGGGCTATGCCCACGCCAGCAGGTTGTAACAGTCGTGAGACGGCTTTGGAGACGCCTTTTATGTAGGCATCATTTTACAACGTAATTCTATGGGTGAAGCTTTTCTTGCTCGTTTTTGCATGAACATTTAAAACTTCAGTTACCATAATATCTCCGATTTTTCACTTTTTTGGAATTTTGTGTTTTTCTAGAAATAAACTACTTTTACTTTACCGCATAATATCACCTGATGAACCACAATATGTTTTCTTTTTATTAGGATCTTTACTTTTCTACTGCAAAACTTTGGGGAACTCGGCTCCGTCTATTATTGCTCACCAGGGATTTGCTTGTACAAATCCTTCGATGTTACGAGTTAAACAAGCTACTTTACTTGACCTGACCGTCTGAGCGTGATTGTTGTTGCTCGTTAAGCATGGCAATAAAGATATTTCGTGTTATGCGCCCTAATAATATAAGAAGATAGCGGAAGGCATGCCAGCGCCTGAAACTTCGTGCAGTCACGAGCAAAACTGCACACTGTGTTTGCACCCAAATGCACAGTCTGCGGTTTTGACAACTACAGTATTAATTGGTCAATGGAAATATTTTAAAAGTCTTCCACA
Source organism: Ligula intestinalis (assembly GCA_036362985.1). Lineage (NCBI taxonomy): Eukaryota > Metazoa > Platyhelminthes > Cestoda > Diphyllobothriidea > Diphyllobothriidae > Ligula > Ligula intestinalis. Next base: position 13,114,410 of record JAYGXS010000006.1, on the reverse strand, counting down.
TGTTGATAAAACGGTCGCAATTAATTGAAAACTTTGGGTATTCCAAGAATCCAGATATTTACCATAAAAAGTATATACCTTGTCACTATTTACCACAAATTTTATATGGACATTGCACCAGTTCTACAGCTAGTAGGCACGCCGTTGTCTGAAGAACGTCTGTCAAGTAACGCAAGGTATTTTGACCGGAAACATGATAATGAGATCTTGCGTTCCCTTACTGCGTCGCGTTCAACCTCAAGAACTGCTTTAAGCCTGGCAGTTGGTGTTGATTAATTTTTCATGCCCCATTCGTCGTTTCCGTCAGATTGAGTACTCGCTGCGATTATTTTGAAAAGTTGCGTATCGGCTTCGTTTATAGAGGTCGCTTTTTGCATACCTCTGCCAATTTATTTCACAACTAGCGCAGAAGCCCGGCTTTGCCGTGGGCTTCCCTGCATGTTTTTGTCTCTTAAGTAGGCAAACCATATGTGAGAACCTCTTAAAATGATTATATTCACTCCAGTTCAGTTTTATTAGGGAAATATAGGTAAATAACGTTGAACTCCCTTTTTGTACATAGCTACCCTCCAAACTCATGAACAATGTTGGCATCGAAAGCGGTAAGTTGAAACGCCTCGTTGTATTTTCTAACGTTTGAAAGAAAATTTTTTGAGTCGTCGGTATTACCAGCAAGCAATATATGGAGTATTTTTGGTGGTAAGGGGAAGTTATTCAGTAGAACTTTGCCGTTGGAAGAGCCCATGCCGTTTGTCTCACCAGTCCACTTTTTCGCCTGGCAATGTCTGCAAACTTCCACCAGCTTCCCAATGGAAACATTTGCATCTCCCGCATAACCAAAACTTGGATTGTAATTCAGTGAGGCTCTGTTCGATTCTTGAGGTTTTATGGAAGCAACCAACGGGCCAGAGTCGCCAAACCGTATGGAAATTGGTTGTGAACTTGAGTTCCCAGCATCGGTTGGCGGTTTATCCGTTCTTTGCGATGTTTGCATAGCCAGACGTGCACTTCTACGTCTAGGTAATTCATTTTGCCGACGTTGCAAATTTCTTATCCTACCTAGCTCTCTCCTTCGCAGGGTTTGGACCTCGGTTTCTTGGGCAAAGTTGATTTGATGGCGAATCGCGTCTTCGCGTCTTCTTTGCAGCATTTGATCTTCGGTTTCTTGGAAGCGTGAATATCGCTGACGTATGGCATTAGTCTCCAGGTGAAGCCGTCTTTCTTCTTGTGTTTCTTGTGAGCGTCTGATAACATTGGCAAATCTCTTTTGTTCCTTCGTCTGAACTTGTGTTCTCGCGGCTGCTCTCATTCTTTTTCTACCTAATGAGGTAGAACCTACAAAAAGGTTATTATTCTGAACAAAATAACTTTGGGTAGAAAAGTGGTAAGTTTGCAACGTTACCTTCAGTCACCAGACCATCGTCGTTTGTCGGATTGTTTGTATTCAGAACATTTTTGACGGCATTACTGCTGTCCATAACGATAGTTTGTAAGGATTTGATCGAAAGCGAAGGAATGAATGTGGTAGGCCATTCAATCTAAACTAATAACTAGCCGCAAGTCAGTCTGATTGGGCCACCCGGATTATGCGTCCACTGGGGAGAACGTGTGGTATACAGCTGCATCGCTGTGGAGGGGGGAGGGCAGTGTTTCAAGCGGCCGCGACAACCTACGCGTAAGTAAGGAGGGAGGGGGGTCCTAGTGATAATATGTCAAGGGGTTTACGGTCAGTGAATTTGAAACAGCTGTACAAGCACCTTTATAGTCCGTGCTGCATTGGGGGTGGGAGGGGGGGGTGACGTTTCAAGCGGCCGCGACGACCTGGACACAAATGTGTGGGTCCAAGCGAAACTGCTGCCTGTCCCCAATGCTAACGGGAGACGCCCAGGTAGACGGTGTTCCCCAGTCCTCGAGATCTTAGCGGCCTCACCCTTTTTCCTCCTCAACTCCACCCCCACCCACCCTTTCTGGCGTATTTCTTATCCGCCTGTCACGTCGGGTGTCACTTGCAGTTGCAGCAGAGTGAATGCCGGCTGCCCGTGGTTGTCGTCGCAGCCAACAACGGGCCGACAGCGCCATGATCGCTGAACGGCCAGGCCCGCTTGTGCAGAGGGAGCACGCGTGAATAGCGATTCGCGCGCGACGCCTGCCACCAATGAGGAGATCATCGATGAACGGACCGGCCTGCTTGCGCAGAGGACGTACGCGTGAACAGCGATTCACGTGCTGCACCTGCGACCAATGATAACGGAGACACACGCACGCACAGACAGAGTTTGACTTTTTTAAGTATACAGATACAGATAGGCTTGAATTTGTCGCAATCAAGGGTGGCATCATTGATTTCATAAACAGTAGTCACAATATTTTAAATAATTTATGCCGCTTTGTGTGCGTTATTGTCGACGCCCAGTACATCTCTCACCCATGAGAAAGGATTTGTGCGAATACGAGAGTAAGCATATTGCACCATCCGCTTGTGCGGCTTGTGCATTAGGAATCTATCTGCGCAGACGTAATCTGGGATTCCATGAAATATCATACTCCGTTCAAAAACTTCGCCGCAGTAGGATTTTTTGACCCCTGACCGCCACTAGCCCTTTACAAAATACGTTGGTATGAGACTAAAAAATGTGGACGCCTCTGTAGAAAACACAAAGATTAAATTTTCCAAGTTAACTGTCAGTTAAGCTTAGTTTAGTTAACGCACAGGACATAAGGAGAAAACATGCAGATTTTTTGTGAGGCCCCAGGCCGTGTCGTGAATGAAACTTTCCCTAAAAATTACAGCTGTCATCTCAGAATGCGTTCGTGATTGGAGTCGTAGGATGCAGAGCGTAATGAACGAATGGCTATCTTTAAGTGCGTACTTCCATCAAGTTATGATGGACTTCAAGAGTCCACGAAACGTATCTTTTGTCCAGAATAGGAGAACTATGATGGGTTTTTTAACCGTTGCTCATGCTAAAGAAAATACGTGTATAGTTCAAGGTTAAGTGCATGTGTAGTACGCAATTTCTAAAAGAGCTTGACATCTCAGTCAGGAAAGGAAAGGTACAATTGCAGAGTAAAGAATTGTACTGTAATACTGGACAAAATAATAAACCTGCATAACCTGTTGAAACAAGTATGAAATATTCGAGTAAATTTGATCTTTGTTGCAAAATGTTTGCGCCGTCTAAAATTTTACATTAAGTGTTCAAACAAGTAAAGTTTGATTGCAAGAATTCCGATGCTCCGTGTCGTTTACATCAAAAGGTACATATTTTGTTGGTTAACTTGCCTCGTAAGTCCCACTGCTTCGCCATGAAACTTGTTTTTTTCCTCCTGCCTTCTTGGCTTCTTACATTAAAACCGTAAGTAATATGCCGATAAAGTGAAACCAATGCAGACAAGAGTGACCAGAATGGCCATTTCTGGTTTATTAACCGTCAATCCCAGGAGTGGATCATCCGAAATTTAAGCCCGGAAATTCGGTCACAGAGTACAAAACTCTATCAAGAACCCTATGTCTGGTAAAAAGCAAAAGAGTTCTGGGTTCCGATTTCAGATTTGAAACTCGGCCGATATAAAACTTGAATTGGATATTACTGGCGAATGACGGTTAATAGGCTAGAAACGGCCAAGTTGATTTCCCGTGTCTTTCTCGGTTCCACGTTATCAATATATACTTCAATTCGCTATGCGACTGTTTGCGAGGGCTCTATAGTGAGCTCTATATCACAACCGAGCATTTTTGTCTTCTAATATAATAAGTACTTTGTATAAACATATAGTGATATACGATCATTCCAGTAGATTTAACTATAAAGAGAAGACGTCCTTCCAGAATATATGAATTTTGCTGTGTAAATGTTCGAGGCTGGTCCTCTACCTCGACCAAAGCCCATGGGCAACACCCACTTTTGGATGCTCGTGTCCATTAAAGAACGGATGAATCATTCCATACTTCTGTCTTTTGAAAGAGAGAGGTCAAACAACACAGACAACTATTGACAAGGAAGACTATGTGTTACAGATTTTTTCAGGCAGCTTTAAAGACCTATCTGTTCTATGCAATCACTGCATGCCTGAGGAACCAAGTTAAAAAATTAACGCAACAAATGGCGTTATTGCTTCCCAAAGAAGTTCTTACCATCGAATTGTATATTTCGGATGCCCATTTTTGCAATTTTAAAGTGATCAGACAGATAATTAGACAGTTCTTTAGATTACCTTTTAAAGAATGAGGATCCACATGACTTGGCGCATTTAGGCATGAAGCATGAAGAGTTCTACCGGAAAAGCATTTCGAATGCTATGGCCATTCACTTACCACAAACAATAACCTGGTGAAGACCTTAGACTGAAAACATTTATCTGAGTTTGTCGGAAGACAAATAACAACATCAAATGCAGGTAGCAGTTTAGCTCACAGCTGCCGTTCGCACAGTGCTTGTATAGGACTTGCTACCTTGATTTTAAAAAATTTCATTCAGTAAATCTTATCTGTCAGTTATGATGCCACTCATTGTGGCGAAACTCAAGGTGGCCATACACCTGCTGAAGACCGGACATATACGAGTGTTGAAGTAGAGTCAGATTGTTTGAGCCCGCCCAATAAGAAAATTATGTAATTTTCTGAAATTAATGTACACAGCTTAGGCTTGCATCAATTAAAATATCGATTTAGATGTCACGCAGGAACTCTTCAGGGAGATTTTCAAACCGGCAGGGCAAAACCCTAAGGAATTGCAAGATGCAATTAATGCATCTTGGCACATGTGTCAATTAACTATGTAATGTCTCATTAGACAAGGTTAATTAGTACCCTGCTTTTTGCCCCACCCACAGACTGACGACTAGATGGGAGACCAGGCTCTATAGTTTATGCAGTGAAAAGTAGATTATCGCATCGCATTTTATGTTTTCCAAATATTTATATATATAATATGAACATATTAAGGGATACAATGATAAATAATTGAGTGCATGACGTGACGTTAAGTGACTGGGACATCGCGCTTTGAGGTCGGCCCTGAGATTTTAATGAACATATCAGTCGAAGATAATCAACTTCCGGAGAATAGCCACGTAAGGTCCATTTCACAAATAGATAAAATAACAAGTAGTATGAATTGTATATGACAACTCGTATGGATAGACATGGCCATCAGAATTGCATTTATAATGTTTAGAACCATTTACTGCGTTTTTGATGCAAACAAAACGGGGACTGCTAGATATGAAGCTAGGGCCCTGAATATGTGAAGTCCTACGACACATTTTCCTCCTAACAGCACTGATTAATAAAACTTTGATCAGACAAAACGTTCTACCAAACGGGTATATGAAGAAATATAGTTGTCCTTGTTTTATTTATAAATTTTTTTTGAATTTATAAGGGCATCAGAAACCGTGCTACTTGAGTTCTTAGTCTTTTAAAGCGTGCATTGTTTGTACATGGCTGGAAAGGCTTTGCTTAATAGGTCATTATCCTAACTTGAATTAAATATTTCCAATTATACTAAACGACGATTAATATTAGGGTCCTAATTGGTTAATGTTTTCGAGTGAAGAAATATTGGAGGACATCAGTTTAAATTTCACTAGATAGCATCTCTAATAGTGGTCTGGGAAATGTGTTCGAATATTCCATTTTTGCAATTTTTTCGAAAAGGTACGGCTGCTGTCAGCATATATTTCTTCCAAGCTTCGTTGGGTAGGTTTCCTTTACTATATTACAGTGCACAAGATATCGTTTTTGTCTAATGTCTTAAACTTTCATCGGCCCAAAAACTGAGAGTAGTTTCGAAATGACAAGAAATATTTCACGCCCTTCTGTAGAATATGAAGGTCTCTGGGAAGTTAAAGGAGGGTAACCGTAGCGGAAAGTGAACTGCCATGTTCGCCAAAATATAACCGAAGGCTGCGCACAATATCCTATAGAAGCACAACCGAAACCTAACAAAGGCTGAAACAGCATTTTAATTACTCATTATTTCATAAAAGCAACCGAGCGTGAAGATTTCCCAAGAGCGTAGACATGCATCGTAGGCGTGTGGACGATACTTCCGGAAGTCCAACATGTTTAAGTCTGTTCGCAATTAAGAAGCATCCAGGTAATTTTGTTAGCCGCACACGCATTCAGTCCAATGCAAGACCAGTATTAGAAATTTAAAAAACTTTTGATCAGCTCTACATCAGCGTACTGGTGGCACTTCAAATGGCGCTCTAAACTTTCAAAGTGGATGGCAGAAAGTTATCAGGTTGCCGACGACATTTCATGAGATTCTCTTTAAGTACAGGTTAAAGACACGCTCTGTGAAACAACCCTTTTTCGACAGACAGACAGATGGATACGTCCTGGAATATTCGGCAATAGAGTATGCAAGGGCGGTAAAATAAAAGGACCAGTTTTCTCTGTTGTAAGCTTTGGACCAATTTTCACTTCACTGAAGCCCTAAATATGGTCAGTGGAAGACATGAGGTGAAGAAACATGCAAAATCGATTGTATGGTGTGGATGAGTGTACTTTCGCTATCGCCTATCAGGTCTTACTTGCGGTGTCCGTCTTTGGGACGGGCATGTCAATTATAGCCTTTGTACACGCAAGGGAATTTCAGGCGAACTAAGTGAACGCGAACGGTGACGTGGGCACAAGGCGACACCTGAAGTAAAGCGAAGATAAACCTGAGCAACACCAAACTATCTGTCATATTACAAGCCTTCGTAAGCTGACTCCATTATCGAAATATTGTGAGCTGCAATGTAGAACCACCCTCCCACGAGGTGTGGATACTGAGCTATCTATGAGAAAAGTCTTGAAACAATTCAGGGGTTGCCCGAATAGCAGCCCAATTTATTTTAAGACTTAAAGCACTAAATATATAGGTTCAGGGTCAGTTTTTAAATTTACGAATATTTTTTCTTAATAAAAATATATTTTCGATGAGGATATGAATCCGGGCAAAACCTTAATTACCAAAGAGAACTGATTTATAGAAATATGTGAACTCATATAAGGGTTGAAAGGCCGTTAGGAGAGCTTTCAGTTTGATCAGTTTCGTAGAAAGATGGTCAAAATGAATAAGTCGATTCTATTTATAAACCAGGATTTATTCGGTTAACCACATAGTTCTCCCTACATTTGGTACATTTCATGAATAAATTTGTGAAAGGTAACCGCTCGCATGCAACGTCCTTTTAGGTTATTGAAACAGTTTTTTTACTGTTTACTTCTTGCCATCTCTCGGCTCGTTCCATCTTTTCTATCGACCGTTTTGCATTGGACGGTCCTAATCTATTATTTCTCCTTTGGAAGCTTCAGGAATTTTAAAGGTTGCTTGTAAAATATTCCTTAATTTGCCTTGTTTACTTTCTATTTTACCAAAAAATACACCGTAAGACGTAAACTATCTTCCTCCTGAAACACGTGCTCATTTTCTGTTATTAGACTTTGTGGAAGATTTAGAGAGCTCCCGAGACTTTTGCATCTCAAACCAGTATATTTGAGCACACTGATTTTATGAAAGCTTTTCCCCTTAGACCGTCTCCTGAGATACGGAAAGAGATTACGGCAGTATACCTATAATTATCGAATATATTTATAATGCAAATCGCACGTCAGATTATGCTGCTTGGAGGGAGCTTAATGAGTACATTGCGGGGCACTTGCATGAGCAGATAAGGCACCATAGTAACAAGGAATGAATAGCTGAAATGAAATGCAAAATTATCTCGTTTATTTGAAATTGCAGAGCTAAAAACGAATGACAAGGTGAAGTAAATATACATTGATGCAATCATCTGCTCACAGTTAAAAAAAATCGTTATTGAGAACCAACGAAAACGTTCTCGAAAAACCGTTATTTTCTCGAAAGACTACATTTCAGCAAAGTTCCCACATCTCACATTAAATACACGTTAACAAAACCGCTCACTACGTCCGTTGGATCAATATCTGTGTTTGGCCATCCCCTTCTAATTTAATATCGTGGAAATTATGCCAACTTTTATTACATTCTCTGAAGTAGATGCCTTGCCAACACGTCCCGAAAAGTGGGTTCAGTCAGACCAGGCAAGGTTTATTTTAATGACACATTCGGAAAGTCTTTAATTGGTTTAATGGACCACTTTAATCTGAATAGATGGCAGTTCGTCTAGAAAAACCCCTCAAAGCCTCCTGAATTGGGCTATTATAATGCTTTATTCAAGTAAACAATTGAACGTCATTTTACTACTCTTTTGTTTTCGGTAAATACGATCATCTTCTCATCTAGCTAACGATTTGTGACCCTTGGGAGGACATTCTGCGTTTATTTCACGTGCATTTGACCTTTATGCTTTAGGTTATACCACTTGACATTTATTTTACGTGTAGCAACGGGTCTTTTAGCTGATTATAACTTCCATTTTTGCAAAGGGTGTTAAAAGTGCCGTTAAACTACTCAAATATCGGAGTCTATTGTTTGTAGTTACTCATGATGGAACACAAGAATTAGGGTTTTCGATGCAGCAATATACATAAGCGGATGTTGCGTGTAAAGAAGGCATGCTATGTCGCAATGATAGAACCTTGAGACATGATGGGCATCATTCACTTCCTCCTTTAGATAATTATGAGGAATTGTTGCCTCCACTATAAGTAATGCATTTTGGGGAAATTCACTTCTGCAAGGAGTACTTATCTTTCAGTCTCCATCTTTCACTGTCCTAATAGGATTATTGTTTTGAGATTCTTACATGCTCAGACTCTGTATCCAGGAGTAACGCATACGTCAAATCCCAGTGATAACAGCAATCAGTCTAGTGCGGTACTGTTTAACATATAATGAGGAATAAACGAAGTACAAACTTTAACCACTGATACACGCAGTCAAGAGCAAGGGAGTCGGCCGAATATCGCTGGACGCTAGACACAGGAATGACGCACTTCCAACAACGCCACGCAGGCGAAGCCAGGCTTGGGAGAGCACGTGTCGGTAGGAGAGAGGATGACCGTTCCTGTGTGACAATCATGCATGCGAAGGAAAACTGGGACGCCCATGCGCAACTGCTGCACATCTAGGCCACTTTCCTTGCACAAGAGGGGCTGGATATTATTGTTGGCTAGGGGTGACGCATTCAAGTGGCACTTTTCCAACCACGACTGTTTTGGACACGTAGGTCTATTTAGGTGGAAGTGGTTTCAGGTCAGTCAGGCGCAGACAGCTGCCTGCACGCAGTCGCTTAGCATTGAGGCGAAGAGCCTTGAACAGGGCAGGCGGCCGGCATTATTGGGGGAGGGGCCTCAACGTGGCGTCTGACAGCGTTTGGAGGAAAGGAACTATCGTGCGTAGGTCAGAAAATTTTCACTGGATATGGACTTGGTGAATTATAAAAGTTGTTTAGATGAAGATAATAGTTATAATTAATGGTCTTAAAAATTTCCTCATAAGTTTTTTTAATATTTTTTTCCGTTGCACGGATGGGTGTGAGGCGTTAAGAGAAATTATAACGAAACGATTCATAAACGGCAGGTTTTAATATTGAACCTATACTTACCATTTTGGTCACGTAGATGGGCTCTATTACAGGGTGAATGCCTATACGCCCAACCAAGTGTGTAATTGTTATTTTCATCAAGGCCGGTGTAAGGACCTCTTCCGAATTTGCATCGATCGTCCCTGTGCATCATAATGTCCGAACAGCTCGACCGATGCCCACCTCGGAATCGTGCTCTAATTTTAAAATGTCGAGCAAGGATGATGTCAGTGCTGAATGTGCTGAAAAATATCTATGATACTTATTTGTCGTCAACTAACAATGAGACAGATAACATACCTGTGCACGTATCTGAGACGTTCTTTGCGTACGGAAGAGCTCGCCAAAATTTAGGTCCAGTTGGATTTGGTCTTGTGTCATTTTTCTAGGCACTGGTCGACAAAGTCGCACCGATTGTCATTCACTTTCAGTACCCATAAAAGATATTGTAATTCAGCAACCTTGTCTTCAATTTTACTGCAATGTGTCCCAACGCGCCCGCATACTGCCTTTACGCAACTGTGTTTCTGACTGATCGGGTGGTTACATTTTAAGTTCAGTATTTGCGTCGGTGGAGCGAACCTTTGGCCTTTCTTCACATTTTAAGTTGCTGTAGTACAAATCAAAAGGCAGCATCTGCTGTGTTGCAAGCGGTTTCAAATTCGGATTTGCCAATTGTGTATTAGGAAAATTCCTCGGATCTTTTTAATATGAACGCCAAACACATTGACCAGTTTGGTTCGTCTCTAATTTATTATATTTGGCAGCTTTTCCTCTTATACCCAAGAGTGTTTTCTTCCTTTTGCTCATCTCGTCTTATTTAACGACCAACACTATCGTATCCTTCTTTATAGCATACCATTCATTGGCAATACCAATGATAAGCAGTCATTTTTCTGTGAAGACACGTCTAACCTCTCCCTTAGCATCGGATCCATACGGACTTTTAGTTGCTATTTAGGAATCGCACTCCAGTCGAAGTATTGGCGAGAGACTTGTAGGTAGACACTAGCTATCGCATTCAGAAGGACTGGTTTTTCTTAACGGCTCACAGAATAGAGCAATGGGGACTCGTTAATTACCTTCAGTTTGGTGAAGGCACGAAGCAATGCCATAACGAAAAATGTTCCTTCACTGTTAGCACCTACGCTGCGCTAGGAATCATGTGATTGCAATTCCCGAGCAGCCGAAACATACGTACAAGCAGCCGCTTTAGAACAGTCAATTAAAGGCGCTCATAAAAGCTTCAATCACCTAATTAACTCATCAAGTCAACACTTCTTGACTTTCACAGGATAATTACATATTTACATCCAGCGGGCAATTGTAAGCACAGGCCAGGAACCGGCCGCGTATCGGCGACGGCTCCGACAAACATCACGTTTCTGTGCAGCATCTACGACTTACCCTGGTGCATTCACCTTTTGAAATCGACGATGATCCTGATGGTGTTGGTTAACATTCATCCACTACCCGAGCCACCAAAGTATCCCTAGCTGGCCGAATTCCAAAATAACCACCTGCCACACCAAGCCGAAGGAAATCTTACACGGGATGTTAGAGGGTATTAGGGATACGTTTATTCACTTTGTATTGTCGATTTTTAGTTCATTATTGCAAACCAGGTGGGCCATCCAGTCTGTTGTAGAACAGTTAGAAGGATACATAGAAATTGTCAGGACTTCTTCTTGGACACTGTGTCAATGGACAAACATCAAGTTTGCCTCGGACTCGTGACCGATGCTGTGTTTGAAATAGGGGTCTGATGGAACTGATCTCTGCTATTTCAATCTTTAGCAACTGCACTTGCGCGAGTGGTTACTGAGGTAACTCAGAATTTGTCTCATGTCATTAGTTGTACCGGATGTTGCTGTTTGCAATTCCACATTTGGCTCTTTAGGATATTGTTGTCTGCAGTCACTTTTAAAGTAGATTGCATGCGAAGATTAACCCATTTCAAAAATGAACTTTTGTTACTGTGCTGTTAAAATGGGTAAGGGAACCCTAATTGGAACGTGAGAACAAAGATCTACTGCAGTATGCTAATGGGAAGAAGGAGGCTAAATTTGACATAGCGATAATAGCGGTAGATTCGACCAGAAGCGACTGTATAATCATATGAAAATACAATGGATTTAATATATTCAAATACCTACTAAATGTACTTCAGTAGGCTTTGTTAAGCAAAATTTCGTAAAGTTTACATAGCTTAATGTGCGCAGAGCAGTTGCCGTGAAGTCGGATATCGATGTCCGGCCTCCCGCCGGTTTCCTTACTATCCTATTTCATGCTGCAAACGCCTTCCCTCACATGTGCGTAAGGCTCCCGTTTACCGCTCTATGTTCCATGCCAGGCATAGAGTGTACTTGGTGGATTTTGAGTAGGCTTGCCAAGAACATAAGCGCTCAGCCATATTGTCTTATATGAACGTAGGAAACACTGCTGGCGGTAATCTAACGATTATTGTCCATGTATATATTTCGCTGCCTTTCCGCTGTTACACCCCAACCCTAAAATCAAAATTGCTTCATTTCTCGTATAACACGACCTACCAGTTATTATTAACGGACTTGATTTACATATACCTGAGATTTTGATGAGGATGAATACTGAACGTTGGAACATGTTTTGATATCTTCAGGTATGTCAAGCCTTGTTTTGTGAATCAGTTAAGGAATAATTGAAGGAAACAGTAGAGATGTTCACAGCTACGCAGTGTTTGGCTCTTAGTTTCGATACCACGGTTCAAGAAATTCCATGCTTTTGAAAAACGAGAATAAATAACATAATTATTCCCCAATAAGGGCGCTCCCTCGTGCTTTATTTATTTTTAAATCCTTTCAGTTTCTTTTCACTTTTAAAGATCTCCGGTTAAAACTTCTCTGATGTAAGATTAGACGAATTTTTTTCTGGCAATTATGGTTTATGCAAGCATAATAATTCCCTTCAAAACAGCACATTTTCACATACAGTAGTCGCCAATGACCATGCCACGTTCATAATTAAATTTTACCTGGTACTTTGGCGTATATTCAGTAACACTTTTTGATTCATTCATTTTATTGAATGATTTGAAAGCCTTTTACTTAGTTAAATCGTCATTTTAGTTAGGTTTATTAAGAGAAATGGCCATTAGTTTTGGGGAAATTGGCAGAAGTCTCATATGGAAGGAATTTCCTATGCTTTTACGAAAGAGAGAAACAAACTACACTTTTATGTTGATAATACCAAGAAGGAACTGCAAATTAAGTAAAATAGGTATAGAAAATATCCCTTCCAGAACTGGAAAAGTTAATCAAAAATTGTTTAGTTTGAAGTGAAGCCAAGTTAAAGGGAGCAAATTTGCTTGCAGTAACACAGACAGTTTGTATTTTAAGAATTATATTTAGTTTTTCTGTGAAGTTTTTTGCACAAAATGCAATAACAGAAGAGTATTCTTGTGAGTATTTGTTTGAATGCACCAAATGTCTAACATGTTCTCACTAATTAAAGAAAATGAAGCCGATATTGGATGTAAACCGTAAAATAATATAGTTTTTGCATACTTTACGCTCCCCGTTTGCTTAAGTAAGAAACGGAAGAGACGAAAGAATAATAATTAGTTCAAAAAATGGCAATGTATAGGGCCAGTTTTTTTGAGTTCGCGAGTTTATAAGTGAATGTGGAATTAATCTACTCATGCAGAAGGTAATCCATTATAAGGGGAAACAAAGTTCTTTCATCTCCAGTCAAATTGAAACCTTTAATCTCAGGAAAATTACATCAATTCTCAAAAGTATCAAATTTCATTGTAGCATTACGTTGGAAAAAGTTAATATACGCAGAAGTTCTTCAGCCGAATATCTAATGAAAGCACTTTCGAAGAGGAAACCTGTTGTGGGAAGTTTTTTATTAATCTTAGGACTATTAGTTTCACAACTCCAGTGTGGACAGGATTTACACTCGACAATTGGTTTTGCTGTTTTGAGGCATTTCTGTATATCAAAAACGTTGCCATCATTATTTAAACTAATGTCGGAAAACACTTTATTTCGGTCAATGCTCTTTGTATCTATCTTATTCAAAAGGTTTTGGTGTAAACGTCAAACAAATGCAGAATTTATAAATCTATCAAAGAAGACAGTAAAAAAGGAAAATTATGACACACTTTTGTTGATTACATTCAATAAATACTTATCCAGTAAGACTTAATTTAGCAGAATATATTGACTAAAAAATTCTTTCTTTATATAGAAAGTGGTTGCTTCAAGCTTTCAAGTTAACACAATATCTAAATTTGTTGTTCTAATTTATAGCTCCTTTTTACGTCTCCAAAACACTTAGTAATTCCTATAGTTCTTTTAAATACCTAATATGTCTGATGCAGTTTATTTTTATTTCGTAATCTTCTAAGTGCATTCACATTGGTATTCGAGTAATGATCAAGCTTATACAAAGTTATGAAACTTGCATGGTCTGTGGCGACTACTGTAGCTTTGAAATACTTAACTATCTTTAAATTATTTTACTGAAGGGAAATATCGGAAGTCTTCTTATTTCTATCGTGGAGGAACAGAAAGGGTGTTAAAAGGATAATCAAAATTAAAGACGGTTGCATTAAAGAGGCTTGTTTAAATTCAGTGCTCTGTTTGGAGTACAATAACAAAATTCATTGAAAAGACATTCATTTTTTCAAAATTTATCATAAGACAAGTTACAGTCTATATTGGGTGCGTATGATTACCTGGGACCCCTGATGGGATTATAAATACAGTCTAGCACTATGTGTGTACCAGAGAATTCTAGCTAAATCATGACATGGGATTGGTATCGCACATCTTTCTACAAAGCACATTTTGTTCATTGCTGTGCTTAAGTGGAAATACCAGTGCATTGTTTATGGTGTTTTGGATGAAAACTTGCGTTTGCAAAAAAACCTCAATGAACAAGTATTCATGCTTATTTATGGTATAGCGGAGGGCCAGGCCGAGATATCACCCTGCCAAATTGTTGTAACGGAGGCCCAGGCCAAAATATTCGCCATCTTTCTACGCCTCATATGAGCCCCCAAAGAGAGAACACAACAGGAAGTGTGCAGAAAGCGGAAGTCTTTGAGTGTTCGAGGTAAAACAAATTTAAGTGAAAAAACATGTGTCAACGATATCCCTTGAGCCAATCAGGTTCTCTTCTGCGATAGTGGCCGGTCACATTGGCTGTTGGCTAAGTGACTAACTATAGTTTGTATTCTGAATTATCGATCGGTTTACGGCTAGTGTACGTTCGCCCGTGTAGGCCAATAGATAACCTGCTTGGAGTGCGGCTACGCCTGCAAGCTACTGCTTGCTAAGGCTGTTCGTTAGGCCGTCCTTACACATCCCCTCTAAAGTCAAATCGTTAAATTTGAGTTTCGGGTTCACTTGTGATGGAACCGTTCGCATTGTTTTCCGGTTCTGTCGCCTAGAAGCTGAATGTCCTGCCTTTTTAGCACAAGGATCCCTCATGGAGAGATTTAGGGAGTCGGTGGCAGTCGTTGTAGAAGAGGGTGTGGGATTAGTTGGGGCACCACGTTTTTTCGTGCGCCGCTGCAAATTGACCGACCAGGTGTTTGATGGGGCTCGGATGCCGCTGGCGCTTTCTCTCCTGGTTTCTCCTTTTTCTTCTCCTCCTTGTGTACCTCCGCAGGAGGTGGAATCGCCGACACCAGCTATGTCCCCCACTGGTTAGATTGGGCGACCTTTCTGTCCGATGTGATCATCGGGGACATCCGCTTTTTCATCAGCTGATTCGATTTGGCGAGACTCGGCGAAGTTGAATGCACACCATTGCAAATGCGGTTAAGTGGCATATCCAGGAGACCGGGTTTCTCGATCCACCCAAGGCCAATTAAGCCATGTTCTGAACGGTTGATAAGGTAACGTGTTCCTCTGAATTGAGCGCCATCAAATGGAACGTCACATTCGAGCTCATCCGTGAGCTGGAGGAATCCACCAGAAACGTCCACAGCCTTTTTGTCCCATATGATCATCGAGGACTATCCACATGGTCTTGCTGCATGTCAGACAGCGAGTGTTCCACGGAGCTACACATGGGCTTGTTGCATGATAGTCAGCGGTTGTTCGGCGGCAATACACAGGGTAAGGCATTATAATAGACAGCCATTGATCCACGGTGATACACATGGAATTGCTTCATGATAGTAAGCAATGTTGTTGTGGAGATGGCCATAACAATGGCTATAACATTTTATACCTTCTGTGACAAAACATTTTGGAATATCTTGCAGGCTTAAATTCGCATTGTGAGTCGATCTTCTTAAATCTTTTCAAAGTTCACGGAGAGGAAGATCTGAATACGATTTCCTGAACTCGATGTTTGTGGTTATTTAACCAAGGAATAAGACACAACATTGCAGGAAATTCGGCTGAGTTTTTTTCATATTTTAGTATATGTAGCAAAACGCAGTCAGTCGCAGTTCGGTTTGTTTGTTTTCTCCTACCTCCATGCAATAGCTTATGTACAACAATGATGTGAGGAACAACAAATATAGTCGAGAAACCAGGACTTCCATGCAAAATGTGACTCTTGTCAACCCCACGGTAATGAGGGCCTACGGTAGATAAGTAAGTTAAAACCTAGCAACAGCGATTTTCAGGCCCGGCTTGTTAAAAGAAGTTATGGGAGGTCCGAGTGGAAGGAACAGTTTATGCTGTAGATAAGGAAGGTAAAATGGGCAGGAATAAGTGGACTGTTGGACAGACGTCCAACCGCTAGGAGTACCGATCTGAAAAAATTGATGTCGTTAAGGGTTCGCCTTGAGTGTCACTGAGCATACAGATAGAGGCCAGGCTACTGTGTGGGTTCTCGCGTAGTCAGCAGTCGTCCAATAGCTAGGTCGAGGTTTTTCATCACGAGGGTCTGCGCGGACTCTATTTCCAGACTTAAGTTCGGGTGATGAAGGAATCTGAACTCAGGAAAAATAGTTAACTATAGTAAAGGATATAAGTAGCAAGGCAGAGTTGCGAACAGCGTGGACGGCTTCAGCTGCCGTGTATGAGCCAGGTTGCTGGAGCGGCTGGAGGAAGCCGGTGATTCAGTTAAACATCAACGGCAAATTGGTATGCCGTGTCAGCATGGGTTGAACTAAGAGATACGGGGGACAATACAAGGAGGACCAGTAGCCTGAAAGAAAATCTTGGTGCTCTTGCAAAAAGCGGGAATAAAGAGTGACCATGACTTGATGGGCTGAGAGTGGTTTATAGCCTCCATCTGGCTACACGACAGAATGCCGGCTAAGAAATTCTCCATCTCGTGGTCACATAAGACGATAACGGCAAAAATTGAGCTCAACCAGATAAGGGGTTCAGAGTTCAGACCACGTCGGAAAGTCAACATTATCGTAGGCACAGCAGGCCACATCAGAAGTTGGGAATTAAGATCATGTCGGGGTCACTTATATCGCATGAGTCAAGCAAGTTAAACCTCAGCAACTGCGATCTGCAGGCCCGGTTTCTTTGGAGAAAAGGATTTATGAGAGGCTAGAGTATCAATGGAGTTTATTCTTTACAGAAGGAGTGCAGAAAAGGTACGAAGAATTTGACTGTCAGACGAGTTAGCAGCCGCACGCCACGGAGGCGCGTCTGAAGTAAGGTGACCGCGGGAATCGTCACAGCATCTGGAGATGCCTTTGTGTGAGTTGGCCTTCCCACGTGACCGGCTAGGCAGACGGACGTAGGCAGTCAGTACATTTGCACTCGTGGGCAGCGGTAAGCCTTTGCGTGATGATCGTTAGCGCAGAGTGAGTCACCACAAATACAATTGTCAAATACTATGCATTAAATTCATCCGTTAGTGTAAGCAAAGCTTTGTCATATACTAACAGGGCTTTCATTTGCAGTTGAATGTTATCAGGAGTATGTTAAAATGCGCCTCTCGTGTCCCCCATAATTACGTCCTCGGCTAGTCCGTTTCAGGCCCCCATGACTCGCTGTTAAAATAAATGGCTGAGGACATCAAGATGGGATATAGTTTCTTGGAGTTTGAGGGAATTTTCACAAATGTTAGTTGATTTGGCGAATGCGAACAAGTCGTCGAACTGCAGGGCAGAAGCCCGATTCCTCATGAAGCGGTTTGCCATTATGAGATCACCTCGGATCTTCCTGTACTCAAGAGGATAAATGTTAAGTGCCTCATCCCTGCATTCTTAAGATAGGGACTTTAGGTCATTCGCAAATTTTTTTGCCCTCCTTTGGACTCTTTCCAGTGGCTTGTGATGTTTTTGTAGCCAAGGGCCTGAAGTCAATATTCTAGATGTGAACGAATGAAGGTTACGTATTTTTCACCAATAATTCCTCATTGATTTCACAAAATTTCGCTTAATGGGAGGGAGAACACTGGTCGCCCTGTTGGCAGCCCTCACACCTTGAGGTGGGGCCGAACGACATTCCTAAGTGATTCAGTGATTCCTATATTTATTTGTTCATTTACACTTAGCAGCCACATTCCATTCAGTAAATATTCATGAGAGTCGCTTACCGCGCTCGGCTTCTTCGATTTGAGCCGCGGTGTGACGAATTTCTAAATGTTAAAGTCCATCAAACATTGATGGGACCATTAGCATAGGCGGTATTGTACGTCTTGAAAGACAAATTCCTCATTTTCATGGAAAGGCATCCTTTGGGAAATAAGTAAGTTTATTGAGTAAATTTTCGACACTGTATCCCCAGTTCGCCATCAGACTTGAGAGAAATTTGCAAACAACAGTTAGCATTTCAAAGTGCTCATACAGTTATACAGTCAGTCTGGTGTGGGTGTTAATTGGGGGGTTAAAATTTGCGTCACATCGTGATGGACCTGATTATCAGTTGCCATGCCGTAATGACTAATAGGCAACTGTAATTTGAGTTATTCTGGGGTCAGTCCGGGGTCAGTCCACGTTATCCGGTGTGGACACTAATTGTGGTTCATGTTGGTCCATGTTTGTCGGCTGCAGTCTTTTCCACCTTTCTTTGAGGTGTTTGTACACTCCGGCTAACTCAATACGCCGGTTGATGCATGAGTCATTGGAGTATATGGCCTCAAGAAAATTTCGGCATTTTTGGAGGGGCAAACTCCAACGATACTGATGATCATCATCATAAATATTATAAACAACTAAAAGGATCTCCAATGGGGTCACCCATATCTGAATTCCTTGCCGAAATAACCATGCAGAGGCTAGAATCAATGGCCCTTCCATCGATTAACCCTAAGTTATATGAACGCTACGTTGACGACACATTTGTTGTCGTTAAAAAAGACCATCTTGAAGCACTCCACAAGACCATCAAATCAACCATTTCGGGCATTCAATACACGCTCGAGAAGGAGGTTAACAGCAAACTCCCATTTCTGGATGTTCGCGTGCAGCGAAATGCTGACGGAACATTACAAACGCCCGTTTACCGCAAGGACACCTATGCGCAAGTTTTTTTTAACTATGAGAGCAACAACCCCGTCAACAGTCTGCTACGCCGAGCGAAGGCAATTTGTTCTGCCGAAAACATCTACCGAAACGAGCTCAATTACTTGTTTGAATTGTTTTCCCGCAATGATTACCCCAGAGACTTTGTGCACCGATGCATGAGAAAACAAAAATCCAAGAAAATGGAACCAGATAGTTCCACTCAGGTGCCCAAAACGAACACATGGTGAGTCCTTCCTTACATAAGGAACGTGTCTGAACTCGTTGAAAGGCACTTGCGGAAACACCAAATAAAAGCTGCACACAAACCGATGGCTACTTTACGCACTCAGTTAGTAAACCCTAAGGATAGGGTTGACTACCTGGATTAGAAAGAAGCCATCTACAAAATCCCATGTAAAGCTGGTGATGAGGTATATTGTAACCAAACAGGAAGATCAGTCTCTACACGCATCCGCGAGCACCAATCGGCAGCGACGAGCCATAACCGTTTTTCGGAAGTGGCTATGCATTGCCTTGACACAGGACATACTTTTGCATGGGACAAAACACGCATCGTTGGAGTTTGCCCCTCCAAAAAAGACCGAGAATGCCTTGAGGCCATGCACTCCAATGACTCATGCATCAACCGGCGTATTGAGTTAGCCGGAGTGTACAAAAACCTCAAAGAAAGGTGGAAAATACTGCAGCCGACAAACATGGACCAACATAAACCACAATTTGTGTCCACACAGGATAACGTGGACTGACCCCGGACTGACCCCGGAATAACTCAAATTACAGTTGCCTATTAGTCATGACGGTATTGCAACTGATAATCAGGTCCATCACGATGTGACGCAAATTGTACCCCCCAATTAACACCCACACCAGACTGACTGTATAACTGTATGAGCACTTTGAAATGCTAACTGTTGTTTGCAAATTTCTCTCAAGTCTGACGACGAACTAGGGATACAGTGTCGAAAATTTACTCAATATACTTACTTATTTCCCAAAGGATGCCTTTCCATGAAAATACATTTCTTGGGCTGCTTGCCTTTCGGTTTATACGAAACATTCCTCATTACTAGATTTGGTAAGTTTTCATTTCTTTATACCATCTGCAAAAATGACAACTTTGTTTTCCAATCAATGCATACAGTCGTTGGTACAGAGAGAAATGGTGCAGCGTCGTAGACGAAGCTCAAATGACCCACACCCGCAGCCGACGTGTTAAAGTCCATGTAGCGACCCCTTATTCTTACTCATGCTTTCCTCGGACACCGCGGGCACAAGCCATGTCTGGCGTAAACACACGCGGACGGAGGACGCGACAGTCAAAGCATCCACTCAAGGTCGACACTTGTCTGGCCTCACTAGCCAATCACTCTCAAGGTGAGGCAAGTGCACAAGATGCGGGGCAGTTGTTCACACCTAGTCACTTCCAGAGCCGACGTGTTACTCTTCGGTTGAAGACGTCTGGACTCTGACCCATTCATGGCGGGACTGCAGTTGTCTGGGAGTCACTTTTCCTTTTGCTTACATTCCACGCTTGTTCCTACCTTAGTAAATTTTCCCTGACACTACGGCTTTCCAAGCCTTATCCTATTCAACTAGCTTATACATGTGGGGATACGTTCTCTCGATTATTATCTGGCCGGAACACATCTTATCCCACAACCACTTGCTTTTTTCTACGCAAATAATGAAACAGTAATGACGGATAAACATGCAGTGGAGTGAGCAGCCAATGAAAGAATGGAAGTCTGCCAAAGAGGTACACTCGGAGTGACACCCACAAATACTGCGTGCATGAGCCTTGAGAAGGGCAAATGTGTTGGAGTTTAAGGCTTACTCGTTGCAAAAACTGGTGTCGGGTCTGGCTACTGAAAATATGAAAGCATTTTTTGTAACAAGCCAGCGACAAAGCGGGTGCACAACAAAGCCCTACCGGTCCGATAGCGTTAGCGTCTTTGCACAAAAACTTACTTACCGTCGACAGATGCAGAGCCCTCAGGTGGCGTAAGGCGCATTAGGAGTTTCCTTTTCACAAAGGACTTAAGAAGTTTAAAAGACCCACAGTGAACATTTAGAGTTATAGCAGTTAAAAGTCTATCCTTATGGATTTGACAAGGGGCGCCGCTCAGCGTACTGCTCACCTCACCGATGATTACTTGCTGCAGAGTTTGCCTTGGCGTTTTATGTACCAACTATCAACCTTCGTGTGTCTGCGTGTAGGTCCGCTCACACAAGACTCTAAATCTCAAGAAAATTGTAAAGGAAAAGGAAGGGTATGTGGGATTACTGCCCACGAGCCTATGGCATTTCGTACACTCGGTCCCTCTTCTGTTGGCGATGTATTCAAGAGTTAGCCATGTCCAATACCCGATATCAAAGTTGTCCAACAAGTTTCTTCGTCGAAAGGCGGCGTATTCATAATCATTATATAACGCACTATAGGATTTGTCTAGGCACCATGCCGCAGAATATATATCAGACGCAAAAATTGCCTACAAATGTTCTGCAAATTCGCCTAAAACTTATAAAGCACATTAGTTTACGCGTGTCCGATTGGTCTTCTTCGAAATAGGGTTAAACCTCCCTAAAATAAGCAATTATATGGCAATATTCAGACAGCAACAGAGGTTTAATTGGCGAACGGGAGCATGCTTGCGCAACTCAGCACAACGTTTAAGTTAATTTCCAAAAGCTATGCGCGCGCATAGTTACATGTCTGTGGGTGTCTGAAAAGCCATCAAGTAGGAAGTGAGGCGCTAGACTTCCGTCTTTTTCCGATAATGTAAGGGCACCATCACGCGCCTCTTACCTCGGACCACTTTTGCGTATGCCAAGAAGTTTACTGTGAAGTTTACTTGCAGAAGCGAACTAAGATGCAAATACATCGTTCCGGTCTTATAAAAAATCTCACACAAATTGAAATAGAAGGTCTTTGAGGTTAAAACTTGTTCTTTAGTTAAATATTGAACTAAAGAAAGTAAACTTATAATTTTCAAATCGTCTAAAATGCATATGAATCAAAGCTTATTTTACTGCATTGATATTCAGCGCACGGATACAAAGTGGCTTAACTCCGACCGAAGCCCTTACAATTTGGGCTTGATTGAAGCTGTCGAGGCACAAGCTAAATCCAACGTAGTGGATTGTGTGATTTGTGAAGTTAATCAGAAGGTAAAATTATATTATCGTGCTTGTATGTGCGGGCAAACCGGAAACTATTGTGATACACGTGTTCCATGGTATAACGTTTCTCTGTCTTATTTAAATAACCTCGACATGATAGTTATTGTTAATTATGTCAACATTTGCGTCATTTAGTTTAGGGAAACCATATATTGTATAAGGAAGGGGAATTTTTTTATGGAAACTGCACTACTTGACTTATATAATTTAAGTATGTTTATTTATTCGTAGAAACCAAAAATTATGCTGATTGAAGTGAACAGGCAGGTTTCAGGCAGCAACTCGAAAGGGCAAGATTCAGTCGCTGGGACAAGACGTTTATCGACCTGCGTATAGCATGTGAACATCGATTAAACTTCCTTTCTTGGCGAGCATTATTCAAGATTTAGTCTACTCTTATTGAATAGGCCTTGTAAGAATTACAACATTACGCAAACTATTGTTGCATAGCTCTGTTTATATACTTGATTGCTACGGAATTATTTAATCGGTACTGATATTTTGGTAACCGATATTATACAAAGTAGAGAGAAATGTCAGAAGCGGTTCAGTTTTTAGTGCGAGCTCCCCTAGCGAGTTTCTTTTTGGAAATTATTTGTCGGTATTTAGTAACTTTGTGTGTTATCATACCCGCAAATACTTACGTCAACTTGGCATCATCAAGAACGGCTAGGTCAGGCTTTGTTTTAGCTTTATGAAATACATGTGAGAGTAAAAATATAAATTCTCTCCATACTTTCTCATGTTTTTCTAGTAACCGTTCGTTTACAGTAAACTTAATTCCCTGAACGTCTTACTCGGTTTATGGAAAATATAACTGCTACGTCACTTTTACCGGATACTGTATATGGCCTCATAAGGTGATACGCATTTACGACTTCTAAACTCGACAGTTAGCTCACTACCCTGTCGAGCATCTGATATGCAAAGGACATGTGAGGTCTCCATGCCATCGGATTGTACTTCTACTATGGCCAAATGTTGCCTTCAACGTCACCCTGGCCTATACTTTGACAAAACGGATAGATGAGGATAGTTAGGGGAAATTAGGAATGAGCTTCTTATCTCGAATTATCGTTTTCGATAGTTTGTCGGATAGAAACCAAAATGTGTACCCGGAAACTAAACAGAAAAGAAGAGAGAATCTCAAAATATTTGGATTATTTCCCCTCATTCGGGCCTGAATAATATCCACTCAAAACGTTTTCATCGACTGCCGTTTTTTGTCGGTATACCATCGTCTTCATGGTAAGTGTAACCCTCATAATGTGTTATCTGAACGCAAGTACGTGCACGTTCTGAAGTCGAATGAGACCATTTGTTTGTTAACGTACTTCTCGTAGAACGCCGTGTTTCAGCGTCATTCTTGGTACTTTTGCATGTTTTATTGCAATATCTTTTCATTCATTCCTTTCATAACCTTGCCAATTTCTGCTTCATAGACAAAAACGAAAACATTAAGCAACTTGGACACATTACTGAAGATGGAAGGGATCCGTATACAAGCCGATTGGGACAAGGCTATAATGCAAGTTATATTCTTTCAGTGAGTTTTTATAATTTTTTCTTCAGCGAGAAGGATCCATATTTTTGGTTCCACCTGTATGATGCTGGTAAGTACTACTTCGCAGCAAAAGAACGCCTAACGCAGCTTCTAGAAAAAACCCACTATCAGAAAATGTTTATTAGTCCCGAGGGTGGCCTTAAACCCGACTGTGACCAAATCAAGTGTTCTGTTGTCACTTCGGTATGTTAACAACTATTAAAACACTCAAATAGCACTTTTCAGATATAACTTTGTATCTTTCATCCTTGTTTTCAAGAAGTCTATTGTGCTGCACGACTCTGGCCGGAACTTGCAGGCAACTTTCCAGTGTGCAGACGTCAAGTTCTCTACCATACACAAGATCACAAGGCAGGTAATCTTCCAAGGCCCTTTGTACTATAGCAACCACTTTTCAACGTAGCCCTCTATGCATCTGAATTCCTTTGATGTAAGCAATACGGGAGAGTTGGCGGTCTCGGCAGCAAGCGATCAAACCGTCCTCCTTTGGGAAACAAGAACTGGCGACATTCGGGTAAGATTATTTAATTATCATTGTGCACAATATTTTGGCGTGATGCACACAGATATTTGCATATTTTTGTCCCCTTTAACCATCTCCTCTAAGGAAATTTTTGTAACAGCAGAATGGTTGTCTGGATGTAACAGCTACCAATAAGCTAGTGGACTGTTCCCCTCACTTGTGGTTTAACCCTACATAAATGTTTGTCAGTATAATAGGTCTTCGCAGTAGTTGTTCACCCCCCGCACTTTATCAGCGACTCCGATAAATTTTAGCCTGTTTTTGCGTTGATCTAGTTTTGGTATACTCACATGATACCTAGCTGACCTGTTAAGCTTGATGATTTGACGATTTTAACATCGTCAGAAACGCTAACCCAACGGTCTTACGGCATTGGTGGCTAAAATTTAACTCTTTGTTACCGAGTATAAATGTATATTCAGTTGTGTTGAAAGTGATCAAAGAATATTTAAATTAAGGTCACTTATAATTGTTTTAATAAGCTAGCTATAATCAAGTCATTCAGGTGCAGAACGAGACAAACGTCGTCAACTCGTTACAGAAATGAAGGAGCGACGCAGCAAAGGAGAACAAAACTTGGTTATTTACGACAACCAAGTGATACAACGTCCATTGTTCTCACCTTGGACAGGTCCGTTCCGGATAACCACGCAATCGACCCAGTAGGGCGAGGGTTGAGCCCGAACGTAAAACCTACCCGAACAAGCCGACAAAGGAAACTAAAGTGCATGTACACCAATGCACAAAGCCTGTTGTCTTAATTAGGCGAGCTTAAGATTACTTTGTAACAAGTAAAACCAGATGTGGTCTGTAAAACGGAAACATGGTAATCCACAAAGATAGACGATCGGGAAGTTGCTCTCCCCGGTTTTCAGCTGTTCCGAAAAGACAGAGCTGGGCGTCAGGGTGGGGGTGTGCTCACCTATGTTAGACATGGCCTGCACGTGTCAAACAAAACTGACCAGCTCGCGTCCGTTATAGAAGCCCTTTGGCTCACCGTCAGAACGCCGGGGTCTCAACCCCTCGACATCTTGGTGGTTTATCGACCACCTTCGAACGATCCAGAGTCAGACAATAGCCTGATTGAGGAAGTTAAAGCATTTGCCGTGCGATCCAATGTCATGATTATAGGCGACTTTAATGCTCCGCATATCGACCGGAACCTCAGTTCTGCGACAGGGTCAGAACTAAGTTTCGATCGCCGACTCCTACGCACGGTACAAAAGGCCTTTCTATCACAAAACTTCTTATCTCCGACCAGGTAGCGTGAAGGGCAACAGGCTAACTGCCTAGATCTTGTACTGCCAAAAGCGCCTAACAGTGTAGATGTCATAAGTTGTTTACCTCTTCTAAGCAAAAGCGACCACGTAGTACTACTGTGGGAGTACTCACTCTTCTTTGTCCCTGATCGTAGCGCGACCGTTAAACACAACATATGGCGCGGAAACTTTAACCAAATGAGGGAGGGAGGCATTCACCGGTTGTGTTCACGAAGATTGGACGGTGTTAAAGACTGTACTACACGGGTTAATCACCAGTTTCTGCCACATCTTGAAAATGAAAGCCACAAATAGGCCCCAGTGGCTAATACACACGCTGAAGAGGGAGGTTAACCGTACAGAAAAGTTGTTTCGAACTTATCGGAGAGAGAAGACCACCGAGTCGTAAAACAAGTACAAAGCGCAGCGAAATAAGGTTAAGGGCCTTGTGCTAAAAACCCGCCAAAGTTTCGAGAGTGATCTAATAAACCATGCAGTAGGAAATCCGAAGGTCTTCTACAAATACATTAGGCGATCTACCCGAAGTAGAGACCCCATCCCGTTGTTAAAAACGGATGACGGCACCGACATTTGCGAGAAAAAAGCAAAGGCTGAGCATATATCCATGTTCTTTCAGTTGGTTTTTACGAGAGAGGTCGAGCTAACGGACACCAATTTTAGTACAGAGGAAATTCCGACCATTGACTTAGTTGTGCTTACAAAAGTTACTGTCCTGCAAGAACTTCTTAAGCTCCAAGACACGAAATCGCCAGGACCGGACGGCATACCTGCAAAGCTGTTGAAAGAGCTAGCCGTGGATTTGGCAGAATCCCTGCAGTTACTCTTCCAGGCCTCCCTAAACGCAGGCTAACTGCCATCCGACTGGAAGACAGCGTGGATCTCACCCATGCGCAAAAGAGGGAGTCGGGCGTCCGCAAACAACTACAGGCCTATAAGCTTTACTTCAATATGTTGCAAAATCATGGAGAAAATTAGCAAAATAGAGTTAATGCAATTCTTAGAGTGTCATCGACTTCTTTCTGATAACCAGCACGGATTACATAGGGGACGGTCCTGCTTGACAATTCTGCTCTTCTGTCTAGAGCAATGGACCAGAGCACTTGATCAAGGAAACACGGTGCACGCAGTCATCATAGATTTGAAGAAGGCATTTGACACTGTACCGCATCAACGTCTCCTATACAAGCTTAGACGTATAGGGGTAACAGGTAATCTTTTCCGATGGATCGAAAACTTTCTGACTGGTCAAACTCAGACCGTATGTCTTGGTGATCAGCGATCGGCGGAGGTGACAGTTGATAGTGGGGTCCCCCAGGGTTCCGTTCTGGGCCCTATCCTTTTCCTTATATATATCGACGACTGCATAAGACTGCGAAACTGCAATGTTCGCCGACGCTTTAAAACTCTGGAAGGTCATTCGTAGCGAAGACGACGAAGCTAATCTGCAGGCAGATTTGCACCGACTCGAGCAATGGTCAAACGAGTGGCTCCTGCCATTTTATGTCGCCAACTGCAACATAATTCGTTTCAGTAGTACTAACACTTCGTATCGGAGAGTTTACAACCTAAATAACACACCGCTGCCAGAATTAGAGGCCCAGAAGGATCTGGGGGTGTGGTTCACTCCCTCACTTAAGCCATCACCCCACTGCCTGAAGGTGGCCAAATCCGCAATGTCGAGCTTGTATCTAATCAAGCACGCCTTTGTTAAGTTTGATAAAGTTGTCTTTGGCAAGGTCTTTGGTGCGTTTGTGCGACCCCAACTGAAATTTGCCATTCAAGCCTGGAAGCCTTGGACAGTCAAAGACAAAAAACCCTTGAAATGGTACAACGACGGGCAAATAAGTTACTGCGAGGCCAAGCGAACCTTCCTTATGAGACACGATTGAGCAATCTTGACTTATTTCCTCTGGATTACAGACAGCTGCGCAGTGACCTGATACAGGCATTTCGCATGCTGTGGGATCAAAATTGTTGCCTAGCATCCAACGATTTCTTTGGGCTGGCCACTACTACTAGATTGCGCGGACACCCTCTCAAGCTACGTGTGAATGGGGCAAGATTGAACAGACGAAAATTCTTCTTCTCTAAGAGGGTAATCCAGGCATGGAATGCTCTACCCGCATCCATTGTCATGTCCCCATCTGTGGACACGTTTAAGATGCAGTTGGATCAGCATAGAAAAAGAAGCGAGCTAATTATATTGCAGTCTAACCTTTTTGTTAAAAAACATACTGCTCGCTGCTTTTCAGTGATATGTTTGTTTAGAATAACTGATTGCAAATTTCGTCCTCTGGTTCGCATGGGCATACGATGGGCGCATCTCCGACACCGTGACCACCGCGATCTTCTCCTCATGTGACCATTAGAATATTGAACAACCGCGATGACCTCCTCCTGACGTAATTCAACCACTTTCAGCAGCAGGACATCCGATTTACATGTTCCCTTCGCCCCCCGCCCCCCACAGGCGACAGTTTTTCTCCTTAAAATCCCACAAATAGCATTCAAAACTAGACTTATGAAAAAATGCCTAAGGAGTTTTTTTACTATCTGCCCCCTTACCGCAATTCCATTACTGGCAATGCCACATGTTCTGCGTGATAGCTATGTACAAAGAGAGAGTTCAAAGGTATTTACCTATATTTCCCTAATAAAACTTAGCTGAACTGATGCTTATTAAGAGAAATTCGATCTTATATTCGCGCAATTTAATGAAAAGGGGAAAGTCGGTTTCTGAAAATGTGAAAGTAGTTTGTTATATTAAGTCAGAGGCAAATAAGACCTCAAAAGACAATCCTACCAATCGTTGTTGTTCCCTGCTACTGTATGCAAGCCGAGAACCAGTTTGTTCCCACAAACTGAACTTTATCCTTCTGTCTCCGTGGCCACACTGCGTTTCCTACACGAAGTTTTCCTTAAGGAAATCAATGCAGATGCATTTGCCTTAATGCATTGCATATTTTTGGGGAATAAGCGTGGTTTTATGACTGGGGTAGAGAGCCCGACATAACTGATCGTCTTTCTGGCTGTACTGAGATACAAATGTTTATTTACATTTGACCTCATTTTCTACTTTCGTGACTCAATTCTCTTTATCTTTACTGATCAGGCATGCTGGACCGTTTTTGGGAATCAGTATTTCAGTCATTTCATTTCTATTCCCTTTAAAAATGCTTCAAAGCATGGTTCTTATTCGATCACAACTCATAAATGACCCCATTGTGCAATACTCGCGGCCTCGGAATTCGAACCCACACATCAGGGAAAGCTTTCTGCGCAGCCGACGCTCTACTGTTGAGCGACGAGGCTTACCGCCCAACCTACTGCTCGTATGGAAGGAACCATTACGGATACAATAAGCTAACTACCGGATAGGATTTCCTTAGTCAACATATAGGATCCACAGAATGGACCGTAATTATTAGCACCTTGACAGATTTGAGTGATTTCCATCTAACAGTGAGTCTCGTAGCTCAACGGTACCGTTTTGCATGCGCAATAGCCGTCCCTGCTGTGTGGGTTCTACTCTCATCGGGGTGGCGAGTTTTTTTTTCACAATTAGGTTAACTGAATTACTTAAATGTGTCAGATCCTCCTACCAATCATAAATTATTCTAAGTACTATGTGAAGCATTGGCGCTCCTGCATTAAGTACTAACATGCGTTAAGCTGCTCCGTTTTTTTTCTGTTACTGCCTTTTTAGCGCTCTTTCGCCGGACATGTCAGTGAAGTCTACTGCTGTCGCTTCTTCCCCTCTGGTCTGGTTGTTGTCACGGGTGGCGCAGACATGCAGTTGAAAATATGGTCAGCCCTTACCGGAGAATGCGCCGCGACGTTGAAACCGGGTGCTGGTGGAGCTGGGGGCACCGGATCCACGGAACCGGGTGGACATCGGTCTGGTGTTATAGACGTTGACTTTATCGAACGCGGCAGGAATATTGTTAGCCTCGATCGTGGTGGTTGGTTGCGTCTATGGGACGTCTCCACACAGGTTAGTTGTTTTTTATCTGTGCTCATCCCTTTTTTTCTTCCTCCCATAGTGTAGCTACTTACAGCTTTAGGCGACCTTTCTCTAATATATTTTCCCTTATCACCACTTGCAGTCAAAATGTAATATGTTGATTATGAATCTTTATTGAAGTACGTGCAGGGCGTGATATCTGTGCTCGTTCTACGTCCAGGAATAAGTTAAAGTCCTAGTCTTACGCTGACATGTTTCGTTAGTTGACTTAATGTAGTGTTGAATTTTTTATTTTTTTTCTTATGAAGACTGAACACAACCGCTGATAATTCGCACTCTGGTAGTATTGTTGTGGTTTAAAAAATGCGTATTGTGGCTTTCAACTGTAATCAACGTCTATATCTGACGCCATTTTATTTGAAATCTATTCGACAGAAAACCTAAGCAAATTCTTCATCTTTCTCATCCGGTGTGGATTTGCAAGTTGCCATTTTATCCAGCCGAGTAGGCACCACGCACGCCACCTTGGCTTTATTTGGTTGCCCGTAGATTTCTATGGGTGGCAAAAATCCAATGTCGTAATTTCCCAGCACCCCTTCGTTCTGAGGAAAACCATAACAAACGGAGAAATGGAGGCGATAGGACACGTTTTTTAGTTATCAGACTTTGTCTTGTTAACATGCTTACTTAAAGTAATTAAGTAGGCATGTTGTTTTATAATATCGGATATACTGGCACCGGTAATCAGCCTTTTCAAATGACCTAGTTTTTGGGCTAGAGTAAGTCCATGAAGGTAAAGGCATTTTCTTGGCGTGTATGGAGCCCCTGTTTGCCCAAAAGCCATTACTCAGCGCAAACTTCCTTTAATTCCCCCACTTACAGATTGCTATTTCAGCCATGTCCGTGGTGCCAGACAAGGAAGGCGGCAAGGCCCATACCAACTGCGACATTGAGCACGAACCGCAGTGTTGTGCCGTTAAGAATCGCCACTGGCAGTCGACTTCGACACCTACTGACACAGAGCCGCATTCTAGTTACTGTGGTATGTTTTATTCCATACTGGTGAACTTTTGAGTTAAGTATGATTTTTTCTACGAGTATAATAGCGCACCACACGTGGCCGCCAAGGTACTGTTTTCTTCATCATCTCCATCTATACATTGTAGTTGGATGTCCCGCACACGAAGCGTTTTTGTTTTAAAGTGCTTGTTCGAGTATTTTTGGACTCAGTGTCCTGCAATACTGCATACGTCAATTCCCAATGATAATCAATTGGTATAATACGTTACTATTAAATAAACGGTTAAAAATAAACAATATATCCACCTCAACAGTAGATACACATATTCAGTAACACAGGATTCGGCCAAATGTTATGCCTGTGTTGTAACCTTGTGTTTTCTTGTGTCAACACTGGTTATGTCCCCCAGTTGCGTGTTAGGAAGAAAAGGCAGAACAGTATAGCAGATAGTACTTTACTGTCACTAGTTTTACATCTACATACGCTCCGTCTTCTGTGTGCCCGTCAGCAGCGTATCCTCTGCCGTCGGTAGCTCGTCTCGGCCAACAGCAGGTCTTGTCACTAGCAGCAGAATCTCGGGTCGTCGGTACCGTGTCTCGGTAACAGATTTCCGTGTCTCCCAGCAGCAGAATGCCTTTTTGCTCGCAGCTTCGCTATTTAAAGGCCAGTAGTCATTGTTCCACGAGTGGCCTCTACAGGCAGCCGTCGTGCCTCAGCCATCGTGCCCTCAGGTGACGCTTGGCGTGCCCCCGTTTGCGTGTATAGAGGTCCATGCTGCGTTAACCGATGGGTGGTGTGTTTAGGTGGCCTTTGAGCAGCCGCGACTATTTGGATATTTCTTTGTGTGTGCGCAGGCAAGTCCATCAAGGGTCTTCTGGTCAGCATGTCGGAGAGCGCTCCATGCGAAGTCGCATGACGTTAAGGCAGCGGGCATTGCACCAGGGGACCGGACAGTAGTGTTGGCTGTCCGCCAAAACACTTTAACAATGCAAGCGCGATGCCGTTTTGAAGGTCAGTCGATGTGAATAAAGCAAAAGTCTGGGAAGGGAACAATAACACAAAGGTCAGACAGAATTTCACAGGCGAATTGCAAAGTTGTTCAGCCGAAGGTAACACTGCTGAAATACGCATAAACTTTGATTACTCTCGCGGCTACTTTGTTCTTTCCCACTGGTTTGACGAAAGCATCCTGTGAACCTTAATAGTTTCACGTCGCTGTCTGTCCTCTTCCGACGTACAAGACTAATGCCTGCGGACTTTTTACGCTAGTCAAGTAAGAAAGAACCGATCAGCCGCGACGGTGAAAGCTAACATGTTGATCAATGTATGTTCAAGTTTGCAGCTATTAAAACAAAACGGCTTTTATTGCTACATTTTCCCTAACGATATACTGGCGTGCTCTTCAAATATCTCACTTCTCAGAACAAATAAGCAATCGACCAATTTAGTTGCATTTTATCGAGCCAAAGCAAATAAATGTCTATAGTGAACGGGGAGGGGTAAAATTGAGGAATCAACACTGCTGTTTTGGCCTATTTAAATGAAATACAACAGTAAAGTCTTCTGTTTACTCATTGCTTAGATTGTTCTTTTTCTTCGCATAAACTGGAACACACGCATCCCAAGAAATTTTAATTTGAAGAAAATGTAATGGGATAAAATTTAACTTTAATGAGTGAATTTTCGATTTCGGTGCCCCAACTCGTCTTCGGACTAACAGGAATAGTGCAATGAACAACTAAAATTTCAAACATGCCGAAAAATTCAATAGTTATATGAGGACACACGTAATTGGTAGGTGTGGCCGCACGACAGGACTAACTGAGGCCACACCTACCAATCACGTCTCACCTTATATAAATATTGATTTTTTCGGCAGTTTTGAAATTTTAGTTGTTCATTGCACTTTTCTTGCTAATCCGAAGACGATCTGGGGCGCTAAACTCGAAAATTCATTCGTTAAAGTTACTTTTTATCCCAAAGAACATCTTCAAAGGTAGATTGTTTTGTCTAAACCGGTGTTCTCGGATTTGCTTTTTACTAGAATGTTTTTATTTCGGTCCGATTTCGACAAACTAAGAGTTCAATGAATCGTCTGGGTCGTGGGTACCTTTCATAATTCTCAGGCTACAACTGCATTAGTGGTTGGGAAAATATTGACATTTAACGTGGCTAGTCCCTGTTTTACAATACTGGTTTCTGTTCTGGCGTAACGTCTGGGTAAAGTCATTGTTGTTTCCTCAAAACCATGGATTCGTCAATTTTCCCGCCCCGCTGCTGTTTATTGTTTCGGTTTTGCTGCTCTCTTTTGCAATTTCCCACTTCGTAGCCATGCCTTTCGCTTCATTCCAGTTTTGGAGACTTCATCTTCAAAAGCCACCGCCGTGGGAGTCACCGACAAGCTTGCCGCGGTTGGAACCGGTCAGGGTGGCGTGGTCTGCATCTACGATCTGACTTCTGGCGATACCAGAAAAGCTGGTCCATCGCATCGGCTCGTTCTGCCGTCCGCCTCGGGTGCAGTGACCGCCTGCTGTTTTTCACGCACCCCATCGGACGGCAGCATGGGGGCCAGTCAGTCCGTAAGTGTCCCAGACGTGGAAGTGGATGCCACTGCAGGTGCAGGTGCCTTCTTCGAGGAGTTCGGCCTCCTGGCTGGTGGAGCAGACGGCCATGTTGCCTGTTGGGATCTTCGGAATCCCAGGTAAGGTCTTCCACCATGCTACACCGTTATTATTGTTGTACCGGTGACAAACTGACGTAACGCCCTATTTGAATCTCAAGGACGAACACCACACCAAGGACGTAAAAATGAAAGGACTCGGAGTGGCAGTGGCCATTGACGAAGCCCGGGTTGATGTGGACTGCGTCCAGTCACGCCTGAGTGTGTCTGCAAGTCTCAGCAAGTCTGATGCAACTTCCTGTGTGAGATGTGATGGTTGCTTGAAGCGAGTTCGAGTGTTACCTGATTGGTGCGTTCGATTGCTCGAGGAATGTGGAGTATTGAGGTCACTTGCTGTGTGATCGCAGAAAGGCGTGCTCACGTGTGCTCGCGTGCGTGTGCGCATGTGTATTTGTGCGAGTGAATATCCCTCATCGAGTGGGTACAGTTACCAGCGTAGGCACATGACCTTGAGGCCGCTCGCATTGAACGACGAATCATTGTTGGCTGTCGGCTACAGGAGCGATTCGCCATGAGAGCCTGCAAGGTTATGCTGAGAATAACTTAGTCTAACTCCTAAATATTATAACGTAGTAACCGTTTACACGAAAGGCACTGCACTAAGTTATTATGAAACGAATTTCAGTTCATAAAAAACTTCTCGGCAGTGCAGGTTGTATCTATAGGTTGGCGCAGAACCCACGTTCATATTAACCTGCTACACCGACTAGACGCTTTTCTGGAAGCAGAACGAAGGCTTTTTAAATTGGCTGCATCTAAGATTGTTTATTTTTATCCATTTTTGCTCTTCAATCCCATAGTTTTCCTTCACCCTAACGAATCCTTGATTAAATTCGCATTTTCATAGGCACGTGCCTGCTAAATCAACATCACCTTCAATAACCTGCTGTTCTATTCATCTATGTGCGGTACGCGCTTGATCTGCTCGCATGGCCGCTTCCTCAAATGTGGAAGGACATGATCCATTTTCTTTTTATGTGATAACACGGTCCATTTTGCACAAACTGGTCATGTGTGGCATGTGTTGAATGTTTGTTTAGATGTTAGCCACTGTTTTCGGCCTTCTTGACCTGACTATGACACCGGGCTCAGCTGTGGCAGGTGCCGCGCAAATCTACTATTATTCTAGGCTGTTTCACGTGCAAATCACTATAGCGAGTAAGGACAATCGGTCATACGGTAACAAGTTGAAGTAAGCCTAGTAAAGTAGCCGCACTAGTACGGACTTTGTTGAAAACGCTGTCCATTGAAGAACAAAAGCAATAGATGAATAGTTAGTTGATGGTGCCTTAACTCGCACCAGTTGAACTTTAACCCTTGACAGTTAATAAACTCCAAATTCAACACGTCGATAAATGTGAGTTTAGAAAATATGTATCAAATGAAATGGCTATAAAAAGTTTCATGTGAATGAAAACTACGGTTGTCATAGTACTCAATGTCTAGATCGAAGGGCGGCATGCACGTGACGCTGAAAGTAAACCTAATGTTCAAAATACAGTGGAGGCCTAATGTGTAAAGAGGTTAGTACAATTTGTGACCTTGCTACTGAATTTATTTTAGTAGGCGTTATAGCGGTCTGAAAAATGGAATTGCTGTACAATAGCCACTTTGATCGCGGGTAGGACGTGTGTTGAGCCCGGCGAATGCGTCAAGTTAGGTGATCTTCTTCAGCATGCTTAAGGTAACAGCGATCCTTCTCGTTCGGCTTCCTCGAACCCTTCTGTGGAGATACCCACACAAGGGAGGTTTACCACCTTTAACCCAACCGCTTACTTGATATGGTCATGCCTGTTTCGTCTTTCTTCACTTCTCTGACTGCGCATCCGGCAGTAACGCGTACCTCAAATCCTAATGATAACAACTATCAAGGTAGTATGTTACTTTTCAACAAATGGTAAAGGATAGACAAAGTACAAACCTCAACAATGGATACACACATTCAAGAAGGAAGAGAGTCGGCCAAATCGCCCTACTCGAGGCAAGGTAACAACACAAATGAACCTGCCATGCAGAGCAAAACCAGTCTTCGGAGAGTGTGCGTGTGTGTTAATGGGAGAGGCGGCGATCGCTTTCTTATGTGACTTCGGGAGGTAGTTCATGTAGCTCCGCCCCCCATTGGTCTGAACCACCAGCAGGAAAGGGGAGCGGACATGTACACAGGCCCAAAAGGTGTGAACGTTTGACTTGAAAGGTGGGGGCAATACTGTGCTGGCAAGGAGGTGGGTAGTGGTTGGCTCGTTCTCGCAGTAGCCGCGGCTAACTGGGTTAAGATGGGAAAAGAGCAGACAACTGGCTCTCCGCTACAAAGTCACTTCACGGGTCTTCACCTCCGGGAGTCGAAACAACTGTCTCTTGACGCAGCGGTCTTCAGGTCAATCAACCTCAACAGCTGCTGTCTCTAGTCCGCTTTCTTGTAGAGGTCCGATAAAGGGGGAGATGCAACTTGTTCGAGCGGCTGGTTCCAGCACCCGTGTGCATTCGACCAGAAAAAAGCCAACGGGGAAGGGTGGCAGCATTCATGTAAAAAGGGAACAGCTTTCGGCAGAAGAGAAGGACAGTTGTATCTCGGTCCGACATGATTTTCATTAGAGGAAAGTGGAGTGCCTTTAACCCCTCTCCCTCCCGAAGCCTTCTGAGGATCCTTGCGCCGCCGTGGGTGTTACATCTGTCAGTCATCAGCCCACAGGGACGTGCGGCACTGTGCCGTCAGGGACATGATAGCTGTCGTTCATCTGTTGACTGCTTATCAGCCGTTTATTGCGTGCGATAAAGTGCTGTCCTACCCGCCCACTGTGTGATGTCCTTAACAGTGGGCGTTTACCAACCCGTTCGCTTCACTCTATTTTGTGACTTTCCACAGTTCTGTGTGTATGCTTTGAGGGTGGCCTTAAGACTGGCGTCCTCCCAGCATCTTACTCCTAGTCAATCAACTGAATCTCTACCTGGAAAGCCTTTGTAAACGACGAAAAACCATCCACGTCTGACGGGGATGCTAGAAGGGGGGGGCTGTGATTTAGAGATATAGGTTTTGATTTTAGAGGTATAATTCTTCGGTGGCCCACCTCAACAGAGTTGGGAAGACCAGAAGAGAGATCGAGCATCATGACTGACAAACTAAAACAGACAGTCTACGCACGCCACACGCAACCAAGTCACCAAACGACAGCCTGTGGCGGACAGCCGTAATGACCGTCCACCCCCCTTCGTTCTTCAATACCCGCGGCCGTCAACGTCGTGTGTCTTTGCAGATGGCTGTTCCACTTGGTGATCTGAAAACCACTTGACCATTGATATTCACTCACTCCCACACGTGCTCCACACCCGTGCATACACGCGCATCCAAATAAGCACGTCTACCTAAGTGCCACTCGAACACGACAAGCGGTGGCCACGCAGCAGGGGGCCTTTGTAGACGACATCCACTCGGGCAATTGCAACACACCAATGACAGAACGTTTGAACTCGCTCCACAGTCATGTAAAAGCAACTGTCGTTACCCCACACAATACACAGTTAACTCTCTCAGGCCTGGTTGGACGCAGTCAGGAGCAGCCCTGGCTTCGCCAGTGGCCACTGCCATCTGAGACTGCAACCGGGAGTTCTGTATACCATAAGCCTCTCATTCTGGTGACTCTGGCCTTTTAACTTCCAACCTGGGAGTCGACCTGCTGATTGTAGTGACCCTAGTGCATCCACTACTTAGACCGCTCCAAGGCCAAGTTTTTACAGAAACAGGAACGGTGTCTAGACTCCCAACTACGTGGGCTTGAGGTCCTTTCCTTTTTGGTACATACCACGCCTATATGACTGAATGTTGCTCATCGT
Source organism: Ligula intestinalis (assembly GCA_036362985.1). Lineage (NCBI taxonomy): Eukaryota > Metazoa > Platyhelminthes > Cestoda > Diphyllobothriidea > Diphyllobothriidae > Ligula > Ligula intestinalis. Next base: position 13,077,424 of record JAYGXS010000006.1, on the reverse strand, counting down.
AGCCAAAAGGACCCGAACTCCTGGCTGCCGGACGATAGAATGTTTGTGGAATTGCCAATTAGAGCGATGCTCGGAATGCTGCTTCCTCATATCTTTAATTCTGGTGGGGTTGACTTGGTAACGGACAGTTTAATGTAGAAGTCATCATTGTTGCTGTGCTACCTGTGCTAACGGAATTTATATGCATCCCTTTCAGATCACAGTGAGCAGTAAGTTGTGGTCAATGAGCACCATACGTTAATTATATTTTCTGAACAGAACATCTGCTATTCAATGTAACCATTTTTTTTGTTTGACAATTCTAGCAAGGCGGTATTCTCCCAAAGTTACGGAAAGTCTGGTATAACACATTTGAAAACTTATCGGTGGCTGGCGCCCCAGACACATGGGCTTGGCGACGAAGGAACGTCGGTGCCTATTCCGTCTTTCACCGGCCTATTTGTAGCTCGACGTAAGTCCGTGCCTATTCTGCTTTCAGATGTGTTAAATACGGCTAATGAGGGTTATTTTCCTCAATCAAATATCTGCCTCTTCAAACATCCTCATCAATATGCGTTGAGTGTGTTTTACATTTTCGGTGACTAAGCTTCAAGCTTTGGTGGTCTACAGTCACTAGTATCGCGGTTAAATAAGATCGCTATATCGGTTGGCATGTTCATAAATTCAAGAAAGACGAAGTTGTTCTCGAGCTGTATCCCTGACCAGGAGAAGGCATTCCTGAGGATTAATGATCATCAACTTGAAGAAGTAGACAGCTTTAACTACTTCGGGGCGAGGCTGCTACCGAATGGGCAGAGCAAGGACGACATTGTCCCCGTATCGATTCTGCTCGCTGGGTTTTATCAATCCTTCGAAAGCGCCTATGGATCCGACGTGACATCTCCATCGCCACGAAGATTCGTGTATATCGTGCATCCATCCGGTCAGTCCTCCTCTATGGATGTGAATGCTGGACTGTGTGCGCTGAAGATGAGCGAAGACTGGAGTTATTTGACCACCAGTGCCTGAGGACGATCGTGCGAGTTAAGTATAGTGACTTCATCTCAAATGAGATAGTCTGCATCCGCTGCGATCGTATCACGAGGATATCTCAGGCCATTCAAGAAAGGTGACTGAGGTGGTTTGGACACGTTCTATGTCGTCCGCCCCACAAGCTTAACTATGCTGCCCTCGACCCGGCGCCGCAGCCCACCTGGAAACGTCGAAGAGGAGGGCAACTGAAGACTTGGCTCGACACCGTCCGTCAAAACATGGAAGCAGTTCTTGGACCTTCTATCGCTGGTCTCCGTCGCTGGAGAAGGGACTGGGTGGAGCTTTCCAGATCCGCTGCCGCCTATTGCCACGCATGGAGAGGTACCGTTCGTGACATCATTGAGGCCAGCTAGATCAGGCATCGTAGCCGTAACAAGTACAAGTACACGGAACACAACGGGGTCTGTCTTGACGGGGTACTGAGGTACATCCAATGAGCACCTGCCACTGTGGTGCAATGGTAGAGTGTTTCACTCAATGACCACATATCGCTGGTTCGAATCTCGGGGATCGTCACCCCTGGGATTGGTTATGACTGGTTGATGATGGCTAAAAATAGCAATTGCGCCCCCGTGTGTTTGTCGGTTCCACTCCGTAATATGCATTCCAAATCGCTATGTGACTACCTGCGAGGGCTTTAGTTTGCGCTGCATGACACGGTTGGATGAGCACTTAACTCTAGCCTGTCATGACGCTCGAAGAGATTTAGCTTGAAAGCCTCTCAACAAAACTGAGAGTCAGGTTGCGGGTGCTACTTTTTAAAATGGCTCCTTCGATCACCCGGACGCCGGTTGACTGATCTCGACTATGCCGATGATAGCGTTTTACTAGCATCAAGCTTTGAAGATCTCCAGTCCATCCTTTGAGTGAAGTACACCGACTTCTCCTTAAATGAGGCAGTCTGTACTCTCTGCGACAAAAATCAACAGGCCATTCAGGAAAGACGACTGAGGTGGTTTGGACACGTTATTCGTCGTCAACTTCAAGAGCTCAGTGCTACTGCCCCAGATTTGACACCGTAACTTAATTGGAAACGTCGAAGATAGGGTCAACTCAAAACCTGGCTCGACTCAGTCCGCCAGGACATGGAAGTGGTTCTCGGACCTTCGGTATTCGGTCTCCGGCGCTGGCGAAGACAATGGGTCGAACTGTCCAGGTCTGCAGCCACGGATCGTCGCGCGTGGAGAAGCATCATACGGGACATAATTGAGGCATGATCGCATGATCGCAGCCGTCACAAGTAAAAGTACAATGTGGGACCCGAGTCGCCCTCATGAAAATTTTATGAGATCAGGGATTGCGTAGCAGGCGTAAATATTTGTTTAACTTGGTCAGTCCCTCCACTACCTTCTGCTATTCTGACTAGACTAAATTTCCTTTAACAATCATGGCACACTTTGATGTCTGAACTGCGTTTTGTTTTATTGAAGCGAACTCACCTCTGCTTGAGAATTGCGGCTAGCCTTGTTTATGCTCATTAGGATTGATCAACTTTTATTCAATGCTATTCCATTTTTGTCTCATTCAGGTATAATTATTGACATTAGGACTTTGAGTTCATGAAATCCATTTATTACCTTGTCTGGACGTCATTTTTCGTCATTGTCTTAGGTTTCGAAGTAAGAGATGCGATCGCTGAAGCAAGAATTTTATTTGCATGACGGAACCGGGCAATATTTTCCAGTTTAACGAAGTCGAAATTGTCGCAAGAGGTGACAACCCCGTGAGCCGCGGATTCTATCGTGAATCCTTAATCATAGGTAACCCTAGAATATTGTGAGGCATGCATAGATTGCGGTGATATATGCACAGATTGCGCGGTGTTTATAGTTCATAGCAGCCACCCGCATGCACGCTGTAAGTATAAGCTCCGGTAACCACCACTGGAGATCGTAATTGGTTCGGTGATGGCATGGCAGTTCGCTTTCGGGTCATTCATTCCGGCGATTTCGTTGTCCGTGCTGGGTGCGGGCGTGATAGTTACACGATCATGATGTTCGCTGTTGTGTGTGTGTATCGTAGCCCATCGTTGGATCAGGGATCCCCGCCGGAGTCCAGACTGGGAGTACTGCCAATAGAGGAGAATATACGAGTTCCAAGCAGCAGTTCCGAAAAAGATCGGAATCCGAAACGTCAGGAAAATAAACTCCTTGTTCCAGTGATCGCATCTTCTTCGAAACTGGGAGTAGTTGGGAGACGGAGAAAGGCCGAGACCTCGACCGGCGTGAGCCAAAGGTCCACGAGAGTGAGGTGGGTGCCTAGACGGGAACTGTAGGCGAACAGGTGCTGACAGTCACGCGGAGAAGCGCCGCAGTCGGGACAGCAGTCGGGTTTGGACGGGTCGAGCTGATGTTGGTACTGACGAAGGGCCATTCAGTAGCCACTGCGCAGATGAGCCAGGTTACAGCGAGTGACCCTCGGGAGATGTCGTTGGTTCGCTGTCGTCGAGAGTGTTGTTGGGCCCGGCCCTTCTCACGTGACTGATTCTCCTGCTCAGGGAATGTCTCAGTACGGGTTATGAGAACGGCAATTCGTTGCACTTCTTGATTGACTGCGGGCCTGCAAACCATTACTGGAGAAGCTTGCGGATCTTGCGAGGATTTCGACCTCGTTAAACGTGAAAATATGGCCGGTTTCTCTTGAGTAAGCTGCCACCTGGGAGTTAGCGCCTTTCCTCCTCATCGCCGCTGCGTGCCCTGTTTCTTGACGTTGTCTTGCATCGAAGCAACCTAGATGATGGGGTAGAGTATGCAGTAAATGCCGCGCTCGTCTGCATCGCCATAATCTGGTTTCCGCGCAACGTACAAGCACTGCACCCAGTCAGCAGGTTACGTTGTGAGCGTCAGATGCAACCGTCTAACTGTTTTATCGTACGTTATTTTTAATTTCTGATTAGAAATGCTAACGAAAACTTGTGTTTGCCTTGACTTACGGTAGGTGACATATTTGATGAAAGGTTGAGGATTGGGGGATTTAACACAAACTTGAGGTCGATTATTAAGTTTATTGGGTTGGCTTGAGGGGCGAAATGCTGTTTGCTAGAATTGAATGCCATTCAGATCAGTATAGTTGGAGAAAATATAGGCGAAAACGGGTGAAATACAACCTTTGTTGATTTCCAAGGAATTTCCTATGCTATTAAGCGCTGCGGAGAAAAGATTCTTGTTTTTGCGTGCTGAAGTGTAAAAGTACATTCATAAAGAGCAAGAACTTTTTTATTGTATGTGGTCACAACAGAGAAAATTTTGTTTTGCGTTCTGCAATTAGGAGATTACAAATTGTAGTCGGGGAATTAAATGCGAAATGCGTTCAGAAAATTATGTTGAACAACTCTGTTAAGTTTGGTGCCGTAAAATTAAGGAAAAACTTTTAAAGCTGTAGATTGTTTTATCACATCGATATAAACTACCTTCGGCAGGCATATATATATATGAACACCCGCTGCATGCTGTCATTTTCTCTGAAGTGGCGTACAAGAACGATGCGTAAGCAGTTTTTATCTGTCGTAGACCATCAGAGGATAAAAACACTCGCAGCAGACGGAGTGCCGAACAGGTTGTTAGCAAGTGCTTTCAATATTAGTATGTCCTTTCTTTGACGCATTATTAATAGCAGAACTGTACCCAGAAACAAGCAGGGTTGATGAAAACGGTCCACGAGTAAGCAGGATGACGATTTCATTCGTCGTACACTAAAAAATATCATTATCTGCCTGTTAAGACTATTCATAGGAAACATCTGCAAATGTTCTCTATGGGGGTAATTAGAAAAGGGATGCGGAAATTTCAACTGCACCAAAAAGAGGCCATACTGAAGCCGTTTTTTAAGTAGAAAACATTAGAGAACGCTTTCTCTTTGCTTAAAAGTATATTGAATACCGGCCCATCATTCTGGAAGAGTATTTCCTTCTGTGATGAGGTCTTGTTTTTAGATAAACGTGTTAAGACGACGCAAGTTGTTATATGCGGAACAAACTTTCCGAAGGAACATACTGCGCCGACATTAGCATTCAAGAACTGCCGAAAGTTAATGGTTTGGATGGCCATTAAGTTCGGCGAGCGACCAATTTAGCGGCCCACTGCGGACAACATTAACAGCAAGGTGTTCATTAACATCGTTAAAGACGCCTTGTGTTACAACGGCATCAATCGGCGCAAAATGAACACAATTATTTTGCACGATAATGCCCCAGTCCACCATTCAAAGGAGGTATGAATTTGATCACATTTACAAATGTAACATGATTTTAAGACAACAGTCAGCCTCTCCGCGTGCGGTCTTCAAACTATTTTTATTTCAGCCAGCAGCCCTGACATGAATCCAATTGAAAGTAAGTTTGCAATTTTCAAAAGACTTTGGTCTAAAGCCAAAAATTTTAATTTTATGGAGGAAAAATTGGCTTATGTTCTAAATACCCACGTTGCACAAACAACTGTCGATAACCTGGTGACTTCAATGACCACAGACTTACTGCCATTTAAAATCTGAATGGACGTTTTTCGAAATAAAAAATATTGTAGTTGTACATGTTCTTTATTACTTTGACGCTTTTTTTGAGATGCTCTGCCAAAAAATATTTATATTGTGCATGGAAAGAATAGGTCGTAAAGGGTTATCCTTCTTGTGAGTTTTTGGTAATCCGTATAGTCGTGGAATATAGGAACCCTTGGATTACCAAAAAGAATTATATTTTACTTTGGACCACTGACTTATAATATTGCCATTTCCTGAGTTTGCAGACTTTTGTGAAAATTACATTTTTCTATGCTAGTAAATAGTAATTTCTCCACCAAACTCTGACTTGTTTTTACTTATAGTTCTAACTAAACTGTTATAATTATTTGGGGGCACGCCGTGTGTGCTGACTTCCCGCAAAATGCCTTTCATTACGTTTTCCAACTTATTTCATGAGATAGTGCGCGCACTGTACTTATTTAATTGGACTTGATTGGGCGCTCTGTTCTCCACAGGAGATGGTCGTATCACCCTACAACCCCTGCTTGCTGATGGTTCACAACCCACTGCCAACCGTATTCTGGAGTTGACTGGTCCGGATGTCGACACAATTCGTGGATTCTCAGTCCTGGCACCGGCTGGCATGGCTGACGACTCGCCCTCTGTCAACGCCTGGTCGGCCACTAACAGTGGAAATTTTTACTTCTATCGAAGGCTGGCTGTGGAGTCTTTACTCGTCTAATTTGATATTGCCAGTGTGTGGCCCTTTCAAATATTTTTTGTATTGCTTTGTTTAGCGCAGATATTGTGGATAAAGATACTTGTAAAACCCTTTTCTCCCATTCCAGTAGCTTGCGGTTAAATTTAAGTGCTTTTATAGTCTACTCGGTGGGGTGCGGAGGTGTCCAAAAGTCAGTCTTTGTTCAGGTGTGTATGTTGCCAGTGGAAGCTTGTTACAGAATCAAGGATGCTATTATTTTGTGGCGAAGTGTAATTTGAGGGTTGTTGGCTTCTGGGTAGGGATAAAGGCCATAATAACCGACGAATCAATGTAAGCAATATAAGTTAGCTACATGCATTGGCCAAGGTCAACTACCAGGGCTAAGGCTCCATATACTGTTTTAGACAATGAAACCCCAAGGTCTGCTTATTGTATAAAGTGCCACTACGAACGAAATTCGAGTCCCAGGAAGGAATTTAGAAGAAGAAGAAGAAGCAGCTGCAATCTCTTTGACAAAAAGTTTATTCGTATAACTTATCAGAGACAATAGCAGAAACGGGTAATTAATACACGGAGCTGTAGTACAGTAGTCGTCGGCTATTTAACCCACCTCGGGCCCAGACCAAATTGGGCTTAATGAGGGGCGGGCGCAATAACCGTGGGCTTAATAGCCGGCGACTACTGTATTTATAGTATGGGGGAGCCGTTAATGTCCATAGGTATGCATGATACGTACTTTAACATCCTGTGTTAGAATTACCCGTCTGTGCTATTGTCTCTGATGATAGATCCGCGACGGATTTCGAAACGTCAGGCAAACTTAATTCTTGTACTGATAATTTGGTTGGGAACGGTTTTTTCTGGCATTCAAGACCCATACGCAGCATATCCAACGCTCTGTCTCTCGGTGCCTGTTTTTTCTTGCCCCCCGGCTTTGTTTCAGGCCGTACACAACTAGGCAATTCTTATGAAGACTTGAAAGGATTTTGGCATTTCACCCCGTCGTACCCATGAATTCATATTTTCACGCTTTAGTCATTTCTCTGCTTTCAAACTTTCTACTTAAAAGTTCGAAGTAGGGTTTCGCCTTCAACTTTAAATTTTTAAAAGCCTCTGTCGCGATAGTTGCTTTGCCTGCTTTAAAAAAAATAAATGGAGTATTAGTTCTACCATAAGCCTGCGGTGACAGTATGTAGTAAACGCACTTTTGATTAGTTTTACTTCAATTTCCCGATCATAAAAGTTATTACTTCCAGTTTTAATTTGTCGGAACTTTAAATCTCAATATCTATTTCCTCCGCCGAACTGCCTAACGTAACTTGTGGTTAAACATTTAATTCTTGGCGAGTGAGTGTAAATAAATATTAAATTGTGGCGGAAGTGGTCAAAAAGTATCAAATTAAATGGAATTATGATTGTTTTAATATACTAAAATAGAATAAAATTTCGTCAACATGAACTGAAATTGCGCAGGGTATAGATGCCAATTGAGGTAAATTCAATCTTATGCAGGCGGAATTTAATGACGATAAAATTTGACCTCCTATTGGTGGAATTTAACTAAAAACGGGATAGTCTGGCTACTGAAAATGTAAAATTAGTTTTTTTATAATAAGTCGGCGGGATTTCGAACCTCATAAGTCGGCTCTGCCCTATTTTTTAACTGCAGCCTGTCAGTCGAAATGTTGTAAGCTGTCCGTACGCAAACCCATGTGCCAAAGGCTGGAACCCGTTCCTGACTTTTAGTTGCATGCTCTTCTCATACACATGGGCAATTAAAAGCAGTCAGTAATGCATTTTCTCAGTTAACCCACATTTTTGGTTCAATATGCAGTTTTTGAGTGCCGTTGCAGCATTCTCTGCAGTTGGCGGAAGAGCTATCGCAGGGCGTTAAGTTAGTAAGGAGAAAAAACCTTGCCGATACGAACTTCAGGTTGCCAGAAGGGAGGGATACTTCTGTAAAAACGTTGGGGAGAATATGTAGAAGAAATCTGACTGTCAGACTAGTGCGCGACCACTTGTGGAAGGGCCGATTTTCGAAATGTGTGTAAGCGCGAGAATCGTTGCAAGCTCCCATTAAGTGCTGTTTGTGTGAGTCAGCCTGGAAGGCGATTGACCAGACAGATTGGGGCCGGCCTACAAGTGCGTGCGTGCATGCTAGTGGCTGCGCGAGGCAACACTTTACGCGGAGTTTATGACTGTCCTAAAAGGTAAGTTGAGGACTGCAATCACGTGAACTCAAGTTTTGCGCGACGCGGCAGGCGAAAGACGCTACAAAGTCACTACAGAGTTGTCCCTTATGCTTCCAAAAGCTTCCGTCTGGAAAAGGTTTTGCACTGCTGACTTAACAACACATCATTAGCTATTGTTAAAAGAGAAAAACGCTAGTTTTCAAGTTTTACTGGCAGGTTTAACCACCGTCAAATAGTTCGCGTGCGTCGGAAACCATCACCACTATCCCAAGAGTGCAGTTGTAGTCCGGATAAACATCGCACAACGCATTAACTTGGGTCTCGAATGTTTCACCGTACCAGTGTTCCCGTTTTAGAAGGGACTGCGTGTGATTAGGAGCGTAGAGAACCTAGAATCTAGTTATGTTTGTCATTAAATGCGTAGAAGGTGCATTGTACGACACTTCACAAAACTTAACTCGTCTATAATTTCTCCGTAAATCCGTGCCTACTGATTGGGGTTTTGAAAAGAAATTGGCTGACTTTGCTGTGCATATACGACTGGGCGTGCTACGCCCATTTATCAAACCGAACAAAAGTTCCAGTGTTCTTACTGTCAATTTTCTTCAAAATGCTAGCGTGATACTCTGCAAGAATATTTGAAAACGAAGCGCCCTTAAATATATCCAAGTCTAAACCGCTGCACGCCGAATAAAATCATCGCCTGTACATATCGCATTTTGGCCTTTTTTCTCAAGCTTTCCTCTAGGACAGGTTTGTCACTGCTGACGTAAAATGCACATCATCTGCTTCTTTAAAAATAGCAAAAAAGCTGATTTTCAAATTTTATTTGCGGCTACAACCTCCGTCAGATAGTTCCTGTGCGTTATAAACAACCAACATCACAAGAGTGCAGTTTTAATCAAATTCATTGGACTTTTGGTACTACTTGCTTCACAACTATTAACGAATCACCACCGCAAAACGTATAACGAGGATCTTGAATGTTATGCTGTATCAAGGTTTCTGTTTCCGAAGAGGCTGTGTGGGATTAGAATCTAGCACAGTTATGTTTGTCATTTACTGTGTAGGAGGGCATTCCAGGAGACTTTAAAGTACTTTACCCGTTTAAAATTGCTCTGTAAATGCTTGCCCACCGACTATTAGCGTTGAAAGAAATCGGTCTGACTTTGCTGCGTTTACGATTGTTATGCACACATACGACTGGTTACTGTAACTTTGGCGGAACAGGGCACCGACTTTTTGATTTCAGTGCTACGTCCATTTATCAAAGCGCACTAACGTTCCAGTACTCGTTATGGAATTAAGGAATATTAATTCTGTCGCAAATAATAACGCGCCTCGCTGGTCGATGCAGTAATTGTTGAAAAAGAAGCTCCTTTTTATGTAATCCTGAGGCTAAACAGCTGCACGCCGAAGAAAACTGCTGCCTACACAGATCGTATTCGATATAAATGCAGTCAAAAACTAGTAGCGCTAGAGGCAAGCGTGTGGCGGTCCTGGGATCAGCCCCCTGCGCAGGCACCTTTCTTTGCCTGCCGCGTGCGCCCATGGCCGTTTCGCCACAGGGCCTTGTGTGACTCATCATGCATTCGCCTGCGAAGACTTGCGCGCCCACGCTGTCACCTCTCGGTCGGGCCAATGCCTTGCGTCTAGGCCATTAGGTTTGCGAGCTTAGTGTGCATCATTTTCTGGTTGGCGGAGGCAACAAAGGACCAGTCAAAGAGTTGCCTCTAATTCATCCCGCATAGTCATACATACAACAGCAGGTCTTTGTATTGTGAACAGCCTTCTGTTTGTTCCTTTGGTACCTTATTGGTCTTACCTGACTTCTGACGTGGGGGAACCTGCTGAAGACTATTACCCGTTTCTGCTACTGTTCATGTCTCTGATGATGAATCCGCGATGGATGTCGAAACATCAGGCATATAAACATATTGTCCCAACGATCGAGTCTTCGTATTCTCTATTACACTTGCAGAGAAACCAGCATGGCAACTTTGCCAATCAGTCAATCCCAATGCGGATTTACGAGACTTGAGCCCTGAAGCTAAGTTATGCAGGCGTTGAGCATTTATTTAAGTCCAGAATGTTCACACTGGCCTACGTATCTGTTTTTTCGTTGCTTCTATTTCTTTTCTGCATATCTTACTGGCCACTCAGCGACTGCCTGTGATGGCTGTAGATTTAATCCCTCTGCGGAAAGGAGCAAACATTTGCTGATCGATAGGCACTTTAAAGTGTCTGAACTGGGTACTTTTTGGAAGAAAATACATAGAAATGCGCTTCTGCGCTTCTTTTAAGTAATTTACTGAAAGAATAAAAACGTTTCTTGGTTTTTTACATATGTGTGTATAAGCACATTTTTATTTGGTCCGTTATTCTCAAGCTTACTAAAATTCTCAAAAATATGCAATCTGATCTAAAAAAATTTTTCTGGCAGCTTTTCGTATAACTTTGTCTTTGTCAATACAAGTGAACATTCGAGCCCCAGGAAGTAATTGAGTAAAGGCAACTCGATCGCTGGGACAATAGCAGATATGGTCATATCTGCTACTGCTATGTGACTATGTCTCCGATGACGAATCCGCGACGGATCTCGAAACGTCAGGTGAATAAAAATATTGTCCCGGTGATCGTGTCGCCTTCTTCTCAACTTCGTCTTTGTCGAACTAGGCTGCATGGAGGCTGCAAACCAGAAATGTAAAGCTAAATGCGCATTCTAGTTTGGCGTGTATTGGTAACAGTAATTACTTTAAAATAAAAGTAATATCTTTTCCTAGGTATCATACTTTAGCAAAATACTATCATTGCCCAGTAAACCATTAAAGTAAGTGGTTTTGTACATTTTTTTGCAGATTGTGGGTTCAATTTCAACTGCTATTAAAAGGTAGTTGATTGAATAAATATCGTTAAAGCAGTGCATCAGCGGATTTATTTTACGTATATTGCTCAGAAGCAGCCACGCTACCGTGTAGAAAAGGTTATGAATGAATGAAAACGTTCGCGTTAAAGGTATCTGCATGTTTAAGGAATAAGACTTGTGGGGCACCGGATCAATTTGTTTATTGTCCTGAGCTTTCGAACTCTTACAGCAGTTCATCTTCAGAGGTAAAAGTTAGCAACCGAAAGGAGGTTAATTAAAGTTGGCATGGGCCAATCAACTTTCAGGTGTCATCAGGTCGTCAAGGGGTGAGAAACAGCAACCAAAGCGATGGGAGGGGGCCATTATACGCTAACTAATGGTCGGGGCGCATTCTTACCGCCTTAACGACCTAACTACCCCTGACAGTTGATTGGTCTATGCCCACTATAATTACACTCCTGTTGGTTGCTGCTTTTTACCTCTAAAATGATGAACTCCTGTACGAGTTCCAAAACTCAGAACAATGAACAAATTTATCCGGTGTCAACTCTGGCCTCTCATGACTTCTCTTGTCTTAAGGAACCGGGCCTGAAGTTTGCAGTTGCTGGGGTCTAACTTACCTAACACCCTACAATAGGTTCACGATAAGTGCTTACAATGGGAACCAAGGGACAGTAGGGGCAACTATGCACATCAAGCGAGGTACCAGAGACCACAGTAGCATGTGCAGTATGAACTCACATCTGGTGCTAAGATTTACAAAAACTATAATTCGCAGGCTCTTCAAGAATTCAGTGCTTCTCGCTTCGAAGCATTTATTATCCAAAAACAAGTGTATGTGGAATTGCCGATTGAGGTTCAAAGAGGCACAAGGTGGTTTGCTCGGAAAAAAGGAAATTTACTTTGAAAAATCCTTGCAAGTGAAATGATTGCTGGGTTCAGTTGAATAAAGATGAGCCACTGCAGGAAGATGGGATTAATGGTTTAATGGGTGGGAAAAAGGGCTTAATTACACATTTAGACTTCTTGCTCAAATACTGCCCTTTCTGAGCTCAACCAACATTGAACATATGATCTAACGTGATAACTGTAGCAAACATAAGTGCAAAAGACTGCCGCACTGACTCCTGTCACAAATGAGTGAAAAATATATGGAAAATATAACCCGCTTCTACTGCAAAAACTGAACTAATCGGTAAAAAGATCAGCTAAAGAAATCGATAAAACATGCGCAGACTCTGTAATGAATGATAAATTTAAAGATAAAATGAAGGTACGGTTAAATTTCTTGTTGAATTGCCTTCACCTACGAGACTAAATCACATTTTACAATATAATTACATCATTTGTGCCTTTGTGACGGGCATATTTCTATGTCAACCGCCGCAGTGCTTGCTTGCTCAACATTCACGCAGTTCGACTTTTAAAAGTATTGACTGTTCTTTTCGCTTATTTTAAGAGAACCCTACTCATACTTTAACTTATTATCCTTTTACCAGCTCAAGGGAAGAGCGATCCAATCTACACAAAATTGTCGAATTGTCATTCAGTAAACTTTCACCCTTATAATATAAGACGCCATATCTAAAGCTGCGTGATTGACCTCTATTCAAACACGACATGATGTTCCACACAGCCCACACATGCCAGTGTGGCTGTCATTTCAGCTTTAGCTTCATTTGGCCTCTGGAATTACAAGAGGATTTTAGGACGTTAACTTAGCTAGCCAAGACCAAAATGTTCACTGGATATCAGTTGATAGTTGGCACGCATGCTCAAACTGTGCACGGTTGTCATCGATCTTTAAGCTACAAAACACACAATTTACAAGGAGTGACCTTGTTACCTCGGGAGTTTGTTAGAGAATGGCATAAAATGCCATAGTTTAAACGGAGTTTGGTTTTTAGTCCTCGCTAAACGGTAAATAAGCGCTGTTTTCTGATAGCCTGAAGTTCTGGCTGACAGGCAACACTGCTATTTGGCTTCCTCGACCAATGCCCACTGCGCTCAACGCATGCTTGTGACCTTCGTCGCTCCAGTCTGATAACGGAACTTTATTCTGGACGGTCATCGTGGTTAAGAAGCGACGGATGGTCTGGGACCGAGGTCGGTGACATAGGGCTCACGAGCCAGGCGTGGCTCTTTTGATGACTGCGTCTGGCTTCCTCAGATAAAAGTGGAATTAAAAACTCCAGATTTTGTGAGTTTGGTTCCTCCATTGACGTGCCACCGCTGAGACGCGTATAAGAATCAATTTAATCTCGACCAATCTCTGTTGTTTCGGCCCCTAGGTTTGACCTAGCAGTTGTTTCAGTGTTCTCTTTCCGGCTAGCCAACAGCAGCTGGTCCTCTTTTCTCCTACGTCCCAACGGTCGTGATGAGCTCGCTAAGAACAGACGCTCTACTAAAGCACGACAGCCCCCCCCGGACTTGACTTCAGCTTTGTCAAGGTCACGCTGACAGACAAGGCTATCTTACACGCATAGGCCAGCCTACCGTGTCACCTATAGTCCATTGTGTTTAGTTCCCCAGACTGTCACATTTAATTGAGTTCTATCTTAAAATATGTTACATGGCTCTCACTGAAATATATTTCCAAATATTTGCTTTCTTGGCTCTCTGAGTCAGAAAGGTTGCCGACCTCTGGCCTAGGAGTAGATGTCAGTGAGCATAGGGTATGTACATGCACCTAATCTTTAACTCCTTGAAATGCCGGTTTATGTCATTTAGGTACACTCGTGTTAACCCTTTCCACTTACTACCACGCCACGAGACAGTGAGGAGACAGCGAAAGCAGGTGTCCTTACACCGTTAAACGGTGATGAGACAAGCATCCCCAGACCACCCACGCCGTCACGAGACGATGACAACTTGTGTCCTCAAGTCCCCCAAAAAAAATACGGACAGGGACCACAGAGCGAAATGAACCAATTAGCGGACCCCTTAGCCCGCCCCTCCTCCTCTCTCGTCCCCAATTATGATTAGAATCTGATCCCTCAACAATTCTCTCCCTCTCTCCCAAGTACTACTGATTGGTTGCGTTTCCTTCGTTCCCCGTCACGCCTTTCTCAAGGCTTACATTTGGGATCAACGTCCGGTTTAGGTTGCCAATAGTAGCGAATATTCGAGTCCCAGGAAGCAGTTCAGAAGACGAAGATGCGATCACTGGAACAAGAGTTTTATTTGCCTGACGTTTCGGATTCCGTCGGAAATCCTTAGTCATAGGTAATCGTAAACAGGTCTAAGGCATGCGCAGATAAGGGGTGATACATGCAGAGATTGCACGGTATTTATAGTTCACAACGGTCGTCCGCATGCGTACTATAATTGTCAGTTCTTGTAGTCACCGCTTGAGGTCTTAATTGGTGCGGTGATTGCTCATTAATTGCCGCAGCGTTCTTGTCCGCGTCGGATGCGGGTTTGGTAATTGCGTGATAATTATGCCCGCTGTCGTCAGAGTTGTTGTTGCGCCCAGTCCTTCCCACGTGACTGATTCTCTTGCTCAGGAAATGTCTCAGTAAACCGTGGGGGTACGCCAAATCGTTGCGCTTGTTGATGGACTGGGGGCCTGAAAACTATGACTCGAGCAGCTCGCGGCTCAGGCGGTTGTCCCCTCTTGCGAGGATTTCGGCCTCGGCAAATTTAAAAATATAGTCGGGTCCCGTTGAGTGAGCTGCAACCTGGGAGTTGGCGTCTTTCTTTCTCACCACCGCTGCATGCTCGGCCATTCGCGTCCGGCAAATTAAACTCTTGTTCCAGTGATCGCATCTTCGTCTTCTGTCCGGTTTAGGCTTATGCTTTGAGTGAGGTTCAAATGTTATAATTAGAGCTGTGGGTACGGTGCTGGTAATATTTTAGGTTAGGTTTGTGTTAATAATTATAAGTTATGCGCTGGAATTATGGTAAACGATTAATAGTTAGGTTTACGATATAAATACCGTGCTAGGTATAGGTAATTAACGTTCTCAACTTCAGTTTTATCTTTAGTATCGACAATCACGACAATTCTACAGAATAATATATTCAGAACAAAAAACGACGATCATTGAAACAAGGGTTTTATTTTCCTGACGTTTTGGATTCTGTCGAGAATGTTTAATTGCAGGATAGTCTGCGACATGCACAGAAAGGGGTCTTGGCGTTTCCCCCCTCAAAGGGATTAGTCACCACTGACCGGCATTAATTTACTCGAATTTTCTAAAACTGCTCTTTGATTCTATTTGTTCTGTTTACATCTGCTACCTTGAAATATTGTACGTCGCACGCTACGCTTCTTATATCTTGTTTCTGTATTTAAACAAGCAAATATCGTAACTATATTTTATTCCACATTTTCTTAGCACGAAAACAGTAACTTGTCAGTGTTGCTTGCACCACCTATAAACTCCCATTACCACTATTCCTGTATTATAGGAATTCCTGTATCCGGCTTTCTCAGTGGAGCCGCATATCTGATCGCCAACACGCTGGCCGGCTTTTCAAATTGAACCACCATTTTTCCCTCACTCCATTTGCATGTAAATGTTCTTATATGTACCTCAATTGGCCCACTTTGTCCATTATAAACCGAGTTCTATCCCTCTTCTTTATTTCAACCCCAGTGAGGTCATCGGTGCATGATGCTGGCACCGATTTGAAAGCAATCCACTTTGACCTATATTTAACTTATTTTCCAAAAACATTTATTCACTATGTCGACATCTGCAGTCATTGAGGATTAGGGACGACTTTTAATTTACTGGTGTTTTTAGTTTGTGCACCTTATTTTTTTCATTGTAGATGGAAGACGTTTTTTTCTGAAAATTCTGGAATCCTATTTTCCTCTTTCTCTTCGTTACTGACACTGTTCACTTACTTGTTCGTATGACTGGTTATACAGCGAAGGTAAGCCTCTTTTTTCCGAATCTATGTAGTCCTGACAGAAGCTTCAAGATCTTTCCCACCGTGGTAAGATTCTTCAATAAATTGTATATTTGCATCAGAGACGAGGATGTATCACACTAGTACACTTCTATAGTCATTCAATAATTGTAGGTGGAAGTTTTACTTCAGACTGTTCATATCGCCCCAACTAGCATAACTGCAACAAATAAGGCTGACAGCATTCATCGTGATCAATTTCCGCTCACCTCATTTTTCCTTTTTATCGTAATTTAACCCTTCCGTTTTTTCATAAAAAACTGTGTCAAACTGCTTACGCTCCGTTTACAAACGATATGTTTTTTTTTCGCGCCGGGAATATGCCGCTTGCGTATATAATCACGAATGGCATCCGGAAATTTTCAACTTCAACAACAGTGCTACATTTTGTCCATTTCGGGACAGGTGGAGAACAAAAGACAAATTGAATAAAGGATTGAGTTTTAAAGCAGATAAAGTAATTAAAAAGCAAAAAAGACAGTAGAGAAACCAATCAACGACCAAAATTATGCACTGGCACAGACGACGAAAGTCCTCATTTTTGTTTCCTGTCGATATTCTGAGGTAAACAAAGTCTTAATGGTTTTTTAGGCATTTTCTTTGCCGACAACAGGGACTTATATGGGACGTGCGTATGGGGCAGACAGGGGGGGGGGGGGGCGTGCGGTGATTATTTATCGATCAGGGAATCTGGACAAAGACGAAAGACAGAACGTGCGTCCTTTGGAAATTAAAAATAAAAACCAGTAAAACACAGGAGGTAAAAATAGAGCGAGAAGAAGATGGCTAAATCGATCGTGGACGCGCGCGTAGAGGACGAAGTTGTCAACAAAGCAAAGAAGCAAAAGACGACAGAGATTTGATTTTGACAGATGATTAGACGGGAACGGAAGCAGGTAGTTTAAAGCCTGCAATTTTCTGGCGGTCCGGCAGTCTGCAAAACCAAGACGCAGACGGGAATTGACTGGCCTGGGGGTTCTAATTTGTGGCCTCCTTGTTTTCCGTCTTCGCCTCCTCGGCAGCTTTGGCCTCTGGTTCAGGCTGGGTAGACGATTAAAAAAGAAGAAAGTGATTTCGACCAATGTAATCTGCCCCACAGGAGCATGTTAAGTTGTAAATACACATTTAAGAGGTCAGGAGCGGCAGTCTATCTTTGCCTTCAAAGCAAAGAATTGCTGTGTTAGATAATAATAATCTTAGCTTGGCTGCTGGATGTTTACGCGCGATTGCAGCGTTTCATCGAAGCTGTAGAATCAGGTACACTCAGCGGTAACCTACACTTTGGAAAAAGAGGACAGGCAGTGCCTCCCCTTTCTGGATGTCCTTCTTAGTAGAAGGTCTGATAGAACACCAAGTAAAAGCGTATTTCGTAAAAATACCTGGACAGGGCAATACACAAATTTCTACAGCTTTGTGTCGCTAAGTCAGAAACGAGGCCCAGTCCGCTGTCTTAGAGACCGAGCTTGAAATATATGTTCTCCGGAGACACTGGAGAACAAACTCTCACTCAGTAAAAACAACTTACAAGAAAATGGCTTCCTTGAGAAGTTCATCAATCAAATTTATGGAGGGACCTCCACCAAAATCGGAAGTGCCGACAGCTGAGAAGAAAATCGTATTTCTTACATTGCCCTTTCAAGGGGATCCAGCAAGCGAACAGTGATTTACTACGACAGGGAGCAAGCAATAACTGTTTGTAGTATAAACTTGTGCATCGTAGAGTCTCCCGTTCGGAGAAAGGAGAAGGGGCGGAAATTTTTTTAATTTGTCTTTGTCCCCAAATAATTCGCGAAACCAAGGCAACAGGGCAATGAAAGGTCTGATGGTTGGATCGTGTAATTATGTGTTTTAAATAATGAGTCGACTCACTGGAAGTTGGCAGCGATTTCCACAGGTTCTGTTTCACTATAGCGCAGAACATATTACTTTTATTTATAGGTTCCGGTTTTTCTAGATAACCGAGCTAAATACTCCCCTATATTGTTTCTGCATTCACCTTTCAATTGCACATTACTCGCTGATATGCGGCCCACTTCGAGGACAGTGCAATGGATCTCCAATAAAAACGAGGTTTTTTTCTCTAGACTAAATTAAACTTAGTAGGTGTCCATATCAAGCCACTCTGGCTTAGAATTTGGCATTGAAGTCATTTTACTTCCTGTCCAATACGCATCACTGTTAATGTTTGAGTAGAAAATTACTGCCTAATGGTTAGTTAACACTTTTTATGTAGTTAATGGTATGTAAGTAACCCTTTGCACAAACAATGCTACAGCTAAGCTAAATCGTCATGGATTCAGTTGACAACATTTAATGTCTCGAATGTTTACTTATTTTAATGAGAAAGCTAACTAAGGAGACTTGTCTGTTTTTATGTTCCAATGGTTAGGGTTGTGTGATTTCAATGGTCTTTACCAGAACTAACAAATAATAGCTAAGAATTGCTTAAAAAACTCAAAACTATACCCCAATGCCATTTTTACGTCCACTTTAACAGCGAACGTTTGAACACAAAATCACTTAGACCTGTGTTACATAGAAAGTAATTTACACTATTTAAAACGTATTTTTCCAAAATTAGGTCAGAGTTTTATTTTTAATTTGTTTTCCACGGTTTCAGATTTAAAGGTCCTTCGTGGATCTAAATTCGCTCATAAATCCGCGCTTTACATCCTATTACGTTACAGTAGTAGAAAATATTTTTGCAAATGTTCCAATCATTTTCATTGGTCTCTTGAGGAAAAAAGGAATGCTGATACCTACCACAGCTCAGCAAACCTAGACTAAACACTTACTTTTTATCTGCAAGCAGCCCTTTTCTCTGGCTCATTTAAGCTTACTCGGAGTTTATGCCTTTGGGACTATAAAAAAGCGTCAACGAGGTAGGGAATCCACCTCCTAAACTATCGGTTAAATCCAACTAGACAGACAAACATTTAATCGGCCAAAGAACGAAAACGTTTGTAAACGGCTTAAATCCACATAATTAAAAAAATAGATAAAATTCCTCGACACTTTCACAAGCACAAAAACCACATAAATATAGCGCAGAACACTGAGTGCTCTTATGGCCCACTGACAGAATACTAGGCTGCGCGGTTATTGAGTGAATTCCAATCGAAAATTCCTAAGTTATGTGATCAGCGTATACCTTAACTACAACTAAGACAGAAACGCCCTGAGTCCACTTGTAGACTATATGCTTTCAGATACCCATGCAAGTTTTATGCTACGAATTTTAATAATTTTAAATTGCTCACATACAGAATGGAGTTTGGAAAGCTGCACTTATGCGCATGGAATGTGAATGACACAGTGCGCGACAGATAGCACTTTTTGCCCTCGAGGACTTAGAACCTCACCTTCAAAGCCCTCAGAGCTTTGATTTGTGAGTGCAAGCTTTCCTATCAGTCTTCGATGAACGTTCACGGATGGCTAACGGAAATCGTCCCACACTGCCTTGGGACTCATACCTGAGCCTAACCAGCAGATTCCATATCAGTAGTAAATAGAAAATGCATGATAAAAATAATGTAGTTTTTTTTTATTTCAACTTGGACCACGTTTTGTGCAATGTTTTTCATATAGTAAATAAATTATTAGTGACAATGTCGAAAATTCTTGAGACTTTACCTTATAAGCTGGCCAGGGATAGATACATGAGCTGACACATCTTTCTTAATCAATGCATTTTGGTTGATAGTTTTACGCAAAACGAAAACAATGATCAGGCATTAGTACTATTCACATTTTAGAAATAATTTAAAGTAATAAACATGGAAACTCACAGCTTTTGGTTGAAGTTTTGGATTGAGGACAACTTTGCCGATATTGTGTCTTTCTTGCAGCTTCTGCATGGCCTCTTTCACCTAAGATAAAGGGTGAAATTTTGACTTGTGGCGTCTTTCAATGACATAGAGCAAAAACGCACTCAGCCCTCTTAGTCGGAACTGCTATGGACTACGATTTTGTTGCGCAACCCATTCGAAAAACAAACCTTGACTGAAGTCAGCGATCGTATGATCAAATGCTGGGATGTCTAAGGACACTCGTATTTTCATTATTTGATGGAGGTCTTGAATATAGGCTTATGTGCTTCAACTGAGTGATCGACTTCAAAGTTCCAAATTGGGGTGACATAGTCCAGTTCCGTTGCCTTCTCTTGCCTTTGCATTTCGTTTGTAAAATACTGTTGTAATCAGTATTCTCTCTGCTTGCTATATTAACTGCCCTCCAAAGTAAACTTAAAGCAATTACTGCCTTAAAACGACTTATTTAAATACCGTACCTCCTCAAAACACCACACACTGTCGACGATTGGCTCAATCTTCTTTTCAGAAAAGAGCTTGGTTAGTTCCTGCCAGGCCTCAAAGATGGTGTTCAGTTGGGCATGTTGGCGGAAAATCAAGGATCGTAGGGAGAAGCCCCCCAAAACCTTGCTTTCCTCTTGAAGTTTCAGTGGGTTTATCCGGTCCATTTGGATCCACTGTAGAAAGGAAAGGCAACTTGTAAGTTCTCAGTTGGAAAAAAGTACACAATGCGATACAGAGAAACAATAGCAGTCTATGTTTTCAGCAAGAGGGTATGACCGTTTTTTTTTAATTCAGACTTTGAAAGACATCTGCACTCAAAGTGCATACAATTAATGCCATTTTTTCAAAGAATGCTCTCGGTTATTTTAAAAATTATTTAATATACAAATGACTGATAGGCTTCTTAATTGACAAATTATGCTTTTAACCAACACAAATTTTGGGAAAACGCAGTAACATATTAAGTCACTTGGGAGAAAACTCGGTTTTTCTTTGACAAAGATAAAGCGTCAACTCATTCAATTTAAAGCCGGTTTGCTTTTTCTGGTTGGATCTAAAGAATTATCTTGTCCAATACTAGAATCAAGTTTTGCGTAATGGGTTAAGGTCTCAAGTTGTTTGCGGGTATTTCTTGCTGATACTTCAAAGCGTAGGGTCTTCAAGTTATGATTTTTCAGACAACGATCATCATGACAGTCTGCCACCAGCCAGAACAACGAAAAAAATAATTGTTGTTATTAGTCGCCTTTCCCTAATTCGTTATTAATTTAGATTTTTGGAAAACCATTTTTCTTATTCTAAAGGGAGAAAATCTATTTTTAAAGTCCTTGTTTGTATTCGATATTCTAAAGGGAAGATAACGATATGAAAAAGCCTGCAAATGATGAACAATGATTGGAACATGAATGTTCAGCCAAACTTAACAGGTAGCCTCACATAACCATAAAATGTACTCAGCCTGGTTTCCATATTTGAGATTATTAATTGTATTATGGCTATCTCAACGCTCTTTGAAGGAAAAATATTAAATGCACATGGATTGCACTTGACTTACGTTTCAAAACCCTGTGGATATTGCCAATTATGTGAAGGCGAATTCAAACAGAAATAGTCAGTTTATACAACGCCATTTAAGTTATATGATGTTTTCAGATCCGCGAAAATTCCCATTTTACAATTAAAAAATAGCTTTGGAAACAGCTGTTTTAGCTCATTCATCATCAGGCCCTCGCAGTGGCAAATAAATTGTCAAAGTATCTACGGAGCTTATAGGGGTCGTGGGGTATTGGGTGATGTGCTTAGTCATCTCTTCCTTTCTTTATCTTTCGGATGGTGCCTTCAATGTGTCGAGGGCGTGGAATATGAAGTGAGGGGAAGCATGACAAGCTACCGGTGTTTAATTCAACATCAGTTTGTTGAAGCGTTGAAAAGTTTGCAAACGGGGAAAGGGCAGCAAATAAATGTACAATTTCACATCGTGAATTATTATTCAAAAGGATGTTACTCAGGATTTTCAAATGAAATGCTGTTTAAAGTGCGGTGTATAAATTTTGGGTACATTTACAATGAAACTCTGTCATCGTTCAATATGTCGTTTTAGGGTTAACATTATTTTTATTTAGTTGTTTTTCCGAATGCATGTGTAGTAAAATTCCATTGTGTTCGTTGAACTGAGAGTGTGCAGTTAGTTTATACTAAGGTTCCTCTTCGAATACTAGGGATGCATTTTTACTACAAACTTATCGTCCACATATCGAGCATAGGAAGAAAGGTCCCCTTCAATAGAGGGCAAGTTGGTTGCTCTCCAGTTTGCCCAGGAAGACATCAGCTGATAGAGGCAAATGGGGTGATCCCATCGCTATGCTACTGATTTGGCGGAAACGTTACTATTAAAGCCTAATTGCACGTTTACCGTCTTCTTCGACTTGAGAGTACGCAATGAGTTTATAATCTAGTACCTTTTGGAATAATAGCCATGTACTGCATGAGTATTTTACTCTTGTGACGGTTAAGCAGTAGTGGCTTGAGAAATTCATTTCATGCAGGAATATCATCTTGCACTCAAGTGCAGTGGTTTTGACTATTTAAACCACATTAAAAAAAAACCGAAAGCTTAGTAATACAGCTATCATTTCATTGTAGAATAGTACATTACTTTAAGACTGGAGGGTTTTAGAGAGTTCATGGTTTTTGGAGCATAGAGCCAACGTTAAGCCAGACGTGGACACGCTATGCAATCACCTTTTCAAAGTTGATGAATATTCTCAAAGCAGTGAGGCATAAGAAAATGTTTTTTTTATATTTCTGCGTCACTGATTTGGCTCTATTTTTAATCTGTGTGACAGTGTGCGTGTATGTGCAGTTAGGGTGTAGAGAACAAGACTTTGCACACTATTTTGAGCTACCCTGATGAAGATCCTCTGGTAGAAAGCATTCATAGTTAATTAAATCGCAACATTTGCCGGAATATAGTTCCATTGAGACATAAAACACGAAAGCAGCCAAAATTCTTACAGATTTGGCAAAGCTGAAGACGTTCTTTCTGTCGCCCGTTACGAAATTCGAACTGCCTGAAACGGAGAATAGAAGAATGTTAGGCTTCAGCTGAGTGGAGGCTGCTGCTTGCTTTGTTGTTGGATAACTCAAATCAACTGACCCACAATATACTGAATAGAAGTAGGAGATGGAGCAATCTTACGACAAAGTTAAGCACATGAAAATATGAAATAGATAGGACAAAGCAAAGGGAGGCCAAAATGTCAATTTATATCTTGTTAGCCGTCATCAGGCAGTCATACCCAATCTCAAAACATAGATACTGACCGTAGATAACGTATCGACCCATGGGCTGCAGGAGAGAAATGCCTTTGTTCGTGTCCTCGCCAGATCGACTGTCTAGCACCACAGTTACTCCATGTGGATGCTCTCTAAAATAACGCAAAGAAGGTTGTATGCATTTGGAGGTCATTTAGTACCTGTAATGTTTTGCAACGAGGGTCATTCAAATATAACGTTTCGGATGCGAGCTCACCTATTAAAAAGCTCACAGCCAAAGACCATAGCCACTCATAAATCAATCAATGAAACTTCGATATGCCAGGTCGTGATACACACTCACAAACTGCCGATAGGGGCAAATATGTGAGTTCTAGGAAGCAATTCAGAAGTAGAAAATGCGATCACTAGAAAAAGGAGAATAAGAAGTTTATTTTCGCGACGGGTGTGGCTATATTTTCAAGTTTTATGAGGCCGAAATCCTCGCAAGAGGTGACAACCGTGTGAGCTGCGATCTGCTCGAGTCATGGTTCTCAGGCCCACAGTAGCTCCACAAGCGCAACGAATTGCAGTTCCCGAATTCCGTACTGATACTTTGTCTGGGCAGGCGACTCAGTAACGTCGGAAGGGCCGGGCCCAACAACAAAAACTCCGAAGACAACGAGCATAATTGTCGCATAATTATCAAGCCCGCATCCAACATATCACAACAAAATCGCGGCAATAAATAACTAGAAAGCGGATGGCCAAGCTGTCACTGCACCAATTACGGTAGTTACAGGAACGGATAATTATAGTACCTATGCGGGTGACCGCTATGACCTATAAATACAGCGCAATCTGCACATATAACACCCCAATATGTGCATGTCTTCTAAGATTCTACGGTTACTTATGATAAAGGATTCTGGTCAGAGCTCGAAAATACAGGCGAAAAACATTCTGGTTCCAGCAGTTTCATCTTCTATTTCTACACTTAGAAGCGTTATGTGTTCGCAAGCCCTGTATACTCACTTGCGCTAGCGATACATAAGGCTTTTTTGCAAAGCTTACTGATCCGATACGTTGATTAGCTGAAGGTATGATTTATATATCCTCAACATAAGGGGTGGAAAACTGCAGCGTTTTAGCAAGAGGAGGCATTCTTTGCTCTCCAATCGAATAGGTTTATATTAATGTATTATCTTCAGCTTGGAATGTAACGGAGCGCCGTAACTGGCAACGCCGATGTGCGTACATGAACATCGTTAAACGAAAGTGGCTCTCAATTGACCAGAATGGTTGCACTTATATTACCCAGCTGAAGAATTTAGCCTTATTTCACCTAGAAACTGTGAACGCAAACTGGTCCGAAAGTCATTTTTGCTTCAATGAATTTGAATTTAGTTGCACTTTCCTTATGTCAAAAAGAGTCTGCAGGGAAAATTAGCAACAATACTTCAATTTGGCCATATCGGAAAAATAAGAAATATGTAGTACCACAGTTCGTCCCATGTCCGTTCGAAAAAGTGTAGAAGAGTGTGCGTCATTGCACTATTACTATATAGGTAACGTTTTGTAATTTTACCTCTGTGAACTGACATCTTCCTCTATACCAAAACATTCCAGATCAGTTTTAAATTGGGCAAATCGGATTTGTAGGGCCACCTTAATATCTATTCCACCCGCCCAACTGTCCTACATACGTTTGATTCAACATTCAAGTCTTGGTTGGCAGGTGTAAATAAATATTTAATTTTATTGGAAGTGATCAAAAATGTTGAATGAAAGAAACTTATATTTGTTTCGATGTATTAAATAGAATCAACTCCAGCAACATAAACTCCCATAGCTCAGGCAACTGATAATTATTGATGAAAATTCAACCTTATCTTGGCGGAATTTAATTAAAAAAGGGAAAGTCCACTTTAGATTGGCGCAATTCAACGAAGCGAAGATAAAATGGCGTTACTGAATTGTATGTAAAGGTAGGTCATTGTTATAAGTCCAAGGCAAATAGGACCTCTAAAGACATTTCTGCCGAAATTTGCATTAAAGTATAGATGACTGGCGTCCGCATGGAGACGGAGAATGTTGATTTTTCAGGCGACCAGTTATCATAAATGTCGATTGCACTAATCCACTAGGAATGAGTCATGCACACTTGTTTTCGGGCATTCGTTTGCATTCACCTGGCGGGGTGTGTGGGACTGGTGCACGGTCAGGAATGCAACAGGTCGACGCCGCACCCTAGCACGCGTCACCAGTCGCAGGGCTGACATCAAGTTGAACAGTCGGATGCCGCGCAGAACGCACCTTTATCGTAAATGTTAAGTACTGCGATAACACCCAGGCGCGTCTGCTGACGGCAGGATGCCCTTTTAGAGTTAGCTGCCGTGCGAGGGACTGCTAGCCAATCGTAGAGCATTATGTGTGTGTTTGCGTGTGTGTGTGTGTGTTTGTGTGCGTGTGTTGAGAGTCAACAACATTCGAATTCACCGCGCAAATGACCTTTGTTTCCGCCGCCACCAGTATCCTCTGATTAGACTTACATACCTTCTGCTTCTTAAAGGTTATTTCCGCCTATCCCCTGAAAACCAAAGTCAGCTGACGTAATGACTTTTTGGAAAAGATGTTGGACTGTAAAATGCACGAAAGATTAAAAGTTGACTGTTTTAACACAGTAAAAGACGAAAAGTTAGTCTGTAGTCAAAGCAGATGGTATCACAGCATTAGGCCCGAGGGGCAACCAAAGAGGGGAGTGGATACGTTGAACGGAGCCTATGTTTCAATTGAACCATTAGCTGGGTTTTGAGTTACAGTCAGACTGGTACAGACCCTCTTGTTAATTATGATTTAAGAAGAAATAGATGGTGAGGCAGTACAAATGCAACGCAGATGTTGCCCGAAATTCG
Organism: Ligula intestinalis; assembly: GCA_036362985.1. Classification (NCBI taxonomy): domain Eukaryota; kingdom Metazoa; phylum Platyhelminthes; class Cestoda; order Diphyllobothriidea; family Diphyllobothriidae; genus Ligula; species Ligula intestinalis. Next base: position 13,051,256 of record JAYGXS010000006.1, on the reverse strand, counting down.
TGTCTTGAAAGGTCGCACCCTGATAGAATGCGGTGTTTATTCCCGGAAATCGCAATGCTCGTGCAATGATTGTTTCTTGATGTGATTAATGGAGTGATCATCGTCAATAAGTTACCTATGACCTTTTCACTTCAGGCTTCTGTATGGGTCTGGACCGGCATATGTGTGTCACTAGTGACTGTATTCATATTCGACAATAGACTTATTCTTTTTAATCGTACAAGTATAACTAAATAAATCTTTGAAAAAGAATAAAATTCAACGGAAAATATAAACGCTGGAGCAAAAAGTGTTCTGCTCTCATTTCGTGGATTCTTGCTCGAAAGCATTCTCAGCGACAAATTTAAAAATAAGGAGCGTAGACAACCATCAGGTGCTGGGTCCTGCGAACAAAAGCCTCACTGTCACGGCAAGTGAAGCCTACAGATGGTTACCGGTTAGGATATAATTGTGGATAAAGTAACTATGTCAGAGAAATAGCAAGGTTAGTCCGAATGCAAATGGCCGAAAAGGCAGCAGCAGTGGAGTGGAATGACCCTAGATCCCCCATCGAACGCACCCTGAAGTTTGATTAAGCCGAATTTCTTGCGAGGGATGACAATCGCGTGTGCCGCAAGGTGCATGAATCCAGTCCGCATTCAATTTCTGGTCAAAATGAGCAGACGCCACCGTGTTTTTTTGCTGCGATTTCGCCTGATTTAAGCACGCAGGGTGGTTACAGCGAGTCCAATGGCCGAATAATCGTTACGAAACAATATAGAAGTGTGTTCTGTTTACGGCTATTGCCGACTCGTATACGGACTAAAAAGGCATCATCACATTACATACCAACCTCATCCAGAAATGTGGGTGCATGTAGACATGCGTTGGCATGGTAACTTGGTCCTAAACATACTATGTTTTTTGAACGCCCAGCAGCCTTCTCTGTGACAGTCTCTGATAGCTGTTTCGAGGGAGACTGCGAGACGTTATTCCCATCATCACTTCCTGTGATTTTAGACAATTACTTGCGGCTGACTGCCACAGCATGCGCCAATTTGCGTCACCGTGCTGTGTGTTGAGCGCCTGCTTCATGCATGCTTCTTTTTATAACCATGCCATTGAATAATAAGTGCTTTTTTCGGATTGTATTAAGATGTGTTGATAGTTTTTTTCCTTTCATGCATTTTCGTTTAAATGAATAAGGGAACACCCGAACATCAAAGTACACAAAATGCAAACTAAAAACCACTTTAAAAACCCCACTGTCCACCTGATTCTGTCAATGAATATGTCATTTTTGTCAATAAATAGATTTGAACAAGGCGAAGATCTTGAGTTGAGCAGGTGATTTCATAAGAGAGCCCAGGAGTCGTCTTTTCAGAAAATCGAAACGTTATCAAATCTCGCAGCCACAACAGTGCCACATTAACTCCTGACATTCATTTTTCTGGATACACCGGAAGTGCTTTCGTCGTGGTATTTGCGTGAAAACAGAGAGGGGTCCACGCAGAGGACTCCTCTTTTCAGTACATATAAGTGTTTCACTCATTCAAAATATGATTCTGCTGAACATATGATGACACGCTAGATGCCGTGTTCTGGAAGGATGTGGTTCTCCCATTGAAAGAACATCAGATTGCCATGGTGCCTAATTATTACGCCATTATAAAACTCTGAGCAAAGTGAGATCTTAGCTGCTCTTGAGGATTGCCAGACGCCCGCATAGTAGGGCTATAGTCGACAGACTGCCTAGCCTTGTAGACGCAGCACGCACATCGACTGACAGGCATCTTGACTTTTTGCCAGAGCAAAAGGGTCCGGTTTGAAAAAGAGAAAGAGTATACATCCATTTCACTATTAACGACTTCGCAAGTAAACCATTATAGCAAGCAATAGTGTGGAAGTGGTCCTTAGAACAACTTGAGCGGATCAAACTCATAAAGCAATTTTCGATAAAATGCCAATGATTTTTCAAAATGTCCTCGCAGTGTCAGTTTTAACCTCACAACTAATTCACACAACTTTTACATGTTTTTTTTCTAAACTTTCAAAGCGTTTATAGCCTCTAAGAAGAAGATAAAGGACACTTACTTTTTCACCTCGGCGACATAGTCCTGGCTGGTGTTAATCAACTGGTCATAAAGAGAAGTGAGTTTTTCGTGCTTGTTCGCTGATGCTACCCCAACAAGTTTCACGTTGCCAATGAGTTTCGCCAGTTGGCCAATAGCCGTGCCCTGAATAAGTTAAGGAAGAACATGGTCACCATCAAGTCACCGCAATACATGATAACCTTTCTTAAAGACTGGCTATGTCTCGGTGGAGACATTTTTCAGTAAAGGCAGGGTAGGATTGTGTCGTGGGGTCGTCTGCAGAAAGTGTGAAGCGTGCCCGCAGGTTGACGACCGCATGATATTCAGAGAGGGGACGGGCGGGGCATGCCAGGGAAGAAATTAGAACCCAAAATGTATGTCCAATGAAAAAGGTACGAGGGCAAGTCGGGTTGCGTACTCAAACCTTGGGAGAAGACACTGAAGGTAGCTTCAATATTATCGCTAACCCCCCGCCTGACCAACGGCAAACGAGTGCATGTAGGGAGGTGTGCCCAAACCTCGGGCGAGGTCACTGAGAGACATTTTTCAGTGGTATCACCAAAACAAACTAGAAAAAAGCTTAACAAAGTACAAAAGGCAGGGATATTAGGCAAATCACCCTACTTAACATTTGTAAGTAAGCGGTAGTTCCCGTGGGTAGTTCAAAAGGCCAATTTTGCTTAGTTTGCCAATTTTAGCTGTTATGGAATGTGTTTGCTTTGGAAAACTGTTCTGCATTCCAATGCCATCAGGGAATTCCTGCTAGATCGATGGATGGCGCGTAGCAAACCAGAAGTATACTGGTAATTTAACCTAGTTAAAAATTTAAGTAGGTAGCTATGATACATAAGGTCCAAAAAAGACCGCTAGAGACAACCTCACCAAAAATAGATCAGTAAAATACATTTACTAAGCTAGCCTATACACAAAACTAAAATATGTGAAAAAAAATCTTCAAGAAAGCCTGCATACATGCACTTTCCAACCATCAAACTTTAAGGAAAGCAATGGTTCAGAAAAACAGTGCTTGTGACTAAAACGAAAAAAAGAGAGGCATAGAATGAAATAGAGGATAGCCGTGCAAAGTCGTAAAATAGTGACATATGAGGTCAAGATCACAAGAGGGACATAATATGGTAAAGCTGACAAGCATGCGGTTAGGAGAGGAAAGAAATGAGTGAACGGAATTAGTAGAAATATTATTTGTATAACCGTAGTAACTGTGGCAGTGACGATAATTACAGTAGTAACAGTTCAGAAGTAGAAGATGCGATCGCTGTGACACGAATTTTATTTACCCATGACGTTTCGGCTCCTGTCGAGAATGCTTAATCATAGGTTACCGTAAAATGGTGTGAGACATGCACAGATTGGGGTGATATATGCACAGATTGCTCGGCATTCATAGTTTGCATCGGCAACCCGCATGTGCAATATATTTATTAGCTCCTACAAAAACACCGCTGGGGGTGTAATTGGTGCATTGAAGGCTTGGCAGTCCGCTATAGAGTCATTAGTTGCCGCGATTTCGTTGCCCGTGTTGGATGCGGGCTTGATAATTGCGCGACAGTTATATTCGCTGTCATCGCAGTTGTCGCTGGGCCCGGCCCTTCCCATGTGACTGATTCCCCTTCGCAGAGAAAGTCTCAGTACGCAGTATGGAAACAGCAGTTCGTTGCGCTTGTTGATTTACTGAGGGGCCTGAGGACCATGACTCGAGCAGCTCCTGCTTCACATGGCTGTCACCTCTTGCGACGATTTTGGCCACACTAAACTTGAAAATATGACCGGGTATCGTCGCGAATTCGTTGTCCATGGTGGATGCGGGCTTGGTAATTGCGCGAAAACTATATTCTCTGTCATCTTATTCCAGCGCTTGTATCCTCTCCTTCTGAACTGTTTCCAGGAACTCGCATATTCGCTATATCGGCAGTACTAACAGTGTTCATTAATTTATTTTTAGTGCTCACAGTGGCAACGTTATTAAGTGCAGTAGGTCTAGAGGAAGAGGCTATATAACAAGATTCCGATACCGAACATAGTCGCCGGGAGCTCTCAATGCTCTCCTATGCGTCCTCTATACTGACATGCACTTGTGGCTTTCATTGTGACCCTACTGGACAACTTCGCACCCACCGCATCGTAAACAACACTAACGTGGTTACTTCCTGTGTTTAAGACCCACAACGTCGACGACGAAAGCACGTTTAGTGCCCTGGTTAGGCGTTTCCGTGCCCGCATGTGACAGTGCCTTCAGTACAATTTCGTCACCACAGCTCGCAACACTTCATCCTTGGTGGCTGTACCACATCTCGGACAACAGACATCTATGCAACAACGAACAGACTGGACCGACTAACCACTTCTGCGAACTCGGTGGTTCAAGCTTTAGGTGCCATGGATGTAGTTTTTAACACTGTAGTTGCGAGACCCAGTTTCACATATTCTGCTCTTTCGACACTTCCCCACCAGACACAACGCAAGTCATTTTTTAGCTTTTTAATTTTTTTATTTTTTGATCGTGGTCTACATCAGTATATTTAAATTCTGCAGACATAGAGAAACTGGAAGTGTATATTTAGGTTGAAACCCGTCAACCACTGCCTAGTTTACACTTACTGCCAACGGACAGACAGACAGTAGAAGTGGTAGTAGTAGTAGTACTAGTACTAGTAGTAGTAGTAGTACTAGTAGTAGTAGTAGTAGTAGTAGTAGTAGTAGTAGTAGTAGTAGTAATAAGCTAAATGGTAAAAGACTCAAAAGATGTTAGCTGTAAAGTAGAAATTGAGGAAAAGTACAAGCAATCCAGTGTGTAAATCGCAGTGCACAAAGGACGAGCTCGAGTAAAATGAGAATAATGTACAACGCTCCTGCCAGCCGAATGGACTAACACAATATCGTTGGGTCTGTTAGGGCCCAGTTTAACTGCGAGTGCACGCCGCCCTAACGTGTCATTCCCACGAAAAACGACCGGTCCGCCCACACAAAGTGCACGTGATGACGCGCGTAGCTGCGCCCAAGCTCAGCTCTCTAACACACCAACTGCATTTGTCTCAAAGCCAATCAAGTCGCCCCTTAATTGAGCCCACAATCCGACTGGACATGGCTTGTACACGCGTTCGCTTACCTTAAGTATGCTGTACTAGGCTTGCTCTAAGACTTCTAATTTTGCGCACTTCTTGTCGTGTTCTTCCTTGGAAGCTAACAAAATGCCTAATTAGACGACGATATCTCAGCTTTGGCTACATTTACAACATGGTCGAACACGGGCCACCCGATGTGGCAGGATGTGGGCCAGCAGGTATGATATTGAGGCACCGAATGTGCTTGCGTCGGGGTATGTTAATGGTATTATTAGACAAAGTTGTCGTTTATCCGTAGTAATTGTAGCAGTGACGATAATTGTAGTTGATGAATGAATGAAAACGTTCGCGTTCCAGGTACTTCTATGGATAAGGAAGACTTTTGGAGCACTGGATAAACTTGTTTAGTGTCTTGAGCTCTCGAACCTTTGGAGGTGGACTCTTTTAAGGGTTCGACAGCCCAGGACCATAAAAAATTGATCCGGTGCTCAACAAGACTTCTTCTTTACTCATGATAATTACAGTAGTAACAGTGTTTTTTCTAGCGCTGACAATGGCGGAGGTAGTACCAGCAATAAGCGTTATAATAAAAGAAGCAAGAGAGAGTAGCTTTAGAGTAATAATAGGAGAAAGACAAGGAGAAGTAGACGCAGCTTAGTGTATAAATCGCAGTCCACAAGTGACAACCTCCAGTAAACTGAGAATAACGTACAACACCACCACCGGCCGAGTGTACCAAGACAATATCGTTGGGTCGAACGCAGGCCACCCGATGCAGAAGGAAGTAAGCCGGCAGGTAGGACATTGAGGCCACGGCTGCCTGTTCGTCACTCAGACAGGCGGGCTTAGGCAGCACTACGGCGAGAGGAGCGGGGGTCGCGGCGGCAGTGGCAGCTGCAGCGTTGGCGGTCTTCGCCTCAGCGGCCTCGCCATTGGTTGCCTCGGTTGCCTCTGCTACCGTCTCGGACATTGGGGTGACGACCAGACGCTCGGTCCAGGTACCACCATCACACAGCACGACCACTGCATCTCCCACCTACGAAATGCACCAAAATACCGTCCATGTGTATGCCAGCAAACCTCTCAGCTGTAGAAATGGGATTACAGCAGATATCGATGGTTTAGACAAGGTATAATTTTTAAGAGGAAAACCTGCACGGTCAGAGCAGTATTGGAGCCCCCTTAGCGATAGCAACCATTGTCTTTGGAAAGCACTGGCATCTTACAGGTATCGATAGCGGATACTTAAAAGTGTTATATGATGCTTTTTTAGAGTAAAGTTAAGGTTGACCTATGGACAATTCAAATAAAAGTTTCTTTGTAGCACTACTCCCTGTTGGGCTTCTTGCTTCACTGTGGCAAAGGAACGAAAAATATTTAACGTTAGACACAACAAATATATAGATCTTAGACCAATAAAGTTTAAGCAGTCAGAGGAATAATTTGCAGATGAGTCAGTTCAGTTCATTTTACCTAATTGTGAAAAATTCGCCGCTTCGGTAGGATTCGAATCCACACAGCAGGGAAGGCTTTTGTACAACCGACGCTTTACCATTGAGCTACAATGGCACGCCGAAAACCTTGAAGGTAATCACACTTGGGTCGATTTACCCGACCAGACTTCTGCATGTATGACTCCAATTATGTCAACCGAATTATTCAAATCTGCGAAAATCCTCCTATCAAAACACAGTTCAGCGCTGCGACAGTCGACACTTGACCTAGTAATTAGGCTGCTCATGCGGAATCCACCCTTAATGCTATTGCAAGCTAACTGGTCAGACAGGATCTTCTAAGCCATAATCTACAATCCGTTAGAATGACTACTAGGCTCACTTCATTTTTAGGAGAGTTTAGCCTACTCGAATAATTCAGTTGACCCAATTGTGAAAAATTCGCGGCCTCAGTGGGATTGAAACCCACAGAGCAAGGAAGGCTTCTTTGCAGCTAACGCTTTACAGCTATCAAAGTACGCAAAAGCTTTCAATGTAATCACACTTGGATCGAATACCAATTAGACCGCGAATTTTTCACAATTTTGTCAACTAAATTATTCAAATCTGCCAACCTTGCTAATCATTTCAAATATCTGTCTGGTGCATTACGGTTGAATATGGACTTAGATAATTGAATGAAACTTTGAGACAAGAACAGACAATGCGCCTAATTTTAGACGAATATGTCTAGTAATAGTTAGATTTAATGTAGCTGTTGCTTAGGAAATCGATCTTGAAGTAAATATCCGATATAAGTAGCACGCTGAAGCATTCACTGATGGACTGAACGCCTTGCTTTTGCGGCATGAAACAATGTACACACATCAAATCTGCAATATTCTGGGCCTACAAGCTTGAACCCGTGGCGATAATAGAGTAGACACGCTGCCATATTTGTAAAGCTAATTAAGAAGGGCTAATTTATACGAGGTTTGTTAGATTCTAGTCAGTGCTTAACCAGATATGGACATGTCTTCACCCAAATTTAGCTATTTTGCAGTGGGTAAATTGCCATAGTTTTGGGCCTAAGAATAAGACTTCTGCTTAGCTGTGCAACTTGACCAGTCAGGGTATATGATTAGTATACCCGAATAGATGTTTTTCTTATAATGATGGTATCTCCGTATATAGGGTGAGCAGACTAAAAGTTACCAGCCTACAGTTTATGGTTTTATGCACAGCTGAGGCCTTTTATCATAGTTTTTTGCATGGCTCACCATTTAAAATTTTCCTTCTCTGATAAAATTTCATTTATTGTTCATAAGAACCCTTGCTAGAGAGCCTAGTTTTAGGTCGATACTCAACTGTCGCAAAGCCAAACTGTGTTTTGCCCTCCAATAGCGCACATTGCTAAGTTTAGTAAGGGGTTTTGTTTGAACCGAGCAATTGGAAAAATCGTTGCTTGAATGAACAAGAGACGCATCTACATTTCTTGTTTACAAACTCTAATACTGTAGGTATAACATGAGTGGGATATTATTCAGGAAGAATTCGCTAAAAGATGGTCTAAGTCATCCGGTTGCTTTGTATTGCATTGTGTTTTTTGTATAGTTGAATAGTTAAACTGATCCAACCGAAAGTACCTCGGCGGTCTCGGTGTGATTCGAACCAACAAAAGCAAGAAAAAGTTATGAATACAGCCGACACTCTGACTTTAACTCCATTGCGGAACAGAGGCCAAAAATAGCTAGAAAGGTCTTCATTAGTTACAAAAAGTGCCCCACATGTGAGTAAAAAGAAAGAAGTATAATTATGAGTTGATGTTGTGCATCAGCCTAAAGATGCGCACCCTTCCTCCGATAGCAGCCAATTCTACCATTTTATGAGACCGGCGTATTTTTTACTAATGAAGTAAATAGATAATTCAACCGCAGAACTAAAAGTAGGTAGGTCGTTTGTCGGGATCGAATATCCATTACCCATGTGAAAGTTGTTTCACTTCCAGAAACGTGAGGAGGTAAACTTACAGCTAACATTATCTGTTGCCTTCAACGCGATATGGTGTAAATATTTTATTTTGGAAATGACTTGCAGATCCAGAGGATCATACCCGTGACAAACTGTCCGTATCCGCTGCCCGATAAAAGCATACAACTAAATATATACATGATCAAACCAAAACAACTGACTGTTTAAATAAACACTACTCTGTGCAGTTTGAATTAAAACACACTGGACTAGCAATGTCCGCCGAAGCAGTGAGGGTTTTTGTTAACAAGTCAACAGATGCGTTTCCATTCACCGACGAAGTTAGCACGAAAATAAGGGGTCAAGGAAGTAACAGCTACGGGGGAGAAAATACTCACTTTGTACTTGGTAACACCCTCGCCGACCTCCGAGATCTTGCCACAACACTCACTGCCCATCACGAATGGCGGCTTTCCGGTAACCTCCAGCAAACCCTGTCTTGTCATCACGTCCAGGAAACCGACACCACTAAAAAGGAAAATTGATAAGTCACTTCCTCTACTTCTGCAGTGCGAATTTAGGACAAGTTATTTGTTTATTTTTTGGGAAGAAAACCGGCATTTATTGGAAATCGATACATTAAATTTGCTGTGTTATAGATTTTATGTCTTCTGCAAAGTCTTATTACCCTTTCACAAAATGCGAACCACTCCCTCTGGGTCCTTATGGAGATCACCTACCAGGTTGGGAGGGCCGGGGGTTGCACAGTTCTTTCAAGTCTCAATTTCCGGAACTGAATTTTGCACACAATTGCTGTTATGTTTATGGTTCATTTATGATATTGTCGGCAAAAGATTTTTGTAAGGTACACAGTGTCATATGGTGTAATTTCATAATGTTAATTCAGCAGATGTAAGATACCAAAAATCGTGCTTTTGCATACCTACTTACGGGTATTTAAATGCGTACAGGAGATCAAGAGAAATATTTTAAAAAATTAAGATAGCATATTCCTTTTACGAGGAATTTTCCTATAGTGAGGCGTTGCTCTAGGGACGGTCGAAATCTTTCAGATGAGCGGACTGTTGAATATAAAACTGTTGTTGATTTACAGGCCAAAACTAGCTTCATTTTGATAAAACGTCATTTATAAACTGCGGGAGAAGTAATGCTAATATGCATCTGCAAAACTACGGGTAACAGAAGCTATTAGACATAAGATACCATGTGTCTGTTTTATGTTATGGGTCATACGCTTTCAGTTATTGATTATGTTACTTGTACAAGCAGAGCCGGCCTTGTTTTGATTTGCTAAAATGCTGATGAATACATTCGGTTAGATTTGCCATTGTTACCAACGCCTGAAACGGTAAGCTACACCTGCTTAATATACCCAAATAATAATGATTTTCATTAGACTTTACGATGGGCACCATTATCGATTCTATCAAGAAGATGCACTCATCATTCAAACCTGCACACTTTTCAACTTCATACTTTTTTTTAAGTTTAATAACTTCTTCATCCAGGTGAAGATCAAACACTTTTGGTAGAAGCTGGACAAACTATCGAACACTACTGCATTCCGTCAGCGGTCATCCCAGATCAAATTGGCCGTTGTTTAAAACCACTCACGAAATGTATTTAAATAACTAATTTTGTAAGTCCCATTAACGGTAGGAATGACCATTACTGTCACCTTTATTATATCATTTCCCTACGAACTCCGATTCCACGGTTCTCTTGGCCATATGCTGCGGCACGCATCAAAGTTATTTACAAGAATTGGTGCGGTTATTTCGGGAGTGATCCCAGCCGACAAAGCCTTCTTAGTCTCCCGTGACTTAAGCTTAACATTGAGATTAACTTTCTCGCAGCTCGTGAAAAAGGGGTAAAATGTTAGAAGCCAAGTTATTTGCCTTCTCTTTCTCTTCAGTCCAGTCTCCGAGCGGGAGAGAGAGTTTCTGTTCGCTTGCCTCGACGATGTAAGGTGAATAGGTCACTCTCGGGGTGATTTCAAAACTTGACCGATAACGCTACCCCCTGGGGCGTGCCCTCTATAATTTTTGTTTCCTTCAGGATTACATGAGGAAACAGGGGGAAAAAGATTCACAGCCTTACTGCTTTGGTTTGTTACTTCTTGGAAGAAATAAATTAGAAATCCGAAGAGTATTTGGCGAGCATACGTATACGTATGCTCGCCAAATACTCTTCGGATTTCTGTGATGGGAATTTTCGCAACCTTAAAAGAAATAAATTAAAATGATTGAATAATGTAAACTGCGTGGTGAGACTTCAGGAAAATTAACGAGATATTTTAAACATAAGTGCACCGTCAAAAAACTTCATAGTTTAGCAGAAAACAATCTTTAAAACTGGAATTGTTTCTAGTTTCCAAAATTAAATACTTTTCATTAAATTGACTTCACTTGCATTTGAGCAAACTCGAACTATATTTTTCGGTTCTGGCGAGGATGTGTCGTAAACTATTCTTTCTTATTTTGGGATTTTCTCACTGCATAGTGCATACTAATAAAATTTTTGGTACTGTCCTACTTAATAGCTTAGAAAATTTCTGTAATCTTAGGATTCTCCGGATTAAGCCAAAATTAATGCACATTACGCTTACTAAACTTAACTAAAAGGGCAGTTTTCTTAACTAAAAGGCTTTCTCAGGATTAAGTGCACTCGGTGGATAAAAATAACGTGATCAGATATATGCTTAACTACCAAGTCAAATTTCATCATGATTTTTGCGTGCAGCACCCGCTTTACTATATTTTCGCCTCATTGTTCGACACAACACGTAATACTAGGCACTGCACTGACTTCGGATCGGTATATATTCGACAAAATGTGAAATAAAAAACAAAATAATACATCTAAGCGTTGACTATATTCTGACTACCCTTTCATGTTTTTAAAAGTACTCATTTGTTTTAGAAGAAAAGCTATGCAAAATGTGCAACTCATGTTTGTTTAACTGAAAATGTGTATT
>JAYGXS010000006.1:13006346-13039299 GCA_036362985.1 Ligula intestinalis | reverse complement strand
CTACCTGATGATGGCACACAAGCCCTGCCCCATGTCTTTGTCGGTAAAATCCTTCTGCCGATAACCTATATTTATTAAATGTAAGAAGATGGGAATAAGCCCTACGAGCTACGATCGATAATATCTGTCGACCGATCTAACCTGATCACACAATGTATTCAGTAATTTATCGGTATAGAAGCTGACCCTTTTGTATTTTCTCTCCCAAAATATAGAATAGTTCTGCATGTTGGTCCGTGAGCTTTCCTCGTTGTGTTATTTTGATTGTCAGCATTGCTCGAGTGACCTTTTCGTATGAGAGATTCGTTAAGATGAACACCAAATGATGTAGTGTAGCGTTTAAGTAGAGGTTGTGCTCAGAGCACTACAATCTTCAGTTCAAATCCTAAGTTGTAAGTAAAAAGCAGAAGGCACCTCTGGGAAGGATTTATTGTATACAGAACTCCCAGTTGCCCTCTCAGATGGCATTGACCATTGGTGAAGCCAGCGCTAGTGCTGACTTCGTCCAGGTAGGTCTGAGAGAGCTGTGACAGTGGTGACAATTGCTTGCGTAGGATTGCGGAGCAGGTCCAAATATTTTCCAATTGGAGCGTGCGACATTACCCGAAGGGTGTCCTGTCTAGTGCTGAAAGCTGTGTCAGCCGAGGAAAGGGTCGGGTTCAAATGGCGCTTGGGCAGCCACGACCACTTTGACGCACGCGTGTGCCTGAGGGGAAGTTTCTCAAGGTCAACGCGTCTTAAAGCGCTGACTGAAATAGCGGATGACCTTGAGGCAGTTGGCCTTGAACACGGAAACTTGACACAACAATGCTGACCATCGACTACGGCAGTACTTATAACTAGTCAAAACGCACGCCATGTTACTGGACTCAAGTACATATGTGGGTTGTGTCTCGATCCGCTTATCGCCCTGACAACTGTTGACTTTACGTAAGAGTGGCACTCATCCTTTGATCCCGGTCACAACACCTTGCCCGTGGCTGTACGCCGATACAAATATCAACGAACATACTAGAATTATTACTGCCGACAGCCAGCCACCGGCCTAGGTGACCATTGGTTTCAATTGTGGTTAAGTTGACCTTTATGTAAACGTTCCGCCATTGTGACAGAGAGACCATGATTAATTTGGGGAATGAGCTCACAATTAAACTATTCGATTACTCTTAACTTCACAAACAAAGTTTAGTGAGAACGAGCAACGTGATCAGTAAATTGCGAACCATTTGCACTGGCCTGTAGGACAATGCATATACATGACATTCGGTTTGAGGAATAAAAATTTTAATTCTGTGTTATTTTTTAATTTGATAACGGTGTTCTTAATCTTATATGCCGAATCTGGAATAAGAGCGTATTGCAAAGGACGAAATAAAACTACACATGCCGACATTCACTTTACTATTTATATATTTTCGTTGTTCACTATTTGCGGATTTACGACCGCTTTTATGTGAACCTATCGTGAGTCAAGTGGTAATATTCATCAAGTTATTTGCGCTGCGTTTCAGCAGGAGCCGTGAGGCCGTTTCACGGATAATCTTAACAAGTTTACGACAGTAAACACGTGACTAAGCAGTCACGTTGTTCCACTACTGAATGCGAGTGTAATTCACCCAAAATTTGAAGGTTTCCTTACATTAAATTCCAGCAGGTACCCATTCCCATATCGTGACTTTAACCCTAAGCCCAACCCCAAACCTAACCGTAGCCCCAACAATAACCTTTCCTCTCCTAACCCCAAAACAATCACTCCTAATTCTGACCCCATACCGCCTCCTAAGCATAACGGTAGCACTCATCCAAAGCCAAACCCTGACCTTTAATTTTCTTAATTTGGCACAAAGTTGCCTTTAAAACAGGGTGTAGTGATAACCTTGCCGTACCCTTTTTAAATTCGATTTCACATTAATAAATCACGCTTCTAATAGCCCACACCGATTCTTGACCCTTTTTGCACTCACCTGCCGAATTTCGATAAATTCCACTCATCCTAGCATTTGAATACTTTGCTTGCGTAACGCGGAGGAGCAATAGAAATATCTAATCCAACGATAGGGACTAACATGCACCCTTCCATTTGGGTACAAAGTAAATTACATGCCAAAATATTAGGGGTCCAGATATATTATAACGGTCATCATCTCCCAAAGGTAAGGAAGAAGAAGAGAGGGCGGGTTCATGGACCAAATTATATTTGAACTGACGTTTCGAAAATCTTCTCGCTTCCATCACCAAAGTGTTGTGGTAAGTGTGTCTGGTGATCTTGAGTTAGCCATTCTTGCCGTCTGTCTCCAACTTTATCGGTGTTGCCTACAAGGCGCTTTGCACAAGACTCGGATCAAGTCGGCCAGAGCTAGTAGGGCAAACGAGTACGCAGGACCGAGAGCCAACGCCCACGGAAAATATGGGTGGATGTCGGAGGTCACGCGACCAACATCAATCACCGTTACAACCGCGAGGCGGAGAACAACCCAAGCGAACAGCAACGAGTGATCAGTCCGTCGGGTGACATGGGGGAGGCCAGCAAGCATATTGACTCGCCTAAAACTACGCTACCGCAGGGGGGACGAAGGTCACGCAAGCCCACCAGCAGCCAACCTCCGGGAGACCAAATGTGATCGGCAACGATCGGGCAGGTCATAGTTCACACATCCAACACCGATATAATTTGAAGCTGGCTAAATCAAAACTCCCAGACGCAGCTTTCACAACTCTCTGACCATGAAAGCGACAAGGTTTTAGAAACGTCAGTTTAAATATGATTTGGTCCATGAACTCGCCCCATCCTTTTCTTCAGTACCTTTGGGAGATGAAAACCGCAAAAATTAAATTAATTAGTTTTGCTCCTGTCTCGTTATTTGCATTCATACTGTCTCTCTGGCCATTTTCTGGGCTTTATCTATAACCTTATGCCCATCAGCAGCCCCAGAGACATTGTGTTTGACCAATAGAAGCAAGGAAGTATGCATAGTAGGAAACATATCATCGGGGTCCCGAACGTTTAGTGAGTACTCTTAACACGTAACCAGTGATAAAAAAACATGCAGGTTTTTTCTGAGAAATTGCATGAAGTCAGTAATGAGGGTTTCGGGAATCTTCCTAGTCGGGCGCGTGGAAAACATATTTAACATTTTGGACTTATGGCAGTGGCCCCTTGCTGTCTGCCCTACTGTCTTTAGGATTATGAGAAGACTAGTGTTGGAGCAGGCAAAACATTGATGTTCGGTTTTGTTACACCTTTGCGTACTTACGATTGACAAAGGAACTATCTTGATGCACAGGAGCAAAAAGTAACTTTTCGAAATGGCCAGCCGTTGTTGCGAGTTCTTTACATGCGCCCTAGTGTATTCGTTCTCAAATACACACGCGCATTGAACCGAAGATGCGCAACGAAAACCGGAAAACAAGCTATGAATTGAGGGCGCATAATTTCTAATGCATCTTCCTTCTGATCATTACATATTTATTCGCTGACATACTCTGATTGGTAGACGTACTTGAAAGGAAGCTTAGGATGACTCAGGACATGTTTCGTAAGAATGGGTATCTTAGCGGATGTATTAAAAAATATACTATAAAGAATTCAGCCCAACCGACCACAATGATGGCGGAAAAAAAACTTCGTTCCTCAAAGTCCCCTTCTAAGCGGACGCGATGCGTGAACTCCTGGGAAGACACTTTGACTAAGCTTTTTCATGAACCTTCACAGCAAGAGTTCGGGCATTATTTTAGACCACTTGAATTTTGCACGGACAAGGTAAAGATAGTTTGACAGCGCAGACTAACTTAATGTGCATTTACTTCTCCTCTTGCTCCTATGGAGCAGGTTATATTGTTGGCATGTGTCGGCATCAACTAAAAAAATTACGGGCACGGCTCCCAGTGCCCCTGAGGAAAGGCGACGTTAAGAGCACACAAACCATCGTTCTCGCACACATCGTTGACTCGCGCGAATTCCAACAAAGCCATCTGTCCTAGTTGCACTCTACCACAGAACAATGCTGAAAAAAGAATCACGTCTGTTAGTAGTATTATAAGTGACTGATATCAGGTTGAGCAATCCTGTAGTGACCTTTCATGCCACGCCTGCATGAGATCACCTCATTGCAATTCTCGGCGCGCCTCTGGGGCCAGCCACGTGCTTGCCTCGCACGGCCACTAGGCACGCGTGCGCCGCAGGCCTTTCCCAGTTTGGTTAATCACTTTCAAGACTGACTTAGACAAAGACAGCTTTCGGTAGCTCCACTCGTATGACTGCCGCAAGACATTACTTCAGACGCAGTCCGCTAGCCTGCGAGCGTGCGGTCGTCTGACAGTCAAATTTCCTTCTGCCTATTTTCTGATCCTTCTTTACAGAAGAAATTCTGCATACAGTAGTCGCCGGTTATTAAGCCCACCTCGGGTCCAGACCAAATTGGGCTTAATAAGCTGCGGGCTTATTAAAGGTGGGCTTAATAACCAGCGACTACTGTACCACTCTGGCCTTCCCATGACTTCTCTCTTCCTAACGAACCCGGTCTGAAGATCGTAGTGACAAGTCTTAACCTTGTTAACTATAATTACTCGATAAGCTTGTCCAGTGTGCAAAGAAAAATCGGGTGCAACCTCACTTTTAATGTGGATAAAGGTCGGTTAGCTGTAAAGCTTCGTCTGTATACACACCCTTCTCTCCCTGAATGGGTTATTCTGAAGCTTCGCCGCTTGGTTGCCGCTTCTTGTCTTCACCGCCTATTCTTACATCCTAATTGCATGAGAATACAACAGTTCATCGATTTCCTTTCACATTCAAACACAAACGGGCGCACCTAGATCTACTAGCTTTCATAAACAAACAAACTTAGCGATTTTTAACTGTAAAACTTCAGCTTGTTTATCGGCTGCTTGTTTGTGACCTTTGTCCCAAATATGTAGCGCGTTCGTTTTTGTGGTGGCGAAACTGCATGCGAACTAGAGATCGCTCTGCGCTGTAAAGCAGAGACCATATAGCTTCCAGGAGACTGTGTAAAGGATATTGACCGGATTGGATGCTTTATAAAAAACATTAATAAACTAAAACATTTTATGCTATTTGAACGGTCATTTAACAGTTTTATCCCTTAATTGTACATTAACTGAAACCAAAAACTTCCATTTTTCCTAGTGCACGTTTTAAAGAAAAACGCTATTGCTATGAAATGAACATAAGTATGATATTTTTATGCATGCCTTATACAAAATTCCTTCGCATTTATAACGTGGGGAAAGTCATGCCGCATATCTAGCCGTTTTAGCGAGTGTAATCTTTGCATGTGAAACATGTGAAATATTTTTGCATGATGATGTATGATATCCAGTCTCACAAACCCACTAACGCAATCCTTTTAAGCGAAACCGCGTTTGCGAATTCTGATTTTTTTCTGGAGATTTTTCACCTGCATTGCATGAATTTATGACCACTGTCGTGCACATATGAAAATTTTCCGAAGTAAAAACTGTCTGAGACAAATTATTTAGGTGGGACCGTAAAATGTACGACTTTTCGCAGTTAAGTTCAAGACATGCCAGTACGTCTAGCTGAATAACCAAACAAACATACCTATCAGCACTGTCTTGCCCGCCTTTGTCAATTGATGTCCTTCCTGTACTTTCGTTTATTCTTTTAAATATCCTTTTCTCCATTCACTGTCATAGTTTCCTTTTGACAATTTATGTCCGCTCTTGCTCCCAGATGGCTGTATGGCAGTTTTTTTCAAAAACGACCTTCTATAAAACAGTTGGCGATAGTAAGATAACGATTAGTCATTTATCCTTGGCTAGACAGTTTGCATTGTGTCTGATAAGTGGGTATTCAGAAAAGTAGTTAATATTAAATTGCTTAAAAAATGACGCTAACATGCAGCTACTCAAAGTGGTTTCTTTTTAAATAAAACCCTTCATATCAAAGGAAGCCAATGGAATTCCTTCCTATGTAGTCAGAAACGATAACAAACTGAGAAAAATGTAAATATAAATCACAAAACCAAGATGCGTTTTGGATCGATATTTACGTAAGCAGAAGTTGAAAATAGTCAATGCTTGTCCTTTTCAAGTAAATGAGATTTGCTCGCTGATGAAAAATGATAGGGGTCGTCACTCCCCACCCTCCTCCACAGGCAGGAAATGCTAATATAACCCATTCGTAATAGAGGTGCTTAATCCCAGGAAAAAATGATTATGATAAAGGAGACGATAGCGTTAACTTTCGGGCCAGGACTAAGTTTACGGACAGGGCTAGGGTAACTAGTCGGATTACAGTTCAACTCTAAGTAAAGGTGAATTTTCGGAAAAGAATACGGGTATATTGCCTTATCTTCCGAAACTAAATAATTGAAGTTCCATTTCTGAAACGATGAATACTCCGGATGGCAACCGATAGAAAAATAAGCCCGTGGTTTGACGCTAAGTTGTTTTATTCTAATGTTATAGGGCCGAAAACTTGGAGCTAAAATCTCTGGTAGGCCCAATTTGAGGTTGTGGTATGACCGGCTTACAGAGACATATAAACGGAAAATTTTCTTTCTGATGTATTTTCTTTTCTACGTGTTTTTGTCTTAATATTAATAGCCAATTAATGTGTGATTTAGGTGAGCTTTTAAGATTCTCAGTACTGCCTGTTGTACTCACTGCAGATTACGTACCGGGAGAGTACGTCAGGCTCTTAGTACCAATCAGAGAATGATCTGCAATCTTTAGTCGTTTTGGTCCTCGTGTATCCCTCGTCAGCCGGTCATGTACCGGACCAGCACATGCACATTAACACAACACATAAATAATAAAGCCTATTCAAAGTTAGATTACTGGGGAAAGCCCAGCACACCATTGTCCACATAATGTTTGTAAGGACGTTGAATCTCCTAGCCATACTAAATTTCCTTCTGGCACTGGAAAATGAACAGAATGCTAGTGACCACAACACACCCCATAGGAATCTTGTTCACTGGCACAAGCACTGACTGTCCAGGTTAGCTAGATGGCATCCGCGTTTTGTTTGAGACTGTTTACGTCCATCGGGCAGTTTTTGTAACTGAGCCATGCGACGCACTGTCTCATTTTGTTCGCCCGGTTGCCTGGATTGCATCACAATGCAAATGAGTCAGCTAGGATAGAGCTGCAGCCTTAGGTGCATGTTTGGGGGATTAGGAGGTACTATGAATATGATAGGTGATATTTGAATAGGGGACCGAACAAGGTCCAACCGAACGTAAGAATTGCAATTGATGAGGACTCAATGACCAACGTGCCAGAAGAAGAGGCAGGATTAGCAGAACTCTCTACCATGGGGACAAGAAGCTACACTTATTACTGTTTATGACCCCGAACGACCCCAACTGCACTGACAGTTAATTAGTGTATACCACTATAATTATCCCCCTCCCGTCCTGTTAGTTGCTATTTCCTACGCCTGGACGACCTGATGACCTCTGATAGTTGATTGGCCCATGTGTACTCTACTTACCCTCCTCTTGGTTGTTGGTTTTTATCTCTGAATACGGACTCCTGTGGGAGTTAGGACGTTCATCACATTAAGCGAATTGGCAGGTTTTCGTCTTTATCCATTCAAATGCCTGGAACGCGCAAGTTTTCAGCCATTGGTGATAGGGGATATGCACAATAGTACAGTATGGTGAGTGCTGCATGACATATTCCTCAATTCGAAAAAGACCGCAAAGACAGGAAGGGTTTCCTTTGGTTTTAATAAAGTTTCTTAATTCCCGAATGAGGTTGAAAGCTACCGACTGCGAGAACTGAATTCAATTTTTACAAACTGCATCCTGGTTAAGGAAAAGTACGTTCTTGCCTACAGTTCGAGGACGTGGTTGCATTGCTCTCATAGATTTTTGCAATGGACATGAATCATGTTGTAGATATCAGTGGAAGCATTGATAAATTGACGGATAGGTGAAAACAGCCAGTCGTAAAAAACCCAAAATTAGAATTTTTTAAACCGAAGGAAACCCTTCCTTTTAGATTAACATGTAAAGAAGGCGTAAATTGCTATCAAATAAGTACAAGAGGATTTTGCGTGCATGCTTTCCATAAAATTTATTTAAATTTATAAAGATCGTCAAAATTAATGCTAAAATGCATACTATTTAAGTAGCCATTTTTTACAGAATCAACTTTTTGCAGCTGTCAAAAAGAAGCTCATCACAGAGTCAGCATCCTAGCGTGGCTGAAAATAACTGAAATTGGACTGCATCATAAACAGCATTGCAATTCTACTCAATGTGGCTTTGCGAGTGATAACCGGTCTTTTTTCAAATTGCGGAATGTTTCGTGCAGCACTCGCCATACTGTATCTTAATGCCAGCTTGCTGGAGACACAATCTAAATAAGGTATGGCTATATGTTGGACGGTCGGACAGCATTTTGTTCGACAAACTGCAGAAGTAGGCGGCCACTGAGGACAAGTCGGGACCTCAGAAAATACAACCGCAACTTGGGTTTTCGCACCAAAATGAAATGTAGTAGAAACCTCATGACTCGTTTTTGATCATCCTTTTTGAGGCACGTTCTGACAGGCAGGCATAATCTGTGAGTACATTTCAATAAGCACTGGGCATGTCTGCCTATTGGTTTTTTGTTGTAAATAAACTAAAAAAATAAATAAACGAATATGACATCTCTTTACCACACCGAATGCTACCGAAACTTAACAAACTTCCTACTATTTCCTTGAAAAATTGACGACAGCATAGTGCAAATGATGGTCATCCTAATCTGCAGGTATCCCAATCGCATCAATTTTGCAATTGAATGTGAAATCCTCTGATAGTATTCCCAATTAAACACTTTCTCGTATGCGCAAAATATTTCAGAAGCATAAACAGTTACCGTACAGTCAGTTTAATCAGACGTAAGACCGCACTTTTTATCCCCTTCGTGCGAACTAAGTCGAACAGAAGAGTTTAACTAGGGGAATAAGACCAACAAGGAAAAGAAAGACGTGGATGGTAGTTTTTGATTTATTAGCGGTGCTTAGCCAGCAATTGGAGGCAAACCCAGACTTTTTAGACGTTGCGTGTAAAGTTCTACGTGCCACCTTTCAGCCACCCCAAGTTCTATCGGTTGCGATTTGGGATAGTAACTGTCGTGAGAATGACGTCCAGCGAGCGGTCCCTAATTTATCCGAAATTGGGTCTGCATATATCGGGTCACTAACGTCTAATTGTTCAGAAAATGTCATTTTTATCTCACGCCTTTTTGTTTATGTGCTCTGCTACATCAATATTAGTCTCTATGCAAGTACATAGGAGAGCTTTCGATTGAGGGCGGCCCTCGACTGCGTTGATGAACAGCCTTTATATGAGTGTGCAACTTTAATTTATATAGTTTTCAAACATTTCTTCTTTGGAGGATTATTGATATAAAATTTCACTCAAGAAAAAGATAACACTTTTGTCTGTGTATTATCCAACGTTAGTACCTCAGGTATGTCAGATAAGTATTAGATATTTTAATATGAGCCTTCCACAAAAAGTCACATATGTACCCAGCCGTCCTTCGTGCAAAATATTTGAAAGGCACATTGTCACTAGACTCTATTAACAATTAAAGTTACTGTTTTCTTTCATTTTCGGAAAATTGAGAAACAAATGCTGATTGAGATAACTTTCTTAGCATTGAATCCCGATTAAACTGATTGTTAGAGACATAAAGCCGGAATGGCTACAGATGCTGATTCAAATCGTTAGTTTTGTGTTGGCCTATCAAAAAGCTTCAAAGTGAGGATCGTAGTTTTTGAGAAATCTGTTATTTGTGTGCAGTAAAACGTAAATAAACTAGTCACCAAGACGGCTATTAGTTTTAAATAAGTTGTACACTCCGAGGGAACACAAACGAAGTAAGAAAAATATTGGATGCATTTAAAAACAAGTCAATTTGCTTTAAAAAATACGCTGGAAATAATGGGCAGTCCGTTGAAGATGAGAATGTTCTTGTTTATTACAGTCGAAATAAGTGTTAAATCCTTCCCCTAGTTTGCACTTTTGTAACTTATGTCGGCACTATGAATGCTTTTATTTGTGCATGCATAGGTCTTTAAAAATACCGGCATTTGAGGCATTTATTCTCCGATAGGAATTTAAAAAAACTTAGGCAACAAGATTTATTGGATCCCATCAACTCCGCAAAGGCATCCCAGCTACCACCCGTCCTTGCATTAGTTAGATAACGAATGGAAGCATATAGCAGTTTGAATTTCCATAGAATGTCAGCGCATAATAGCAAGAGTCAAATCTTACTGCAAATAATGACCAGATGCTAGACATTACCGTAAGCTATCACAAAAGGAATAAAAAAGGAGAGTTAGTTATCAGTAAGCACAGTCATCATTAAATCTGGGTACTCGATTACCAGAGTATGAATATATACAAGCAATTGAGCAAGTTTATGTGCATTTATAGGAGTGAAGGCTAAGGCGGTTAACCCTAACACCTACAATCTTCGAGACCCTGCTTCCTTAGGAGGTAGGAGAGAGTCTTGTGAAGTCAGAGTAGACGGAAAATTATATTTTTTACAGAGAGGAAGGGGAAAGTCGCCAATTGGTCTTACAAGGCGTCCGACCGTGAAGCCGACGTCTTCACGACCGCCGCCCACGAGGCGCAATTCCAAGTGGGGTTTAAGAGCCCTTAGGCCAGGAGACAGAGAGAGAGAGAGTGGGTCGATTGGCTAGGTCGGCCTGTGATTGGTTGGACACCGTGCGGGTGGACAGTGTGTTGGTGGATAGCGTATGGCTCGACACCGTTGATGGACATCGTGAGTGGCCTGTGTCTAGCAGCAGTCGCAAGGACCTTGAGGTCCAGACAGATTGAGATCACGAGAGGAAAGCCAGACAAGGTGCAGGTAACGACCCACTACACATTCGCGTGAAAGAAAAGAGGCCTTCAAAGGTCCTTTGGCATCCAGAATTCATGCTCGCTTATTGGATTTATGCTCAAACTTAAAATGAGCCAAGGAGAAATCCAACGACAGATGGTGGCATTTTTATTCAGAAACCTAGATAACTGCCCAGTGCTTCTTTGGTGATGCACTGGACTTGATGCTCAAGTATGGAATTTTCCAACCTGAGGAAATGAAGCCCGACTGGCAGACCACAGCTTATGAGCCAGAAATATTTATTAACTTTCTTTTGCAGTTGTGGACATGTTTCCTCATATTCAGGAAATTGGAAACTTTGGGTACTGAAGTCTTTTGCTGTGCACTACAAATATTGTCATTTGTTCCAAAATGTATTAGGCATTTATTTTATTCTGTCTGAAGGGTGACTGTCATCATTTTTGTGAACCTGTCGACAGAAATGCCATCGTTGCTGCTTAAACTTTCTCTTTTTCTTTCTTACGTTTTCAGATACCATAATGTGTATTAGACAGACAGTATTGCCGACAAAGACAGGGCACACTTGAATGACCGCCTTAGGCTTATTGGTCGTCATCAGCCAGCCATATACAACGCCAAGCGGTGCAGCACCTGAGGGTCGAACTCGCAACCTTTTCAATCAAAGTCTAAAGCCCTAACCATTGAGCCAGGAGCTCGCTGTCTTACCGGTCTAGGTCGGGAGATATTGACAGTCGTTTGTGGACATCCAACGACCGTTACCAGAACCTCTTTGGCCCGATCTGCCTTTGATCTCATTTCTTGGGCCCTGACAGTAGCCGCATTTCAGGCAGATAGTATTGCCACCGAAGACAAGGGAGACAATAATGGCTATTTCTGGTTTAGTAGGCATCGTCAGCCAGTCCTAGCCAACTCCAAGTGATGAACTACCTGAGGCTTGAACTCGCGACCTCGATCAGGGCCACGGTTTCGTTGTGTAATTATTAATGGGTCATTTTTGAATAGTATTTGGCTGACCATTTCACGAGGTTCTTTTTCCAGTGCTGGGTTCTCCATCTCCATCAGTTTACGCGTCCTTGTTGTTAAATCCGTACAACACCATCCAGAACGGCTTTCTTTCCCTTAAGTTGACACCATTGTGAAAAAACTCGCAGTATTCGGCATGATTTGAACCCGCATAGTAGAGAAGGCCTTTACGCGAAGCCAATACTCTCCTTGTTGAGTTACAAATGCCACACCTGCGCCGTGAATTTAATCACATTTGGATCGATTTTACGCGCCAACTTTACCGCTCGTAAGGTATTACTTATTACGGAGCAGTAACCTGACTGCCCCTAGCAGGATTTTTTAAGCAATCATCTAGAAGCCACCAGAATCACTACTAGACTCACTTATCATTTAGGAGGTTTGGAAGATTTGTTTGATTTAAGTTGACGAAATTGTGAGAAAAAATCGCAGCTTTCGGCGGGATTTTATGTATCTTGATTACTTTGTCATCATCAACGTCTTTGTCTCCTGTGTAGGTTCCAAGGGAGCACGTTTGCCGGTATCTTCGGATTTCGATACCTCTACTTACGAAAGTCGTGTATGGCCAGCAATCCGGAAAATCTAGATAACATTGTTACCGCTCTTGTGACAAGTATGAGGTAAACAAGAGTTATTGTCAAGTAAGCCCAGTACGACCAGAGCACTCGCAGACTTTATTCGATAATTTTCTTACCGCAGGCTTAGGCTCAGTACACTGCCACATGCCTCTGTTCACGAAGTGCAAAAACTCACCTATAATGAGATAACGTTGCGAAAATCCCCATTCGATAATTCAGAAGGACAGTTGGCGAGCATACGTATACTTTCAATAAATTCTCTTCGGGCCATTACATTTATATGGCAGGGGAAGGTACAGGGTAACAAGCCATCAATTCATTATCGTTCTAATCAACTTAGTCTTGGGAATGGGGGCTTGGGGTTTGGGTTGATAAAAAGCGGGTAGTGACAGTGTAATTAGGAGAGGGGGTCAGAATGCGTGGAAAATGCTGGTAGTTCTGCGGCCGTTGGCCATGCTAAGCTTGGGACCTGGAGAAGGTTCTTTTGCGCGCACAACACCGGCTTCATCGGGTGAATGGCCGTGGCCTCCGCTGTTGCCAGCAGCCGTTGACCCAGGGGCTTCGGGTAATCTGGTGAGACCTTGTAGATCACCTTAAAGGCTTCGGTCGGGTCAACACGGTGTCCAGAGTCCACCATATGAGCAAGAATGGAACTGTTGATGTTCTTGACTTCGCATTTGTTAAGCCATGCTGGCAGATGCTCCCATATCCTGTTGGATCAGCGCCGGCTCGTGCGACCTATGTCGTCTGCTCCACAGGAACAAGTAAATGAGTAGATGCACATGGAAGTGGTCTGGGCTGGCAGCTTATCCTTACCTTCGCCGTGTAGGACCGGGTTTGTTGAGAATAACACCCGAACTTTCGCCGCTGGGAAGGTTCGTGATACGGCTTGGTTAAGGCGTCGGCTTAACAGTTCACTTGCTGCGTCCCCTTGAAAGGGAACTTTGAGGAAAAGGGTCTTCTTTTCCACGGTGGGTGTTAAAGGTTTGCGTTCTCCCCCCATCATGTTCTTCTGAATAAACTTGTCAGGGTACCCATTCTCTCGAAGCAGGTCCTGGATCTTCGTGAGGACTCTTTCGATAGTATCGTCCGAGCAGATTTTTCTAGCTTTTTGCGTTAAGCAGCGGACTAGATTACGCTTCTGCTGGATGGGTACGAAACTCTGAAAGTTCGTGTACTGTCCGGACCAGGTTTTCTTTCTATAAACACTCCTTCGGAGGCTACCATCAGGTCGTCTGCTTAGGAGAACGTCCAAGAACGGAAGCAAACCTGCCGTTATCATCTCCAATGTGAACTTCATGGAGGGGTGTGCTTGATTGACAGTATTTAGAAGCGAGTCTACATTAGTCTCTGCTGGGGCGATAGCAAAGATATCATCGACATAGCGACCGTAGTGTTCAAATTCATGAATCTGGTCGCTAAGTTGAAACTTCTTCAGCTTGCCCATGAAGATATTTGCTAGGAGAGGCCCAAAGGGGGAGCCCATGGCGACGCCGTCTATCTGTCGATATAGTTGGTTATCAAAAAGGAACTGCACATTTAATGTGCATTTAGTGGAAGTTCCTTCAGGGCTTCTATTGGAATTCCTACTTCTGTCTGATTTGCCAATAGGAAGTCGCAGATGTAATCTACTGTTTCCACGACCAGGACGTTCTTAAATAGCGACGAGACGTGTGAGGAGAGCATATCATGCCATTTAGGTTTATGTCCCTGATTTCGTCAATAAATGTGAACGTGTCTTGATAGCTCCGTGGTGCTAGTTGCTGCTGCAGCGGTTTGAGTTTATCCGCTAACCACTTGGCTATCGTATGGTTGGGCAAGCTACGCATGTCCAAGATACGACGAACTGGCAGGCCATCCTTGTGGATTTTTGGGAGGCCATACAGGCTAGGGATATGCGTACCTACTAGCCGGAGACGTTCAAGGTCACGGTCGCTTATGAAACCTGCCGTTTGGAGTCTTCTTAGGCAGTCGGTCAAGTGTGCCTCTACTTCATCCGTGCGATCCTTCTCTTTGTCTACTTTCTTAAACTTTGTCTGGTCTGACAAGATAGTGTGCATTTTTCGAAGGTAATCCGACCTGTTCATTAC
Organism: Ligula intestinalis; assembly: GCA_036362985.1. Classification (NCBI taxonomy): domain Eukaryota; kingdom Metazoa; phylum Platyhelminthes; class Cestoda; order Diphyllobothriidea; family Diphyllobothriidae; genus Ligula; species Ligula intestinalis. The sequence goes on along the minus strand of JAYGXS010000006.1, from coordinate 13,024,748 downwards.
GACGACACCTGTTCCTTTATCAGGTCTAGTAATCAGGATGTCTTTATTTTCTCGCAACTGCTTGAACTTCTCCATGTGTGCTTTTTACAGCACTCCGCGACTGATTGGTGTCTGATTCAAGTGCTGGTAACTACAATTCAACAGTGTCGATTTTAAATGCTGGATACTTTCAGTGGAGATAGGCTTTAATTCGTATGTTTGGTTCAACAGGTTTTCAAACTGGGTTTCCAAATCTGACTGATTAACCCTTCGAGCAGGTATGCAAAATTTTGGGCCAAGAGATAATGCCTCAACTGTTTTCTTATCAAGCGTCAAAGAGGAATGCTTGAGATATGAGATATATACGCGCTGACATTGTCCAGAACATTTGTTAAGCGTAGGGACAGGGGTAAGAGCATAGAATAGTGTAATTTCAGTCATGAGATGGAATTGACCACAAAAAAGTCGATAAGGATTGTTCAAAATAGTAGAGTCATAATTTTACACAGAGTTGCAAATCCCTTAATCAAGTTCAATTTCTAAAGTGCACGGCAAAAGCATCGAAGGGGACCATGTTCTCCATCAGTTGATAGACACTGGCTGGTTAAGATCAGCAGATACTTCGGGTCCGTATTTCGTGGCGAGAGATTCTATGAACTCCAGATGATCGAGAAATCGAAACCCGATAATAGGTTCTTCCTAAAAGAATGCATGCGAAATAGTCAATAAGAAAAATCAGATATTGTCGTTTCAGTTATAGCAGGTGACATGTTGCAAAATAACGCGAACTCATACATCCATTTCCCTACGCTTTTAATATTTAAGGTGACAGGGCGGATGGAAAACAGACGTAAAAGGCTTCGGTTAAATTAAATTATGTAGGATCTAGATTTCGAATGAATTAGAAACTCTCCCTTTAAGTTCTTCGATTTCAGATTGCAAACTACTGGATAGGGAGGGTATGGTTAAGCAGTACCGTAAACTACGCAACGTCTGTTAATTGACAACTGCTGATGCATAGAGTTGCATTGATGTCGGATAAATTTACTGCCACGTAAAGCTTCTGATGTTGACCAGCTCCATTTTCCTGGAGGACCCATTAACGACAGCCCTAGTAAATCATTCGATCTTCTCATTCGTCTTTCTTATTTTATATCTACTCACCTTTTGAATAGGTTATTGGTCTGCTTAATTAATCGGACTACCAGTGCAAGGGAAGTCAAAATCGCAAGCTGCCAAGGCCAGGTTTGTGACTGTTAGGACTTATGACTGTTCTCAGATAATTAAGTCGCCCTGCATGGGTACCTGTCAAATGGCAGCGAAACATTGGCTAATGTAGACGATATCTGGCGAAAAAACTTTGAAATAAAAAATCCTGCTTTTTAGTCTCGGGGTAATAGGGCCCACGCATAAAAAATATTAAATAATCCCAGTGATGAACAAAACCAATTCAGCTCAATTTAATTTGACCCAATTGTTAAAAAATCGAGGCCTTCGGCGGGATTTGAACCCACGTATCAGAGAAGGCCTTTACCGGAAGCCAACGCACTAGCCGCTAAGCTACAATCGCCCCGCCTCGCGCCATGATATTAATCACACTTGGGTCTATATTACCCGCCAAACCTCCTAATAAATTCAGCTCACATGAATTTACTTGCAACTCCACTGACAGTATTAAATTTGGGATTTTGCTCAGAGATGGCGCATGACAGGCTAATAGGTGTCCGGAAACTTGGCCGCTAACCGGGTCTTTCGCTACGAAGGATGCTTGCCTTTGGCTTTTTCCTTATAGTGCATGATGGCTCTACTATTTGGCCCGCTTGCACCAGAAGAACTGGAACAACTACGAGGCGCAGAATCAAGTCGTACATTCTGCAAGTGCACTCAAGAGCACAATCAACTTGCGTTCCTAGACGTCCTGGTTCACCGCAAGACCGACGGGAGCCTAAAGACGACGGTATACCGAAAGGCAACGGACACACGTCAGGTACTCAGTTACCAAAGTAACCATCCGCTGAGCCACAAACGCAGCTGTGTGCGAACGCTTTACAAAAGGGCAGAAACACATTGCAACGAGGCAGGTGACAAAGCGGCTGAACTTAAATATCTTCGACGGATGTTCATCTCTAACGGTTACCCTCGCAGCTTCCTAGAACGCAGCAGACAACCAAAACGAGCTGCAAGACCGGCGGCCGAACAACCGACATTGTGGAGAGCAATGCCATACATAGAGAATTTTTCTGAAGCAGTCGCTCGTCTGTTACAACCACTGGGTATCGGCATAGCCCACAGACCCGAGGCAACAATAAGACGACTGGTCATGAGACCAAAGGCCCCTCTGTCCCGCGGAGAAACAGCAAACGTCGTCTATCGCATCCAGTGTAGTTCCTGTGAGGCCAACTACATTGGGGAGACCGGAAAGCGACTACAGACGCGTATGAGCGAGCACGCAAGGGCAGTCGACAGGATGGATCCACGCTCGTTGGTGGCGGAACATTGTTCGGCTCCTGGACACACCTTCGCCTTTGATGACGCTGAAATCCTAGCCCGAGGTAGTGACCGGACAGCCAGAGAAACATTTGAAGCATGGCACACTGCACCAAATTCCATTAACCGCTGTACGATTCTCCCGGCGGCTTACCAGGCGTTACGCGTGCGGCTCAATCAACGAAATCGCCGACAGGAAGTCAGACGGGTCGCAACGACTAGTAACCCCACACCGGGCCAGAATACAGGCGTCCGGGAACCTACCCCAGACACCAATGCAGCCGTCAGCGACGCCGCAGGCAACGTGAATCAACAAGACCTCCTGTCGGGCTTGAACGCAGTTGCACATGACAACGGTCTCTGCATAAACACTGATGGCGGGGTTCGATATTCCGCCGGCGGGATAAACACGGGAAAGTGCCAACGGGGGAAGCCAGCAGGACATGCGGCACCGACGCGATCAATGCAGACGCGAGCAATGACCGCTGGCAGGCGAACACTGCCCTCCCCCTCCGCCGAGGTGACGGCGAGAAACCCTGGTCAGCAGGACGATGACGGAGCTCCAGCCCCACCCCCGCAGGGGATCTAGCGCCAATAGACGGAGAGCGAACGAGAAGTCAGTGGTAACACCTATAAAAGACTGTGAGGCGTGTACAAACACCAACCTCCGACGATGCAAGCCTGTACGCTTTCGAAACGTCAGGATATTATACCCATTATTCCCGAGATCGCCTCTTCTTCTCATATATATAGACACCAGTGGTGGACCAACTGCGCCGTCTGTAAGTGCGTTTGTTCGTGTTGTCCGACCAGCTGGTGTTCAGGGTTATGCTTGGCTGATGAAGGCTAATAAGCCCGAAACAGTTATGTATCAAGGTACCCCCAGATGCTGTCATACCCCACTTACTGCTATTATGACTTGGCCGCAATCGGCCTGGCAGGCGGTCACACGTTGGGGACCTCTGACCACCACATGAACTTTGTTTAGTTCGGAAGCCTATTCGATCGGTGTTCGCACATTCCTGCGTGAATATATATGTGTATATATTAACATGACTAAAGTTACGAGGTCCAGATAAATTATCCCGCTCCCCATTCCTCAAAGAGGATGAAGAAGAAAAGGCGCCTTCATGGACCACACTGTATTGGTACTGACGTTTCGAAAACAGGCTTGTTTCCATCATCAGAGTGGTAAGATGATTGTTCCTGCTTGCCTTGATATGGTTTGTCTTGCTGACTGTCTCGTATGATAGGGGTGTGTTACGTGCGCACCCTGGTCGTCCTGCTGGTTGTTGATTGGATTTGGCCCAATGCACCGACCCTGGTCATTCTGTTGGTCCTGGATTGGCCTCTGCCTCTCCGTGGGCGACTGCAGACGACCTCGCGTGACCCCCGTCACCCGCTCGGCTGTTGCAGTCCCCGGTGGATCTGTCTGCACATCGTGCGCACTGGAGGGGTTACTACAACCGCATTGTTGGCGGTCTCGCGTGTCTCCCATCGACTGCACGGCTGTTGTAGCCATCGGTGGATCCGTCCGTCCATCGCGCGCGCTCAGCGGGCGTCTGCCATCGGTCTGCTGATGGTCACGTGCGTCCCACACCCCTTGCACGACTGAGGTAATCACTGCTGGGTCTGCATGCCACTCGTGTGCGTCAGGGTGGCTGCTGCGAGATCTCCCCTCATAGTCTGTTGGATAGTTTCATTGTGGCCCGCCGTGATAAGCCCGTTCGCTCGTTTGGGCTCGTCGGTGGGTTGATTATTCATGCCGATCGTGCGAACTGCGGTTAACTCTTGCCTCCTGCTGCAGTGGTGGCTGCCATTGATGAAGCTGGAAATCGCTCATTGGCGTGGTGGGCCTTGGCTGGATCGATTTAAGTCTGGTACGCAGGGCCTGATAGGCTGGATTTAAGTCAATATTTCTATTGATTATGTCTACGGAGGACCAACTTTAGACCACCAGTCTGGCCATTTTGTCGTTGGATCGGCCTATGACTTCGGCGTTTTCGAAAGCGAATTTGGGCTTCTCCCGTTACATGTGGCCATATACCAGTGACAGTCTGTCCTCGCGGTCGACTGCCAGCTGGTGCTCGTGTAGTCTTGTACAGAGGCGTTTTCCAGTTTCACCAATATACCTTGCACTGCAATTTTGGCAAGGTATGCTGTAGACCACTGCTGATTGTTCCTTTGTCGGCAGCGGGTCTTTGGGCGCATTATCTGCTGTCGGATAGTTGAATCCGGTTTGTGGGCAATCCCAATTCCTAAAGGATTCAGGATTCGAGCTGTCGCCTCCGAAACGTTCCTTTCATAGGGGATCGCGAGCCAAAACTTCGGTTTTTCGTCGTTCGGCCGCTGTCGGGTGGGTTTTCGTCGGCATTTACGCAGGAAGGACCGTGGATAACCATTGGCTGAGAACAGGGAGTGTTAATATTTTGCATCCTCCTTTCTCCCGTCCTCATCGCTACAGTGTGTTTGAACCCGTTGATTTAGAGATCTGACACAACTGCATTTGTGAGCAATGGAGTGGTTACTTTCGAATTGTAGGATGCGTCTGGTGTTTGTTGACTTGTGGTATACCGTAGTTCGTATCCTTCCCTCGGAAGTCCTCGTAACTTGCACATCCAAGAAGGGCAACTGGTTGTTGCTTTCTTCTTCCATCGTAAACTGAATATCGGGGAATATCGAGTTCAGCAAGGTCTTTAAGTCTTTAACGTCCTTCTTTTTGATAACGACAAATGTGTCGTCGACGTACCTTGACCAGAATTTTGGACAGTGCGATCGGAAGACCAGTCGCTCGAGCCTCTGCAGGACCGCCTCGGCATTTAACCCAGACAGAGGGGAGCCCATCGGTGTCCTCTTCTTTTGCTCGTAAACTTGATCGTTGAAGGCGAAGAATGTCCTGAGGCATAATTCCAAGAGTTCTGTGACGAGCTTCCGTTTGAGTTGTTGTTCATCTTGCTCGTACTTTTCCTGAAGAAGTTCGTCGATAGTGCTGACGGCGAGACCGGTTGGAATGGAAGTTAATAATGAGACCACATCAAACGAAACCATTACCTCGTCTGCATCTATTTCTAGATGTTTGATGTTCCTCAGAAATTCTTCAGCCAACTTCACTGTGTATTCGGAGCCTTCGGTGAGGAAGCGAAACCGCTGGTAGAGCCATTTTGATAGTCCAAATGTCAGGGTGCCACGTAAGGAGACAATGGGGCGAAGGGGCACACCCGGCTTTTGTACTTTTGGCAGACCGTAGAAACGTGCCATCCGGCATCTGTGGCTTTTGTGGTCAGTGCATCCTTTCGTTTACGGGCTCCTGCGTGGTCCATGAAGGCGCCTTTTCTTCTTCATCTTCTTTGGGGTATGGGGAGCGGGATATATATATGTATAGATATCCCGATCGTCATCCCCAAAAGAAGGCAAAGAAGAAAACAAGGCGCTGTCGTGGACCACACTGTAATTGTGCTGACGTTTCTGAAATACACTATTTTCCATCATCAGAGTGGTGGGTTGTGTGTTTTTGCTTGCCGAGAGTTGGAATGCCGCGCAGCCCATCTGGTGTTGTAGCGATGGCTGACGCACGAGCGCTGAACTTCGTGCTGTCCGTGGATTGGCTGCGACACCTCCATTGTGGGTGGCTGCCGCCCGTGTGTGTCATCCGTTGCCTGTCCATGTGTCGTCAACGCGTCTAAGTTAGGATGTAGGAGGACGAGCAGAGAGGGCCCTTCGCTGCGCACACGACCGGGCTGACTCACCTACCCACCGACGGACACCGGACCCGGAACGAGGGCTGATCCGCGCATCCGGCTCAGAGGGGAGAGCGGGCGGTGATCGCACTACCGGGCCGGTTAACTTAGACGGTAGAAGGGCAGTACCACTAAAGACATTGGACACTAGGAAGGCCTTTTCCGGCTCATTTGCTGTCATCGGCTAGTGATATACAACTCCAGTTTTGCTGCTTAAATTGCTGCCACACTCCAGTTTTGAACTCAGGTCTCTCCGGTCAGAGGCGAACGTCCTTACCATTGAGCCACGAGCTCACAGTCTTGCCAGTATTAGATGAAATGGATCCGACAAGGCAAAGGGAGACTGGAATGGCCATTTCTGGCTTGTTGGTCGTCATCAGCTAGTCACACCTAATCTTAAGGATTGAAAACCCCGAGATTCGAACCTTGAACCTTTGGTCGTTGAGTTTAACACTTTATCACGGCACCACGTGAAAGCGTACAATAAATGAAGCAACACTGGAGCCTCGGATGACGAGCAGTGCCATCTACGAGCATTTCACGTAACGAGCGAGCAACTAGCGGAAAAACGCCTTTTGATTGACGAGCTACCGTTCAGTTAACGAGCTGTCAGTTTGGATGTGCTTGTGTCCTCTGTAGAGTCTGGCTCCCAGAGCGTGAGCCCTCACTCACTTGTAGCCAATCAGAAAACGGATGCAGAATACGTTTCGCAAGTGAAGTGTTTTACATGGTGAGCTTAGTAATGGAACGAATAAAGCTTGTCAAACGAGGTTCCTTTGTACAATTAAGAAATGAAAGTGATACTCAGCTTCGTTCTGCTTACTTGGAGTTTTAAAAGGAAATTAAACGGAAGGTCAACGAAAATAACTTTACTTTTTTGATTGAGTATGCGAGCAAATGAGAATTAACGCGGTATTGTCAAGTTCTGAACACACACACACACACTGGTTGTTTACGCAAGTGATGCTTCACTTTCCACATATAGGTAGGCTCAGTGAATTGCGGAGTACGAGTTATGCGACTGCGTGCAAACGGTTTACTACATCTACCGCATGTAGGTCGTGCTCTTATTACACGGTAAGGCATCGCTATTGTAGGCAATGCCACCACCCTGATTCACATGTCCAGGGTTTTCTAAACACGCATGCTAAATGTACCGTTTATGTCAGATGTGTGAGTCTGACTTTGTGTAGGGTCAAAAACTTCCGTGTCTTTATATGTGACAGCCAACAAGCAGGTGTTAAGTGTAGGCCTGACTACCACCTTTGGTCAGGTACTTTTGTCCTTGATCTTTTATGATCAAAAACCCTTTATTTCAGCCCCGAGGCTCATGGTGCACTGAACTGACTGCATATAGTGACGTCGCTGTTTAGGTACGCTCTGTACCGAGAACACTTCTCGTTGGTAAACATGTTGAAGTAACTCCCTCCGCGCAAGCAAGCATGTGCTGGGGTTCACCACTGCCAACTAGTATACATGCGCTGGTCACCTACGACCGTTCGTCTAGCCAATCCATCTGACCAATCACTTGTCAAGGCCAACTCGCATCGAGGCCGTTCCAGATGCTGTCACGATTCCCGCGGTCACATCACTTCAGACACGGCGCTGCGGCGGGCGATGGCACACTCGTGTGACATTTAAATTCCTCTGAACTATTCCTTATTCCTTCTGTACAGAATAAACTCTTCATACCACTCTGGCCTCCTATGACTTTTTCTCTCCTAGGGAACCGGGCCTAGAGAACGCAATTACTAGGTTGTTACTTGCTTAACCCCCTGCGATAATGTTACTGACGTTTGTAGTAGAACGATGATGCCCACATGTAGAAACAAGATGAGTCTTCGCACCTCTTCCGCTTTAAGTCTGAAAGGATTGCCCATCGCCCCGAAGGTTTCTAATAGAGTGTCACGTATCGATAAACAGAATGCGGGTTTATTTGCAAGGCGTTCATTGCTGTGTGTACGAGTGTATTATCGTGAGGCTATCTAGTTTCTATGACCAGGATGACTCACTGAGCTCTTGCTGCCAACGTCCATTTAGGACTCAACTTTGATAGTGGAGGCAGTCCGAGTTATAAAGTGCCGGGCAGCAAAACACACCTAAATCAATTATTAGATGGTCGCCTAACTTTTTCTAGCTTTAACAATAGCTCCAACTGTGCCAAGAGTGCACCGTTGCATTGTCTACCGTCAGTGCGGTTGACGCAGACATCGTTTTCCTATGGCAGTTACGCGCTGATGTTGCACCTGGTCGTCCCCCTGGAACGAAATGTTCGGCAACAAGTAGGTTCTTTGGGAGACTTTCCTCGGGTCTTATCGGTATACTAAGAATGAATCTACCTCCTGGTTGGCTAAAGGATCTGTGTGTCAGTTCATACGAAGGATTTATCACGAAGAATCTGTACTTTTCAGTTAACCTTCGCGGTGTTCTGAAGGCAGTTCAAACTATGTAACTGCGTGTCTCAATTTCTGGTCCTCAACATTCTGTGCTTCATGAGAACAAATTAGAAAGTCACTTTTGTGTCCCATGAAGGACGCAACTACGAGGACTTGCGCACTATCTGCTTTTCTTCAATAATCAAGCTTCTATGACCAAAAACTGACAAGATGACTGGATGTAGGTTCAGGCGCGTGCCAAACGCCATCTATGCACTGCCTTCTCACGGAAAGGGGATACAGATTTCACGTCCGGTAGGGAAGGGGGTCGAAACTTCGCCATGACATCCACCAGGTCTAAAATTCTTTTATGAATTCGGTTGACCCGATTGTTAAGAACTCACGGCCTCGGTGGGAGTCGAATCCGCACAGCAGGGAAGGCTTTTGCGCAGCCAACGTTCTGCCACTGATCTATGAGGCTCATCGTGAGCCGTAAATTCAATCACACTTGGATTGATTGATTGACTTGTCGAAGGCAGTTCAACCTATTCAACTGGTCTCAATTTCTGGTCTTTGACATCCGGCACCTCATGTGAACTAATAAGGAGACTTTGCGTCAAGGCACTTTGCAAGCAATGCTTGCTGACGATTTCTTGAAATAAATAGAATAGGATGGAAACTCGTGAAGTTCAGAATTATACATTTGAAATACAGAAGCCCCTAGACAGCAGGATGACTCTCACCTTTTGTAGGTGATTTTTATGAGAAATCGGTAATAACCATTCGAGGAAGGGCTGGAAAGTTTTCTTCCGTAGTACCGTGTTGAGTCACTGAACTACCCTGTTAATGTTATGGAGAACGAAACAGAATACGGCCACAAAGGGATGAAATAAAACCAGAGGTAATGAGAAACTAGACACGGATCAGTGGGCTCCGCCGTCTATGAACCAACGCAGGATATTGGCGTTAGCTGCAGCTACTCCAGCAAATGTGATGCCCCTTGGTCACGCGTGTAGCCTAAATGAAAGCCATCCAAATATTTGAAATTTTTGTACAAGGTAGTTATGGCGCACGAAATGGCCAATCCGCAAACAATACGCCGGAGGCCATGGTTCGGAGCCAAATGAAAAAGATGCGTTCGCAAACTTGCAATGAAGAAGCATACGAAGAAGCATAGATTACGCATTAGGCATTCCGAGATCACCCCGAGATTTGGCAGAGTACCCATCGGAGATATTTATGAACCTGTGTCACTCGTTGCTTTTGAGAAGCATGAGCACCATGGTGGATGCACGTTCACTGATGCGTAAGAACGTTAGCCTTCTGGCCTACAGGTCGCGGGTTAGAGCCTCAACCAGTGGGTATGGCTGGCTGATGACGTCCTATAAGCCGGAGATTGCCATTGCAGTCATTCTTGTTTTTTTTTCGGAAGTGTTTTTCTGCCTTGAAGGAAACACCTGTTGTCTTGCACGGATTTTCACATATGACTAACATTTATTGTCCATGATAGGTGAAGGCTCGTCTAGTGGATTAACAGGAAAACGGGACAACAGTAGCTTATGTAGCCCCACTCATTAATCCCTACAACCTGCGTTTTTCCTGCGAAAACGGTGGTTATCGGGTTTTATGGGCGGAAAATTAGGACACGCAGTGAAATATACTTTAATAAAGGCTAAATGCATTTTTATTTTACTGTTCTTAGAAATGTTTTTGAGTTATATCTGCACTTCAACGTACCTGAGGTCCAACTTACCGTTCTGGAGTTAGATTAGTATAGTCCGCGGCGCGAAGCCCCGCGCACAACTTCAATTTGCATGCGGAACAACCTCCTCCCAGCGGTCGCGGGAAGCAACTTCGATGACATTTTTTTCACTTTACACTTCTAAAAATTTCCTTCTCCGCCTATCCTTTTCTCCCTCCACACAAAACTCTATAACCACCCTTTTTGCAGGACAAAATGCCGGGACTAGGGGTATGTGAGTGGGGCTACGTAAGCTACTTTTGCCGAAAGCAGTCTCCCAATCTGTACTAAATCCCATCCTGTAATCTAGGAAGGCTATTGTGCCTATTTGTTCGTTCCCACATTACAGTTTCCAAAAACATGTTTGTCAATTCAAAATGTGCGAGATCACGGCTTGTACCGCAACATTTAACGTACCTAATAGACTCCTTACAACTAATTAAGGCCTCCACGAAGTCCGGTGCAGTAGTCGCCGGTTATTAAGCCCACGGTTAATAAGCCCAGCCGCTTATTAAGCCCAATTTGGTCTGGGCCCGAGGTGGGCTTAATAACCGGCGGCTACTGTAGTACATAGTAGCGACCGCATAGTTCCCAAGGCGTACTCTCGCATGCTCCACCGAAATTTCGGTCAGGTCAACAGCCGTAAGAAAGAGGTAATTGCGCATGCTTAGTCTGCAAACTCACCCTGAGCCTGACCAAATGCGACTGAGATTGGAGTGCATCGGTGAGAGCTGGCTTAAGGTGACGCAGAATAGCCACCCCGGCAAATGCGGCGTACTCTGGTCCGCACAAGAGACACAGCAGTTGAAAGTCCACTATTTCCGGCCAGTCCAAATAATTCCAGAAGCTTTGGGACATCCAGTGGAAAAACACCTGCGTGCGGAAATGTCAAAATCAAGTGCTAGGATTGTCAAAATTCATTTTTCTTTATCTCCCCTCATTTATCACACTTTGGCTATATAACCATACCTTTGATGGTGGATGACCAGAAAGGCGGAAAGTGTTGAATACGCCATGCGCTTCTTTGGCTAAAATCAACTCCATATGGTGGCAGAGTTTGTAGTACATGGGGGTTATATCAGCGACGTAAGAGGAAACGACCTCACGTTTCTTCGAATTCTTCATCTATAGCATATCAAAATAGTGATGTTAAATGGTCATATACTTACTGAAAACGTCTTTGATTGGTTTATTCATCGCATGGCGAAGACTTGCACAGCTTATGACAGTTTTGGTCTTATTTGGCATCAGTAAAATATTTGTATAACAATAAAGCATGCTTTTATTCTTCTGAACTTTCGAACTCTTACTGGAGTCCATCGTCAGAGATAAACGTGTCAACGATAAGCAAGCAACAGCTTTAGGGGGCAGGGGTCAATCAGCCACCAGTGACATCAGCCGGGATGTGCCTGCGCAGGGCGGTGTATACCGTCACCAGATCGAGAAATCGATTGATTGAGTTCTCATCCGAGGACCAGGCTTCAATCAATTCTTGGCATGTCTTGCTGCCGGGCTGGATGATTATCTTCGCGGCTGCCAAGTTAAATTCGTGACCTTTCCCGTAGGTGTAGGAAGCCACTTGTGATAATGCGTCACCCCGCATAACGCCACTGCTGTCCGGCAGCTTCTGCTTTTTTCAACGACCCGAATTTTTATCTGAGGATTGCAGTGGTCTGAGTACAGCCATTGCTCGGACTCCAACAGTTTTCTTGTGACCTCTACAAGGTTATATACATCATTTCGTTTTCCAGGATGGTCTGGAATTTTTCGCTTGACCAAATTGTAGTGGATTTTAGGTGTGGCAGAAACGAAAAGTGACTGAGCCCGAAAAGTAAATCCGTATCTGCGCAACTTCTATGCAGAAACAACGGAGATTGGGTAGACGGTTTCTGACTATGTTGCCGTCGTGACTGATCACTATTGAACATCGAATAGAAACAAGAAGACCGGCGCTGGGGAGGGGCGGGCGTATGCGGCTAGTGCGGCGGGAATCCACGCCTAGGCGTGCCCAGACAACTCCTACCTAACATCTGTTATGAGTGCCTATACTTTATAACACTGATGTATCTTGGTGTAGCCCCTGTGTCTATCGTGTGACCGTTTAAGGGACAGGACACAGTGAATCACAAAAAACCATGACCGATTTAGGCTATCAGTCAGCTGCAAACGCTGCAAATGTATACACTTACCAGTGAACGACTTCGAGCAGGCCACAGATACACAGCCGAACGTGACTTGTAAAAGTTCGTCAAAAAGGCAAATGCACGACCAGAATCTCCTCCAAAGATCAAAAATATGGTTGCTGTGAACCAGTCAAAGCCCTCAAACTGTGCCAGGTTGCTTGAAAGGCCGTCTTCTGATGGCTCTTCTTAAAAGCATAATAAAACTACAATCATACAAGGAAAAATGAATTGGGACATGGATACTGAATGAAAATTTGTAAAAGGAAGAGATTCTCCGATTTCAATAAACGCACCTGCTTGTGCGTTTTAAGTCTATTTTTATAAAGTTTTAGTTATTAAGTTTGTAATAAATTTAAATTGATGATCTGTTTAAGCTGAACTCATTCACCATCTTAACATATCCGGGGTGATCCATGAGCATTGCGAAGAGCGTCAATAAACTACAGACCCAATATAGCCCGTATAATCGAAGAGACGTAGAACTGTGTTTGTGTTGTTTACTCCTAAATGCAAGACGGAGTGTGCAAGTCATGTCAAGATGACAAAATGGAAGTCATATTATGTGTTTCTGTAGCATTAAGTTAACATCAGGACGCAATATGAAAGGTACGGCATAGGCCCTAGGAAGTAAGCCCTTGCAAATAACTACAGAAACTTTAAAAGACAAAGAAATTTGATAGGTTTTTTAAAAATATTGTACATCGACAGTTATTATAAGTAGCTACTCAAGCAACTCTCTCTCAGCGCGCGCTGACTTGATGTGCGGAAACACCTTGAGTACTTATGATTATAATCCTCCGGAAGGGATTTCGAGGAAAAAGATGATGGCTGAGGTCTGACTCCTTGAGCATCGATAACTAGCCATGTCTTCAGACTTGAATAGCCTGCGACGCCAAGTCCGACTCCTAGGTAGGTGGTCACTGTGTAAAACAGGCCCAGTGTGTTGAGGTTTTCTACCGAGCATAGTAAGCAACTTGGAATGCGAGCTCATCCATGAGGTTGCTGTACGAAATACGCTCTCCTTGTTTTACCAAGAATCATCGCAGGTTAGCACATAGAATCAGGTTGTCTACCGGACACCAGCTAACTTTTCCAAGGGCCTCTGCCAACGGGTGCTTGCAACAGCCGAATCAGTGGCTATAAGGTTAGTGAATCCAGTGCTGTGCTGTCAGAAGACACTAACACAAGCACTTTCACTTCCCTGGCCGACACCGACGCCAGGTGGCGATGGCACATCGCTCCCACGCCTTAGCGGCCGCCGGTCGCTCCGTGCAAATGACAGCAATCATCACGTCATGTACCTGACCCCTGACCAATGCCCAGCATTTGACCCAATTTTCCTTCCTTCCTCCTCCTTCCCCGAGCACAATGACCTCTACATGCCGATCTTGCCATGCGCACGGCGTGAAGATGATGAGTTGTAATCAAAGAGTGCTTACTAACCCTGTTCAACTGTACAATATTCATTATCCCTGCAAATTTACCGGCGTGATGAAGAGTTGCTAAAAACATATGGCTTACAAACCGAATTTTTAGATTGGAAAGTAGATTGAACAAAGACTAGGCTAAGTTCTCGGGCCTGTCACTGTCTGCTAAATGTCGTCAGCTAGCCATAGCTCACCTTATTGTCTTTCGTTTTGTTATTTCTTCTGCATCCTTACTTGGCGCTACGCAGCTACCGGCGCAACTTGCTGATCACCGCTTCAGGGTGCTTTGCGGATCCGTTAACCTTTCAATTAGGCTGGCATAACCCTTGTCATTAGGATCTCTTAAGGGACAACTGGAGAACCGCAGAGACCACCGAATACCTCCTCCCCCCCCCCCTCATTTTTCTTGGCTGCCCCCGCTGCGCTTACCGGCCCACTGTCCTCACGCTCTGATTCTTATCTCGTCCCATACCTTCTCGCTGAGCATTGGCAAACGCAGTGAGCTCGTTCAGCTCACGCTCAGAGTCCCAGGGGTGGGCAGAGGTAGGATCAGCTCAACGCCCATCCCCACCCCACCCCGCAATAGAGACGCGAAACGACCGCCGACGCATGTGGACTTGTTTCGTCGTGAGAGACCGAAGCTATCGGAGCGACGAGGAGGGGCAGGAGGGCGGGGACGGGGGTAGGATGAAAGGGCGGCACAAAAGGTCCAACTCACTCAATTCTGCCAGTGATTCTGCAGACTTGCGCTCAGCCTGCTGGGAGGACGATGCACAAAAGGAGGATGAAAGGGCCGGTGAGGAGGTGGGGCAGGGGGGGACAGCGATGTTGGCTGAGGCGGCTGCTGGGGGCTGGTGTTCGCCTGCCAGTAGTGAGGCTATCGAACGGAACAGCTCCGTCGCCTGGACTGATTGCTGCGTTGGTTGGACAGCAGCCGACTGATCGAAGGTCGACACGCGCCGTCCGTAGCTGCAGGCGCAGGATGGAGGGGGGCGGGTAGGATGGACGGAGGGAGGGAGAAATAGGTGAAGGTTAGGGGTGATGCGGGAAACTAGGGCCTATACAGACGGATACTGCCACGCGCCTGTATGTGCACGAGCGAGGCAGTCGAGTGGCGTTTGCGACCGGAGTGGGTAGGGCAAAATCGACTCACACAGACACACACACACGCACGCACGCACGCACGCACGCACGCACGCACGCACGCACGCACACACACACACACACACACACACACACACGCACACACAGATAAATCGGCGAAGACGAGAACGCTGCAAAAAAGCAGGCTAAAAAACTGGTTCGTTTCTGGCATTGGATCGGCAGACCTTCCGTTCAGCATCATTTTGTGGATCACATAATAAAGGCATATGCCGTATTATAATACATAGGCAATTTCAGCTGGAATTCCGCTGATTTATGCGTCTTTATGCAGTGTCTTGTAGTACCGGAATTCTGGAGACCTTGCGTGGGCATGTAACACATTCAAAGGGCTAATAATTGCTAATCACTGCAAGTCTTCGTCACAGCATGGCTTGATAACTCTTGTTCTTCGGAATGGAATTAGCCTCTTTTTTAAGGAAAGCTATCTGCCCCAAGTGAGACAAAGAGGTCCCTAAGTTACTTTTGTCTTGCTACGTCTCAGACTATTATGTTAAGGGGTTATCATTAAAATAGACATAGCTCAAACTATCCGTTCGCTCAAAGGGGAACGGAATAGCAAATAAAACCTACCGTACGATCAGACGAATCGCTGCCTCTTCTATTGATGTGAAAGTAGCCGGATTATCTAAACACAGAAAATATGTAAAACTGAAATCGAATCTGCGTTTAAACAGCAACGAACTAGTAAAAATCGTATGCTACAGGTTAAAAGGTAGCAAATTTGCACTTGCCTGAGTAGCATCTTAAAAGTGGTTATTGTATGAAAACAAAGGGTAGTAATCTGGACATATGACACAGTATGCTTACCCTTCACTGATGGCATTTCCAACTGTGTCGTTTTGCGCAGCGCGATGCCTTTTAAACAAGCCTCGAATATAGTGGGTGTATCTATTAAAGAATACAGAGGATGGGAAATTGCCTAAGCGGTCGCTATAAATCGTAAGTTATGCTGATAAATGATTAAAATCTGTCTGTTCCGGAGCATTTATAATATCCTGCTTCTGATAAACGAACCTGCAGTCTTTGGGTTTCGTCCCAATGCAGTGATTGTCTTTTGTAGGACTTTAATTCCTTCATTTAAAGCACTGAGTTTTCCCTTCTGGTCCCGTCGGCCGCCACTTCGACATAGCATGTTACTTACTAAGGCGAGGAGTGTTTGTGGTCGCGACCGCGAGTCCTTTGTCCTGGACGCCGTCAAACGACCTATTTCCAATTCGGCGGCAGATACGCAGGGCTCCCGAAGACACCGCAGTTTGGGATTGGTGAACGCATCCAGATTGCAGGGTAATTTTGAAATCACCGGAAACGGATAGGGCTCTTCTCTATGCTGTAAGAAAAGTTAGGAAAAAAGGTAGGACTGTCCTTAGAGGTCTATTTGTCTTTGAATTATAGTAACCAAACTACTTTTACATTTTAAATTAGCCCGACTTTCCATTTTTGCTAAATTCCACCAATATAAGGTTGAAGTTCCATCTATAGGCATCAGTTGCCTGATAAAAAGGAATTTATGTTGATAGAGCTGATTATATTTGGCTCATTAAAACAATAATACGTGGCTTTATTGAATATTATTTTATCACTTTCAACACAGTTAAATATTCATTCACATTCGTTAACCAAGAATATCATGTTTAACCACCAATTCCGTAAGACAGTTGGGCGGGGGGAATAGATAATTGGGCTGCCCTACAGGACAATTTTGCCGGAAAAGACTTTCCGCTTACCTAGGTACACCTCTTTGCTTTTTATGTTTAGTGTACTTTACCCTTCTGAAACCTTACATTCGCATTAAGATAAAGAAAATTCTATTAATGCCCCGGATCAGTACTTAAGCGTCATGGCACGAGGTGTAGCGTTTGTAGCTCAATTGGTTAGAATGTTGGCTTCGCGTAAAGGCTTTCACTACTATGCGGACTCAAATCCCGCCGAACGCCGCGTGTTTTTAAATTGGGTTGGCTAAAATTAAGCAAATCTGCCAAAACTCCTAAACATGTTATAATTATTACGAACTTGGCTACTTATATTAGTTATGTAGGCATGTAAGGCTGTTAGAAGATCCGATCAGGTGGTCTTAGGTTACTGCATGTCTTACTTTTAAAGTGCTGAGATTGAGGTTATTTTACGGATTAGGGTTGAACGTATTTTGATGGCTAGGGTGAGCCGTATCTCAAGAATGCCTCGTTTTGAACCAATCTCCTTATGACCACCTTCGAAAATACTATTGTGTAAAACGCGACAACTTAAGTAGTATACACTATTCTTGTTGATTTGAACTCCCCTCATAAATTTCATTGTATATTATAGGAAAAGTGCGTGAAAATGCCCTTTCTTGTACTAATTTGTTACCAAATTACACCTCCTTTAATTTTCGTTCTTGAAGAATTGTTATCTTTCGGTCTTAGAAACTTTACGACTGTTAAATTTTCTTTCAAAATAGATTGTATGTATCAATTGATTATTGTTGTAGATTAGGTTTGCTCTGATGCGACAATCAGATGGGCGTACGCTCAACCCTCCCTCCCCCCTGCCTCTCCAGGCAAAAACACATCTAAGTTTTACTTGACTCATTTTGAAGTGGAGTCGAAGATAACATCTAGCGCTTTAGGACCCTCGGAACAGCCCTTGAGTTGAAAAGCTTGCCACGCGACGAAACATTATTGTTTATATTTCCCCCCTTCGCTTCGAAAGCAAAACGAACAGTCTGATTAGCATATGTGAATTCACTATTGCTAGACGTTTATCACCTCGCCCAGAAAGACGAAGGCCACGTCACTACCTCGTTTAGAAATATCAAAATCTTTAAAAACGTGTATGCACCCCTTCCTGTTTTACCACTGTGTCTTTGTAGAGAGCATACAACACCGATGTTTGCAATATCTGTAGAGACCAATATGATAAACCTACTTACACAACAAAGGGTCCGCGGTGGTAAATAGCGTTCGGTAGGGCCACCAATAAGATTGCATTTAACAAGAAGATGATTGCGTTCCACAAGGCCGGCGTCAATGATGTAGGCGTCTGAGCGCTCTTCAATGGCGCACGCTGACTGCTCTTCCAGCAGGAGATCCAGTAGATTGAAGCGAGCTTCAAGGAGCAGAAACACGTCCAGAGACGAGACGATAAAGCTGAGTAATCTGGAGAAATGAAGAGGAAACAGAGGGCTTCCTAAGTCCACAGGCAAAGAAGTTTCCTGGAGAAGAGAATGCAACCAACTTCAACTCTATGATATTTAGTTGACCAAATTGTGAAAAACTCGCGGCATTCGGCGGGATTCGAGCCCGCATAGGAGGAAAGGCCTTCTGTGCAAGC
>JAYGXS010000006.1:12993483-13006336 GCA_036362985.1 Ligula intestinalis | reverse complement strand
AAACACTTGAGGTAAATTCTATGGGGGCATTCTTATCGTAATGAACTGCAATTCGGTGTATGTATAGACGGTTGTATGACAAGTAAGTTGGTTAACATGTTCTTATTAGCTCAACATCAAGCAATTACAACTATATGGAGAATGTATTTGTGAGCTCAATATAAATGATCATTTATTCAGTGACTTCTGAAACTTATAATAGTTATTTTCAGTTTCGATCGCTAGTATATTTTCCATATGAAGCGCGTATATGATAAAGCCATATGTTTGATGTCCGAGCTCCACCAGCAGATCACACAGCGACAAAATACAATGAGAACTAAGTCGTGCTAGAATAAAATTATAACTGCTTACACAATCATAGCATGATAATAATCCTGTTTTCTTCTACTTATATTGATGCTATCTCGTTATAGCATACGTTTTGCCGTTTTATCTTTTGAACGTCATAAACAGGCTCTGGTCACGTCGCGATTTACTATGAAAGATAGGCATGCAAGCAAATAAGCCAATCAAAAACGATTACCGTGAGAGAATGTGGTGGGGCGAGATCATCGTTTGAAGTGGCCTGTGGCGATGTAATTGCCAGTAGTACAGCAGAAAAGCTGGAGTATATGTTTGCCAACTGATTGAAGGGCTGAAAATTAAATTCAAGTAATAGCATGATCGAAAAACCAACAAGAGCCGCTTTCTAAAAATGGCCTTTTTTCCCCTAAGTCGCTCTCTACCAGCAATCAAGTCTGATTGTACAGTGAACTGGAGGCATTCTGCTTTGCCTTGAACCTCTGAGCTATAACCCTCGAGTTCGATCGTATGGCGTCATTGGTTAAGGTAATCAATGAAGATTGGAGAGATTTTAGTGGTTATTACTGATCTATCATAACTATGTTGTCAGATAGTGAGCATAAATCAGGGAGGCCTGAGTGGCTAAGGCAAAATTAGTGCCCAACCGGAGGAAAACTGCGCGAAGTGTCAGAGGATGAGATTTATCATGAAATGGCGTGACCCTTCTGGGAAGAGTGTGGTAGATGCATTACAAGTCTACTATCACTTCAAACTAATTCACGCTGAAGTCACTGTGTTTGCTTTCAGCCTGCTAACTCAGTAAGACCTAAGAACTAGATGAATGTTTTGCTGACCGTTCAGATACCGTAAGAAAATGCTTTATGAGAAGCCTGGCATTTTGCTGCATTCACCGTGTACCTTAAATAATTTAGTAACCTGACAGTTAGCAGTACCTAACTGACACTCTTGCAGCCAAGGTTAACCGCTTAGTTGGGGTATAACAGGAGTGCATTGTACGGCCCTATCCATTTGCTGGAAGAATAAGAACGATGGTGTTAGCGCCAATTAAGCAAATCTGCCAAACATCCTAATAATTAAGTCAGCCTAGTAGTCATTCTGGTGGGTTCTGGATGATTGCTTAGGAAATCCTGCTTGGGCAGTCGGCTTGCTGTTCCATATTGATGGATACCATACGAGCGGTAAAGTTGGGCGGGTAATATCAACCCAAGTGGGAGTAAATTAATAGCGGGAGGTGGGGGTTTTGTAGCTCAGTGGTTAGAGCGTTGGCTTCTGATAAAGGCCTTCTCTAATGCGCGGGTTCAAATTTCGCCGAACGCCTGGAGTTTTACACAATTGGGTCAGTTCAAATAAAGCAAATCTGCCAAACTTCCTACTAATAAATGTATGGTCTTCACTGTCTGACTCCAATAGACTGCCGTGGTCTAATCTACTTCACTTGACCTGTCATTAGCTTGTTTTAGAGTAACCTGTTACGGAAATAAATGGTTCTATGAAAAAATGCAAGTTATTGTGCCGGTAGCAGGCAATTTAATTTTGTGTCATTTCAAAATGTGTCCCGATTCCCGCGAGAAGATGCAATTTATGCCTTGCCTCGTTTGCTCACAAATCATGCTTAGGAGAACAATTTAAGCAGAATGATCTTATTTTTCTGACAGTCTGCATACAATTCCGAACCACATACCTTCAAGGTGAACGGTTCCATGGAATCGACCGGCCATAAAGGTGGCACGGGCTCTCCGACTTCTGGAACGCCCTCCTGTCGGCCAGCCTCAGTTAGGGGTCCCAGACCCTGGACTGTCAACCAGGCGTTCTCCACGCAAAGACCTGTAAAACCACAGGCCTGGAGGCTTGCATAGCCCGTCGAGCTTGCCGCCAGCTGGCTCACTAGAAGTCCACAGCCAAACCGCTCGTACTTCTGCATCTGTTTGCCGAAGACAAATAGACATGTTGAGAATTCAAGGACAACAGAAGAAGACAAAAGGAGACGTTGGGGGGAGGGTTGGAGCAAAGGGGAGATGAAAGAGATAGAGACGATGTATTATGTTTTTCTCTCACGGCAAATCAGATAAAGGACGTGTGAAACATTTTCTGAAAATGGAAACGCTCATAGTGCACGGGAACACGGGAATATGAAGCCTCGCCTAGTACAGTTGACCTTGCGCTAAATTGTGGTGCTGGCGTTAGGAGTAAGTGGCTTAATATTAGGAGACATAGATAGGCACTCACCATGGAATTTGGTGCAAGGTCATCGATACTGGGGAGAGTTCCAACTGCGGTGCCTTATTAATAGTAGTGCAAAGGAATTAATGAAATCATACATTTGAGCTTATACAGTATGAGCTGTTGGGTCAGGTTGGCGTCATCCCTCACCATCAGGCTTTTGGGGGGCATTTCTAGCCAATAGCTGTGGCAGTATCTGGTATTAGCCATTGAAAAATTATTTGTTTTGATATTTCAATTAATAGTTATACCTGTGCGTGCTACTACAAAAGGCCACAAGGAAAATGAGCTAAAGGAACTGGAGGCTAGAGTAGGGTGGGGCACGTAGTAAATGCGTAGCACAATCACACAAAAAATGCCGCAAGGTTTTCAGCGCCGATTCGTCGCCACAAACAGTGTGACATGCTTTTAAACTATCAGAAAGCACTCACAATCGTAACATGGAAGGCTGCCAACTGACAGGCTAACTAGACCCTCCGCCCAGAATGGAAAGTCAGGCTCTAATGGGTTCCCCTGAATGTGGCGTATATAGCACTCCCTCTCTCAGTTGGAGTCGGAGATGCCCTCTCTGTGTGTTGTCTTATAAACCGATCCATCGTGCACGAACCAGATAGACGTCGGACGCGCAGGCTGTTTGTTTTGCTCTGCCAGCAACTGCGCCGGATCCCGGCTCCAGTATGCCTGATTTTGTTTTGACATCCGACTCGGGCAAATACGGAAGTTGTTAGGACGACACAGAACATGAGTCGAAACTCTTGCCATCCTGGGTACAGGATAACAAAGAAACCTCCACACGCGAAAGTGTTCAGACACAGAGACCCACGCGGACAGCGCCGCCAGGTTGTGTGACCTTGAAGGGACTGACATCACGCGATGGCTGCCCAAATAGGCCGCTCAAGCATGGACCAATAAAAAGAGACAAAGCAGACGAGGGCCGCTTGTCCGCAGGCAGAAGGCGGGACTCGTTGCCCACGGAGATAATTTGCTGGACACGCGGATGACTGGCTACATACAGGAACAACTTGACGGACACGCGGACAACTTAACGGCACACGCGGAGAAGCTGATGAAGGCACAGAGACTGTTGCTAGCCTGTCTGTCTTCTATTCCACACATACAACTGGGGGACTTAAGAGAAGTTTAGAACATGGTAGATGCTACGCGAGTCACCGTTTCTTCACCCACAATACTTTCAGGCCCACGGTGGTCACAATCGTTTGCAATGACCGAACTACCGTGCCTATAAGAAGCCCAATCATACTTGTGAAACTTTCATGTTATTTTACTCATCTCAGTATCTTCATCCCATTTGTCCATTCCGTGCCGTTACCGATGCAACCTTACCGCACATGAAAGTCGCGAATTAGAATGGACAGAAATTTATTATGTCACTGAATATTATATGTAAAGGCTTGTGCTAATTTATGCATTTATTTTCTAGAAGTATCCTGTTTTTGGTTACGCCTTTCTCAAGACTGTGCTAGCCAGAGATGGTTACACCTGTATCGAATTTATCCGGTCAGGCATCTATCGAACTCCATGCCGAATCGCATTTTATGAACCCGTACAGTTCTAGGGAGCCAGAAGGCGCTTTCAAGAACTAACCGGATGTTCGGTACCCGATATTTACCAGGTGTTTTAATAAGCATAGGATATACGAGCATTTATTAAAAACTGGTCATATTATCAATAGCAAAGGTCAATCAACCTATTTTTCATCTTTTTGTGTCTCTGTGTACCGATAGGTACCCACCTTGTTTATGGCTGTTCATATCAGATAATTATATTAACCCAAAATAAAAGCCTTAGAGGGCAGCCATTCTTACTATCAGCACTACCGAACATCAGTATACGACCATAGTGTAGGCCAAAGATAACGTAGTGTCGGAAGCTCTTCAACCGAAACCCGGTTGTTCGAAAGTCCCGACGGAGAACGCTCTTTCCAGTTTTTAGTATAAATTGGGAGAATTTCAGAATCCGTTTACGAATTCCCACCTGGTGGGCAAAAACATAATTTTTACTTAAAAATTGGAGGTTATAGTAAGGGCTGTCCCTCGGACACTATGGTAAGACTTCTTGCGCGAATTCATCAATATATCCATCGCCCGTCCAGCGGAGAAAATATTTTCATTATTTTGACGGAAAAGTTATTCTAACGCACCTTAGTCACCCTATCGTACCGAATAAAGATGCATTCAACACAGTCCTTAAGGAGCTCTCTCCTTCGTAAAAGCTCCAGACCTTTTGGTGTGGCCGCGAGACAGAGATGATAATCTTCAAGAGATTTCCGGAGATTGGAAAAGTAGGTTTTCATGGGTTCAGTCCTGTGAAAGTGTAAAACATGTGTCTCCGTACGCAAATAATAATTACGAAAAAAACAATGATAGGCTCATTTTAGAGGACTATGCGAGTCAAGTGGGTACATGGAGTGAAAGGTATATCAATTGTCAATATAATTTCATTACAGGCCGAGTTAAGACTCGTTAACTTACTTTTCATCCATTTTTGTTCTTGGCATCTCAAACCAATTGATAGCCTATGCGGACAACACGTGTTCACATAATTTAACGGTAATTATTAGTTTCTCATTTGCTAAAGCATATTGAGACAAGTATTAAAATGATGAAGGATTTTTTTTCATCATGTAAGCCACTGACAAGCCGTACACATTTAACAAAACATTTCAAAAGTCGTGGAAACCTTGGTGAACACAAGTTTCACAAACCAAATTCCTCCACTTTCAAACGAACCAAAGTCTTCATTCATTATGCATTGATTTGTAACAAGAGGAAAGACAGATACAGTGGCAATTACTGCTCCTAGTGTGCAATATTACTGCTCGTTGCAACCACCAAACGTATTTTTGAATTTTGAAGCATGCTGTTCCCGGAGAGAACTTGAAAATGGTTATAGCTGTAAGATTTATTGGTACAATAAATTTCGGGAGAGCTCCTCAGTTACAACCCCTCATTGCATTAAGGTTCACAAATGAGAAAAACACGAAATTGAAAATATACAGAACTGTATAGACAAATTGACGGAGTCGCAATGGGTAGTCCACTCGGACCAACCTTTGCAGACATATTTATGGGCCAGCTGGAAAGAAAAGTACTTGCAGAATTGAACCACGCAACAATCTACAGACGATAGGTAGATGATGTTTTTACGATCGTGGAGAACCTGAAAGAAGCCGAGGAATTGCTGTCCACTATGAACAAGCTACATCCGAAGATAAAATTTACTATGGAACTAGAACATGATAACCAACTTTCCTTCCTTGACGTCCACTTGTCCAGACAGACAGATGGCTCCATTTCACGGAGAGTCTTCCACAAGAAAACCTGGAAAGGTCAGTACTTACATTTTCTAAGTTTTGTTCCCATTCAATGGAAACGTAACCTGGTTTGTAACCTTTTCCAGAGGACTAGGAAAATCTGTTCTGTGGATACTTTGGACGTAGAATTAGGTTGTCTCAAAGATACTTTACTGAAGCGTGGATATCCACCTCAGTTTATAGCCAAATATAGTAAACCTCTACGACCCGAAATGAGTGAAAAATTAGCCCCGAAGAAGCCAGTATTTATATCCTTGCCCTTCAAGGGGGACAACGTCCTAAACACAATCAAGAGGCGCTTGCTCAAGACCACAGAAAGAACCTATTACGCCACAGAACTCAGAATTTGCTCTCCAACAAAGCCCCTGCCGACTCCTTGTGTCAAGGATGCCTTTCCTTTGCACGCCACCTCTACTTGCGCTTACGAATTCATTTGCACTTGTGGATGCAAGTACATAGGGCGTACGCAAAGACAATTGGCAACCAGAGCCAAGGAACATCTACCTAGCTGGTTATTCAAGCAAGAAAACCGTTCTCCTCGTTCCTCTATCACTGAACACCTACTGGACACGGGTCATTCGGTAGATCCTATAACTTCTTTCCGAGTTTTTTTTCGAGCACGAACATCTCGAATCTTGTGTTATCTGGAAGCTGCTTATATTAGACGCTTTAAACCGGACCTCTGCAAACAGTTGGAGCACGTGGTTAACCTTGCCTTACCTTGGTAACCACAAGCCCCAGATTCGCACATTCCCCAGCCCAATATTCCCCACAACTCAATTCCCTGTTTTTTTTTCCTCCAATTTTGTTTTAACCTTCTTTCTCTATCTGACTAGGACCTATGACCTTTCTGTATATTTTCGATTTCGTGTTTTTCTCATTCGTGAACCTTAATGCAATGAGGAGTTGTAACTGAGGAGCTCTCCCGAAATTTATGGTACCAATAAATCTTACAGCTCTAACCATTTTCAAGTATTTTTGAATAGTTCAATGAAATATAAAATATCCCTTTAACTTACATAGCAGGGGGCGTTTTCATCTCTGCATTCTAAAAGGGAAGAAGACGTCATAAGTAAGGTAAGCTGCAACCGTCTTGATGAATTAATTTTCCCCTGCTTAACTTTACACGATGCCTAATGTCTAGTTTCATGCTGTCACCTTCTTCTCTGTTTTTCAGCACGGTACTGTTAGGCCAAAAGTATGTCGCGGAAAAGCCAGTTGCCAGAACCACTGAATCCTTCCAATCCACGTATGCTTATTCACGAATTTAAGTTCAGCGACGTATTTTAAGAGCCGCCTTAACCAATGCAGGCGGCCCTGGTGAGACCCCTTCAGGTCACGCACACACACACATGACGACGACGACAGTTCCTCCGTCGATTTCGACGATGGGCACCACGCGCTCCAACAAGCCGCAGCAAACGCTGAAGTAAGCCATGACTAACACAAAGGCGAGCTGGGCAAGCAACACGAAAACAACAGCAAGCAGGAGCAACGCAGAGAACTCGTGCGAGAGAAAACAGGAGTTTAGGCAGACTTGCACAGAATCTACCCACTCGCTCGCCACTCCCACCTCCGTATCCGGTGTAAAGACGAAGTCAATAAGACCGGGGATGAGGGAGGGTGTATATGGCTGGCGCGATAAACACTCAGCACGCGCACACTTGACACAGCCATCTCGCTAGGTATGCTCCCGCCTGTGCGGGGGGACCCATAAAGGCCACATTAAGAGGGAGCCATTGCAGCCTGACTCTCAGTCCTCCCTCTCCTCCCGTACGCACACACAGACACACGCGTACAGTAGGAGCAGCTACGTAGGGGGTCCGAGTTTTCCCGTCAGTTTGCAGACCCTCCAAGCCACGGCTTTTAGCGCACCGTGATAGATTCAGACGCATACAGATTTATTATAGTGAGGAGAGAAACGCGCCGAGGGTCGACCTCACTCTCTCCCCCATCGCATAGTAACCGCCTAGCTTTTCGGGCACCCGCAGTGGGGCCTGAAACCCAGTGGAATCAGAAGCGAGCGAAAGTGCCAGAGCCTTCCAGGCCGCAGGGACCGTGGTTGGCTGAAAACTGGCATTGCATGTGCATACAGACCATTGGGTCTCAGAAGGGTGAGAGCAGCCCTGCATGAAGCCTGGGCCAACACCCTCCTGAGAGGGATAACCAGTCAGTCAACGACTGAAAGGCACTACCCATGCTCCGTCATCGGTTGGCGTCCGTGGGCGGGGCTTGCAGCAGAGAAATCTCAGTAACCACCGAGGCTTTCGTTTGTGCTAAAGACAGAACTTTAGGCGCAGCTATTATGGGTGAGTGCGGTAATGAAGCGAGTAATATAAATACAGTATGGTAGAAGTGCGGCAAAGAGAAGCAAAAAAATAGAGTCAGTAAGCCCTGTGCTAATTTGACTGATGCGGCCGACGTAGAGAGGTGTGAAGTTGCTAATCTTATCAGTGCGCAGGCACTCTAAGGGCGCTTCAGTACGATTCAGTCCAGGTGGCTTTACTCCCTGAACGAGGGTACCATGAGTCACTATGTTTAGCCGCCCTCCCTCCCCCCTATCTTATAAACCCATGGCGCGAGCTAGCGATGCAGCTGCATAAAATCGATTATCTGATTTTTCCATGCCGTCGTATGAGAGGCGAGCCGTTGGGGACTACTGACAGCGTGCTTATTCGCCTGGGATTTGATAACAAGCGGCTGCACACAACGCGAGTATACCAATGCTAAGTTGGCGGTGCAGTTGATTACGGAAAGAAGGAGAGTACTTCAGGAAAGGACACGGTACCCAATACGGTTATTGCCAAGAGTCCGGCACTAAGTTGGGTGACGACATACATGTCCTGTGAGAAGCGATACCGCCACTAAACCAGGCTTATTAATTCTAGATCGGAGCTATTATGGGGTAGTAAAAGGCAAGACAGTATTCGACTAATTCAGCAAGAACGGCCTCCACTTACCTGCGGGAGGAGGCCCTCACCTGGGTTCCCGACAAACTTGACGACGCAATCGTGACGCGAGGCGACTAGTGAGTATGGCTGAGGCTGGTGGTGGGGATGTGTGAGGTGCTGGGTGTGCCGACATCACGGTCAATGCCGCTGTCGTGAATGCGCATGTGACCTAGTAGGCCCATGCGATGAGCGAATAATCGGGGCAGTGTGGGCAGTGAAGGCGGCGGTCTCGCCTGTGTGTTGGTGCTCCAGGCACTAGTTCACCACTCTCTGTGCGATGGATTCGCAAGTGACCGACAAGGCCGATGCATGTGGTAAGTGTGCAATTGCAGTGAGGTCATATCAGGCCCTCAGAGCTGGTTGGGGTTCAGGTGAGGGGATGCGAGTTGTGGCGGGCGGTGATGTGTCGGATTTTGACGATGGGCACCACGCGGTCCAACAGGCCGTAGCATACACGGAGGCAAGCTGGGCAAGCAACAAGAATGCGACAGCAAGCGGCAGCAACGCAGAGAACTGGCACGAGAGAAAACAGGAGTTTAGGCAGACTCGCGCAGAATCCACCACTCGCTCGCCACTCCCACCTCCGTATCCGGTGTAAAAACAAAGTCAATAAGACCGGGGATGAGGGATGGTGTAGATGGTTGGCGCGGTAATCACTCAGCACGCGCACAATTGACACAGCCATCTCGCTAGGTATGCTCCCGAGAGCGCGGGAGCGCCATAAAGGCCACATTAAGAGGGAGCCATTGCAGCCTGACTCTCAGTCCTCCCTCTCCTCCCGTACGCACACATAGACACTCGCGTACAGTAGGAGCAGCAGCGTAGGGGGCCCGAGATTTCCCGTCAGTTGGCAAACTCTCCAAGCCACGGCTTTTAGCGCACCGTGATAGATTCAAGCGCATTCAGATTTATTATAGTGAGGAAAGAAACGCGCCGATGGTCGACCTCACTCTCTCCCCCACCTCATAGTGACCGCCTAGCTTTTCGGAAACACACACACACACACACACACAAGACCGCGCGCGCATGTGCGGCATTCAAGGAGCCGACAGCCATTCGAGTCGCTACGCGCTCGAGGCGACAGTTTGATCGGGCCGATCTTAAAACCTTGCTTGCTCAGATACCCACACTGTGACTTTGCTCTTTGTGCACCTGGAGGATTAAAGCAAAGCGTTTTAGGCGGAGCAAATCTTAGCTATTGGCAAAGTTACAACAACTATTTCTCGATCCACGTACAAGCACAAATAGAGTGAAAACTGTGCGGAACGCCCTTCAGTGCTAATCCAACTGGGAGCCACTCTCAGCTGTAATAGTGCGACATAAGTCGTGAAGGGAATTGTTATCAAGCCTACTAAAACATCAGCAATGAGTGGGACACATTCACCCTAGTGCAATGAAGTCATGCTGTATTGAGGTCCATTAAGTGCATTCTACAAATAGTTTGACAAACACTGCATAGGTAACGAGTTCTTGTGTTCACCTGAGATCAGTGGTTAGGAGGGGCTGGTCACTGGTGTCCTAAGGGACTTGATCTGTAGCATGGACAGTCCGTACAGGATCCACTCATGCAGCTATATCCTACTTCTCAAACCTCATAACTGTTCAGAAAACAAATCGTAAGTATAGAGCTTTTTCTCGCTGATGAGAATTTACGAGACCGCTAACGGGACCCATCAATCTCCTTCAGTCTTTGGCCCCAAAAGAGGCCCTGACAGCCGTAACAGCTGATATTGTAGGCAGATCATATAGCCGGCAAAGACAAGGGAGACCGGAATGGCCATTTCTGGCTTATTAGCCGTCGTCAGCCAGTCACACCCAGATCCAAGTTGTGCCCCATCCGAGCCTCGAAATCGTGACCTTTTTTGATCAGAGTCAAATGCCCTGACCATTGAGCCATAATCTCGTTGTCTAGCCGGTTTAGGCCAGGAGATATTTGCACTCCTTGATGAAAGTTCACTTGATCGCTAACGGAACTCATATTTCACGCTCTGCTTGGAATCCGCCAGAGGCGGGAGTAAGCATTTGGAACATTTGACGGATAAACGTGCAGCCAATAAAAATACAGGATGAACAACCAACAAACTAGCAGGTGTTTCAACGTTTTTACGCATTGTATTGATGATTATATTATGTTTGATTTTTTTAATTATTTAAAAAATGAAATGGTGGTTAGGAGGTCGTCTTCTTCAAATTATCTGTGGGCAACTTACCGTTCCAAAGTTAGTTTAGTATAGTCCGCGATGTGAAGCGCCGCGCACACAATCAATTTACATGTGCAAAAACTTACATGAAGTCCTGGATGTGTTTTCTTCCACTTTTGGAATTTCTTTACGACAAAAACAATACATTAAAACGCCCACCAATATATTAGACGGTCATGCCGCACGTTTATTAGTTAAAATTAGCCGCCAAGTTTCTACAAATAGGGTCTTTCGCCAGAGGCCCTGACAGCCGTAACAGCTGGTAGTGTAGACAGATAGGGCATTTGACTGTCATCAAGAAGGTGATGAGTTCGAGGTTCGAGTGGGACACCAATTGGGTCTGGGTATGACTGACTGATGACGCCTAAGAAGCCAGAAATGGCCATTCCCGTCTCCCTTTTCTTGCCGGCTATACTTTCTGTCTAGAATTCTATCTCTGATTTTTACGGCCTTGTTAGAGGTATTTTTTCGGTGCAACCTCGCAAGCACTCTACACAACGAACACTCGAAATGTTCTTAATTCCGGTCAAAAACTCGCACCTTCCGAAAGCAGGGGAATCCAAGTTTACAATACCTATCTACCGCATATATCTCAAGAAATGAAACCACGTATCTGCATGTTTATGCTGGGAGGTAAACTCTAAGAGGGATAAAGGCTGACATAACTGATTGTGTGAATACTTACAATCGCCTTCCATGTTTCGGTTGCTTCAATGTGACTTGCAAATTTGGCACGACTCTCCATTCCTTCAGGGGTTAAGCAGGTCTGGCATAGAATACGACTCAGATTTGCTATGAGTTTTGCAGGAATGTCACTTTGTGTCGGTAGTGGTACCTGGTTGGCCAGAGTGGTACGGACAACTCTCAGCAAGTCGCGCAGTGCATGTGAGATTCTGGATAACAACCTATCATAACGCAAAACAGAACAATCAGATGACTTCCGAGTTGTCGGAAACTATCATTATTATTAATCGGTGGGTTTGTGAACCTACGGCCGCTGTTCATCCACCAGAACGTCATTTCGTTTTACAAAGCTCCGCCCAGCCGGAGAACGGGATAGGTTCACAAGAACCTGAGTGAACAGGCAGCTGACTTCGTAGAGGTGCACTCCAATATCTTGAAACTTCAAACCGGTCTGAAGGAAGAGAGGAAAGGAAACCACTCCGTATCACTACGATTTAGAATGTCACTTAAGCGTCTTATTTCATTACAAATAACTTCCAAGCAATGTTCTCGAGAGATCTCAAAGGAAAAAGGCTTCTCGCTGAAATTTATAAGAGTGAATAGTAGATTCTGCTGAACGCAGCGATTTTCCTGTCGTACAGGGTCTTCTCTAGTTCGACGTACAAATATTCAAGCGGCATGTTATGAGTCATTTAGGAGTCTCCGGTTTAAATGCAACTGCAAACGCCAACACATGCAGTATCTGGCAATCATCAGCCGGCTGCTAATAATCGCCAACCACTACCGACGTGTGTTTCGCTATAAACTATTTCACGTAAAGTTGATATTGCATCTTCCAGGGCCTAGTGGGAGTCCTTTAGAATTATGAAGAAGGGTCTGTGATTGGCATTTGCCAATTTTCGTGATAAATATGGTGGGTTCTACAATGCAAAACGTGTTGTTCTTTCTTAAGAGGGGTAGCGGAATTAACCACTTGTTGTACCAGACCCAAATCCCAAAACATCTGGCAAACGTTGTTATCTCTAGAGTATGCCAGCTGAAAAGTGCCCGTTCAAAGCTGGACTAAAACGTTCATCGTGGTGTCGATTGTTCTGCTGACGGCGGCACGCTGTCGGGTATCAGATGGAAGAAGAAGAAGAAGAAGAAGAAGAAGAAGA